>OY740803.1:26707771-27351664 GCA_963514005.1 Raja brachyura
TCCCTTGAAAACCAGGGCTCTTTCCAATTTTTACTGGTTCCTTTCAACCGAACAGGAACATAAAGATTTTGTACTCTTAAAATTTCCCCTTTAAATGTCCTCCATTTCTCCTCTACATCTTTCCCATAAAACAAAATGTCCCAGTTCACTCCTTTTAAATCATCTCGCATCTCGTTAAAGTTAGCCTTTCTCCAATCAAAAATCTCAACCCTAGGCCCAGTTCTGTCCTTCTCCATAATTATATTGAAACTAATGGTATTGTGATCACTGGACCCGAAGTGCTCCCCTACGCATACCTCCACCACCTGTCCCGTCTCATTTCCTAACAGGAGGTCCAGCACTGCCCCTCCTCTAGTAGGCACCTCTATGTATTGCTGCAAAAAACTATCCTGCACACATTTTACAAACTCCAAACCATCCAGCCCATTTACAGAATGTGTTTCCCAGTCTATGTGTGGAAAGTTGAAATCTCCCACAATCACTACCTTGTGCTTACTACTAATATCTGCTATCTCTTTACATATTTGCTCTTCCAATTCTCGTTCCCCATTTGGCGGTCTATAATATACCCCTATAAGTGTTGCTACACCTTTCCCACTTCTAAGTTCCACCCAAATAGCCTCCCTAGATGAGCCCTCCAATCTATCCTGCCAAAGCACTGCTGTAATATCTTCCCTGACTAGCAATGCAACACCTCCACCTCTTGCCCCTCCAATTCTATCACACCTGAAGCAACGAAATCCTGGAATATTTAGTTTCCAATCACAGCCCTCCTGCAACCATGTTTCACTGATCGCCACAACATCATACTTCCAGGTGTCTATCCAGACTCTAAGCTCATCCACCTTTCTTACAATGCTCCTAGCATTAAAATATGCACATTTAAGAAACCCCCCATCTCTTATTCTCTGTTTATTTCCTTTTTTTTCTTTCTCCTCTTGTGTCCGAGTGCTTCCCTTTTCTGCTTCCTGCCTCCCATTCTGTCTACTAGCTTTTGCTATTTGCATCCCTCGCCCCAACCATTCTAGTTTAAAGTCTCCCCAGTGGCCTTTGCAAATTTCCCCGCCAGGATATTGGTCCCCCTCGGGTTCAAGTGCAACCCATCCTTCAGGATATCCAACAAACAATGCAGCCACTGTTTTTTAATATTCCCTGTCACACTTCGAGTCTCTCACGTCGTCTAGAGAGTAGGCGAGGGAAATGTTGGTATGGGCTGAACTTCACCAGTATGGTATGGTACCCATATGGTACCCGTTAGTCAGGGTTGACTTCACCTGTAGGTCATCTTCACCCCTGTTTCCTGCTGTAGCTCATGCCTTATTGTACAGCTGTTTTGAAGATAAATAATAATTAGAAATGAATTTAAGGGACAAGGAAATAATTCTGAAGCGTAAACAGTAGCACAGACCAGTGGGATCTAGCGGCCTGTCTCCCGAACTTACATTTCATGCAGTGCCATTAAAATTGAACTTGATGGGCCTAATGGGGGCTTCCTGTGCTATAACAACTCCAGGAACTATCCTCATTAAGTTTGTTTACGGGCTACATTCACATGCCAGAGCGATGCTTCCCTTTGTGAGAGACCTTGTACGTACACAAAATATTCCTCAGAAAATCATTTCCTTGAACAGAAAGTCCAATTTCATTGAAGGACAACTAGATCCGTCAAATATAAACTGCAAGAAAAGAGAAATACAATCTAGAGAAGAGGCATGGACATTGTGTTGCTAAGCACTTCTGTTTGCAGTTATTGGTGACAAAGCTGGCTGATTGCTTGGTAAACTGTCGGTGTTCAGGGTATTATCGAGTATTAAAAATCAATTCAATAACCAAACTGTTCAGGCAAAGTTGCAGGCTTCAAAAGTACGCAGTCATGGAGATGATGGACACTTGTGTCCAAAAGCATCTGTATACCGATTGTTGAATTGGTGCTTCTTGCTGCATTGCTGGTTTTACTGTCATTTGTTGCAAGTGACAGCATGGTACTAATTAAACATTTACAGTCAGAATTACCTTCAGCCTGGCACTGTCTCTGGATATTAGTGAATTTTTAGTATTAATTTAGTATTTAGTATTAATTCTGAAGATGGGATAAAAGTGACACTTTTATCCCATTCGCTATTCCAATATATAGTGCTAAGTGACAAGTACTAGAAAGACAACACTTATGAACAAGATGCGATGTGATGGTCATTCACACTCTCTATCCTGGGATTAACAATGATCATTTACACTAGATACAGAACAACCTGTTTCATAGATTCCTATTGCCACCATGGGCTGCAAGAGTAATGGAGTCATGTCATCAATGCATTTGTGCGAGGATACATAACCATTTGATGTGCATTGATGCCCATTAGCAGAAGCATATTGATATTCCATCTGGTGTGGATGTCCGTGTATATAAATAGCTCTGTCATAACCACCCTGTGCTAAACAAAACATAACAATTTGATGAAGACCCTTGAACTTATGCTGCTCAGCTACACAACTCATCACTGGGAAGAATGCAAGAGAAAAATCATATTCAAATTCAGCACCATCATTTTATTCTCTGTGATTTTGAAATCTGTCTGGATTAAATCTTTGAAGAACTGTCATAATAAAAATCTTCTATTGTGTCTAATATTGGGAGCTTCACCTTTCATTTTGAGACTGCATAACTCCTCACATTGAAATTCAGTTCATTTAGAGGACGAGTTGATATGGGCCATAAAGTTGTTTGACTATGCTATAGTTGGAATCACGGAGACTTGGCTCCAGGATGACCAAGGCTGGGAGCTGAACATCCAGGGATATTCAATATTCAGGAGGGATAGACGAAAAGGAAAAGGAGGTGGGGTAGCGTTGCTGGTGAGAGAGGAGATTAATGCAATAGAAAGGAAGGACATTAGCGTGGCGGATGTGGAATCGATATGGGTAGAGCTGCGAAACTCTAAGGGGCAGAAAACGCTAGTGGGAACTGTGTACAGGCCACCTAACAGTAGTATTGGAGTTGGGGATGGCATCAAACAGGAAATTAGAAATGCGTGCAACAAGGGTAACACGGTTATAATGGGTGACTTCAATCTGCATGTAGATTGGGTGAATCAAATTGGCAGGGGTGCTGAGGAAGAGGATTTCCTGGAATGTATGCGGGATAGTTTTCTCAACCAACATGTGGAGGAACCAACGAGAGAGCAGGCTATTCTAGACTGGGTATTGAGTAATGAGGAAGGGTTAGTTAGCAGTCTTGTTGTGCGTGGCCCCTTGGGCAAGAGTGACCATAATATGGTTGAGTTCTTCATTAGGATGGAGAGTGACAAAATTAAGTCAGAAACAAGGGTTCTGAACTTGAACAAAGGTAACTTTGAAGGTATGAGATGTGAATTGGCCAAGATAGACTGGCAGGTGATTCTTAAAGGGTTGACAGTGGATGTGCAATGGAAGGTATTTAAAGACTGCATGGATGAAGTACAAAAGTTGTTCATACCAGTTTGGCAAAAGAATAAATCGGGGAAGGTGGTGCATCCATGGATAACAAGGGAAATCAGGGATAGTATAAAAACAAAAGATGAGGCATACAAATTTGCCAGAAAAAGCAGCCTACCGGAGGACTGGGAGAAATTCAGAATCCAGCAGAGGAGGACAAAGGGCTTAATTAGGAAAGGGAAAATAGATTATGAAAGGAAACTGGCAGGGAACATAAAAACTGACTGCAAAAGTTTTTATAGATATGTAAAGAGAAAGAGACTAGTTAAAACAAATGTTGGTCCCTTGCAGTCAGAAACAGGTGAATTGATCATGGGGAACAAGGACATGGCAGACCAATTGAATAACTACTTTGGTTCTGTCTTCACTAAGGAAGACGTAAATAATCTGCCGGAAATAGCAGTGGAACGGGGGTCAAATAAGATGGAGGAACTGAGTGAAATCCAGGTTAGCCGGGAGGTGGTGTTGGGTAAATTGAACGGATTGAAGGCCGATAAATCCCCAGGGCCAGATAGTCTGCATCCCAGAGTACTCAAGGAGGTAGCCACAGAAATAGTGGATGCATTAGTGATAATTTTTCAAAATTCCTTAGATTCTGGAGTAGTTCCTGAGGATTGGAGGGTAGCTAATGTAACCCCACTTTTTAAAAAAGGAGGGAGAGAGAAAGCGGGGAATTACAGACCAGTTAGTCTAACATCGGTAGTGGGGAAACTGCTAGAGTCAGTTATTAAAGATGGGATAGCAGCGCATTTGGAAAGTGGTGAAATCATTGGACAAAGTCAGCATGGATTTACGAAAGGTAAATCATGTCTGACAAATCTGATAGAATTTTTCGAGGATGTAACTAGTAGAGTGGATAAGGGAGAACCAGTGGATGTGTTATATCTAGACTTTCAGAAGGCTTTCGACAAGGTCCCGCATAAGAGATTAGCATACAAACTTAAAGCACACGGTATTGGGGGTTCAGTATTGATGTGGATAGAGAACTGGCTAGCAGACAGGAGGCAAAGGGTAGGAGTAAACGGGTCCTTTTCAGAATGGCAGGCAGTGACTAGTGGGGTGCCGCAAGGCTCAGTGCTGGGACCCCAGCTATTTACAATATATATTAATGATTTGGACGAGGGAATTCAATGCAACATCTCCAAATTTGCAGATGATACCAAGCTGGTGGGTATAGTTAGGTGTGAGGAGGATGGTTGGAGGCTGCAGGGTGATTTGGATAGGCTGAGTGAATGGGCAGATGCATGGCAGATGCAGTACAATGTGGATAAATGTGAGGTTATCCACTTTGGTGGCAAAAACATGAGGGTAGACTATTATCTGAATGGTGGCAGATTAGGTAAGGGGGAGATGCAACGAGACCTGGGTGTCATGGTACACCAGTCATTGAAAGTAGGCATGCAGGTGCAGCAGGCAGTGAAGAAAGCAAATGGTATGTTAGCATTCATAGCGAAAGGATTTGAGTATAGGAGCAGGGAGGTTCTACTGCAGTTGTACAGGGTTTTGGTGAGGCCACACCTGGAGTACTGCGTACAGTTTTGGTCTCCAAATCTGAGGAAAGACATCCTTGCCATAGAGGGGGTACAGAGAAGATTCACCAGACTGATTCCTGGGATGTCAGGACTTTCATATGAGGAAAGATTGGATAGACTCGGTTTGTACTCGATGGAATTTAGAAGATTGAGGGGGGATCTTATAGAAACCTACAAAATTCTTAAGGGGTTGGACAAGCTAGATGCTGGAAGATTGTTCCCGATGTTGGGGGAGTCCAGAACAAGGGGTCACAGTCTAAGGATAAGGGGGAATTCCTTTAGGACCGAAATGAGGAAAACATTCTTTACACAGAGAGTGGTGAGTCTCTGGAATTCTCTGCCACAGAAGGTAGTTGAGGCCAGTTCATTGGCTATATTTAAGAGGGCGTTAGATGTGGCACTTGTGGCTAAAGGGATCAGGGGGTATGGAGAGAAGGCAGGTACGGGATACTGAGTTGGATGATCAGCCATGATCACATTGAATGGCGGTGCAGGCTCGAAGGGCTGAATGGCCTACTCCTGCACCTATTTTCTATGTTTCTATGTTTCTATGACTAAAATGGAATGGTAGTGTCAGCAGCCTCCATGCCTGGAGGTGACATTGTTGTTCAAGTTCAGTAATTTGGGACACAATTAATACTAGACATTAAACGTTGTAAGATCGACATCTGGACTTTGTCCAGAAGACAAGCATGTGGCCCATCAAGGCAATACTGGCTTTCTGGAGAGCAACCCTCTCAGTTCCATTCCCCTGCCTTTTGCGTTTGTCCCTTCAAATTATATTCGCTCTGGTGCCCATCTGTGGTGGAAGGGGGGAACGAGGAAGAATATATGAGGAAGAACCCGCACATGTGACAGAGGCACCCAGGGAAACCCACGTGTCACAGGAGAACAGGAAACACTGTAACCAGCACCAGAGGTCAGAAATGAGCCCAGCTGCTGCGGGATTACATAAAACATACGATTATTGTGTGTCATGGCATCTTTACTTATGAATGAAAGCTCCTACCACTCATATTCAGTGACTGTAGATCATTTGACTGTTCTCATTAATGATCATATTATAACCCGGTAAGATGATTTATTTCCTGTGACCACCAAGGGAAATCCCTCCCGATCCATCTCTGTCTGGAATAATTCAGGGCACTTAAGGCTCCAGTGATTGAGAAAATGGAATTGTAATAGTTTTAAATGAAGCATTGCTGTAACCAGAAACATGCAGGTATTCCACCGTGAGAAAGAAAGATCAAAGTCAGGACATCTGAGCAGAATTTGTCTCTCCAAATAAAAAAACATCTCTTTAAAGCAGATGCGATAAGGATGGTACAACTACACAGAGTTTGAATTAGTTGGGCACATTTTGGTGATAAAACCTGTACTAAGAGGTTTGGCGTCACAGATGCGCAGTGGTAGAATTGCTGCCTCACAGCGCCAGAGATCCAGGTTCAATACTGACCATGGGTGCTGTCTGTACAGAGTTTATAAATTCCCCATGTGACCACGTGGGTTTTCTTCAGGTGCTCTGGTTTCCCCTCACACTTCAAAGACGTGCAGGTTTGTAGGTTAATTGGCTTCTGTAAATTGTCCCCAGATGATCGGGGTCAGCCTGGACTCGGTGGGCCGAAGGGCCAGTTGCCGCACTGTATGTCTAAGGATCTAAAGGTCTAAAAGGTGATATGGTCATTATTGTTTTTACAAATTGGCAGGATGAATGGGGTTACGAAAATTACAATACCAGAAATCGGGATGTGTACTTAAAAAAAACTTTAATTTCTTCCCTGTCCCAAATTAATATAATTGAATAAACATCTTGCTGATGATGCCATGGCAGACGTGATTGATCGGGCATTCAGGATGGCAAGTGCCAGCATGGTTCTGGATTACAGAGCACAGTATTAGTCTCCTGATGGAACGAAGGATGTTAACTTGCTGGAAACAATTCAAGGAAGGTTTTCTGGGCTAATATCTGGGATGGGCGAGTTGCTTTGTTAGAACATTGGAGGCTTGACTCTTATCTGCTGGATTTCAAATGCCTTGATTGAAATTAACGAGGTGCTTGGAATTTTACGGCTGAATGTATCAAGGGTGTTTCCTCTTGTGGGAGAGTGCAGCTGTAGAATTCACTCACTAAAAGTAAGGGATCACCCATTTAGGACAGAGATAAGGTGAGTCCGTAGTCACGCCTTCTCTAATTCTGTTGTGCTGAAGCAAAGCAAGAATGTCATTGTCCTATCTGGGACACATGAAAATAAACTCTCTTGCATCTTGAAGATTAGAAGTTGTGCAGCCAGAACTGAACACACTTCTTGGCATCTGCATACAATGGTGTCTGTCTTGCGCTTCTTGTGTGTGGTGATGGAAAGATTGGAGAAAACAGGGCCGCTCTTTCCTTGACCCCAGGGGGCATTTAAAAATATATATTATTATTGCAGAGATAAAGAGAAAGCAACAGGACTGATTCCCGAATGTGAAACAAAGAGTTTTCATTTTGTATAATTTCAAGAGTGTTTTCCAGACATTGAGACACTTGTGAAGTGTCATCACTGTATGAATGCAGACAAACAGTGACAATGAACAGGTACACTGCAACGGTTCAATCTGCAGGAGAAACATCAGCAGAATTCAAGGAAAATTATCCATTCCTTGATAAATATTATTGGGAGAGCAGGCAAGGACTTCCATTTAATCCCTTTATCCAAGAGCTCTGCGAGGATCCAATAACTTGTCCCAGAAAAATGAGTCACTGCTTTAGATCTACAATTAATTCTCAGCTGTGATTAGGGATTGAAGGCACAATGGTTTTGGGAGAAGATGGGAACCCAGGGATATGGTTTAATGAGGAACCTGGCGCTGAGGCAAGAGACCTGAATGGGAGAGCAGGAACAAGGGGCTGAGTGGCCATTCCTGTTTCTGATGTGACCGCATGAATGTGAAGGTGAAATTCATTAGATCCGCCAAACATGCGGAGACGTTGGGTCATGTGACAGGCTTATTGATCCAGGCAGAAGAGCGACGTTTTGTCACAATGCCACAATGCCATTGTGACCTGCTCCAAACGATTCCAAGTAGATAGCGAGACACACCATTTCTCAGAGCTCTTGAGACACATATTCCTGCAGCATTGGAGTCACACATAGCCAAAATGAGTTACAGTGGGCCGGAATTATTTGCAAAATAACATGAATAAATCGTGTAGTGATACTAACTTATAAATTCCATATTAAAAATCAAATTTCACAACAGGGTTGGCTTAGAGGTAATCACCGGAATTTAAAGTCCCCAGTTGCCATGGCTTTGAGTATGGGAGTTTGGATTATTAGACCGGGTTTAGGATTACCTGTGAATAACCCGACTGTAGCGATATAACAATGTCAGTGTAGTCCACAGTGGCATCACAGCACCTACAATCAAAACATCTTTGCTATTTTAATTTGCATTTGGAAAAGTTGTTAGAGGAACAAATTTTTGATGTGTAAAAAAATTCCTTTCACGTTTTGTTTGGGCCATACCTGCACGTTTCCTTACGGCACAGGAGAATGCTATTTTGGCCCAGCGAGCTGTGAGTCACACATTTACCAGCAGGAGAATTGCTGCCTGGAGACTGTGGAAATCTATATTTACACTTGGTTTGAGTTCCGTAGTTCAGGTCTAAAGCCACCAAGTCTGGACATTTAAACATGGAAACATGCCCTGGCAATGAACCATTTGTGACAAGTATTTTTGTGGTGAAGGGCCTGTGAAATGAAACTTTATTCCCAAACTGGTAGCTTATCGATGTCAGAAATTTCAATTCCACATCTCAAGGGAGTGGTCCACACATGCTGAAAACTACCTTCCAAGAGCTGGGGGTTTGAGATTTGGGGCACTGAATGCAGTGTTGTCATATAAACATATTTCAGTGAATTACGGAGACATTAGTTCTGTTGTATGTGGTTCTAGATCACTATTGTTATATTTGATGATTCTTGTGTTTTTGCTGCATTGGAGGCACTTCACAGATGGAACAATGAGGAGGAATCTGAGAACATTGTCAAACTAAAATGATGAAAGTTTAATGCTCCCAAACTACTACCTATGGGATTTAGAAGTCCAAATCGATACAATGTTAGACTAATTTGTAGTCATGCTCTCACTCCTCATTCCTGTATCAATAATCGTCCTGCCCTCTTGTCCTAAAACCCTTCTATTGATACCACATGTGCAACTACAAGGAAGAACGACAACCATTACAAAGAACATCAAATAGTGAGAGTTGGACTCATAATCTCATCTTTCAGACGGTAAATAGAAAATACTCTGGTTTCACTTTTCACTGTACGCTGTGGACTTCATTTTTCAGTTTACTGTCACTCAGCAATAAATAGATGTAATCCCATTTGTATTCAACATCTGAACATGATGCCAATTTATTTAGTTCAGATTTCAGAAAGCTGTACCCAAGCACAATTATTCCCTGCAGCTGAGGACTTCAGCCCCATGTTAATAGTGATGATAATATTGTTCACACAGTGTATAATCCTTCATTTAATTCCTCTTTCCAAAGCAACCTTTTGCCTAGCCCCAATATTGTTGATATTTTTCAGGAAGCAAGTCATGAAAGAGTTGGCATCGATCTGGTTTGGCATAACTTGCATCAAAGCTTTAGACCACTGAAACATACCAACCCAAACATGTGTCTGTCTGAATGCAATGTCATGCAAGTATAGATGGATCAGGCTATGCAGTTAAAGTATGGAGTGACAAATTACTGACATCAGTTTCTTTTTTCATTGCAATGTCCGGGCCAGAAACGTTGTCTGTCTATTTCCATCACAAAAGCTGGCTGAATCACTGCGTTCCTCCAGTGGTTTGTTTTTTATTCAAGATCCCAGCATCTCTTGTGTTTTCTTCCTTTTGCCGCAATCACCCTCTAACCATGGAACTGATAAATGATACTCCACTCCAGTGTTTCAGTTTCAGGTATCACTGGGACAGGACTGTGCAGTTGACTAATGACAGGGTAAAAGGATCTGGAACTCTAGGTAGCATCAAATAGTTGCAGCAGGTTGCTGGGGAGAGGGGCGGAGTTGCTGGCAACAGGTAGCTCTGGTGTATCTGGCAATCCGTCTGTGGGAATTTCTGTCCATGCAGAACTGGATGCTGAATGTTCTGACAATTTGGAACGGGTGAGGTACTATTAAGCCAGCCAAGAGCGTACACGAGGCAGCGGAGGATGTATTTTCATGGAGAAGGTCTGAAGCAGAGAGTGGTCACGGATTGATCAGAAGCACTGGAGGAATTGGTGCAGGATCTGGGAGAGATTCCATCACTCGTTATTCTCTGGCTCCGATACAATAGATACGGATGGTACTTAATGAGTACTTTCCCAGCCAGTTGGACAGGAGCAGAGTGAATAACTTACCTTTAAATCTCTTATTCAATAGAAAATCAATTTCCTCGCAGAGCTACCCAACTCTTTAATGCATTTACTTAATTCCTCGACTATGAAGGGCTAGTTAAATAGTTCATTTGTTCGCCTGTCAGTTTGGGTACATTAACGTTATCAAGGAAACAATTAATAGAAATTAGTCTGGGTAGATATTTTGTTCATAGGAACATAATATCATATATATGGAGAGGCAACAACAGTTTGATAATTAATACTGGCATTTTTACTTGTCTGGGTTCATTGTGCAGCAAAGGTCACCTAATCACCAAAATCAATCTTTGTTCTTTAATATAATTAACATTGCAGGGGCCAAATTGGAATCAAAGCAAACAACCTGAGTGATGGTTCCAGGCCAGATTCAACCAGAGTTGGTGCCAGCTTCACCAGTTCGAGGTTTACCCCCAATTTGCGCGATTAGTTCAGTCAGACAGATAATTTCTGAAATATTTGTTTGGGATCTAACACAATGATTGAAGCCAAGGAGTGACCAGAAACAAATGCAATCAGCAGCATCGGACAATGTGCCATAGTGCAATCATGTCGACCAACTCATCCCTGGTCGCTCCCAAGAAATATGCCAACGCCCCCCATGCTATCTCCAAGATTACTGCTGCCAACTGGGATGAATTTCCAAGGGCACCAGAGCCAAAGTTCAGATGTGGATAAGCACTGAACCATGAAACTTAACTCTGAGGCTCATAAGGACTCTGGGTTGGGACCTAGGTTCATTACCATCAGGATTGTAAAGAGCGATGTGTTTTGACCTGTTTTTACCGTGGGTTTTTAGACCCAGTTAAAACTGTCCAGATAGTGGGCTGGTGATTCTGCAAAAATCCCAGTTATTGGGGTGCGTTGTGGTCTAAAACATCGGATAACCTGATGGTGTTGGGGGAGTCCAGAACCAGGGGTCACAGTTTAAGAATAAGGGGTAGGCCATTTAGGACTGAGATGAGGAAAAACGCTTCACCCAGAGAGTTGTGAATCTGTGGAATTCTCTGCCACAGAAGGCAGTGGAAGCTAATTCACTGGATGTATTCAAGAGGGAGTTAGATATAGCTGTTAGGGCTAACAGAATCAATGGATATGGGGGGGGGGGGGGGGGGGCGGGGAAAGCAGGAACAGGGTATTTCTTCTGGATGATCAGCCACGATCATATTGAATGGTGATGCTGGCTCAAAGGACCGAATGGCCTACTCCTGCACCTATTTTACTTCGGAGTCACGCGAGTGACTACATGAAGAAGCCCCGCCAGGCGCATGCTCGATATTATGTCGACGCATGTGGGTAGGAACGGGCTGCAGATTGTAGCTCCACCAACGGTGAGTAACAGGCCCGCAGGTAAGTGGTTTTAAAAAACGACTTCCTGGGTATTTAAGCTCCATGACGCTGGCTGGCTAGCCAGGAGGAGTTTTTGTGAAAAAATGGAGAGTAGTGGAAAAAAATCGGCGCGGGTTAAGCACGCGTCCCAGGTGGAAGCAGGCCAACAGCGATCGGAAAATAAATGGTCAGCACGGACTGGAAGGGCCGAGAAGGCCTGTTTCTGTGCAGTAATTGTTATATGGTTATATGGTTATAAGAGCGGAGCCGGTTCCGATACCGGTAGCCGTAGACCCACCCATTAATCTCCACTGCCGCAGACCACTGAGGGCACTCCAGTGGGCAGGAAAAGTAAGAGGAAGTCTGTCAGGGCCGTTATATCAGACGCGTCTGGTGAAGAAGATTCTCCTTCAGAAAGGCAAGCCATGTGCCTAAGGATGGAGCAAATGGAGAAAATGCTCCAAAACCTGATCAATCAAGGGTCCAAAGACCCAGAATATTCCCAGGCAACCCCTGAGGGGTTTCCAAATCAAGGATATGGTGCCTATACAACATAGGAATGTGAACCTCCAGAGCCTTGTTTAGTTCTGGAAGAAGTCTCCTTTGAGCATGTCTCAGGAGTACCAGGGCGGCAGGAGACTGACCCTGAAGGTAGTGTTTTTGGTCTTGAATACCCACCACAGCACAAGAGTAAAACTCCAGGTGTACCTGATGTAGCACAATCCTTTGCTATACCAGAAGGGAGCGGTGAGGCCACGGTCATGGTTGAGACAGTACATCTTTATAAAACACCTGTGAATTGTGCGTCACTCAGGGTACCGACGGTGAATCCGGCAATTTGAACACCCATGAGTTCAACAATGTGAGGACAGGAAATACGTTTCCAGTGGGTCCGCAAGCTTATTGTGGCTGGCATTACTGCTTTTGGGAAGCAGGTAGAAGGGTGTGCAATGTCTAAACTACAAAAAATACATGTTGGCATTGTTTTGTAATTCTTATTTTGAGATCAATTGTATGAGGAAAATTGCCATTCGGCTCATACTGCACCCTAGATTTGCAGGTCTGTGCAAATCAAGTAATGTTCAAACTCTTGTTCTCTCAGAATAAACGCTTATTTATTCTGAGAGAACCTGCCTAAACAAATTAAAGAAATTGATGAGGAGGCAAAGACTATCAGCCTCATGAAACCTTTCATGTATGGCCAAAGAACTGGCTGGATGAGAAGGGGGTTTGATTCAGGAGCAGGAACAAGCAGAGGCAGGGGTATAGTGAGAAGGTATTATTACCCATCACAGCCCAATGTCCACCCATATGTTGGAAGGTGGAAACCATCACGGTCATTTGCTGAGGTACAAAAACTTTATTCCATCACAGAGAAAACTTTTGGGGAACCTCCGGTTGGTGGTAGATTATAATTGTTTTATGATGAATGGTGCTGAATAACATCTGATCAGTTTATATTCGATACTGTGTCAGGTTCTATAATAGAATTTATGGAAGGAGTTGATCCACCTGTACAGAATAAACCTAATCGGGTTTGGTGTTTTCTGCACCTGAAAATTATCAGATAAAAGAAGAAGTAAAAAATGTATTTGAAAAAGGAGTAATTGAAAGTACGGGGAATCATCCGCAACAATTTGTGTCAAATATTTTCCCCAGGCCAAAGAAAGATGGGGGTTGTAGAGTCATTCTGGATCTCACAAAATTGAATTCATATGTCCAGTATAGACATTTCAAAATGGACACCTTCAACACTGCAAAGCAGTTGTTGTCCATAGGCTGTTACATGGCTACTATAGACTTCAAAGATGCGTATTATTCAGTGCCAATTCATCACCATTATCGCAGGTACTTGAAGTTTAATTGGATGGGTCAGCTGTGGCAATATAAAGCATTACCTAATGGGTTAAGTTCAGCTCCCAGGCTGTTCACAAAATTATTGAAACCAGCACTTGCATTATTAAGGGCTCAAAATCACATTGTCATGGCTTATCTTGATGATATTTTAATTGTTAACGCCACTCAAGAATCAGCTGAAGAATTAGTTTCAGCAACTATAAGCCTGTTTGAAAGGCTAGGGTTTCTGATCCATCCAACGAAATCAAAGCTACAGCCATCCCAAACAATTGATTAATTAGGGTTTGTCATTAATTCAGTTGCTATGTCAGTAACTTTGCCAACAGATAAAGTTGTGGATATTACAAATGCGTGTAGTTGCCTTGCTGACAAACCTTATCCCTCCATCTGAGAAGTAGCTAGGGTTATTGGTAAGGTAGTACCAGCATCTCTGCTGTTGAGTTTGGTCCTTTGCATTATCAAAATCTTCAAAGGGCAAGAGCACAAGCACTAAAAGAACGTGCAGGTCATTTTGATAGGTCCATGCAGTTGCCAACGGAAGCTTTAGCTGAATTAAAAGTGGATGGATTGGGAATGTTGCACAAGCTGCTAAAAACATTTTTGTTCAGCAACCTTCAGTGGTATTGCAAATTGATGTGTGCTCTCGGATGGGGGGCTACGGACAATGACACCAGTTGTGGTGGTAGATGGACTGTCCAAGAGGATTTAATTCTCCAAACATATGGTATCAATTATTTGGAGTTATTGGGGGCATTTTTTGGATTGAAAGCTTATTGTTCTACAATGAAGGACTTGCATGTTCAATTACAAGTAGACAATACCACAGCTGTAGCATATATCAATCACATGGGTGGGGTAAGATCAGTATCATGTGATTATCTGGTCAACCTGATGTGGCATTGGTGTGTATCTAGGAATATCTGGCTTTCAGCTATCTATCTCCTAGGGAAGACAATATTGTGGCAGACAACAGATCACAAAAGTTCAAAGACAATACAGAATGGATGTTAAATCCACAAGTTTTCAAAAAGATTGTCAGTCGGTATGGGTTACCAGACATTGATCTTGTTGCATCCAGATTAAATCACTAGTTGCCTAAATACGTTTCATGGGAGCCTGACCCAGGAGCAGTAGTGTTGGATGCATTCTCGCTACATTGGGGAAATATGTTCTATATCTATGCTTTTCCCCCATTCTGCCTGATTAGGCAATGTCTCACCAAAATACAGCAAGACTCCGCCACAGGCATTTTGGTGGTTCCAAACTGGCCTACACAGCCATGGTTCCCATTGATGCTTAGAAAGATAATTGAACCATTTATGACGATTCCCAGCTCCAGTGATTTGTTGGTACAACCAGTGACAGGAGAAATACATCCATTGCATGATCATATTAATTTGTTAATCTGCAGGTTCTGACCAGACCATTACAAGGGCTTGGACTGTCGGATAGGACCATGGATGTCATAACTGCAGCTTGGAGAAATAGCACTAAGAAATAATATATGTCTCATATAAAGAAATGGGAAGCTTTTTGTATTGTCAGATATATCTTATCATACTGCAAACATATTGGATGTATTGAAGTTCCTTGCTATGTTGCATTTTGATCAGCACCTCAGTTATAGTGCCATTAATAGTGCTCGTAGTGCTTTGTCTTCCTATTTACGACAATTTTCAGAACATCAATCTATCGGGTCTCATCCATTAATATCCCGATTTATGAGAGGGATTTTTAATAAAAATCCTCTCAAACCCAGATATGCAGAAATTTGGGATGTCAGTGTGGTTCTAACATTGCTTCGGCAATGGGCTCCAATTACGTCACTGTCTTTTCAGAAGTTAACATTTAAAGTGGTAATGCTCATGGCATTAGTGTCAGCACAAAGAGTACAAACATTGCAAATGTTACGTTTAGATTGTATGCATTTGTCTGCAGATAACATTACTTTTTATGTTTATGATCTAATCAAACAAAGCAGACCAGGGAAGTCTGGAACCAAGGTAATATTTAAAGCATACCCTGTCGACCAAACATTGTGTGTGGTTAAGCATCTGACTCGATATATTGAAGTAACCAAGAGTCTCCGGGGTTGTGAGACAGCAATGCTTATTACCCATAAAAAAAACATATTAAAAAGTGTCAGTACAAACTATTTCTAGATGGTTAAAACAGGTTTTGGATGTAGCTGGAGTAGACACTGATGTGTTTAAATCTCACTCCACCAGGGCAGCATCCACATCCGCGGCGAAGGCACAGGACGTGCCGCTTGACAAAATTTGAGAGGCCGCAGGATGGTGTAAAGAAGAATTTTTTTTACAAGTTTTACAATAAACCTGTTCTCACGGTGCCAAGGTTTGGACACGAAGTGTTGGGTTCTGTTTGATTGTTTGCTTTGTTTTATGTAATGGTTTTATATATTTTGTTGTAATCTCCCCCTGGGATAGAGGGGTTATTACTTTTCTTTTCTTTTTTATTATTATTATTAAAATACTTATTGCATAATTCAAGCAATGTTCAATATATATTATTTACTCACTACTGTGTCAACTGAAGCAGTATGTCGTATGGAATGAATCTACGGCATGAAAATCACAGAGCTTCAAAATCTTCACGTAGTCACTCACGTGACTCCAAAATAAAATAGTAAGATTAAATGAGACCTTACCTGTTCGAAGTTTGATCTTTATTTTATGAGGAGTTACGATGAGGGATTACGTGCCCTCTGCTCCCGACCCTCATAATCTAATTGATCATCTGGCAGTTCTAGTCTTGTGTGAGCCTTACTATCTTACTTCGGCTATTGGTTCTGTGTTTTTCACGCCGCTGCTTTGAAGTATGCTGAGCATGCGCCTGGCAGGGCTTCTTCACGTAATCCCTCATCGTAACTCCTCATAAAATAATGATCAAACTCGAACAGGTAAGTTCTCGTTTAATCTTACTATTTTCTATGTTTCTATTGGACACCTGACTTTAACAGGTTATACCAACCATTCATTATATTTCAAATTATTGCCAGAAATAAGTAGAACATCCATTTCAATTGAAATGAGGTTTATAAATAATTTAATTATAATTCATACCATCATCTTGAACTCTCATTACCATGAACATGGGATCCTAATGAGTGGGCAATTGCTGGGCCCATTGACCGAATTCCTCAGACATGCCCCCTCTGCATTGGGAATTCATCCCATTGGTTAACTCTCTTGCTGAAATCTATCCTCTGCAGTTAAGCCTGTTCCAAACACTATGGAAAGTCTCTCAATGTAGTCCCAACATTAATTGAAACCAAATATGAAATGAATTTGATCATGGCAAAAGCAACTGCGAATATTTAATAGTCATTACATTTTATTGCAGCCTTGCAATTTTGTGGTGAACGTGTGGGAAGAGTGACTGGGAGAGAAAATTGGCTCCATTTATTTTGAACCAAAGCACATATTGGAAGATTGCAGTTAGCAATCCCTTTAGCAGCTTTTTTGAGGATTTATCAGTAATTTCGATTTGAGTCCAAAATAGTGAAGTGTTAAGTGCAGCTTGATATTCTGTATAGATGATTTCATTCTTCTGCCTGTTACTTAATACCACATTGGAACAAGGTGCTAATGTGTCTCTGAGGTATCTTCTTTCAGTTTCCTTGTTTAAAAGTACATTGTACATCAGTTGTATGAAAGAGATAATGAGCAAGTCTCTTTGATTTGCTCAATTTCAGATAATGTAATCAAATGAGAGCTTTCCATTCATTTCTAAGGGATTTTATTTTGATGTGCTTCACATTTAGAATACTTCATTTTTTAAGACTTTTGGCCTTGCTGTCTTCCCTAACTATGACCACTATGTGATAAACTAAGAGAACAGTAAAAAATCGATTATCAGGCATGTGTCGGACCTGACCACCGGGTGGCGCAAGTAATGGCTGCCTTGCTGTCTGTCTGTCTGTCTGTCCCTTCTTTCTTTGTTGTTTTAATAGTATGTGTTAAATGTATGTTTTTAGTGTCCTTTAGCTTGTTTTATGTGGTGTGGGGGGGGGGGGGGGGGGGTTGGGGAAAACTTTTTCTAATCTCTTAGCTCGACAGAGATCTGAATTTTTTTCCTTATCGTATTTCTGTCCGCACAGTGGCCTAACATTGAGGAGCTGGCGGCCTTTGTTGGAGACCGACTTCGGGAGCTCCAACCGTGGAACCCTGCGGGACTTAACATTGTGGAGCTCGCTGTCTCTGGTTAGAGACCAATTTCCGGTACTCAAAGCCGCAGGAGCTTCAACTGCCATGACGTGGGGCCTTCGATTGCCCTGGTGCGGGCCATTCGATCGCCCTGAAGCGGGGGCTTTGATTCCCGGCTGCGGGAGCTTCGATCAACCGAACGGATGGTTCCACTGTGCCGACCGCGGGAGAATAAAGAGGAAAGATTGCCTTCCATCACAGTGAGGGATGTGGGGAATCCACTGTGGTGGATGTTTATGTTAACTTTTATGTATCTGTGTGTCTTGTTGCTTTTTTTTAGTATGGGTGTATGGTAATTCGCATATCACTGTACCTTAATTGACAATAAAAGACCTTTGAAACCTTTGGTCATGAGTATGTTGAGCTGCTCTCCCAGTGAGGTCTCTCCAGACTGTCTTATGAAGAAAGACTGGATAGACTCGGTTTATACTCTCTAGAATTTAGGAGATTGCGAGGGGATCTTATAGAACCTTACAAAATTCTTAAGGGGTTGGACAGGCTAGATGCAGGAAGATTGTTCCCGATGTTGGGGAGGTCCAGGACAAGGGGTCACAGCTTAAGGATAAGGGGGAAATCCTTTAGGGCCGAGATGAGAAGGACTTTTTTTCACACAGAGAGTGGTGGGTCTCTGGAACTCTCTGCCACAGAGGGTAGTTGAGGTCAGTTCATTGGCTATATTTAAGAGGGAGTTAGATGTGGCCCTTGTGGCTAAGGCGAGCAGAGGGTATGGAGAGAAGGCAGGTACAGGATACTGAGTTGGATGATCAGCCATGATCATATTGAATGGCGGTGCAGGCTCGAAGGGCTGAATGGCCTACTCCTGCACCTAATTTCTATGTTTCTATGTTTCTATGTTTCTATGAGAACATTTACCCATTGGGGAACCAAATCCCCAAATAACTCCCTAATTCTTAAACGTGAACTGATCTCTGCTGGAATATTTTCAAACTATAGTTTGTGGTTTTAAAAACAAAAAATAATGTTACTTATGATCACCGCAAGAGTTCTGGGACACAAGGAATGTCCAACATTTTCAATTGTGCTTAGAACTTTGTTGATGACATCTATCAGAATCGCAGTGAACAAAGCAATAGTGCAAATTCTCGCAGAGATGCTGCAAGTTCACCAAATCTAAACAGCATGGCAGCAACAAGAAAAGGAACAGCTGTTTTTTGTTATAGAAATATTCCCAACAAATCAACACAAGCAGGAAGAATGAAGATTTAAAAAAACTCTGTTTCTGGGGGCTCCAGGAATGGCCAGAAAATGTAAATGGAAACAGATAAAATAGAAAGAAAAAGTGGTTACAAAAGATAGTATAAGTAATCATGTATAGTCTTTTTTTGGACTGGGTCGCATGCAAACACAAGCTCTTCACTGTACCTCGGTACACGTGACAATAATAAACTAAACAGGTACTGAGTGTCAGTGTGGAGCCAAGGACCGTACATTTAAATCTACAGTTAAATATAGAAAACAATCCTGAAATATTTCCTCTATTGTATCACAAAATGCGCAATTTAGAGCGACTGACAACAATGGAGCCACATTTCAGAAGCACTGCTCATCACAACTATGTTCTCACATCACACTTCCTCAGGCAAGAGAAGGTGAACGTTGAACCATGAAACTTTAATGGTACTGCAGTCGACGGGAATGACTTGAATTGATTCAGAGTTATAAAAACACACGGATGTTGGAAGTACTCAGCAGGTCAGGTAACATCTTGTGTCTGATGAAGGGTCAGTGTCTTGTTTCTCTCCCCAAAAAATATTGTCTGTTCTGCAGCATGCTTCCAGAATTTCCTATATTTAATTCAGATATCCAGCATTTGCTTGTTTCATGAAATGTTTTGGACTTGAACGGAATAAACTGTGTTAGCAAATAATCCACAAACACTTGTTGTGGAGGTGTGGACTGGAAATGGCGACATGACCCTGATATATATATGAGTCCAGTGGCCCTGAGCCAATCTTTGTGAAAATGTGTGCAGGCAACACAGGAGATGTGAAAAAAAGCCAGCACTGAGACCCGGCTCTCAGATTAACTGTATATCTGAGGAACATCTGAACCGTTTGCACCCTGCAACACAACTAAAATTAAACTGTTCTGTCCTGGAAGCAATTTGAAATCCATGAAATGAAAGTATTTTAGACAGAGAGTTGGCCAGGATAGGAAGCACAGGGTAGTTGTGGAAGGATGTTTGGACTGGCAGAGATCCCCAAAGATGAAGGATCTCGAACCGAAACGTCACCCATTCCTTCTCTCCAGAGATGCTGCTTGTCCTGCTGAGTTACTCCAGCATTTTGTGTCTACCTTTGATACCAGGAGCAATGTTTTTCTTAGTATATAATATTTACTTTACTTGGACTTGGATGTTCTTGGCACAGCTCCAAATCTGCAGGTGACAGAGCTTGGAGATGTAGTGAACTGTGAGGTGAAGGGTAATAGACCAAGGAGGTATAGATAGGCAGCTGGAATGGATGGGTAGGTAGCAAAATGACATTTAGTGCTGAGAAATTGAAATGTTGCATTTTGGTAGGAAGAGCGAGAAGAGGCAACATTATCGAGATTGCAGGATTATGTCTGGGGTCCAGAGACCGAGATATCTGGGTGTTTGTGTGTGCCATTCATTGGAAGTGCCAGGGAAAGTTGAGAACCAGTTAAAAGGTGGGATCTTGGGCTTTATAAATAGATGCACAAGAGCAAGGAAGTTGCATTGCTTTGTCCAGTTTAAGGTTATGCTTTTTAACAATGACACAAAAAGCTTTAGAGAGGTTGCAGAAGAGATTTATTAAAGAGATTTCAGGAAGAGAGGTCTTTAGATATGGGGAGAAGCTGTGGTTGGTCTTCCTGGAGCGAGAACGTTTCTGAAGTCATCAAACAGAGGGGCTAAAGATATATTGTGTATGGACAGAGTACAGAGCTTGTTCCAACGGTGGAAGGGTCAAGGATCAGGGGACAGGCAATGAAGGCGATTAGCAAGGAACTAAAAGGGCTGAGAGGAAAATCTTCCTACTGTGATTGGATTGCCAGGGGTGAGTGGAAGATCCAGCTGTTGTATTCAAGGGGAGATAAATGGCTTTTTGAAAGGGGAGAATTTGCAGAGCTATGAAGAAAGGCTGAATAACGGGATTAGTTGGACGTATGTAGATGATAGATTTCTGTTTGATCCCTGAACCAACTGGCCATTGTTACCTTCCTGAGGTCCTCAGCTTCATGTTCAAAGGTGCTGTCAAACACTCCTGTGTAAATTCATACTTCAAGGAGTATTGCACAATTCCATGAAGCTGAGAGAAATACTTAATATAATTGAACTACTCAATTAAATGACTACCCCCCTAAAATTTGAACAAAGGGTTTAACAATTCAATGGCAGGAATTTCAAAAGAAACAATTCATGTAACACTATTTAAATTATAATTAAGTTATAACAAGATTTAAAATACATTCATAACAGCATTCAAAGGACACTTGGACAGGTACATGGGGCGGAAAGATTTAGAGGAATATGGGCCAAATGCGGGCAGGTGAGATTAGTGTAGATGGGGCATCTTGGTTGGCATGGGCAAGTTGTGCCAATGGGCCCATTTTCATGCCGCGTAACTCCATGACTCTGGGACATTCAAATAAATAGAGAATACTTGCCTGCATAGTTACAATGCTTTGTGACAATGTTAATAGAAAATCAAATTGGTGAAATCTGCTCTACCTATGTGCACAGTTCCCAGATTATTCAAGTCCTTTTGTTCAAACTGCCTTCAATGATGTTGGTTAAAATCACAATGAAATTGATTTGTCTGTTTCCAACATTGCCCTGACTGAACTGGCTATTCAGTAAACAACCAACACTTCATGTTCTCCATGGCTGGCAGTGGAAATGTCCTGCTTGATTAACCAAAGCTTTTAACAGCTTACTGTTTAGGTATGTTCAGTTCTAAATAAATCAACTTTCTAAACAACATCCCCCGATTAATATAACCTTGTCTAACTCTTTGTTAAAGTCACACTTGGATTATTCTGTAGAATTGTTGGTATTCTATCTTCAAAGTAGCACTGATTGGAAAGGATTCAGAGAAACCTGCTGAGAATAATGTCTGGGCGCTGGGTTCTGAGCTGTGCGGGGAAAGGTAAAATGTCGAGAAGATTCAATGCAGAACTGAGATTGCTGAAAATCATTGATAAGTAAAGATCCCATCTTCCATCCGAGGCAGTAATTCGGTATTAAAGAATAAGTGAGCTTCCAAAGTTGCCTCTTTAAAAGAGAACCATAAGCAGGAGCAGAGCGCATTACTGCTGTTACAATGTGCAGTTTGCTGCTTCTTTGGTGTGCTGTCCACATAATGCTCACACTGTTTGCTCTGTCCAAAACCCTTGATATCTGCTTAGTGATTTCCTGCTTTACGTTGAGCTTAATACAACTAGCTTATCAAAGCACAGGGGATCAGTCGTTAAAAAAAACCACATCCAAAACTTGAAGGGAGGCAGCCTTTCAGTCATAGAGTTAGAACTTCACGGAGACCTGAAGAAGGTCCTTTGGTCAATCAGGTCCACGCTGATATCAAGTTCTCATTCACACCATTCCCATGTACCAACACTTGGCAGTCCATGATTTGGAAATTCTTCAAAAATGTAGTGAAAGTACCTGCCTTTGTCACCCACCCAGGGAGCGGCACCTTGTGGCAGCAGCTCGCCTGCAGTCCGTCTGTCTTTTTTCTTTGTTTTTGTCTTGTTGGGAGTATGTTTTTGGTTTATTTTTAGCTGTGTATATGTGAGGGGGGCGGGGGGGTGGGTGGGGGAAACTTTTTAATCTCTTCCCTGAACGGGGACGCGACCTTTTCCTTGTCGTGTCCCTGTTATCGTTGGGGCCTAACATCGTGGATCTGGCGGCCTCCAACTGGAATCGACCTGAGGGCTCCAGCCGTAGAGCCTGCGGACTCACCATCGTGGAGCTGGCTGACTTCGGAGGTGTGGTGGCACTGCGGCTGTGTCCCGACTTCGGAGCTTCGGAGCTTCGGCCTCAGGCCCTGTGGATGGTAAAATCGGAGCTCGCAGGTCCCTGGTGGGAGACCGATTTTTGGAGCTCCCGCAACGGCAACTTTGCCCGCCCGAATCAAGGTGTTTGAATCGGCCCGGAACAGGGCCTTACATCGCCCGGCGCGGCTTAAACGGTCGTGGGACTTACCATCGCCCTCCGGGGGCTTTAACATCGGGAGCCCCGGTCGCCTCGACGTCACAGTTTAGCTGCCTGGCCACAGGAGAAGAACAAAGGACAGGGAAGAGATAAGACTTTTGCCTTCCATCACAGTGAGGAGGTGTTTGCAGATTCACTGTGATGGATGTTTATGTGGAATTGTGTTAATTGTGTGTTTTGGTCTTTTTTTTGCTGTTATGGCTGCAGGAACGAAATTTCAAAACTTGCATGTTTGAATGACAATAAAGGGCTATCTATCTATCTATCTATCTATCTATCTATCTATCTATCTATCTATCTATCTATCTATCTATCTATCTATCTATCTATCTATCTATCTATCTATCTATCTATCTATCTATCTATCTATCTATCTATCTATCTATCTATCTATTCTCTGTGTTTAGATCTCTCTGCTGTAGGAATATTTTTCTACTCTGCCCTTTGAGTTTTTATACATTGTACATGGGAAAGCAAACACAAACATACTAGTTTTTCTTATACCAAACCCTTGGTTCCAGGCTACATCTGGTGAATTTCCTCTACACTTTTGCGTTGAATCATATCTCTTGTGTTGCTTCATGGGAAGGACGGGAAGATGTTTAAGAAATGATCTACAAACTTGATTGGGTTGGGGGATAACCAAGATAAAAACAAGTATAAGACCCGACCGCAGCTGTGGAAAATATGCCCATGAGGAAAATGCCTTGTCGAGGGAACCCAATGGTATCACATATGAGCAAAATAAGGTAGAGAGAGTAACAAGCAAGCCTGTTCCATTGTGCACCCTCTAGTTTGGGCGCTATTCACAATGTCACGTCCCATTGCAACGTCCCATAGCTTCTTTGTTGTGTTTAGTTCATGGCCATTGTGAGCATTTCACCAGAAGAGACCAGTCACAACTAACTTCAAAGGCCTTCAGCTATAAAATAATTTTACCCCTGACAGTTTAGTACGTGGAGAATGATGGTAATGTTGCATTTAATGAACGTTTTCCATTCTGGGACGTACCATGTTGAATGGCCGTGCCTTCTGTTGCTGCCACAAGGCAGGTCAGCTTCTTTCTGACCTCAGTCATCTTTGCGTCTGCCGCCAACATGTGGCACAAAATTAGTGACAATGTAAATTATCCATGTTTAAGGCTGAGGACGAGAAGGAGAATAAATTGGGGCAAATGTGTGCAGGGCTGTTGCACCAATAATGAGGGGCAGGTTGGTTGTGGGCAGTGAGTGCAGGCAAAGAGCACGGGCAGCACAGTAGTGCAGTTAGTGGAACTGTCACTCACCGCTCCAGTCACTTGGTTCAATCCCGACCTCGGGTTCCGTCCATGTGGAGTTTCCACGTTCTCCTCCTGGTGCTCTAGTTTCTTCCTACAGCCCAAAGGCTGTGGGTTAATTGGCTGCTGTAAATTGCATTGCCTGTGTAGGTTTGTGTTAGAATCTGGGAGGTGTTCATGGGGAGAATAAGAAGCTGCATTGACGTAGGATTTCTGCACATGGGGGCTTGTCGATCAGCAGAACTTCGGCTGACCACATGACCACATCCCAGGTTCCTGGGATGTGCCAGACAGTGTAATGAACCTGCAAAAGTCAGCCTGATTTCCCAAAGACTCTGTCCATTGCTGAGCACCTGTGACGCTCTGATAGCTGTGAACACAATTTATTCATCAGCATTAGTTCACCTCAGCCCTTCGTAACAAAATCATAAATAGTTTCAGATGCTGAAAACTTTCCAAATAAAACAAATCAATATCAAGTTCTCAAAAAATTACATGACTTTTGCCTCAAAATTCACGGCCTGTTGTTAGCAGTAAATACATAAAGAAGTTGGAGAAGTGTTTTGTGGTCTGCTGCTGATTCAGTTCTTCAGTAGGTAAATCAAATAATTTGCCTCAAAATATAAAAAGCAGATTTTCCATAAATAAGGAAACCCAATTAAAATAATTGATAATAGAAATGGGAAAGAAATTAGGAGTCTTGAAACATCTTGAAGTGTGTTGCTGTAGAAGTCTACAACCAGGAAAGGAGAGGTGTTAGAGTATGAATGAATGCTTCCTGAAGGCAGCTACATCTCAAACATAGGTTTCATTAATGTGGATCCCCTGTATACAGTCGGTCAGCAATCTCAGCCATACCTCCCTGACTTAGTACCTGTAGAAAGCTCCTTCCCGTGCTGTTCAACGCCTTGAGTCCTGATGGCAGAATTTCACACTGTAAAATCACTGAAAATTATTTGCAGCTGTGTATTTTTTATAGTTTTAATCCAACCCGGAGGTTATATTATAAAAGTTATTGCACTGCACTGATATAAGATTCATTTTCCATTCTACTTTGTTATGGATTTAGATCTGTTAATCCAACTTTAGACTATGTTACATATTTAAATTCATCACTTAATTCAATTACCTCCTTGATTTCTAACCAGAAAACTCTTTCTTAAGTCTTCTTATGCAATCTCAGAGCGATAATTATTGTTACAAATGATGTCAAACGGCAGGGGCTGTATCTCACCCAAGGGCTCAGCTAGTAGCAAGAAGAGCTTTGGGTTCACTTCCTGGTTTTATCAAACCAGCTTTGTTCCTAAAATTAAATTACTGTCCCATCACTCAAATTAACTACAGATTTAAAGCATAATCCTATTTGTGTTGAGCATCAGATAAATTATGCCCAATCCATTTAATACAGATTTAAATCAAAGTATGCTGAGCGGCACAATATATTCCAATTACTCAATGAATGAAACAGCCCATGCCAGCATGTAGCAAGACTTGGACAACATTCAGGAATGGACAGATGGGTGCCAATTAACATTTGCACCACAGAGAGGTCAGGCAATGCCTATCCCAAACCAAGGAACATCCAACCATTTGGACTGGAGATTCATCATCATTGCTGAGACTGCTGGTCAGTGACATGCTGGAGGTTATCATTGATCAGAAACTCAGTTGGACCAAGCAGATCAATACTGTGGCTGCAACAGGAGGTTATTTCCTTACAACAGGGAAAAGACTGTATATCTGGAGGCAAGTAACAAATGTCCTGACACCACAAAGCCCTTCCACCATAAATAAGGCACAAGTAGCAGCACAATGGAAGCATCTCAACTTGCCTTGATGACCACTGCCGATTGGCATTCCATCCATCATCATAATCACTCTCTCCTTCCACCATCGTAACACACACTGGCTGCACCGTTGTACCATCTCAAAGATGCACTACAGATATCAGTAGGCTATTCTGACAGCACCTCCCAAAACAACAACCTCCACCAAGAAAGGCAAGGCAGCAACTGCACGGGAACACCACCCTCTACAGGTTCCCCTTCAAGTTCCACACCATACTGATTTGGAAATCTGCTGTGAAGCTTTCCCTTCCTCATCTCTGGGCCCGCATCTGTAAAATCTGTCTTCAGCCAGCCACAGAGGACTTTCACCAGGACTGCAGTGCCGAGAAGATAACTCATCTCCACTTTCTCAAGCACAGTTAGTGATGGACAATAAATGCTGATAATAAAGCCAGCAGCACCCACATCCTGAACAATTAGTAAATGAAAGAAAACTTAGATTTATCTTTTGCAGAGGAAGATTTTTGATTCATATCAATTGTACCGATTATACCCAAGCATTGTATAATCCCTAGTAGTTTCATCTTTCTGAAACAATCTTTTGGCTAGCATTATTTAAACTATCATTAATACTGCACCAAAAAAACCCCCAAAGTGATAGAGAAAGTTAATGGGTCAAGCAGCATCTGGGGAGGGAATGGACAGACAACTGAAGGGTCTTGACCCAAAATGTCGTCTGTCCATTTCCTCCACGGATACTACCTGACCAACTGACTTCCTTCAGCAATTTTGTTTTTTTTGCTCAAGATTCCAGCATCCGCAGTTTCTTGTGTCTCTATTGATATGGCACCTTTAGTCCCTGTAGAATCTTGGTAGTTATTTTTTTGGATGTTTAATGATGACTAACAGGAGGGAAATAGTTGTCTTCTCAAAGGAGGTGCTTCAAATGCAACTTAGCATGACAAACACTGGTGGTTCACAGTGCTAAAAATAAAGGTATTGTTTTCTTTTAAATGGAGAATTCTAGATAATACCGATAAACCCAGGTCTGCAGTTATGTTCTGCAGTGAATAAGAATAACCAACATAACAACATTTTCTTCCTGTCTGTAATTTACTGCCCACTCTGCCTCACAGAATGGGTTGATTAGTAGGACTGGGTGTTACAATCCCTAAGATTTCACTACAATTGACATTCTTGGGGATGACCACCAGGTGAATTTTGCTACCAATCAGACACATCTTCAGTTGTGTACCTCAACGTCACTGGGTGTTTCGGCCTTTTATAACAAGACACCCTCAGTCGAGGCAGGCCCACCGTAGGGTGATCAGACCTGGGTGTGTGTCTTTTTGTTAGCCTCTAGATGGTCACGTGGCAGCCCAGACAGCATCTTTCCTCTTCAGCCACAGCCTGTGACTGCTCCGTTCGGCGGCATTGGCAAGTTATTTTATTGCCCTCCTTTGTGCCTGCCCTTTGACTCCTATTTCCCTCAGGAGCCTTGCGGTGGAACTGGCTACAAAGCCCCTGCACCCCACCTCCACTGGACACACCCTTACCCTCCAACTTCTCTCCTCTGCCTCTGCTGCAAGGTTTGAATATCGAAGCCTTTTCCTTTCATAAGCCTCGTCTACAGCCTCCTCCCATGGGACCGTCAGCTCAATGATGAAAACACGCCGACAGGAGTTGGACCAGAGAACAAGGTCTGGTCGCAGGTTGGTAACTGTGATTTCAACTAGGAACGTAAGCCTCTGGCCTAGGTCAACACGCGTTTCCCAGTCCCTGGCTGCGTTCAGTGGGCAAGAGTTGAGAGGCGAGGGGTTAGTCCTCCGTTTCTCTCCTTCCCGGAGGAAGGATGGTATTTGCGGGAATGTTATCTGGACATTGATAGGCATGGCGTTGGTGGTAACTCTCTTGCACTCAAGTTCAGCTGCCAAACACCTCAGCACCTGGTTGTGTCGCCAGGTGTATCTGCCTTGTGTTAGGCGGGTCTGACAACCGACCAGGATGTGCTTGAGGTTTGGTGGAACTGCACACAGGGGGCAGGCTGGATCCTCTCCCAGCCAAAGATTTAGGTTTGTGGGAGAGGGAAGGACGTCATATGTGGCTCTGATAATGAAGGTCAACTTATTTGACTCCATGCTCCACAGCTCTCTCCATGTGATCTTCCTCCTCTCAATGCCATCCCACGTCATCCAGCGGCCTTGTTTGGCTTGGGATATGGCTTTGGCACACCTGGCTGCTTCTTCCTGGTGGGGCACCTCCTCCACCACCAGGTGCCGACGTTCAGCTGGAGTAGCCTTTTGCCAGGGAGGTTTCATTGCTCCCAGGCCAAAGCCCCCTCGGCCTTGTTGGACATGGCCCACTATGTCCCGGTGTTGGAGGGCGGGTTTTGCGTCCAGTACCACTGCTGCTGGAGTCCATTTCTTCCCTGTTGCTAGGGTTGGAGCGACACCTCTTATTATTCGGTCCCGGGATTCTGTTAGTGTCATGTCCAGCCTCACTTTGGCACATGTGTACTCCCCCACCAGGCTTGAGACTGACAGTGAGAGGGCTCCATTCCCATAAAGCCCTATGCTGCTGAGGCATCTCGGTAGCCCAAGCCATTTCCTCACTTGCGAGTTCACCAGTCTCTCCAGCTGGTTGACATGGGTTAAAGTGATAAAGTTAATGCCGATAAACCAGGGTCTGCAGTTATGTTCCACAGTGAATAAGAATCACCAACATAACAACATTTCCTTCCTGTATGTAATTTACTGCCCACTCTGCCTCACAGAATGGGAAACGTTATACACACAAACATTGCACCACGCTGACAATTTGCTAATGACAGCTTGTGCTGAAGTATCAATTTATGTTTTAAGAACAGTGTTTACCCATCAGTTCCTTTTTATCTCACCCATTTATGTCAAAATTTTGGAAATATTTCAATCACCACTGACGGTCCTAACAACATAAACTGAAAAGGCATTATTTATAATTATTGAAAAGATCACTCCTGAAAATAGAATATAATATTTACTTCCACCAGTCAAATTATACAGCAGAAATGGATTCTAAGTCTGTAGTGAAGAACCAAAGTTTGAGTTTCCACCACTAGCGAAGGCGTATAGCAGTCCAGGTGGAGCACAATGCTGCTCCTGGTCTCAGCACCTGACCAGGCTTACCTTGGTGGAAGTCTTACATTTAGAATATTTTGATATAATGATTCCCATTTGACCAACCTGAATAAACTGGTAGAGCATTTGTGACTAAAGTCATGTCTTTTATGACTATCTTGCATTAGGTTTAGATTTAGGTTTATTATTTTCACACTTACTGAGGCACAGTAAAAAGTATTGTCCTATTTGCTATCGAAACAGATCAGATATACCATACATCAATACAATCCGTTCAAACTCAAGTACAATTGATGGAGAAAAGGGGATGATACGGAGTGCAGAATATAGTTCTTAGCATCGTAGTGCATCAGCTCCACAAACAGAATCCAATGTCCACAACGGGATAGAGGTGAATTTGACTGTACCCTGGCTGATGGAAGGACCGTTCAGAAGCCTGATAACAGAGGGGTAGAAGCTGTTCCCGAGACTGGTGGTGCCCGCTTTCAAGCTTTTGTACCTTCTGTTGGACGGAGCAGGGAGAGGAAGGAAATACCAGGTGGGCCAAGTCTTTGATTTTATGGGTTGCTTTTCTGAGTCAATGTCGATGGAGTCGTTGATGGGGTGTCCAGTCTGTGAGCTGAGGTCCTGTGGTCCTGAGAAGAGCTGATCCAAAACCAAGCTGTGATGCAACCTGGCAGCATGTTTTCATGATGCATCTGTAAGGATGATGGAATTCACTGTTTTGACCCGATGTGACACAGATAGTGGGAATAAATAGTATGGACTTCGAGACCTGCCCAAGTTCCACTGCCTTATAAACTGACCAAGTAAACCATGCCACAAACCACTGAGGGGCTCCACAAATGAATAGTTCCTGATCTGCTGCTGTTACTGTGGCTGGAGGTATGTTGCAGTCACGAGTAGAAACATTAATGATTTTCCTGCCAGGTCAAAGATAGAAAGAACACAGGCTATTTTACGAGAGTTTATTTGAGGTACAGCACAGAACCAGGCCCTTCGGCCCTCTAAGTCCACACCGACCAGCGATCCCCGCACATTAGCACTATTCTACACACATACGGGACAATTTACACTTATATCAAGTAAATTAAACTACAAACCTGTACGTCTTTGGAGTGTGGGAGTAAACCGAAGATCTTGGAGAAAACCCACGTGGTCACGGGGAGAATGTACGAACTCCGTGCAGACAGCACCTGTAGTCGGGGTCGGACCTAGGTCTCTGATGCTGTAAGCGCTGTAAGGCAGCAATTCTACCGCTGCACCACCCTACCAAGGATAAGGAAGATTTTCGGTGGTTCCTTTTCTTTGGGCCAAAAGTAACAAGGGTGTTAATCCAGCCCTCACAAGGAATCTCCCTGCTTCCCTCTCTCCTAACAGCAGAGTCACTGTTTCTGCTCAGTTTAAGGGAACTTCAATCTTTCTCTGCTGGACCTGGTCTTGTGGGGAGGTCTGCAAACTGCATGTTGTTAACATCAGCCAAATATCGCTGCCGGTGTGCAGACGCATCATATCAGGGTGGCACAATGGAACAGTGATAGAGCTGCTACCTCACAACCCAGAGACATGGGTTCGATCCTGACCATGGGTACTGTCTATGCAGAGTTTGCAGATTCTCTCTGTGACTGCATAGGTTTTCTCCGCGTGCTCCAGTTTCCTCACAAATCCCAAAACCATGAAGGTTTGTAGCTTAATTTGCCCTCTGTAAACTGGCCCTAACATGTAGGATGCGTAAGTGGGATAACATATAACTAGTGTGGATGGGTGATGATCAACATGTTTCCATGTTGTATCCCGACATAAAAACTAAAAGAGTAAAAATCATGCTTTGCTTTGTTCCTTCCTACCCAGTAAAACAGCTCCTAGTGAATCTCAGATAGATGTCTTGGACCCCTAGAGTCTGTTTTCGTTCTCCCATCACCAACATTCGTGGCCGGAGTACATATACTCCATGACTGAAACATTCCTCAGACTAGCATAATAACCTCATGGCTTTTATGTAAATAAATGCAATTAATTGCATTTTAAACGGTGAGAATTACATGCACAAAAAAAAATCAATTTTAATAAAAAAATTATTAAATCCTTGTCATTTGACCTTCAAGTGTTCTCAGAAAAGTGAAGTGAGTTGATAAGAAAAAGTACGGTGTAATTCTGAGCTAAAAGTAAAGTTAAAATCCTTGACTAATCTTGAAATATGCTTAAAAACAATTCACACATAAATTCATTGCCAGCAGGGAATAATTAAGTTTTTCCAATTTACTGCTATAGGGTGAAGTAATTACTTATTCAGGTTTTGAAAGTATTTTTTCAGCAGTGGTAATTTTCGTTTTACATCAAAGGAGGCACAATGTCACAGCATTGCAGTGCAAAATACAGATGACGAGCAACTCCTTGATATTATAAAGCTTCTCCCAATTGTTTCAGGGCTCCACAATTCTCATGACTTACATTGAGGTTTATGCTCCTGATCATGAGCAGAAACAGACACACTGGGAATGGGTTCCAGGCCAACAAGGTGAGATACATGTCAACAATAACGTTCTTCCGCTGGTGGAGGAGGAATGACATCCATATGAAATCACTGAACTCTGCAAGTTGCTGCTGGTATCACAGGTGTATCAGAGCGTCATATTGCACAGAAACCTGTCCATACCGACCAAAATGGTCCATCTACACTAGCTCCAACTCTCTGTCTTTGGCCCATATTCCTCTAAACCTTTTCTATCCATGTACCTGTCCACATGAAGGGTCATGAGAGGTGATAACTCCCACTGTCCGACCTTAGCACTGACTTGTTGGAGATGCAAAAGGCATTTCCAATTTGGAAGTCCCTTTCATTATTTTCCTCGAATGTCAAACCGTAGACATTACCACAAAGGGAAGGTGCAAACAGCAGAAAATGTTTGCCATTTGAAGTTTGACATTTTGCCAGTCTGGCCACAAATGCAGATCGTGTAACTTATAAACACAGCTGTGAACACTGACATTTGCAAAACTAATAGATTTTGCAAGAAACTTCAGTAATATCAATCTTATTCAATAGGTCTAAACCAATGTTTATAATTGAACTTTCAGAACATTAACTTAGATGTTGGATTGCCTTGCTATAAGCCTGTATAATAATACACATCTGTAAAATGGGCCGCAAGTGTCATGATTGACAGATGTGATGCTCCAGGAGTAATAGGACAGATCTCCAAGATAGGTACAAAGAATGAAGGTGTAACAATAACTTGATAACGAGCAGACCACAAACAATGCTTAAAGGGGCTGTCCCACTGTGGCAACCTAATTGGCGAGTATAGAAGAGTTTCGGAGAGTTTGAAAGAATGTCATGTTGAATGCCTCCTTCGACTATGTAGAAGACCTCCTTCGACCTCCTTCGAACTCCTTCGACTATGTTGAAGACTAGCTTCGACTAGCTTCAGGAAAATTGGACACCGAATAGTGGAGAGTGAAGACGACCTCCTTCGATCTCCCTTCGACCTCCCTTCGACTATGTTGAAGACTATCTACGATACCTTCGACTACCTTCGATTACCTTCGACTACCCTTGGTTACCTATGAATAACATGCCGACCTACTACGACATACTTCGACTAAACCTACGAGTAACAAAAGTATACATTTTTCCATGGCGACCTTTATTTTACTCGCGGGCATTTTTTGACATGTTGAAAAATACGCTGCGACCTAGCTGAGGCCTCGAATACGTGGGGGCTACTCTCGAGCATGAAGGACAGTTACAAAGACCTCCTAGGACCTCGTGTCGACCATGCTGCGAGTATGAGTCGAGGACAAACTCGCCAGAACACGCAGATCAGGTCGCCGCAGTGGGACATTCCCTTAAAGCTTCTGTAAAATGACAATTGTCTTACCAAACCGTAAATCATAGGGGATCAGTGCGAAGAAAAGTCCTGACCTGAATTGTCAAAGTCCATCCTTACCATAGAAGCTACCTGGCCCATTGAGTTCCTCCATTACTTTTTTGTGATAAATCATTGTGATGAGTTTAATTTGAAACAGTTGATCCACACAACAGAAAAAGATTTAAATAGCAACAAGTTGCTCTCGCTCCTCCAAAATGTGAAATGCAGAATTCTCATACTTCTGCATTCTTCCCCTTCTCATCACGGTTGGCTTCAAAGCCACGATCCGCCGGCGCTCTGCCGGCAAAGTCCATTGACTTTGGGTTCTCTCTGTCTCTTCATCCCACAAATGGTCGTTGTCACTTCAATCCCAATGTAATTCTCAGCTCTTTCCACCTCTCCAGTGGACTTTATCTCAGTAAAATGCACCTCTCTTTTTAAGTTTTTTGGGCTTTATTCTATGTTAAAGACATGAAACAAATGCAACCTTTTGACTAACATCTCAGTTACATTTTTGTATGGCAAAATCTTACTTGCAGTGTATTTAAAAGTTGAATTTTACTTGCAGAATTTTTGATTGCAATTGTGGTGGGACAAGGTGGGAAGAAGGGGTTGGACAAGCTAGATGCAGGAAGATTGTTCCCGATGTTGGGGGAGTCCAGAACAAGGGGTCACAGTCTAAGGATAAGGGGGAATTCCTTTAGGACCGAGATGAGGAAAACATTCTTTACACAGAGAGTGGTGAGTCTCTGGAATTCTCTGCCACAGAAGGTAGTTGAGGCCAGTTCATTGGCTATATTTAAGAGGGCGTTAGATGTGGCACTTGTGGCTAAAGGGATCAGGGGGTATGGAGAGAAGGCAGGTAAGGGATACTGAGTTGGATGATCAGTCATGATCACATTGAATGGCGGTGCAGGCTCGAAGGGCCGAATGGCCTACTCCTGCACCTATTTTTCTATGTTTCTATGTTTCTATGGTGAGTATTCTCAGACTCCAGTATGTCATATCTTGGAAACAATATTAGAGTCATAGAGTCATACAGCCCTACCAGGACCTTCAGCCCTTTGAGGCATCACTGACCATCAAACACATTGGAAGATACACACAAGATGCTGGAGTAACTCAGCGGGACAGGCAGCATCTCTGGAGAGAAGGAATGGATGACGTTTCGGGTCAAGATCCTTCTTCAGACTGAGAGTCAGGGCAGAGGGAAAGCGAGAAACTGGAGATATGGAATGGTACAAAGAGAATGTGTGAAAATGACAGATCAAAGCAGACTGTGATCAAGGAAATGTAGAATGGTTCATTGTTGGATGAGGGAAATGTGACAACCAGGCATACAAACAGTAAAAATAATCAGGACGACAGTGAAACTAGACATGAAACACATAAGAACACAGTTTGTACACAAATCCCTCTACATTTTCCTACACATCTGAGCAACTCCTCCTGGATCTAACTCACACCCACACACTAGGGGAAATTTACAGTGGCCAGTTCATCTAACAAGCAAATTATTTAGGTTAAAATGAGAGGGGAGAGATTGAAGAGGGATAACTTTTTCTCTCAGAGGGCAGTCCGTATCTGGAATGAGTTGCCAGAGGAAGCTCTAGAAGCGGATACAGTGATGGCATTAAAATTTGATTTTGTCAGGTAAATTAATAGGAAGGGTTTAGAGGGATAGGGGCCAAATGAAGCAAATGGGATTAGCCCATAATGTCGAGTTGGTGGGCATAACTGAGATGGGCCGAATGGCCCATTTCTGTGCTGTACAGGTCTATGACTATGATTGATGCACTGCCACACCGGCCGCACAGGTTCATGAAAGTGACAAGAAATGTGTGAAATGGAGTCCAGCAATATTGTTCGTGAGAGAACAATCTCTGCGGCTGAATGAGGATTAATCCGCATGGCTTCTCTCTGAACTCTGATTGCAGTGGGAGACAAAAGATGACCCTCCAGGGAACATAGAGCTCCCGATCCCAAACAGGTAGAAACCTTCAAGAGGGTGAACATGTGATGCTGTGGGCGTTTATAAAGGCTGGATAAGCATTGTGAAAGGTTCCTGGACTGAGCAAAGCAACTGGTCTACACAGATGCTACAGCAGATCAGATGCAAAGATAAGTCACGTTAATTTAGGCAGCAAAAATATATTCTAAGGAGTAGAATGACGTGAATTTTAATAACAAACACGTTACAAGCAGAACTGCTTTTACTCATCCAGGCAAATTACTTTGGGAATTAAACTGATTTTGAAAATTCAAAAGTGGCAACAGTAAAATACATGAATATTAATGAACAATTAATTTGTGACATGTGTCTGGAACAGTACAAGACTTGTTTTCAGATGTTCAGCATTGCCAGTTGCTTAAAGAAGTTCAAAAGGCTTGGCCTGTCAGGCTAGCACAAGCTCACGTTAACATGAGCCTTGTTAACTGGCATTTTTTTTTATCACACAGGGTGACATTACAATGAAGAACGGTTCTCCGCAGAAGTCTGAACAGTACATTTTTAATCAAAACTTTAAGGTTTCTGGTGCAGTTTGATGGATTCTTATACCTTTTTGTTCTTCATGTTCTAATGTTCTGCACATTGCCAGTACCAGCATCGGTTTACTGTCAAAGTGTGTGTGTGTAAATATGCATGTGATATATCTCTGTAAGCATCATATTCCAGACAGAAGGCAATAACCCTATTGCCTCAGAACATTATCTTTAGTACTTTTGCAAAATTCATGCCGGGATATAAGCATTGTTAGTAAGACGACATTTACTACACATGTTTCATTACTAATGAGCATGAGAGTTTCAGAAACTAGACCCAGAAATATAGTTCCAAGTCAGGGCAATGTGCCACTGATCAGGTAAAGAAGAACCAGCCCGTGCACTGGTAAGGTGCAATAGCTGGATATACAAACCGAATCTTAGAAAAGAACAGAGAAACAGCTCACTGTTCAGCACAATCTCAGAAAAAGACAAAATAAAACAGAAAAAGATCATTTGAAACCATTCTTGAGAAATAATTAGCAATAGGGCATGCAGGGACATTCACACATGTGTGTCTACTCTTAAACAAGTTATAAACAAAACGCAATGAAGAGAAGGAAGGGACTTTCATGTATATGATGCTTTACATGACCTGTGTCATCCAAATTTGTTTGTATATTTTGGAGAGATCACTGTGCAGGAAGGAACTGCAGATGCTGTTTACACCAAAGATAGACACAAAATGCTGGAGTAACTCAGCAGGACAGGCAGCAACTCTGGATAGAAGGAATGGGTGACGTTTTGGGTCGAGACCCTTCTTCAGTCTGAAGAAGGGTCTCGACCCAAAACGTCACCCATTCCTTCTATCCAGAGTTGCTGCCTGTCCTGCTGAGTTACTCCAGCATTTTGTGTCTATCTTTGGTGTGATCACTGTTGGGAAAAGAAGCCACAAGTTGTGCAGCGCTCGATCACACAAAGAACAATGAGCCTTTGGAGAGATGGCGTGTCTCTAGTGAGCAATCATTATATTGGGGACAACTCCTCCTCTCTTTTGTAATAATATGCTGGGATCTTCTCTTTCCAATGGAAAGCTGGAAGGCCAACATCTATGTTTCCTCAGACGGTGAAGTGCTCTCTTGGCCTGCAATACCTGGAGTGGCATTCGACCCGCCTCAGAGGCACGAGTCCTACCTGTGAGAAAGGCTGATATTAAATTATTGTGGGTATATTTCTTAAATGGAAAATCAAGCTTTACATTTTTCTTCATTCTGTTCCTCTTGTAAATACTGAAAATATGTTTTTTTTTTTTTTTTTTTTTTTTTTAATTTTATTTATTAGAGGTGAATACATCAATGTACACATATATACTGTCACAATCATTGTACCCCATAATTTTATGGCTTTTAAAGAAAAAGAATAGAGAGAAAGAGAGTGAAATGTGAAAAGAGTTGTGATAGTGAAAGAGCGTGCCAAAGGGGAGAAGAAACCCTTGGTCAAAGAATTAGAAAAGGGGGTTAAAAGATAGACCCTAAAAAAAGAAAAGGAAAAAGAAAAAAAAAGAAAAAAAGCCAGTTACTATATTATGTATCATGCAAAAGGAATCCACCAACTCGATAGTTTTTCATCCCCCCTTACCAAGGCCCAAGGTCCTCCTGCACCCTATCTTTGTAGCAATTCTATAAATGCAGACCACGTCTGATAGAAGCGTTCTGATTTTCCTTCCAGGCAGAGTCTCATATCTTCCAGATGTAGTGTTTCAAACATAGTTGAAATCCACATATTTAATGTTGGTATAGGAGCATTTGAAAATATGTTATTAGAATGAAAAACTTTGTCTTGGTTGATGATCCTGGAGTTGCAAGGAACTCAGTGCACTACAAATATATCCCAACTGAGTTTAATAAACTTGCCCACTATGATCAAATGCAATTATGAAACAACAAAAACTGACAGAATTAATATTTCAAGAATAAGATTGCCCCTTTTAAGGTTTGACTGAATAGATTTACTAGGAAAACAAACCTATTTCTGTGCTTATGCAAGAGTGAGCCGAGGAGAGGTCAGACACAAACATGAACAGTCAGCATGGATGGGTATGGCTGGCAGGTTAGAGAGGAAACGTTAACTCCAGCACCTGACAGAACACTAATAAGGATAGATATCCTCATTCTGCTTCAGGCAGGATGGAGAGGAACCGCAGTGTCTCACTGGGAGCCCATGGTATCAAACGGACTCCACGATCCTCACGGAAAGAATGGCGTTGTGTCACCGACAGTACAGTGACCCAGATTGGGCTCATCTGCAGCTGGCAGTTCAGCGGAGAATCACGGGCTAACATCTTGTGCCCTTTCAGGTCTTCAGTCCAAGGATAGATTTGAGGAACCAGAACTGTTGCTTTGGGGGAAACTGAAGGCTAAAGCTGAGGGGAGAATTTATAGAAGTATACAAAATGATGAGGTGCCTGGGGACAGTGGTGTGTTCCCATTGGGAATTCAAGAACTTGAAGTCAAAGATACAACATGAGGAGGAAGTGAATTAAGAATGAAATGAGGAGATTTTGTTGTTTTCTGCGGTGTGGACCATGGAATGCATTGCCCATTGTGTGGGGAAGGTTTGTTGCCTTGTGACCCTGAAGAGGGATTTGGGTAACTATATTGTGAGAAGAAATTGAAAAAGTGCAGAGAAAGTGGTGGTGGGTGGGTGGGTGGGTGGAACCAAAGGTTGCTCTGGTTGTAAGCTGGCATGGGCATGATGGGCTGATTGGCCTCCTTATGTGGTGTAATGGAGCAATGATTCTATATTCTGTGTTTCTGATGTCTCTGCCTATACATTGCACTGCAGAGGTGAGGTATGTGTCGGACTCAGCACGGACTCGAGAGGTGAAACTCGCCTGTGAGTTATAAGCAAAGATCATAGAGCGGAGCAAGATAGACCACTCCTGCAAAATCCAATGGACTGACGTGTAGTAGGCTACGGAGCGAAACTTCCGCCATTTCAGTAAACCCGACCCAACTTCAGTTATGCCTCTCGCAGTGTAATCAGCGTTGCGGGGGAATAGTTTGTGCGTTTTAAAATGTTTAAAATGTTTTTTTAAATGTTCTTTATAAATGGCTCATGTCCTGTGTTTCAGTCGATTTTTGTATTAAACTTGCTGTATTCAGCATTGTGGGAGAACAGTTTGTGTGTTTTTAAATGCTTTTTATATAATATATATAAACACATATATATTTGTTTTATATATATATGATACTTTGATCAGAAGTGAAGAATGTTAACAGCACAGTCGGTTAGCTTTCTGACTGAAGCGAAGAGCCAGACGACGTAGCAATCCCGATAAAAATAATTATATGCTCGCGATGATATACGCTCACTCTCTGTTTTATTTTATATTTTATATCTACATTACTAAAAGTCTGCTCTTGATCACTTCCTATTGTTCTGTATATTGAATTTTATAAAGAACGCTGCCACTTACAGCTGTGATTTTTGGCCATCTTACTCAGAGTCCCACTATAAAACCCGGAAGTGTTGAGTGCCTCAGTCAGTCTCTGCAAGATGGGGGAGCGAGAGGGTCACGTCTCTCAGTCTGAGCTGTGAATAACTCTGAACACTAAACTGTGAGTGGTTTTCCTGACCTGTCAGTGCCATTAATGTGGTTTGAAAATATAATTTGGAAATGCTAAAGCTGTGTAGCCTTTGGTTTGCAAAATGCTAAAGATGTGTTGCCTTTGGTTTGGAAATGCTAAAGATGTGTTGCCTTTTGTTTAGAAATGCTAAAGATGTGTTGCCTTTGGTTTGGAAATGCTAAAGCTGCGTTGCGTAATTAAAGTTGCCTTGCCTAATTAAAGTTGCCTTGCCTTCTATATAATTAAGTCTAATCTTGACCATTTGCCCTTTATATTGATTTTAGAAAAAACGCTACCACGTACAGCTGTGATGTTTGGCCATCTTACTCAGAGTCCCCCTCCGCTCATCAAGTGCAGAGGATTTTTCCCATCGATGAAAAATAAAAGAGTTAATAGTATTTAAACAATGTTGCAATTCTCTCTCCTGTCAATCACGCCATGTAGGCCACGCCCCTTCTGGTGGGAGGGACTATAAAACCCAGAAGTGTGGGTGTGGCTCAGCCTCTGCAACATGGAGGAGGGAGAGGTCACGACTCGCTGTCGTTAGTGGCCTTGCACCCTGCTTGAAACTGTATGAAACTGCACTTGAATTTGGTGGCCTTGCACCCTGCTTGAAATGGAATTTCAAGGAATAGCCGTGAGTCAACTGCCAGCCCACCAGCCGTGAGTGAGTGAGCTACCAGCACAACAGGCTTGAGAGATTGAGCTGTCAGCCTAAGAATCCATTCAGCCCACAATGTCCATACTAGACCTCTGGAAACCAATCCCTTCAGCCCACAACACCCATACTAGGGCTCCAGAAAGCCCCCCCCACCCCACTGGCCACCAATATTGGAATTGTTGGAGAGGTGGAATATTGCGTTGGGGGACCAGCCTTCCCGTGTGATGCTGCTACCCAACGGGTCCCACTTAGTCTGGTATCTATTATATCTTCGCTAAACTGTGCCACTCACTTCAACGAATGCTATGGATGTATCCATCCAGCACGATCTCTTAGTTCATTAGTTTACGCATTTAATTTAGGTCTCGGCTCCAATACAATAGTGATGATTAAAAAAATCTAGAAAACGTTACACATAATAAAAGGGTCGCTCAGAATTGTCACAAATTATCAACATCGCCATGCCTGATGAGCATAACAGTAGCAATTCCAAGGAAGATTAGGTAAAATCATATCGTCTGCAATTACAGTAACAAGAATGAAAATTATTGATAACTTTATTATGTTTGCTCGGCATTGAGCCCTATCGTTCCACAGGCGTACATTATCAGAAGTACAAAGTGGTTCAATAAATGCAACAAGCGTTTTGTTTTAAAGGATGTAAGATGCTTAACATTCTTGCACGATTAAATAATGTATTTTCAATAGCATCCAGCATTTATCTTGTCAATGTTGCGTTAAAACAATCATATGTTGACGTTTCTCTTATGGCTAATCCCAATTCCTGAAATTAACATATTTTTAATTTAAAAAAAGATTCAACAAGCATGAACATAATTTACAGTCTTCACCTCTATTTAAAACATTGCTTTATATTTGGTTATATCATAATCACATGAGATGATTAGCACAAGAGTATTCCATTTTATATTTCATGGCTTTTTTTGTTCAAATTCAGTAGCCCACAATTTGAACACATTTTAAAGTAATTTTGCAGCCACGAATCACATAAGGTTATATTTCTGGGTTGACTATTGGTGGAAGTTAGGATGAGAATAAATTAAATCAGGATGAATTAGAAATCGTGGCAACCCAACATGCGTTATTGATTGGAAATGTATTGATTAATTTCTACGAAACTCGGAGTTAATCTGCCATAGCTTGAATGATTGTATAAATTTGTTTCTCAGTCAAGACTAAACCATGCACCCTCCTGCCCATTTGCAGATTGTAATAACGGTACTAATTTGTCATAAAATTAGTTGCATAATAAAACGCATGGATGTGGCGTTTGGATTAGATCCTCGTTCTAATTAATAGTTCGATGCAAACAAGTGTATGATGGATATTACTGGACTTTCAGCCACCTAAACAACTCTAATGGATAATTTCACTTGCACCACGAAATCCGAATAATTAACTTATTTTATCTTGTACATCACAGGCGAATTATGGAATATTTCCCGTTTTCTAAGGGATTATGGGCAGATGACAACACGTTTCTGCACCTCCACTTCACTGACATATTAACAAGTGTGCACATTACCCGGGAGATCACAATCAAATATGCCTGCAGTTCAACGCAAAGAATCTGAAGAAGGGTCTCGACCCGAAACGTCGCCTATCTCCTTCGCTCCTTAGATGCTGCTGCACCCGCTGAGTTTCTCCAGCTTTTTGTGTAACCCGCAAAGAATCTGAAGAAAGACTGGTCGGGTCTCCTACATTGGCAATTCGAGCAGTACGCTCCGCTTGTAGATGTGGACGTCGCCATGACAGAAACCGGTTACGGAAATGGCGCTGAAGATTACCCATCAGCTACTACGGCTTTTTCACGGAGTAGATCATCTTACTCCACTCAATCATTTTTGGTTATAAGACTGGACATGTTTTGTAGGTGCCCATTCACCTTTGAACCAACCACGGCTCGTGCCTGTGCAAGAAACCATTCGCATGAATGGGATAATCAACCAAGGCAATGCTTTTCATTTTAATAAGATCAATGGACAGGTACATGGATAGGAAAGGTTTAGAGGGGCACCTGGTCAGGTGGTCAATAGATGGGGCATCTTAGTCAGCATAGGCAAGTTGGGCTGAAGGGCATATTTCCATGCTGTACAACACTATGACATCAATGCTTTTCATCAATTCATATTGCATCCTGTGATTTGAATAAATACCTATTATTTTATTTTTGAAACAATTCAATTGTTTGATTTGTGATCTTATAGAAGTGTATAAAATCATGAGGGGAATCGACAGGGTGCATGCACAGAGTTTTACCCAGAGTAGGGAATTCAAGAAACAGAGAAAATAGGTTTAAGGTGAGAGGGGAAAGACTTAATAGGAACCTGAGGGGCAACTTTTTCACACAGAGGGTGGTGGATATATGGAACGTACTGCCAGAAGTTGAGGTGGATCCGTTCAAAACACATTCAGACTGGTTTGGAAAAGTTCAGAGCGATATGGGTCAAATGTTGATAATGGGACTAGCATTGATGGGGCATCTTAACCAGCATGGACATGTTGGACCGAAGGGCCTGTTTCCATGCAATATGACTCTATGACTATGACTCAAAATGTTTTTGACTGTCAGTGATATTAAAAATACATGGTCAAGCCTCTAGTGATAGGATCTGTTGAAAGACCATCTGGATAATCCTGAGGAAATTGGGTACAAAAGGCACCTGTTAGGATCGGAGCTGAGGACTGTTAATAATTTTGCTTTCAAATGCTTACCCCATATTTAACCAGTGTTCTGCTGAACCATCTCAAAACATTGTCCATTACTGACTCAAAAATCGTTCAATTTCTCACTTCAATACCACCTATATAGAATACCCAACACTGCGAGGTGACGTGTGGAGATACCAAACAACAAACCATGGCTGACGAGATGTTAAACTGAGTCCAGGCTTCTCTCTGAGGCCGACCCACTTCAATGTTGGAAGAACAACAGAGGGCTCTCACCCAAATTTTAGCCAATAATCTCAGATCAACAATTATTTCAAATTACTTGATCACATTTAGAGGTACTCTTGTGCAAATATGCTACTATGATTCCCACTTTGCAATTGGACTGCAGAGAGCAATAAATTGACTTTAACGCTCTTTGAGATATTTTGAGGCAGGGAGAGGTGTGATATAAAGGGGATCACTTCTTCAGCATGAAGACTAACAGATAGTACAGCACAGCAACAATGGAATTGTACCACTCCTGCAGAGGAGCCTCAGGCAATGGGCCAAGGAATGTTTTGTTGGAAGTTTGTTCCTGTGGTACGTGACCTCAAGAAATAGCTAAAGACGAGGAGTGAGAGGCATACATGAGGGAGGCATTGCAATGAATAACTCTGTACTTTGAAATTATATATAGAGAATCGTGCTCCCAGCTTCAGAGTTGATGGGCTGGGCAAGCTCAACAGCCACCCTTAGGGAACAACAAAGCAGATCTCTCCTGCGCTGTGAAGACCTGTATCTGTTGGAGTGACCAATGAATGTAAGTAAGTAAGTCAGTTTATTGGCCAAGTATTCACGTACAAGAGATGAGTCTGAAGAAGGGTTTCGGCCCGAAACGTTGCCTATCTCCTTCGCTCCATAGATGCTGCTGCACCCGCTGAGTTTCTCCAGCATTTTGTGTACCCTTCACATACAAAGAATTTGCCCTGGTGCTCCGCCCACAAGTAACAACATGACATACAGTAACAGTTATGAATGTACAGGACATGCTGATGTGGGCCACACTCATGACCGTGGGTCCAGAGCCTGCAGCATTCACTAAAGGCCGGTGGACCTGCTGAATCCCCCTGGGTCACATGAAACTCTCAGCATTTCCACTTTCCCACAGCTCACATAAACCTTTCACCATACGGCACGACTTCTGCTGCATCATCCACGCACACAGGTGGGCAAAGCACATTAAACATGGACTTGATAAAAGATTATTACTCATAATAGTTAATTTATACGCAACTGAAACTTATGAAAAACCCAAACTCATCTGAGCTTGGAGTCATAAATCTGTCGTGATTAATGGCAGAGATTTGTAGGTGGAGACATGCTCAGAGGGTGGAAAGATATGTGTAGGAAAGAAATGTTATTAAGGACTTTAATTTGAGTCAAAATGTGATTACTCACTCTTACATTTTGAAGAATTTTATTTAGATTTCTATTAAATGTCATATCTCATCTTCCCTGATTCAATCTTCTCACCTGATATGCATCACTGTTCATTCTAAGAGCTAGAGTTAGTCTGGGATGAATCGGCAATCATTTCCGATCTCCAGTCCACTGCCCCCTCCCGCCTTGCAAAGCGCCGAGCCCGCAAAGGGAAGAACCAAAAAAGAGGGGAAAAGTCACATGCAGGGAATAAAGTCTGTCTAGAGCCTTGGTTCAAGAGAGACGCCAACTACTTGTGGTGAGCACAGGTGTGTTTTGGAAGCAATACGAGGGATATTCCAAGCATGGTAGAAGGTAGCAGAGTTAATGCTGGAGATGATATAAAAGCCTGTTATTTGTGTACATGAGCATTGGTCAGGAACCTCCTGTTCCAGCAAGTGTGATGGGGCAGTTGTCCTGGCCAGCCAGGGAACTACAGGGCACTGAGACTAACTTCAGTGGTGTGGAGGCTTCTGGAGGGAATTCCGAGGGACATAATCTACCAGTATTTGGAAAGGGAAAGACTGATGAGGGATGGCCAGCAAGATAGTGCATGGAAAATCATGTCCAACAAATTTGACAAAGCTTTTGGAAGAGGTAATGAAGAGGATTGACAAGTGCAGGGCTGGTTTAGGTTGTTACATGAACTTTAACAAGGCCTTTGACAAGGAATGAGCGGTTGTCTGGGTGGGTAAATCCAGCATGGTGAGCTAGCTGTTTGGATACAACATTGGCTTCATGGAGGGAATCAGAGGGTGGTAATGGAGGATTGTTTTCACATTGGAGACCAGTAACCAGTGGTGTACCGTAGGGATCAGTGCTGCGTTCACTGTTGTTTGCCATCTATATTAATGATTTGGATAACAATGTTATTAACATGGTTTGTAGTTTCATACATGACACCCAAAATGGCCGTGTAGTGGACAGTAGAAAGGTTATCGAAGATCACAAAAGGATCCAGATGAACTGGGGAAGGAATAGCAGATGGAATTTAACTTGGACAAGAGTGAGGTGTTGCATTTTTGTGCATAGAACAGCACAGGAACAGGACCTGTAGCTCACAATGTTTGTACCGAAGATGATGCCATGATAAACTAATCTAATCTGCCTCCACATGATCCATATCCCTCCATTCTCTGCACAGTATGCACCTGTCTAAAAGCCTCTTTAACCTTGCTCTCTCATCTCTTGTACTTTCTGAAAATGATGGCTCCATTTAAGTCTACCTGAGCCTCCTACAGCTCACCTGGTGGGTCCACCTACTCTCTACCTATCACCCCTGACCATTGCCTTCACGATATGCTCCATGAACCTTTCATCAAGCTTCACCAAACCATCTGGTGAGACCACAACTGAAGGGAGGTAAACTCATTTGCCCACACTTGCCCCTCTGGAAATAATTGTGGGTGGGGGAGGGTCACAACATATACATGGAGAAGATGTTGCAAAGTCTTGTTATGCCACATCTGTAATGGGGTTTTGTTAACAGCTGTGGCAGATGTTAGTACACATCTCAGGGGATGCTCCCATTGTCTACATTGGAGGGACCAACTTGCCCATATTATACTAGCAAAGAAGAGAGAAATTCAATACAAACCTTCAAAAATTACCATTAATCATGTTACATGTATAATTCCATGTTTTACATCAATTATTCAATAGCCAAGTACTCAACAAAAATCAATTAAAAAAAGTGGTATCATTATTGGTTTATTATTGGCATGTGTTGTGAGGTACAGTGAATAAGTTTGCTTGCATGCTATCCAGTCAAATCAAATTATATTATACATGAGTACAGTCAAGCCATATACAGGGGGAGGGGGCAAGAGAAAGAATATGAGTCCAGAATATAGTGTTACTGCTACAAAGAAAGTGCAGCTAATACAAAGTGCAAGGGTGGCACAGTGTCCAGCGGTAGAGTTGCTGCCTTACAGCACCAGAGACCTGTGTTCGATTCTGACTACGGGTGCTGTCTGTATGGAGTTTGTACATTCTTCCTTAGAACGGATGGGTTTTCCCCCGGGTGTAACGGTTTACTCCCACACTCCAATGATGTACAGGTTTGTAAGATAACTGGCTTCTGTAAAAATTATAAATTGACCCTAGTGTATAGGTTGGTGTTAGTGTACAGGGTCATCGTTGGTCAGTGCAGACTTGGTGGGCCGAATGGCCCTTTTCAATGCTGTATCTTTAAAGGATAAAATCTAAAGTAGACTCTAAAGGCTGCAGTGAGGTGGTTTGGGAGATCGAGACCCATAGCTCATAAAAGGACTATTCAGTAGTCTGATAATAGCAGGGAAGAAGCTGTTTCTGAATCTAGCTCTTAGTATCTTTTAACAAATGACTGGAATATCACCACAGCAATAAGGTGATAATGGAATATAATCCTACACACAGACAAATTCATCATCCCATTTACAGCCTTCAAAAGATGAATTTCTGATCAGATTAAATTTGAAGAAAATGTACACATTTCTTAATCATTTATCGCAGCAGGTTAGTTTTGCACAAAAAAACGTTGAGGATCTTACAATTTTGATCAAATTAATTATTTATCTCTGCGTCTGTGGATATGGTATTACATGGGGATAGATGGGATTCACTTTCAATTTTAAATAATGATTTTTTTTAAATGCTCTGAGCGAAATCTATTAAAATATTACAAATTATTATATTGTCACAAGCACATATTCTATTTCTATGGACTAGACCCCACGCTCAGTAGTGGTCTGTATTTTGAGCAGAAAACACACCTTGTGTCTCTTTGCAACTTCTGGCCTGTGTCTGAAAACAAACACAACAAATTGAGAATTGAATTGTAGTTAGGAAACTGCGAACAAAAAATGTAACAAGGTGGAAGGCATTCAGAGTGTAAAATTCATACATCATGATTTGAATGATGAACCTAATGTGAACGGGTGACCATGGATCAGCATGGTCTTGGCGGGCTGAAGGGCCTGTTTCCATGTCGTATCTCTGAACTAACTAAAATTAAAATGTGACATTGTGAACATAGTCCAGGCCAACACACTGCCTCAGGAAGTCCACCAGCATAGTTAAAGACGAGTCTCACCCCTAGTCACTCCCTCTTCTCCCTTCTCCCATCAGACATGAGTACATCAGTACAAAGCATGAAAATGCATGCCTCCAGAATCTGGGACAATTTCTTCCCAGCTGTTATCAGGCAACTGATCCATCCTATCACCAACTAGAGAGCAGTCCTGACCTCCTATCTCCCTCATTAAAGTCCAATCTTTAATTTAATTTTTTACTGAATTTTCTCTTGCATTAAACGTTATTTCCTTTATCCTGTATCTGTTCACTTGATGACTTGATTGTAATCAGGTATAGTTTTATGCTGATTGGTTAACATGCAACAAAAAGCTCTTCTCTGGGTACACATGACAATTATGATCTAAACTAAACTAACGTGTGGTTATTATAAGCACTGGGTGTGCTGAGGAACACTGATGACTGAACATTCATGGCCCTTGTTGAGCCGAGAAGCTGATGATGCAATGGATGTGTTTGGAAACTCTAAACAAAAATATAAACTGACATTCAATATTTTTCTGAAGAGAAGGTCCTCTGTATTCTGTTGTGGATGGGAGAGAAATAATTGGATCTTTTCAACAACGGGAAAACAAGTGTGTCAGAGAATAAAGGTTCCCACACCATCTTTGAAAAACTCAGAATGTACTTTGAGGTGAAACTGAATCACTGATCCAAGCCCTGGAACCATGTGGGCCTTTTGACAATTTCCATACAAGCTAACAAACACAGTCGCCAAAAACATATGCAAGGTAGTGGATGAGAGGTTAATAGTGCAACTCATTTGGGGCTCACTATGTTCAGAAGCAACGGCATCGCAACCTTTGGTCAGGTAGGCGTTCTCTGTCGCACAAGCTACAGATACAGGCAGAGCCCAGGGATGTACAAGTAGACAGATGACGATTCAAACATCTAACGTCAGGCTCGGTCAGAAGCTGAGACAGCCCTGATGTAAGTGGACAAGAGGAAGGGAATTAAAGAGAATCACAGCTGATCTCCGTAAAAAAAGAGATGGAGGAGTACTGAGAACTAAAAATACTTTTCCAAAGAGAAATGAAGTATTTTACTGTAACCTAAAGAGAAACAAAAGTCATTGTCAGCACTCAAAACATTCCCTTCTGGCCCATTGCTCCATTGATCCACTTGCTTTTTCTGAAACCATCTCTCTCACCTGATCCACACCTCCACTCGTCTAGGGCTAGAGGTCATAGCCTCAGAATTAAAGGACATTCCTTCAGGAGATGAAGAGGATTTTCTTTAGTCAGAGGGAAGTGAATTTGTGGAATTCTGCCACAGAAGGCTGTGGAGGCCAAGTCAATGAATATTTTTAAGGCCGATATACTGTAAAAAGATTCTTGATTAGTATGGGTGTCAGGGGTTATGGGGAGAAGGCAGGAGAATGGGATTAGGGGGGAGAGATAGACCAGCCGTCATTGCATGGGCCGAATGCTCATATCACTTATGACCTTATGAATGTATTGGCCAAGGTTTTCAGCAAACCTGACACCAGAAACGGATACCGGATGTACAGGTTAATGAGGAATCTTCATTGTTGATCACATTCAACATGGTGGTGCAGCGGGTGGACTTGTTGCCTTACATGTGAGTGATTCCGTGAAGAAGGCCCGCCAGGCCGCATGCGCAGCATTATGTCAGCCGCATTGGCGCAAGCATCAGTCTGGCAGGACACAGCTCCTGCCGTGGTAAGTTAAACTTAAAAGGTAAGTTTGTTTTTTTACTTACCAGGGGTTTTTAGGGAGGAGCCTCTTTTTACAGAGGTTTTTCCTGCCAGTTTCGCAGCCCGACAAGTTGCCAGTGGGGAAATTTCAGTCCGACTGCAAATGCGGATAAACCAGCAAAATTGATCGGGTTGTGAGATAAGGAGCCGCTAACAGTGCAGTTAGTGACTCCCCAGCCTGCAGGGATGCCGTAACAATGGCAGGAAATTTAAGCAGAGTCACTGCCAGGGGGGGGGGGGGGGGGGGTCAGCGGCTCCCCAGCCTGCAGGGATGCGTAAAAGCGGCAAGAAATTTAAGCAGTCGCTGACAGGGGGTCAGCGGCTCCCAGCCTGTGGGATGCCGTTGGAACGGCAAGGAAGCAACGTTGGAGCCACTGACAGTGGGGTCAGTGGCTCACAGATGTTGGTCCCCAGTCAAGAAATTACTGGGACTCATTCAGCCCTATTTGGACTCAGGTGAGTCGGGCTATAAAGGGTTTCTCCTTATAATAAAAAGTATTTATTTTATAGTGTTTTTTCTTTAAGTATAAGCTAAAAGCAAAGTAAAAAGTTATTGTTATATGTCCTGACAATGTTATAATTGTTTAAGCACAGGTTGCAATGATTTTTTTTACCCTTCACAGGTAAAGCTGTACACTAAATATTGATTTAGTGAGCTTACACAGCAATAGCGCGGGCCTATGGGACAGGCCACGTCAGCAGCGCCTGACAGGGCTGCCTCATGTGTAAAATATGCGGGCCTATGGGACAGGCTGCGCCAGCAGCACCTGACAGGGCTGCTTCATATATGAAAGTGCTGGCCTACGGGAGAGCCATGCCAGCAGCACCTGAAACAGGGCTGTTTCATTTGTGACCTTACCGACCTATGGGGGAGCCATGCCAGCAGCGCCTGATGCAGGGCTGTTCATGTCAAAAAGCGCCGGCCTTTATGAAAGGCGGCGCCAGCAACGCCTGGGACAGGGTTGCTCAAATTCACACATATCTGCTTGCCCACGGAGTCAGGGGATGAATTCCTCACCGGGGCTGGATAGTGCGTTGAAATGACTATCCTAAATACAGCAACTGTTGTATACAGTGCTGCAAAGGTCTCCCTCTCGGAGGCAGAGACCAAGATGGGTCAGTATCCTGCTGACACTGAGTCTCAGGGTATGGCCGTGGGGCATACCCAAAGGGATGAAGGGCACGTGTCAGAGGTACCTTTCCTGACAATAAAATTGCCATCCCCATAAAATATTCTATTGGGTTAAGGCCAATGGGTTCGTATCAGTATTTGTATCCTGCGGCAGTGCCTGTTAGAGTTGCCTACGAATCACCCTCTCTGAGGAGGGAAGAGCAAAAGGTCAAGATGATTCCGGGCTCTAAAGATGTCAATAGAACAGACTCAAGCACATATGTGCCGGCAGTGAACAACGCCAACAGGGGGATGTGAGAGCCAGCCGCTGAATCTGCTATTCAGGTAGGTCTATTCTACAGCAGAAGAAGCCTGGCAGATAAATTAATTCGGCCAACAACGGGCAAAAGTCATCGTTCAGAACGCACCCCAACTGCTCATCGGCAGTAATGGCTCACTGGAGCTGGGGGCAGCATGATAGCTCAGAAATTCCATGCACCTTCCAATCATGCTCAACTAAATGGGTCTAGCACTTCCAAAATTTGGGTAGTGCACCGTTCACAAGTTGTAATATTTATATTTGTTTGTACAACACACAAAGGGTAACAATATTTGGTTGAGGCACTGCCGGAGCATTCCAAGTAAATTGGATTATGGCAGGGTTTGGAAATTGGGCAGAAGTTCTCATGCAAACCACCCATGCAATAAGGCAGGATTGGCATGTTATAATGAAGAATAGAGAGTATCGGGCATATGAACTTTCCAAATGTAAAAACTTATTCCTGACTTCAACAGATTCATAAGGTAAGAGATACATGTTATACAAATCCCATTACAAAGGTTATCAAAGACAATATAACTGTACTATAACAGTAAAGCTTTGCAGTATGGGATAAACTGTTTGTTGGTCATTGGATTTACCTTTAATTATTATTAGCCTTGCTCCGCCTTGTGGCAAGAGATTGGGGTTATAGCAATCTGTTACAAAACTGAGTTATTTTCATTAAGAGTAATTGGCAATATAGCAGTTGTGTTGCAGCTGAGCAAATAAAGGAACTGATATTGTGTAAGTAGCAATTAGATCATTGCTAACAACCTTGTGCTATTGTCAGCTGAGGCTACTTCAGCCACAATAATGAAGTAACAGTATTCAGCATTGCTGAACATGACAATAACTCATTGAACTTGAAACTCACTACAGTAGTGTGGTCGGTTGAATTCAGTTATTATGAACTGATGTTTAGAACTCTAAGGTGAGAAGTTCCAAATACCATCACCTACTCAAAGGTAGTGGAGATTGCATGAGTTACCAATTCTTCAGTTGTTAGTATCAACTAAATATATACACTAAATGCACCGTTGAGTAAGGTTTTGAGTGAATATACATATTCTTTATGCACAAATTTAAGTTGCTACTCTACAATCGTGACATATGTTAGTCTCATGGTAATTAGGAAGAATATCCTGTAATTGATCTCCTTGCCACTGGTGTATCGTCCAGTTTAGACTGATGATAACACAGAATAAGTGTTGGATCGCAAAACATGATGAAAGCATGATTCAATACTTCATCAAATGTTCGTCATGTTTAGGCATGTTTCACTGTTTGCAAAAATATGTGACACAACAGTGTGGAGCAATACATTCTCGCTTCAATAGGAGGAATGGACTTTATGTCTTCCTCATTAGCTGGGTCGTAAAACAGTCAGCAAGACCTCGTTTGGATTCGTACTATCGGACTGGCCAAGCGTCCGTTTTGCATGCTTCATCAGGCATTATGGCACAATGGTACAGTTATGCCAAAAAACAAGAACTTGCTGTTTTAAACCGTGGTTCAGGAGACTGGTCTTTGCACAGTAAAACAATTATTGACTTACACATTTTCAATGGATTGACTTATGCCTCAGGTTGTCACATTTAGCCATGAGGGTGTTCACTGCAGTATGCATGGATAGCATCCAAAAAAGCAATACATCTCTATTGAGGGGATCAGAAACGTTGTTAAATATTAATGATACATTTCATATGATACAAATTACTGTCACATCCAGTTCGTTTAAGTGATATTGACAATAGTTCAGTTATAGAGAAATTACAGCTGTAACATAAGGGAACTACATTGTCGGGTCCAACCCGGATATCAAGTTGTTAAAAAGATCTTGATACAAGTACTCATATCACAAGATTATGCAATTGGTTATTGTAAATGTGTAAACATTACTTCACCAAGGGGTTCCAGCTGCATCCTTAGTCATGACTCTAATATCAGCACAACGACGGCAAAACATTGAAACGCTGTGGCTGGACAGGATGGAATTGGCTGTTCATGCCATTATATTTTACATTCTGGTCTACACCAGCAGAGCAGACCAGGGCTGGCATGATTTTTAAGATCATTTTGAATACCCCACGGTCTCATTTTATGTTATCAAGGCCACCAGAATCTTTAGAAGTATGGATTCAGCACTGTGTATTAGTTAATAAACAATTACACAAGAGAAGGTCGGTTCAGACTATTTCAAGGTGGCTGCAACAGGTATTAACATTGATGATTGTATGTCTCATTCCACCAGGTCAGCATCAACGTCAGTGTATCATTTAGATAGTGTGTTTACATCTCATTATACTTGGGCAGCAGCTATGTTGGCGGCCAAAGGGAGGGATGTGTCCTTCGACCAAATTTTAGCGACCGTCGGATGGGCAAATGAGCTGATGTTTCAGAATGTTATCATCGGCCAATTGTCAATCTAGGGCTGTTTGCCAATGACATTTTAAGTACCTAAATTTTACGGGGTACTGTTGTTTGTTTACATTGTTAAATAAACCCTATCATTACATTGAATACAATGTTATTACTAATGCATTTATTTCTCTTTCGAGTCAATCAAATGCAGTGGGATGCCGAGATTGTAATCTGCGGCATGAAATCACAAAGCTTTGACTCTTCACGGAATCACTCACGTGACTCCGAAGTAAAATAGTAAGATTAAACGAGAACTTACCAGTTTGAAGTTTGATCTTGATTTTAGGAGGAGTTGCATTGGTGATTACGTGCCCACCACGCCCAACCCATTCTCATATAGATCATCTGGTAGCTCTCGAGTCACTGATCTTACTGTTTACTTCGGTGTTTTTTATTTGTGATTTCATACCGCTGCTTTGAAGTTTGCTGCGCATGCGGCCTGGCGGGCCTTCTTCATGTAATCACCAACGTAACTCTTCATAAAATCAAGATCAAGCTTCAAACTGGTAAGTTCTCATTTAATCTTACTATTAATTGTCCCTAGCATGTGGGGAGCGGGTGAGAAAGTGGGATAACATAGAACTTGTGTGAATGGGTGATTGATAACCATTGTGGACTTGGTGGGTTGGAGGGCCTGTTTCCATGCTGGACCACTAAACTAAGATCAGCTGAGCTCTGTTTAGCTCAGCTAAGCACAGTTAGGCTCAGCCATTTGAACAAATACAAATTACAATATTCCTGGACGTGTTTCAGCAGAAAGTAAACTAGACCCACAGGGGATATGAAGGAGCAGTGGGCAGAGCAGATGACACAGAGATGGATGGAGTGAATGGCAAAGCCGGCCAGTCTTCCCCACACTTTGATGATGTACGAGGCTCGGGCTAAATGCCGACAAATAATCCCTATTCTCTGGAAAAGGATACACTAAAAAGATCACATTTATTGCAGAACGTTCATCCAGAATCCAAACAATCAGGCGCATCCTAATCACACAGAGAGACAGAAGAATCCCTAACCCTGCATTGTTCTCGCTCCAGTCTACATCTCTCAATTGTTAGCTGAACCATTTGCTGCCAGAAAGTGCAAGACAAGACAACTTTGGCACATAAAATATAACTTCCACAAGAAGTCTCTCGGACACTGACTGATGCACAAAATAAAGGAAGGCAACACTACAACAACCACGCTAAATCATTCCCTGAATTGTTCAGAGGGCAGTGAATGCTTGCACATCAACCAGATATGAAAAGCTGGAATTCAGCTAAAGTTATCGATATGATTCCCGAAGGTTGTACATCATAAAGACTGAGACTGGCTGGCAGATGAGGCGGAACAGCGTCCATATTTGGCTTAGACCTGAACTGGTGAGACAGAGAATATCATCAGCAATGCCAGTGTCATTCAGTGTCGTCTAAAGGGCCTACCCCACTTGGCCGTCAATTACGCAACAGGTCGGTAGTGACTGATGCGCGATGGTCGCGCGCATCATCATGCGTCCGCACAGCCTTCTGGAGCGCGTGACGTCATTTGAATATAGACACAAAATGCTGGAGTAACTCAGCGGGACCGGCAGCATCTCTGGAGAGAAGGAGTGGATGATGTTTCGGCTCGAGACTCTTCTTCAGTCTGAAGAAGGGTCTTGACCCGAAACGTCACCCATTGCTTCTCTCCAGAGATGCTGCCGGTCCCGTTGAGTTACTCCAGCATTTTGTGTCTATCTCCAATCGTCTTGGCCCCGCTCTGGGAGTAGGAGTGGGGGTGGATCCACCCCTGTGATCCCCAGGCCGAGCTCGGCGATCGTTTGCCTGCTTCTGCTGCCGTTGGAGGTGAGACATTGCGCTGTGCCAGGGTCTTGGGCCTGTCCCACTTTGGCCGTCAGTTACGCAACAGGCCAGTGGCATGCGAAGATTTCGTGCAGGACGAAGTCCGCACTCCTCCGCGCCACTCCACACTCCTCCATACCACTCCATGCGCCCATCCCGCGCTACCCACAAGCTACCCACACGTTAGCAGGTCACATAAATGGCGTGCGAATGACGGCCAAGTGGGACAGGCCCTTAAAGCAACAGGAGCAAGCACCACCTCGCCAACACCACACCAATACCACATCAATATCATGCTAACACCACGCCAAAACTATGCATCAGCTCATGCAGAGAGGAACAGCTAATGGGTAAAATTTTACCGGGTACAGCGTTACTGGGCACAATGCTACTGGGCGTGGTATTTTTTGTCAATTAAATATTCTTTTTTTAATTTATTTTTTAAACTTAGTCATAGAATCATGAATTCACACAACACGGAAACCGGCTTTCGGCCGAACTTGCCCTCACCGACCAAGATGTCCCATCAACACTAGTCCCACCTGCCAGTGTTTGGCCTATACCCCTCTCAACATTTCCTATACGTTTACCTGCCCGTGACTTTTAAATGTTGTTATTTCACCTTCCTCAACTACCTCCCCTGGCAACTCATTCCATATACCCACCACCCTCGGTGTGAAAAGTCACCTCTCAGGTTCCAATTAAATCTTTCCCCTCGCACCTTAAATTTATGGCCTCTAGTTCTTGATTCCCTACTCTGGGTAAAATACTCTGTGCATTCAACCTACCCTTTCCCATGGGTTCATACACTTCTGTACAATTCTTCACTCCAAGGAATAAAGTCCTAGCCCGCCCAACCTTTCCCTATCGCTCAGGCCATCAGGTGGTGCCAACATCCTTGTAAATCTTCTCTACACTCTTTCCAGCTTATTGACATCTTTCCTATAGCAGGGCAACTAAAACTGAACACAGTGCTCAAAGTGCGGTCTCACCAATATCTGGTACACACGAGTTCACACGTCACTCAGAGACATTTTGAGATTTCACAGCACGAGTTGTTGAACGGCCTTGCCGTGAGTCAGGGAACAGTCCTGGGGATCTGTCACTCTTGGCCGGGTCTCCGCTTGCCACACAGCCATGGCAACGAGCCCTCCAGCTCATGGGTCCCATGTGACCACGACTGGTCATTCTGGCCACAGAGACCACACAAAGGGCAAGTCTGAGATGGGGGCCGTCATATCTCTTGGTAGCACCTCGCCTGGAGTCTGGCTATCTAGAGGGGAACTGAGCTCTGCATAAACGCAACCTGTCAGTGGGCTTTGTACTGTCACTGAGGGGTCCCTGCTATGGGCATTCCACGGGCAGAGTAGTCCAAGACTGGCCACTGGCCCTGAACACACCCTCCTCCCACCACCCTGGTGGCTGCAACTCATAGGTGGCAGTCGAAGTACATTTTATATAACTTAGAATTTAGAGGAAAAAAAACACATTTAACACATGTAAAGGGTCAGGCATCATCTCCAGAGAACATGGATAGCTGAGGTTTTGTGTTGGGACCCTTCTTCAGACATCAGAAACCAATAATGTTGTTGTCCGTGTAGGAAGGAACTGCAGATGCTGGTTTAAACCGAAGATAGCTGCAAAACGCTGGAGATACTCAGCAGGTCAGGCGGAGAAAAGGAATAGAAACATAGAAACATAGACAAGAATAGGTGATGTTTCGGCTCAAGACCCTTCTTCAGACTGATAGTCAGGGAAAAGGGAAAGGAGAGATATAGATGGTGATACAGATAGAAATAGAACAAAGATATGCAACTTGTCCCGCCTTTTGCTGTGAACATCAGCAAAGCTGATCAAACTAGATGGACATGTTGGATCCCTGGAAATACCAGCTGCAGAGTCAGTGGTGAATGAATCCATGTCCTCAATCCAGTGCAGTCAGTGCACGGAGGACCATAGTGCTGGCTCCATGGGGGGAGTGGGAGGCCAGGTGGAGTGGGAGGCCAGGTGGAGTGGGAGGGCAAGTGGGTGCGAGGGGCAGGGAGACACACTGACCCATTTAGCATCCCAGGCTGGGGACGTCAGTACCCAGCCCAACCTACCACAAACATCTCTTTCCGCTGGACTAAACCTCTGACATTGAGACGCACAGCCAACTGTGGACTCTGAGGGTGGAAGTAATTGTCTCAAGAGAAAGCATGCATGTGGAACGAGTAGAATCCATTTAGCTGGGGAATTTCTCAGACTATTTTGTCAAGGCTATTATTCAAGGCACCCACCCATCAGGCAATCTTGTTCCATTTAGAGATTCAAAATTATTTGTGACGAGAGATTTTATCATGGTTATCATGCCAGGTGGGCTTGTGCTCACATTAATCCTTGGCACAAACATTAGATTTTTCACTGGTATCAAGAAATTAAATTTCTTTCCTAAGTGCAGCACTAAATTATTGCCACATTTGGCACGTGAAGAATCAGGTCTCAAGCACAGTATTGGGAAGTTGACATTGTAAGATGTTTGAAACTGCATTAAAATGGCTTGTAGCTGGAATGGTGCATTGTAATGAGACATCCACTGTACCAATGTGCCCAGAATCAATTTAAATTAGCTGTTAATACTTTACTGAGCGACTATGACAAGAAGGTGGCAACCCCTACATGAAGTCGGCAACCCCCCCCAGCACCTGTCCCTCCCATGGAGACAGAAGCCGCTGCTATTTGGGGTGAGGAGAAGGTTGGGGGGGGGGGGGGGTGGAGGAGAGAAGTCTAACGTTTCACACAACGGGACACTGATGTCCAGGTGCAGCATGAATAGTTTCACATCAGCAGGGAGGCCGTGTCTCTCTGCGTTAATACACCTCTCCATTGTACCTTCAAAATGAAGCAATTTCAAGGCTTGGCAGAAACACTTCTCTCTTTTCACAGTCGACGTCTGCCCTGCTACCCTCCAAGTGTGCAGTGCAAGCGCGCAGAAATCATATTTATAGATAACAATGCAAAATTTCACACACATTGAAATGCTGCTTTTCTCTGAGGATCTCCCAGTGGGAGGTCTTGTAGGTGGCAGAAAGTTGGCAGTTTTTACATATGATTACACAAGAGTTTTGCTATATTGAGCTTGGGAATATTTTAACACATTTGGAAAATAATAAGTCTGTATTTTGCAGTTGCTGGTGAGGTAATGGCATTGCCTGGTGACCTTGTATAAAAGGATCTGGTGATGTGGGTGGGTGGGAGGGAGTCCCTTGGTTCATGGCAATTGTCATGGATCTCTTAGGCCCAACAACAGTAACAGCCCTGACCAGACTGTAGACAAATATGTTGATGCGTTCTCAAGGACAACAAATTATGGAAAAAGGAAAATCAAGAGTCAAGAAAAATAACTTATTTTTCAAACATTTTACTGAAGAGAAAATAGATAAAGCAACGCAGTTGCCGGTACAGGTCCAGATTCAGAGACAGTTTCTGTTATCGGTTCAGAGCTACTATTTACCTCATTGACTGGAATATTCTCGGCACTTTATTCATGTCGAGATGATTTGGTCAGCACACAAAAGGACACAAAGTGCTGGAGGAACTCAGCGGGTCGGAACGCCGAAAAGTCACCTATCCATGGTTTCCCGAGATGCTCTGAGTTCAGTGCTTTGTGTCCTGTGCATTCACCAGCATCTGCAGTTCCTTGTTTATGATCTGCTAGTGTTACTTGAGGTGTCCTCACTCATGATCAGCATCTCTGCTTCAGGTTAGAGGCAGGGTCCGAGACGGTTTCATTTGCAGCAACCTCTCGTCCGGTGTAGGATAGATCCCTTCGCCAGACAACTGCCAATGAGGTCATAAGGGATAGAAGTAGAATTAGGCCATTCGGCCCATCAAGTCTACTCCGCCACTCAATCATATCTCTCCCTCCTGACCCCATTCTCGTGCCTTCCCCCCATAACCTCTGACACCCGTACTAATCAGAAATCTATCCATCTCTGCCTTAAATATATCTACTGAAATGTGAGGATCCACCTTCCCTTGTGGGTGGAAACATGCTACAGATAACCTGGACTGTCCACAAATCAGAGTGAAGCCCTCACCAAGCCCGGGATCCTGAGCTTCAGATCTTCGACGGCCCTGCCGCCAGCAGATGTGTGGAGCTGGAAGAGAGAGAGTCTGATCCCAGGTTTATTATTTTAGGAAACTGTGAATCTTGCATTGTTTTTCTGAGGGAGTGATAATCCACATATGTAGAAGTAATTTGTAAAGTGGATTGAAGTTACTAAAGAGCAATTAGTGCTTCATTATGGCCATTAAAAACTCTGTTCAATGAGGCATAACTGTTTGAAACTGTTGTTTGAACAGTGATTTCTGAAGGTCATGCTGGAGAAGACTGCAAACCAGTTCATGTTGTGAGAAACAGCAAGTCGCTGACAGCAACTTCTGGACATTTGAGTCTATACTGTGGTTCCAGGAGCTGAGTCCAGTTTCACAGAGTTAATGAAGGGAAATGCCAGCAGCTCTGTGCCATTAAATCTGCAAACTCTGGGCCAGAAATAACTCCAGGTGATGCTAGATGCTCAAAGCCTCAGTTAATTTTAGAACAGAAGGATGAATCGTATGTATTAATTGTTACAATCTTTACAAAGTAACGAGTAGGTGAATTTAATGTGAATCTACCAGGTACATGAAGATTAACGTGACACTCCATTTCCAACCTGGGTTGTCTACAAACAGTCGGCAATGTAACAATCCCATCAACGTGTCCATATACCATTGGAGAGCTGGACCAATCATATTCCAGCCTGGTGTGGAGCATTGAATCATTGCCCCGGGTACTTCTCCGGGTCCAGTAACGAGATGGACAGCAGGACATGCGCAGCTCACTCTGACACCACACGGGTGATCAATGATCAGCATGCACTTGGATGGCTGAAGGGCCTGTTTCAATGCTGCATGTCTAAACTGTAAAGTTAAACACAGCGTGGACTGAGTGCAGGAGCGCCAATAGCTGCTGGGTGATTACATTTGAGATTTACTTAGACAGATAAGTGGAAGAGTTGTAATAATTATCGCAAACACATTTTCATTAGGTTCATGAAACTCAAGTCATGACTTAGTGCCTCAGGTTGACTGGATCATATCTTCTGTTTAAATTATGAATGTAATAATGATAGATGTGATTATGAGAGGGTAGACAGTCAGAACCAGTTACCCAGCGTGAAAATGTCCAACACTAGAGGGCATAGACAATAGAAAATAGACAATAGATGCTGGAGTAGGCCATTTGGCCCTTCGAGCCAACACCCCCATTCAATGAGATCATGGCTGATCATCCCCAATCAGTACCCCGTTCCTGCCTTCTCTCCATATCCCCTGACTCTGCTATCTTTAAGAGCGCTATCTAGCTCTCTCTTGTTATAAGGTGAGAGGAGGAAAGTTTAATGGAGATGCATGGGGCAAGTTTATTTTTACACAATAGAGGGGATCTGGAAAGCACTGCTGGGGGTGGTGGTGGAGGCAGGTACGATAATGGCAGTTAAGAGATTTTTTGATAGGCACATGGAAGTGTAATGAATAGAGGGAAATTGATGATTCACAGTTAAGATCAGTTGAAATTGGCATCGATTTTGGCACAAACATTGTGGGCCAATGGGCCCATTCCAGTGCTGCACTGTTCTATGTTCTAAAGCAGCTGACTATAATATGTCAGGTCATCGTAAGTTTGGAGCTCGGATTGTTGTTAGATGCTCCATGAACTCAGCCTGGCTTTCCCCATCAACACTCGCCGTTTTAAGGCTTGACGGTTTTGCAGTCGTTATGTTTAGTGTTTGGATGTGGACATTGGTGGCATGGCCAGCATTTATCGCCCACCCCTGGCTGCCCTTGAGAAGGTGGCGGTGAGCTGCCCCTTGGCCCACTGCGGTCCTTCCGGTGAAAATGCCGTTCAGGATCTGAGACTCATTGACGATGAAGGACCAGCAATATATCTCCACAGTTGGATGACGGAGAGCTTGGGTGTGCTGTCCTCTTCCTTTGTGGGTTTGGGTATGCTGTTAGAGGTGACTGGGAAACTAAGTGTAGATGGTGCAAACTGCAGACACTGTCCACCAGTGACAGAGAGTAAAGGCCGTGTTTCGGATGCCAGTTAGTGGCTGCTTTGTCCTGGGGGGGGGGGGGGGGGGGGGGGGAGAGGGGGGAAGAGACGGGGAGTTGTTTGGTGCAGCACTCATCGAGGAAAATGGACGTTTCTACCTTCACCGATTTATAGTTGCTGGAAAAACCATGAGTGTCAGGAGCTGGGGCAGGTAGGAGTTCATGTGGCCCAGGATAACAATCCTCTGATCTCCACTGGCCGATATGATCTTCATGTGACTGGATCAGCTGAGCTTATGGTCTTCTGGTCCATGATGATGTCCTGGCTACTGATGATGAGACATGTGGCAATGAAAATGCCACTGAATGTCAGATGTAGACAGTCAGACCTCTCCAGGAAGAGAATGGGTATTGCTTGGGTCCCTCGTGTTATGGTTTGCATGCAGGTATGAGCGGCTGCATCTGCTGAGGAGCTGAAATGGAATGGAAACAAAGATAGACACAAAATGCTGGAGTAATTCAGTGGGACAGGTAGCATCTCTGGATAGAAGAAATGGCTGATGTTACGGGTCGGGACCCTTCTTCAGACCCTTCCAGGAACCATTGCTTTTTTGTGATGGTATGCACTGGTACGGCGTACTGACACGTCGAACTTATGCCTAGTACTTGTACTGAGCTAATGGATCATCAGTGAATGAAGTAGAACATTTGTTTGTTTAGATTAAAAGTTCAGTTATTATATTACAGGTTAAAGTGTCACCAACATTGGATCTATTGATGGAAACAAACTGTTGATAAATGTATTAATTTAATATTGATAAGCATACTTTTGATATGCTTTTGTTGCATTTCCTAATTTTCTATACCATAACAGTCACATGATCCAGAATTTTGTATACCATAATTTTTAATTGATATGCATACCAACACCCTTATCTATAAAAAAACACTGAATTGAATGGAAGCAACTGCTCTACAATGTGTGAGATTAATTACGTGTGGCATTTGAAATCAGATTATATGATTGTTCCCATTTTACAATGTTTTCACCATATTTAAAGTAAGTGACAATCATGTCATCGGAAGCAATCCAAGGATGTGATGAGTTGGTTGATTTGTTTGTCACTGTCTGTGGCCTTGCGTGGGTGGGGTCCCCCAGTATCTCCAGCTCAAGGTTTCATTACTCATTCGTGGCATGCATATTGCTCCATTATCCGCCTCTAATTGGCACCGCAGTGACTGCCGGCCACGTCTGCGGGAAGTTAGGAGTTGATCCCATCGGCAGAGCTGGAGTCAGATGTCAAACAGACCAGTCCTCCTCTCCTGAAGAAAATTAGAAAACCAGATGAGCTTCCCGATAATCTGGTGGGTTCACCGTTACTTTTACTCGTTTTCCATTCCAGATTTACTAATTGCCTGAATTTATATTCAGTGGTGGGATTTAAACGTAACGTGATCATGAGGCATCTTGCAGTGAATAACTCACCTCCTCATTCCCCAGAGCCTGCCCACCATCGATAGGCTCTAGTCAGGAGTGTGATGGAATGCACGTCACTCTCTGTCAGTGGCACAGGCTCCACACTCTGCCTGTGGCACAGACACCATCCACACTCTGTCAGCAGCACAGACTCCACATTCCGCCCCTAGCACAGACTCCGCTCCACACTGCCTGTAACACAGGCTCCACACTCTGCCTGTCACACAGATACTATCCACACTCTGTCTGTAGCCCAGGCTCCACGCTGCCTGTAGCACAGACAACATCCGCAGTCCCTAGATCATCTTTTACAGAGACACTACTTCACATTCCACCGCCGGCACTGGACCTAATGCACATTCCATTTGTGACACGCAAACTGATTCTCAATCCACTTCTAACACTAATCCCTCTTTTAACACTAATCCCTCTTCTATTAATAATACTTTCAATAATCCATAGGTACCAATATACGAAGCAGCTCTAATACAGGCACTAAGAACCCAGTCAATAGTCAACCTCTGTCACAGACTATATCCCAAAGAATAGCTGTAACAAGCAAATTAACCTACACCTCTAATACTGTTTCTAATCCACAATTAATTTGTAGCATAACCCACATGCATAGTTCACCTCTAATGCGAGCAGTATTTTCTAGTTCATATCTAGTACTGCAGGCTACCTCTACTGCATACACCAATGTATCAACAATTTGTGTCACAGTCACTGATCCGTAATAAATCACAAGCACAAAGTAAAACCATGATTTAATGAAAATTAACCATGCAAACGCTGGATTAGGTGGACATTTGTGGAGAGGAATTTCAGATCAAAGACCCTTTGTCAGAACTGGGAAAGAGTCATGTCCATTTCTTGAATGCCCACTTTATTTGTGGATAGAGAATGAACAGTGAAAATATCCTCATGTCCTCATTTTAATTAAAGATGCCTGACTCTTTGAGACATCCAGAAGATGTGAACACTACCCAAAGGATCATCTGTTGACCCTATGGACTTTCTCTGGACTCTTTGAAACTACTCAATGAATCCCACTCATGTTCCAGGGTTATCATCGAGACAAAGACTAGAAGGAAAAACTAGAACATAAAAATAGAACAGTACAACACGAGGACAGGCCTGCTGGCCACCAATGTCTGTTAATGCCAAGATGAACTAGTCCCTTAAACACCACTATTGTATCTGCCTCCACCACCACCCCCAGCAGTCCATTCCAGGCACCCACCACCCTCTATACAGTATTAAAAAAAACCTGCCCCACACATCTCCTTAAAGGGCCTGTCCCACTTTCACGACTTAATTCACAACCTCTGCTGAGTTTGCCCTTGACTCATACTCACAGCATGGTCTTCACGAGGTCGTAGGTAGGTCGTGGCAGACCGTGATGCTAGTCGTAGGTACTCGTTGCATCAAGTAGGTCGGGGCATTTTTTCAATATGATGAAAAATGTGCACAAGTAAAAAAGGTTGTGAATTAGGTTGTGAAAGTGGGACAGGCCCTTTAAACGTTTTCCCCTTTCACCTTCAGGTATATCCTCTAGTTGTTGACATTTCCACCCTGGGGAAATGACTGTCTACCCTACCCATGCCGCTCATAATTTGATCAGGTCTCCCCTCAGCCTCTGACATTCCAGAGAAAACAATCCGTCTATCGAACATCTCCTTACAACTAATTCCTCTAAACCAGGCAGCATTCTGGTAAACCTCCCCTGCATCCTATCCAAACCCTCCACAACCTTTCTCCAATGAGGGGGATCAAAACTGCATGCAATACTCCAAATGGAGCCTTAAATGCTGCCTGTAAACATATCCCACCTATTACACAAAAATGCTGGAGTAAATCAGCGCGACAGGCAGCATCTCTGGAGAGAAAGAAAGGGTGCGGGTGATGGGTGAAGACCCTTCTTCACACCCCTCTCTTCCCGAAACATCACCCATTCCTTCTCTTCAGAGATGCTGCCTGTCCCGCTCAGTTACTCCAGCATTTTGTGTCCACTGTCTGTGTAAACCAGCATCGGCAGTTCCTTCCTATACACTCGCACATATTGCATGTTGACTTACCCCAAAACAACTGCTTTAATTTTACCCTCTCCTGTTTATAAATGTTGTACTTCTCCCCTCCCACCCCACTGAAGTGGTCATTGACCCTCAAGGTCAAAACCTATTCACGGTTATTTTAACAAGTGAGGAGCTGTGATCACCATTCCCAGAACGCTGGAAAGAAGCTTCGTGTTTGGATCAGGGATGCTGTCAATGCAACAGTTTCAGGGACTGGCGGTCCCTGCTGCCTGAGTGTATGTTGCATTAACAAGGCTGGCCATGAAATGTGACAAGAGGAGGGTGTCTAGGGGTGATGCAAAGATCAGTGGGGAGCAGTCTGAAGGGTTTATGAGCAGCCTGTTGGAATGCATTTTGCAGTTGAAGTCAAATTTCATCCAACCCACCATAAAAAGGTCAGTGCTGAGTAATATATAGAAAACATTTGGGATTTGCTGAACCACAAATAAATATATCATTCCATGCAAGAGGAAATTAAGTAGTCTGAGTATTGTAAAATTGATTTTCCAGCTAGATTTTAAACAATTTTCCTCAGCTCCATAAATTTGACACTCGGGACTAGAATTGATTCACATAACTCTGAAAAAGACAGTGCTGTGCTGTGTAGAATTACCTAAACCAAAAAACAGTGGTGGTGCATGTCTCTGGGTGCTGAAATACATCTCCTTGGTATTCCTGGGATTTTCATTCACCCACATTGTATTTCTCGGATAAAGCACCCCAAACATGGCAAGAATTCTGGAAAACACAGCATCGGGGTACTGATGGTGGATGATCAGCCATGATCACAGTGAATGGCGGTGCTGGCTCGGTCCAAATGGCCTCCTCCTGCACCTATTGTCTATTGTCATCTATCTGCAATACATTAAGGGTGGAAGGGCCTGTCCCTGCACTGTACGTTTCTATGTTCTATGTACAATACGATCTTTGACCTCGCTGCACTGAAAATCACAGTTCTTCACTTTAGAACAACTAGATCTCACCACATTCCATTTCCCCTGAAACTTTGCTTCAAAAAGGGCCAACACTCAAACATTGCTCTGACTGTAGTTAGTTTAGAGGTTCAGTGTGAAAACAGGCACTTAGGCCAATCAAATCCACACCGACCAGCGATCATCTATAGTTCTATTGAATAGAACACTAGTGTTCTAATGTTACAAACCCATATTTTGTACCAAGCCAATTAGCTGCAAATCTATGTCTTTGGAATGTGGGAGGAAACCAGAGCACCTGGAGAAAACCCACGCCGTCACATGGAGAACGCACAAACTCTGTATAGATGACACCCGTATTCAGGATTGAACCTGGGGTGGGAGATTGAAACCTTCACGTTGGCTGCCCTGTTTCGACTAATGCAATCAACTCGACGTGCACAAATGGAAGATCAGATAGAACAAGTTGCCCAACAACTTTAGGCTGTGCACGCCACACGAAAGATGAAGAAGGATTGAACCTGGGTCTCTGACGCTGTAGAGCAGCAGTTCTATCAATGCACCACTGTGCCGGCCACCCTGCTCCGTGATCTCAAACCACCTCAAACACCGGCTCATGTCTGTGTTAATGTTTTGCACATAGAGGTTGGGATCATAGTGAATCTTAGCTCCCTGACCTTAGGCTCATGCTGGATTGTTGTATCTATGGTTCGATGCAGGCTGCTGCATTGATCAGGTCAAATGGTCCCCACACTGCAGGAGAGGAAACATCATTGGCTTTTCCTTCAGATGATCAGTTTGGGGAGAAGGGGGCCATGGTTTTTACCGACTTGGTTTCCCAACATGCAACCATTCCTGAACAGTGAATTCTGGCCTTCCCACGTTCCGAGAAGGTCGAAATAAATTGGGATTAAATTATGTAATCATGCTTTTTTTTACTTGAATGACCTCCACCCTCATTGGTGTTGTTCCTCGAACAAGAGCTTGAACCGAAATGGACAAGCTTCTGACCAGATTTTCAGTCCAGCCACATACTATGGTAAAAAATTAGCAAAAGAAGGGCAATTATAGGTGGAATGTCCAAATGTGATCAAGGGATTGTACATTTTTGAATCTGGAATTTAGTTTCAATGTTTTATGTTAAATAACTGCTGTCTTCCAGCATGTTGTGTGCACTTAGAACAGAGCTGCCAAGCATGACAAGGAAAGGGCGGCTGAAAAACTTGCAGAGTATATGAATATTAAAAAACACAAAATAGTTCCCATATTTCAAACTGCATTGTTGTATGTGTCTATTTATATGCAAGTGAGGTGTTCAGAAACTGTATTATTCAATTTGAAGGATCAAAATGAAGTTTTATGCAAATTGTCTTATTTTAATGGTCTGGGAAGGAGTGAACATTCTGTGGATGATTTCCCCGTCCACGTTTGTCAGAGGATCCTTATCCGCCAGGGGGCTGACCATGCTGTACATCACAAACCTATAAAGGAACAAGGAGGGACACATTTGATCTTCAATAAACCCTTATTGTTCATTTCACTATCATTTTGTCTCTCTATCTCATAAACACATTATCATCTGATTTGATCTCCTGGTTGTCACATCTACCTGTGGAAAATGTGGTGCAGGTTTGAAGATGTTCCATAATCTCAAAATAAAATGCTAGTCCATCATACTAAAAATATTTATTAATCAGATCTCTTCTTGGTCACCTTATATTTCTGCACATCTTTATCATTTGTAAAACCATTATATTTTATGTTCCCAGTGTCTAGTTTTATCTATATCATTGCAACTGCATTTAAAGCATCTCAGACCTATGCTGTAATCTCAATACAAAGAACGGCTTCCTCCGTAACACCAAGGTCAATGATTTTTGAAGGCACGTCTGGGAGAATGGCAGAGCTTGTTCACACAAATGTGCATGTTCTGATGGTTCTGACCATCTGGGCTCGCACCATGAAACCAATAGGTTCTATTGCAAAGAATTTACTGGCAGGGCTTTGTAATTGCCTTACTTGTACACTGACGTGGAGAACAGGTAATGCTAAGGTCTTGGCTACTTCCTCTGACATTCTTCTGCATCATGTCATGAAGGGATGTGGCGAGGGTGGGCTTACCTTGCCAACACCTTGCACCCCTAATATTCCAGATGTTACCCCACACTGTTGATAATGTGGTCACTTAGACCCAACCTAATGAAGAGGGATGGAATGCGATGGTGCTCATAGTAAACAAATGAGGTCATCAAAAGAAATGAATGATAATGCAACATAAAGGTTCCCCACCCTCCGAGTCATGATATTTCTGCTTATTTCAGTCCTACCATGCTGACTTCTTATTGTGAGAGTGTGACTTCAAGTTCTTGATTTCTCAGCCCTGTGTCCGACCTGTCATATAAATGTCCTATTCCAAGGAAGTCCCTTTCATTCTAAACTCCAGATCCCTAACTTACACAAACTTCCCTTTGGAGTGGAGTTATGACAGAATCACCATCCCAGAAGCCCAATTGTGCATCAGACCAAACAAGCTGATCACACCTGAATGTTACCATTGACTTAGGAAGGTAATTAAATGTTTCTGCAAAGCTATCTTATAATTCAGTCAGCACATTTAATCATAGAATCATAACAGTTCACATCAGGGTTTGAAGCAATTTGGTCCATCATATCGTAGTTAACTGAATATGGATTTCCAGTTGAACATCACTGCCCAGCCCTCAATCAATGGCCTTGCCATCTTTGGCTCTTCAAACAGTTATGTAAGCACGTTTTAGATGTGATTAGAGTCACCTTTCATTTCAGTGTACTTCCCCACTTGTCTACATGGTATTCAAACCACCGCTGCCTTCAGTTGAGGAAATGAAATATGATTGTTTGCAGGTGGCACAAGGCAGGGTGGGAGTTTGGGACTGTCAGGAAGATCCATAAAGGTTCCAACACAATGGGGTAAATGCCTGGCTGTGGAAGTCTAATGCTGATAAAGGTGAGGTTATCTACTCTTGGGCAGCCCAATTATTATCTGAATAGCAATAGATCATAAGATAGGAAGGGCAGAGGTGCAAGGAGAACATGGTGTCCTTGCCACCAGTCAATGAAAGTAAGTTGCAACTTTAACAGATGTTTAAGGTCTATGTTGGTCTTCATAGGGAGACGACTGGAATGTAGGAGCAGGGATGAAAATTAAAATAAATCTTCAAGATGCTGGAAATCTGAAATAAAACAAAATAATGTTGGAAAAACGCATCAGGTCAGGCAGCATTTGTGGAGTCAACATGTTAGCCTGTAGACCCTTCATCATTATCCTTCATCAATAACAAAAAAGGGTCTCGACCTGAAACGTCACCCATTCCTTCTCTCCAGAGATGCTGCTTGTCCCGCTGAGTTACTCCAGCATTTTGTGTCTACCTCATGTTCATATCTTGGCAGACTTGCACTCCCTATCAAGGTATTTCTTTAACATTTTTTAGGCAATGCGATAATCCCAATTGCTCAGACAGAAAATAGGGTTGTTAAAATATCTGAGAATATTTGGATGCCAAGCCAACATGCAGGCTGTTCACATTCTATGATTTTGAAACTGGTGAAACAAACTACATAATTAGCATGATTCAAGTGGAATTAGAGGTCAACTTAGTTAATTTCTCCTCCGAGCAAAAATTCTCCTCCGGTCAAATATACTCCCATCAAAAACAATTAATAAAAGCTCAAATACCTCTTGTATAAACAAATGACGCCTATGTCTCCAAAAATGCAGCTGAAGATTACAAAGCCCAGAGAGGGAACCTAGTATCTGAGTCACCGGAAGTGTGGTGTGATGACATATTTTCCCTGCAGTCCAATCCGATCCCTGTCACTGGCAGACAGGTCAGAAGAAGCCGACTAATAGCTGCCGGGAAAAACCAACACCCTGGACTAAGCTGAGGCCCCCGTCAAATGAACCACAGCTGGATCCCATTGGTGATTATTGGATCAACTCACCTGCACCTGGTTAGCGCTGCTCCTTATTAACCTAGCAGTTCCAACCAAAGGAGAGAGGGGGGAAGAAGGCGGGACATGGTGGGGCGGGGCGGGGCAGGGCGGGGTAGGGCGGGGCAGGGCAGGGCGGGGCAGGGCAGAGCGGGGCAGGGCGGGGCAGGGCGGGGCATGGTGGGGCATGGTGGGCAGGGCGGGACATGGCGGGGCGGGGCAGGACAGGGCGGGGCATGGTGGGCAGGGCGGGGCATGGTGGGGCAGGGCAGGGCAGGGCATGGTGGGGCAGGGTGGGGCAGTGCAGGGAGGGGCAGGGCGGGGCATGGTGGGGCAGGGCAGGGCGGGGCAGGGTGGGGCAAGGAGAAGCGGAGCGGGGCGGGGTGGGGAGGGGCGGGGCAAGGCGGGGCAAGGCTGGGCAGGGCAGGGAAAACTCCTTATTAATTGTGCTTCCTCAATGACAACAAAGGAGGATGCTCTTGTGCAGACCTGAACCTTCTCGTCACTGTTGTTTGATATTGGAAATAAAGCGTTTGATGTGAGTTCACCTTGCTGTGTGTGCCAGTGTGGTCCTTGGCGATCTGGTGTCATGACCGATGCCACAGTGGAGATGTAATTGAGCTGTGACTTCTGAAGTACAAGAGGCTAGGATTGCTTTTCATAGATGAGTTCATACAGAAATTGAACTTTGAGGTTTTTAACTTGGAATTTCTGCTTAATCACTTCCATCCCTTGTTGACATGATGATTGAGATTGGGAACTGTGTTTACAGATCAAATATTTTGTTTGATCATAGTCATACAGTGTTGAAACAGGCCCTTCGGCCCATGCCAATCAACATATCCCATCTACACTAGTCCCATCTGCCTGCTTTTGGCCCATATCCCTCTAAACCTATCATATCCATGAACCTGTATAAATGCTTCTTAAATGTTGCAATAGTACTTGCCTCAACTACCTCCTCCAGCGGCTTGTTCTATACACCACCACCCTTTGTGCAAAAAAGGTTACCCCTCATGTTCCTATTAAATCTTTTACCCCCTCACCTAAAATCCTATGTCCTCGGGTTCTTGATTCCCCAACTCTGGACAGGAGGCTCTGCATCTATTTCACCCATGATTTTGTACACAAAGTTTTTCTCTAGTAAATGTTGAATTGTAGGTGAGTGAGGACTGTGCAAATTAAACACAAACTGGAAATGGTACTTGGTCCAATTAAAGACACAAAGATCTGGAATAACTCAACTGGTCAGACAGTATAGAGGGTACACAAAAGGCTGGAGAAACTCAGTGGGTGCAACAGCATCTAAGGAGCGAAGGAGATAGGCGACGTTTCGGGTCGAGACCCTTCTTCGGACACTTTGGAGAATATTGATTAGTAACATTTTGGGTTGGGACCCTTCTTCACCCGCCAAGGCATCCAATTAATGTTAATTCAGATGTAGATGATTCAGATGCAGATGGCTTTGAAACAGTTCAGGCAGACATGATAACGCATTGTAAAAAAGAAATAGATTGCAGACACCAAGAGTAAAACAAAGCAAAATATAGCTGAATGTTAATTAAATTCATGTCAGTGAGGTTTAGGTGTGATGCATGTGATTAGCGGTGTGGATGGAGGAGACTTAGATGTAATTTGAGCTGGAAAATCATTTCATTTCAGACAATCTAGAGGCGACAGATCTCACAGCTCACGAAAGCTACTTCTATATTCAGACTTTAGTTTTGGAGAGGCGGGCAACCATGTTTGATGACAGTCAGACATTCTCTCCTCCTCTGCTGTCTGCTGGCAACTCCTGTCTTCATTTCCCCAGACTGCAGACTGCCATCCCAACTTTTACAAATCTCTTCTCTTTTTTTCCTTGGTTTCTTGTCATGTTAGCCCTATGCTTTACTTTTGGAAACTGGCTATTTGAGAACAAAATTGCATGAAAGCCCTACAGAAATTGTGCAACACAATACGGTTCGATGTTCTTAAACTCAGCTAACCCCTGATTTTGTGCCCTCATTATGAATTCTTGTTTGCCACTGTCACATACCACGTCTAATTAAAAAAAAAAGTGTTACAGGCAATTAATTAGAATATTGTTGCATGATTATTGAAATTAGAACCATAACAATCGCCCTGCAGTACAATTATGTCGTCATTTAAAATAAGTTATGAAATAATAAGGTTGATTTTACACCCACTGGATGTTGATAGTTTCCAGTCGCAGTTACAGTTCAGAAGTTTCATTGGATTTTTCACACAAGGAGACACAGGAAAAGCCTGAAGCCAATGTCCCTAATAAGTGAGACTTGGCATACAGACTAATGCAATCACAAAAATTCTAATTGGCTCTTTCACAGGCAGGGAGGTAGAGAGATTCTTTTCAGTTCTCTGTGTAGTTTGTTGGTCTGGCAGTGCTTGTGAGTTTTTAATCCACCGAGCTAACATCTTGCAGATATAATTATCATTCCCCAGAAATACCAGACTTTCTAATGAAGCTGTTCCCTGAGACCTACTGCCGTTATTTCTTACCTCGACGTTCTCAAGAGAACCAAGCAGCAAAAAGGATTTGCAAATATGTTCTACTAATTAAAGCAAATATTCGTAGTCAGACAAGAACATCAGTTCCAAATAAAAGTGCAAGTGACAAATGTATTTCCAAAAATCTTTCTTCGCAATACTCGCTGACTCTTGGAAACCTTCTACCCACGGGAACTTAATTTCCGTTGCAAGGGTGCCGAACACACACTGGGGTGCAGTTGGGAGTACTCTTGAGCACGTTCAGGTCAACTGAAATGATTGCAGAGACAGAGGCAGAGAAAGCAGTGCCATTCTGACTGCTCCCAATCACTCCCATTCTCTCGTAAGATGTGAATCAAAGTGCTCTCCTGACCTCACTTGTTGACCTCCGGAGGCACTGTTAGCGGAGGAGCTGGAAGCTGCTCGGTTTGCTGCATTGCACCACAAGATTTATTTGTTTTAAGAAAAACCTTGAAAACAATAAATTACTGTCTTTCTTCACCTGGTGGTCATGTTTTTGGAGGAGATGTATGGTTATAATTTGTTTCATCCTAATGTGTGTTCGGCTGTCTGTATCGAGAATTATGGAAACTAAAAAGTGTTGGATTTGCAGAATATCAGAACATGCTCATACATTCCCAAACAACAACATTCCAGCTCTGAATTATCATCGTCCTCTTTCTACTACTTGCTCTTTTACGAGTGCTTAAGAGCAGGACAGAGTCAAAGGGGAACAATTCTTTACGTGGCCTATCTAGCATGCCTTCCTCAACAGAAGCTTGGAAATAGAACCTCTCCTGTAACTTTACAAGGGTCAAGCTGATCATGAAGATGGAAATACCAATATTGTTGATTTTACAATTGGTTTATTTATTTGTGGCAAATTTCCCCACGAATCAGATTTAACATTAATCGCCCCAACTCAGAGGTCCAACGAAGCTGTTCTCAGACCCAAGTACCTCATTCCTGGTATATGGGGGGGGGGTCTTGCATCAGATGGTCACGTTACACACTGTATAGCCCTCACCTCCGCTTAGTTGAAAAGTAAAGGAGTCTGAAGAAGGGTCTTGACCCAAACTGTCACCCAATCATTCCTCGAGAGATGCTGCCTGTCCTGCTGAGTTATTCCAGCATTTTTTGTTTATCTACGGTGTAAACCAGCATTTGCAGTTCCTTCCTACACAAAGGACTGTGATAGCTTTGCATCACCCCAGCTACATCTTCCGACTATCACCACAGGTGATGTTCATACCCGTACTGCTCAGTTGCTGCAGTTCTCCTTTCCTCCACATCCCAGCCTCCGCAAGGGGTTTCACTCAGTCTCAGTTCCTGCGTATGACCACCAGGTGATCAGTACCATGCTTTCTGGTCAATTAGTCAACGCTCCAATACTGCAGATAACATCTGGGGAGGCCTGTGGATGAAGGACTTCTCCCGCACAATGAAATGTCGACTATGTTGAGAACATGCAAGGCTCATAGCACTTAGCTGCATTTAATTTCTCAGGCAACAACTCAATGGAGAATTTAGCTGGGCAATCATGACTCCTGTGTACTAACATCAATGACCAATCTCTGTTCTAGTCCTTCTATTCTCAAGTCAATTATATTTTCCCAAAGACCCATGTTCATATCCGTGTCAATGATCATTGCTGGATAATTGCCTATTAGAATCTTCACACAACTATTTCAGAAAGCGTTATCATTTTAGTGCCCTCCACTAAAGCTCAAAAAACAATTATTGTCCAGGCATGAACCCATTAGGCTTGCTGAAGCTCCAGGAAAGATTGGAATCTCATGCCAACACATAACATTAAATTTCTATTAGATGGACCACTGCAACATGGTTGAGGTAAACTAATCGAACATGTTAACTCAGAATGCGTGCACTTTGTGGCCCTTTAAGTCACTTGCAAAATTAGTTACTGTTTGATTTCCCATCCAAGAATAGCCATTCCTTTTGGCTATATATATACAACAAACAGAAATGCAACCCATGCACCCACTGCACCACAAGCTGATAATAAATCCACATGATTTAATAGGAATCTGAGGAGTAACATGTTCCACAAAAAGAGTGGTGGGTGTATGGAACAAGTTGCCAGAGGAGGTAGTTGAAGCAGGGACTATCCCAACATTTAAGAAACAGTTACATAGGTATATGGACAGGGCAGGTTTGGAGGGATATGGACCAAATGTGGGCAGGCGGGCCTAGTATAGCTGGGACATGGTGGCCGGTGTGGGCAAGTTGGGCCGAAGGGCCTGTTTCCACGTTGTATCACTCTATGACTCTATGTTATTTTGTTCTCTTATCATTTACATGTAACATTGACAGCGATATTCACTGATAATACTCTGCACATTAGTAGCAGGCAGAGCTGAGAGGAGATGTTCCAAGGTGGTGCTCCTCCAAAGCTCACGGAGTAGTTTGATGAAGGCATCCTGTATCATCCATGTTTGCATCCCTAATTAATTCACAACCTGGCAGTTTAACCTGCAGCTTCGGGGCTGCCCAGCATTTCATGAGGCTGAATCCTGCCAGCTGTTTCTGGGGATGGCCATTCAGGTGAAAGTGTCATCAGCTACATGGGACCTGGCCATTAAACGTCCAGCGAGCTGAGGTCTACTTATCTTCATCAACCAGCCAGGCATCCACAATTGCCTGTGGTTTTCCAAATCAGACATTGAATATCTGAGTCAGGACTAGACGCAGAGATCACAGCTTCTTTTACTTGTTTGGAATATTGTAGTTTATGTTGCAGTGTGGTTGAACGAAAACTCCTGATCGTAAGCATGAATCCAAATAATACCTACAATGGAACACAGCAGAAGGCCCGGGGCTATTTACTGCCGCATGTACTTCAACTGCACTGCTTTTTATAAAACAGTTTATGGAATAATTTAACTCTTATTATCTGATTTTTTTTTTGCATCTTTTGTAAACCAGTGGAGCTTTACTATTGTCGAAAGAAAAGGAGGTTTTCATAATAGATATGGCAAAGTTGTCAGAGATAACCAGTCTACTGAGTTTGACTCATTCTAAGCCTTCCGACATTTTTCAAAACTGTATTCATTTCATGTAACAATTTCTATTTTTAATTGTTGGGGGTGATTAATCTTTTTTCATTTCATTGTGGAAAATACATATCCGGAAGCATAAATAAACACAGGTGCACGAACAGAAACAGGGATTTAAAGTAGTAAAAACTGGAAATGCCGAGGAGGTCAGGCAGCATCTGAAGAGGGAGAAAGGCAATACGACTTCAAGTCAGAGCCTTGTCTAATTCATGCGGATTCCTTTTCCAATTATTCTTTAACTCTTCTGCCAGGGATGCCTTTGAGTTGAGTGTAAAAGTAAATTGTTGGAACTGCTGGTATTTCCCCTCACAAATTCCAGCAAGCCCCCGTCCCATCATCGTTAGCAGCCCAGCAATAGAGCACAGGACCTAGTGGGATCAATGGACAGTAAATGAGAGTTGGGCCGAAAGGCCAGTTTCCATGCTGTATGATTCTATGACTCTATAGCTAAGACTCTATAACTCTAAGAAACAAAAATTGTGAAACAGTTTTGATCCCCATAGAAGATAATAATCTTCATGGAGGGAAGTCTGCCTCTTGCCATATGTAGCACTCCATGTAACCTCACACGGCACACTCTGATCGACTTTTGCCTGCCTTATGACAGCACCCAAACAACACATTCCCACTCTGTGAGGGGTGGATAATGAACGGTGGTTTTGCTCACATGCCATAAATAAAGAAAAATAAATGACTTTCTAAACTGAACAATTTTTAATTAAAGTAATAAACTTACTGCTGCCACTTTATAGTTGATGTCAGGTTTAGGTATTGAGACAATTATATGAGTGTAGAATTGAGTGCAGGTGAAAGTGATACTCGGCAGCTAATCTGTCAGTGGGAGACTTTGTCGTCTGAATTTAATAGAGTTAGATGCTGTGAAACTGCCGACTGAAAGAAAGGACAGAGCACTAAATGGAGACCCTTTAAACTTACGCTGATTGTCACAAGAATACCAGTGAGAAATAGAATCAAACTGTCACTTTTAATACTTCATTTTTTTGTGGTTCCACATATAAGTCTTTCACACCAACAAACAGTGAGGTGAAATAATATCAAGTAGAAAAAGTTAAAAAGAACTACAACTGCACCAATGTGGAGTTCACTTCAGTCCATGTTGTGGCCCATTCCCTCCCTAGTGAAACATTGGCTCTGGGCAGTAGTGTGAGCCTCTTATCCATGTTAATGAAATCACCATCGTATATCCGACAAAGTGAAGCAGAGAGTCGGTGAGGTTCTAATAAACTCAGAGTTGTGAATTCTGCTTCCAGTCCCAATTCATCACAAAACTACCAGGGTCTGCCCCAAATAAGTTACATTGATTAATTTTCATGAAGCTGTCTGCTTCTGCTTTGACCAGCTTTGACCAGTTTGCTTGCAATAACTGCACTATATTTATGAAATACTGCAGATCTTCAAATCTGAAATAAAATAATAGAATTAGTCAACGGGCCAGGCAGCATGTGAGCAGAAGGAAGGAGAGAAAACAATTCAGGTCACTACAATGGCATTTTTTCCTCCCCAGATGCTGCCTACCCTTCTGATAATTCTGTGTAAAGATAGGAATAGAGTTCATGGTCCATGAAAAAAATGGACCTTTCCAAAGGTGATTTGCCTTCCCAAAGCATCACACAAGGTTTGTACTCCAGTTATCTAGATTCACCTGTGGATGGCAGGGATTACTGGTGAAGTTATTCAAGGCTTTCATGGCCATGAACAAATAAGCACAGGCTCATAGGATTACAAAAAAAACATCTAAATATGAAGCAAGTGACAACCTAATTGATGCAAGCCAAGCAATAAGGCCATCTGGGAAAGTGTGGTGAGAGGAGAAAGGTTTAACGGAAACCTAAGGGCAACAGAGGGTGGTGAGTATATGGAACGAACTGCCAAAGGAGGTTAGTTGAGACAGGTACAATGATGCTTAAGAGACATTTGGACAGTTGCACGGATAAGAAAGGTTTAGAGAGATAAGGATCAAATGAGGGTAAATGGGACTAGTAAATGGCTATCTCTGCATGGATGAGTTGGGCAGAAGGGCATGTTTTCGTGCTGTATGACTTTATGCTTCATTGCATTGTTCCACTGGGTCATGTTGTAATGCTGGTGCTGTGGAACATAGTCATGGAAGAATCAAATTTACCATTTATGTTATTTGGCAGTCTTTGGTTTGCATGCTTAATACTGGAAAAGAGCATGTACTTCATATTTCATTACTAACTTCCATTACCTGACCGCATAAATTAATTAAAATCACATTTTCACCATTTCAGTATATCCATAGAGTTTACCTATTCCTTTGCTATTTTAACTAACTGGCTGAAGAATGGAATAAATTACTTCTCTTGAAATGAATGTGGCATTTAACTAAGGGCCTAATCTAAGGGAAGCTGTCATCTAAACTCCTCTTGTCTCTAAAGATGTTTCAGCAATGATATCCTGAGCTGATACTGGGTATTTGTCAGTCATCGCTGCGAGAGGTGGCCCTTCCGTTGCTACACGTCTTTGGATGGCAAAACTCAGCAGCAGGCAGCAAATTATAATCATCTTGCAGTCCCTGCCACAGCAGTTTCGTAAAATATTCCAGGTCCAGCGACTTGAAGTGCTGCTTCAAGATGTCTTTCAGTTGATGCGGTAATGATCCTGGTGGCTGCTGGAACTGCCTCTCTGCTCCGTCGCTGTTCAAGCTTGACTCATTGGTGTCTGCAGCTCCAGCTGAAGGAATTAGTCTTCGTCTCCTGGAATCTGTCCGTACAAGGCGACGTCTTCCAACCGCCCTGGTGTTGAGGTCGTTTTAAAATGAAGGGGTCGTGACTGCTGAATTGAAACTTGAAATTGGTAAATGTTCCCATGGTACAAATTTGACAAGAAAATCTAAAAATAATTATATCTTCCAAAATATCCAACCAGTGTGAACTTGGATTGCATTGGTCAATAACAATTATCGGAGCTACTTTGAATAATGTCCATGACTTCTCAACCTAAGGAAACAACAAGTTGGAGCGACCTTCACATTTCCCCTGTTCACTCAAGTCATTACTTTCTCACTTAATTTTTTAATTTGAGCGAGGGCTAACCTTTCTTTTGTGAATCACCTTCAACAACTAAAAGCACAGTCAGCATAATTTTAATAGGTCCAGACCCAGAGGTTAGTTTGTGTCCGCAGTCCAACACACACTCAACAAGGTGAACAACTCCAGATAGGCACAGCGAACTGGAATCTTTCATAGAACACAAGCATCTAGATCAAGGGTGGGGCGAACCTTTTCATGTTGGAAGGCTGCAGTAAGTTAGCTGTAATCTAATAAGGCCGCATCCAAAAACTTTTAATTAGATATACTTAAAAATGTACCTTCTTTTGTAAAAATCTAACTCCCATGTACTAACTTCAAGAAAGTGAAAAAAAAAATGTTAATTCTAAAGTTAACTAACCTTTTAATTACTTTGTAGTGACTGCTTTTTGTGGGAAAGCATTTGAATATTTGGTTGCAACATGGAGGTACGCAGTTTCAGCTGATCTTCGAGATGGGTATCGACCCGAAATGTTGCCTATTTCCTTCGCTCCATAGGTGCTACCTCACCAGCTGAGTTTCTCCAGTATCTTTGTCTACCTTCGATTTTCCAGCATCTGCAGTTCCTTCTTAAACACTTCTAGATGGGTATCCGTCATTTATGACCTTAAGGGCATCTTGATTTGGGTTAGATAGGAGAATATAGATTCGCAGCAATAAGTGGTTGAAAAGCAAGAAAGCATTTTTCGTGCATGTTGCCAAAGACGTGGGTATTCTATTGCGTTTTTCCATATTTCAATCGGATTTTTCTTACCGTCAAAGAAGGACTTTAAAATGTCATCTTCTGAGAGCTCAATCAATTCCATCTGTAGTTCTTTAGGAGCCTTGGAGACATCAACTAGGCGAGGTTGAAATGCTAATTTGAATGCTAAAAAATGCTAATTTTGTTGAATCTTCTTTTGCTCTTTGGTATTTTAAATACATTCATTTTAAGGTTAAAATAAAAACAATAAGACGAACAAAAACATATTAATAAAAATAAAAGGATTTGTTCTACACAATTTGGATTAATTCAAAAGGCCGCACTTAATGACCTAGAAGGCCGCATGTGACCTTAAGGCCGTAGGTTCCCCAACCCTGATCTAGATTAACTCAGTGGGTCTGGCAGCATCTCTGGAGGACCATGATTTCGGGTTGGGACCCTTAATCAACTGAGTCCCAACCCAAAATCTGAGTCCCATCCTTGTTGGGTGGGGCTCATAATTCTTTTGCAACACCTCTCAGTCTCTCATTCTTCATACAAGATGTTGCTTCTCATCTCATTCTTTGGCCAAGAAAATAGATGTTTTGCTCTCATATCTCTGTAGGTTGTTCAGTCTTAATTTCTTTGTTTGAGATGGTAAAGATGGTCTTTGCGGAGCTGTTTAATTTAGTTTAGTTTAGTGATACAGCACAGAAACAGGCCCTTTGCCCCACCTGGTTCGCACCGACCAGCGATCCCCACATATTAACATATCCTACTCACACTAGGGAGAATTTTTATATTTTACCAAGCCAATTTACCTACAAATCTGTACGTCTTTGGAGGGTGGGAGGAAACCAAAGATCTCAGAGAAAACCCAGGCAAGTCACAGGGTGAACGTACAAATTCCGTACAGGCTGCACCCGTAGTCGGGATCAAACCCGCGACTCCAGTGCTGCAAGCACTGTAAGGCAGCAACTCTACCGCTGCGCCACCGTGCCGGATGTTGCTGTAATCCTCTGGAAACAAGTGGACTAAATACCAAGCCAGCAATGCTGAAGAATCGAAGGCCAGTGGGTAGTGATCAGGGGTCCGAGGGGTGGTCAGGCAGCATAGAGAATTCACATTGAGGTCTGAGATGCCACCCTGACGTCTGAGAGGCCACCCTGGGATCTGCCATGCCACTCCAGTAAATATGAGTTCTGAAGTGCCACCCTGAGATCTGAGATGCCACACTGAGTTCTGCCATGCTGCTCCAGTAACCTGGGTTTGCCAGTCATGGGAGCTCCCGCAAACTCCTTGTGACTGTTGTGTGTCCATGAAGTGCTCCAATTTCCGCTCTTGTCAAAGGTAGTCACAAAATGTTGGAGTAACTCAGCGGGACAAGCAGCATCTCTAGAGAGAAGGAATGGGTAACGTTTTGGGTCGAGACAGATCTCAGAGGAGTGGGTGCTACAGGGATATAATATAGACGGAGTCAGTAAGACTGGTGGGAGAACTGGGAAGGGGATGGGTATGGAGAGAGAGGGACAGCAAGGGTTACTTGAAGTTAGACAAGTCAATGTTCATACCGCTGGGGTGTAAGCTACCCAAGCGAAATATGAGCAGCTGTTCCTCCAATTTGCGCTGGGCCTCACTCTGACAATGGAGGAGGCCCAGGACAGAAAGATCAGATTGGGAATGGGAGGGAGGGTTAAGGTGCTGAGCAACCCGGGAGATCAGTTAGGTTTAGGAGGACTGAGCGGAGGTGTTCAGAGAAATGATTGCCGAGCTTGGGCTTGGTTATTATCCTGGGCCTCCTCCATTGTCAGAGTGAGGCAAATTGGAGGAACAGCACCTCATGTTTCGCTTGGGTAGTTTACACTCCAGCAGTATTCACCCATTCCTTCTCTCCAGAGATACTGCTTGATGTACTCCAGCATTTTGTGTCTACCTTCGATTTAAACCAGCATCTGCAGTTTGTTCCTACACATTTCCTCTCTCATCACATGGACATAATGGTGGGTGACGTAGACTGTAAATTGCTCCTGATGCAGGCGGGTGTTTGGGGAATTGGAATGGAGTTGATGGGCGTGAGGGAGATGCATTAGAGGGGAATTACTGAGGAGTGGGACTGATGAGATTGCTCTGAGTGGCGGCATTGTTATGTTGAGATGAGAAATAATATCAGAAGGACATCAGTGGATGTGAGGGTGGTGGTTTTCATATGCCAATCATCCCACATATATGTCAGCAGCAGAGCATCAGTCGGGAGTCAAGGGTGTTTAATTATCATGTGTACTGACAATGGAACAATGACATTCTGGGAATAATTCCTCCTTCACCAGTGGATCATCTGGTGAACTCTCAGGGACTGAGCACACACACGTCACCAGCATATTAAATGTGCAGGGGCCTGACTTGTGACTGGAACTCAGTTGTGCTGTGCCTTCAATGAGGGTGGATATATCAATAATAACAAAGAACGCATGAGAGGGGATCTCATATTTTCATCAAAGCAACAAGAGCATATTCCATCTGTCTGAGAGAACGGGAGGCTGACAGTGAAGCCTTTTTTTTAGCTCCAATGTCTTGCTAATATTTTTTAAAGGGCAGCGAATAAAAATATAATGAATGCCGTCAGGCCAACATGAGTTGGAGAGGAAGAAAGGTAAAATGACATCTTTTCAAGAAAAGCACCAAATAAATATGTGAACGTTACTGCAAAATAACAGAACCAGAATTCAAGCAACGGACGAGAAAAGCTCAAAAGATCTTTATTGAAAACAAAATGTCAGCAAGCACATACTAAGTATGATTTTGATTTAAATATATTACAAAGTATTACGCACCTTCCAGTATTCCGTCTCGGTCATAAAGAGAGAAGACTGACTGACTCCCCTTTCCCCCCCCAACCCCCCCTCCCCACCTTTTGCACATCCCCCGATCTTTTCCACTCGTCACTTTAATTTAATGTTTCATGTTTTTTGTGTTTTATGACTGTTGGCAGATCAATTTCCTTCCTGGGATAAATAAAGTTCTATCGTATGGTATCGTGTAAAACAGTCTCCATAAAGGCAATTCGCCAATACGTGCTAATATCCCCGATGCGCGGATGAAATAGGAGGGATTTCTATATTATAAACATCCAATATTTTTATGTTATAAAATTGGGAGTGTCTTAGAGACCACTATTGTGCAACGTGGAGCATAATAATCTGAACCCATTGAACCTCTCGGCAAGGCATTACACTACAGCTCCAAGCGATATGAATACACTTTGCAACAATGTCAAAGCTGAAGGCAGCCCTGGTACTGGAAGCATTGACAAAGATCACATCATTCACAATGTCTCAGTTAACACAACTGACAATGCAGAGCATTGAAATAACATTGAACTGACTAATTGAACTGACATCTGTAGAGCAAGTGCCAGCATGTTTTTCTCCTGGTTCACCAGTGCACTGATCATTGGCCCAGTGACAGAGTTATCCTGTGCCATGGAGTGGGCAAAATGGGTAGGGCCTCAGCTCCTCACCCAGCCAGAGGTGGGAGCAAATGCTGACCACAGTCATGGGAGACTAGAGTCACCAATCCATGGATTGGGCATGGCTTGAATGACTTATCCTCATGCTAATACTTGTAATTATTTGTTCATGTTTTACAGTGCTTTTATAAACACTTTCTTCATTAAAATGGTATTTAAATGTATTAGTACCCTTTTGAAATGATTTGATGATGATGTTTAAAGATAGTTAAATGCCTCTGTCAGGAGTGAGCTGCCAAAGAGCCTGGTTCTGAAGTGAAGAGCTCAGTAAGTTCACATGTAACACAAACCCAACCCTGACCGCCTGAGGTCTCCTCACTGCCCGGAGCGTGGTCTGCCTCACAGCAGCCTCTCGGGTGCCGAGGGTCAGCTTGCCAGGCTGTCCGCACGTGACGGAGTAAGGCCAGGCAGCTGGACCGCTGGGCGGTGAAGGGGGCATGAGGACACTGGGCATGTGAACATCAACTCATGTTGGAATATCCGACCCAGACAGTGGCCACTGCTTCATCTCAAGACTTCATTGGATGCCACACTCAGTATAAACAGTATGACAATTAGATTATTGTCCAGACTAGAGATTTAGAGATACTGCCTGGAAACAGGCCATTCGGCCCACCGAGTCCATGCCAGCCATCGAGCACCCTCTCACATGTTATCTCATATGTCACTATGTTATCCCACTTTCTCATCCACACATTAGGGACAATTTACAGAAACCAATTAACCTAAAATTTTGCACGTCTTTGGGATGTGGGTGGAAACGGAGCACCTGGAAGAAATCCACGTGGTCACAGGGACTATGTATAAATTGCACGCAGATAGCACCCGAGATCAGGATCAAACCCGGTCTCCGATGCTGTGAGGGAGCAGCTCTACCCGCTGCGCCTCTGTGCCACCCTTATCTTTCTCTTTTCACAGAGTTGTCTATAGGATGCAGTTCCATTGATTGTCCAAACATCCATGTTGCTGCTCTAAGTTGTAAGGAGAATAGTAAGATTAAATGAGAACTTACCAGTTTGAAGTTTGATCTTTATTTTATGAGGAGTTGCGATGAGGGATTTCGTGAAGACCCCGCCAGGCACGCATGCGCGACATTCTTCAAAGCAGCGGTGTGGAATCACAGAACCAACAACAGAAATGACTTGTTATAGTAAGATTGAAGAGACTCTATATACCAGTTGACCTTATGGTAGAGGGTTGGGAGCGGAGGGCACGAAATCCCTCATCGTAACTCCTCATAAAATAAAGATCAAACTTCAAACTGGTAAGTTCTCGTTTAATCTTACTATTTCATTTCGGCATCACGTGAGTGACTTCGTGAAGATTTCAAAGCTCTGTGATTACATGCCCTGGACCACGTCCATGCTCACACACTGCCGTAATACTGATGGAGGAAGTATGTTAACGTATTTCAGACTTGAACAAGCTGAAAAATAATAACATTATTGTTAATACAACAATAAACCCCTGAACCCGGGGACAAACGTTTAGGGACAGCACTTAAACTGACTCAGCAACATTGCGGAAACGGCCACAGGTTAGTTATGAAACCGCTGAAATGTAGCTTCACTGGCCCAGCCCGCTATCGCGAGGACATGCTCCATGAACACCTCCATGGTCCTCGTCGCTGATGTGGATGCAGCCTTGGTCAGAATGACATTTAAAAATGTTTAGTGTCTTACCTGCTGCACCGAATACCACCTTGAGCCATCTGGAGATAGTCTGCACCGTTACCCTGTGATGTGGGTTTCCATGGCTGACAACAGATCCGCCTCCATATTCCTGATGGCCATTTCCAGACCTGTAGTCGCAGGCCTGTATAGTTTAAGTAACTCTTTCATAAAGAAGTTACTTTATTATGGGTTGATCATTCTATCCATGTTTAATTCCTGTAGAGTCTGGATCCGTTGTGCTGTATTCAGTGCTATTGCCATCACCACTTTAAAGGTGAGTAAGTCCAGTGGTAAATCCGTCATAAGCGACCAGCTCCTGAGTAGGGTCAACATCACCCTTATCTCTCAGGTATTATAATATCGTGGTTGGGGAGGGATGGATAGAACATATCCCTCATAGTTTGGATACCAGCTGGTGAGATCCCACTCCAATGTTGAGATAGGATGACAGTGCACTCATGGCACTGTATACAGCACTGTAACTGAGGGACTCATCATAATGAAGACCCGTGAGGATGCCAGCACATTGGAGATCGTAGCAGATATGTAGGTGGTCTTGGTCCAACTACAGAAAACCTCCCATATCCTAAGTAGGTGAGGTACTGCTTCCTAGTGGACTTTCTCTGCACGATCTGTATGACGTCCATGGTCCTATATGTTCCAGAAACTGGGTACGTTTTCTGCAACACCTGTCTGATGAGGCAGAATGGGGAAAGCATAGAAATCCATTTCCCCCAATGTAGCGAGAACTCGTCCATCGCCACTCCCGCAGGATCTGGTTCTCAAGAGACACATATATGTATCTAATGGTTCACCTGGATGCAGGGAGGTCGATATCTGGTGTTCCATATTATGCTATAATTTTAGCAAATATTTGGAGGTTCAACATCCACTTGGTGTCGTTATTAAATACTTGTGACCTGGTGTCCGCCACTGTATAGAGCTAACCAGAAGGTAAATAGCTGATATCCAAACATTTCTTTTAATGCACCAGAGCCAATTAATTTTCCAATTCATCACAAGATATTGACTTGATACCACCCATAAGGTTTGAATATGCCACCTCAGTGGTATTCTATGGAGATGGACATACGTATGCTGCAGATTAGTGCATTAAACCCGCAGCCCGTGACATGCTCCAAGCATATCTGAGCAGTCCCAGCCGTAGGTGCTTGTGCCGGTTTGTAACATGGCTAATGGGTTTTAAGTAATGTTGGGATTTAACAATCACAAACATTGCTAATCCACCATAGTAGTTTAATTTATGCCTTGATTGGCGGCTGCATAGGCCCGTAAATGTCCACCATTCGTATTAATGCCAAGATTTTGCTCTTTGCAAGCTTTGATAGTGTAACGGCCCAATTATGTAGCTAGAATGTAGCTACAAGTAACCAATACCTTAGCAGCATGTCTAATAGTCTGTTTCCTGGTGCAAGCAAGGCTGTTATATGCTTCCATGATGTCTGTTGCTTAGTTCCCTGGGATGGTGACAATCAGACCCATGTATCCCATAATGTATGTAACCTCTCTCTCCTTGTGAGGTTATATATGCAGCACTCTCTGGAGAACCAGACCCCTTGCCTCCATGGTTACCGGCAGGTCTGACGTTCTGGATCCTGGTGTTCCATTGGATTGTGTTGAGGTGCTGCTGACGTGTAAGTCCTTACTGGTCTTTTAGGTAGCCCGAGGTCTTGCATATGATGTTTGCCTGCGCACTGCCGGCCTGCTGGAGGGAGGTGGATTATCAACCTGACTGCCTCCGTCTCCTAATCCAGGTCCTTGACCAGTATGGGCAGGTCCTCACCGAACAGCTGTCTCGGTGGAGGCATCGCAGATGCCTTGTACAACCCCGCAAATATGGGGTTTAGGAGTCGGTTAAATGGCAATATTCCGGGGAGCGTTAACTTCATGACTAATATCGCAAGAGCATCCTCCTGCTCTGCTGTCATTTCCGTACCGTCAACCGACCTGGCAAAGGCAGTAATCCCCGACCTCAGCAATTTCAGGATCTTTGTAATCTCAGCTCCTGTGCCCTATCCCGGGACTGTTGTTGCCGTAGATGGGCGTCATTGACTGTACATATAATGATGTGCAGTTGTTTGGGCCTAGTATTTGTTGACCGTCTTGGTAAGGACCTGTTCCTGCAGCTAGTGTGTAGTGAGGTAGTCCGCTAGCCCCATAATTGGGCTGCAACATGCTGACCTGTGCTTAAGCTGGGCGAACTTGGAGACCACATTCAGCAGTTCCTCATGGGTTGTCTTAGGTACTATAGGTTCCCTACCTACGCGTCAGCCAGCTGCTGATTTGTAGTTTTCCCCACAAATGACGGGAACATGCTGGGTGGTCCAGCCTCATGTCTCCAGGACTGGAGGACATCTGGTCCAGCTGCAGATTGTGCTCCAGGATACGCTCCATCATGCGCTCCATCCAAGCCACGCGACTGCTGCCGCATCTACGGACGACAAGTCGACTTCCTCAGGTTCTGGAGAATCTCTGAGGCTTCTGTCATTGCCCTGCACCTCGTCGAGGTGATAACAAGGGTGCCTAGACAGGATGTCGCTGCCTGCCGCTTCTGCATGGCTAAGCAACTCCCGCGCGGACCTGCCGCTAGTCCGTCATTTTCCCGATGGAGGCGGCCAGCTAGACTGATAAGACATGAGCTGTGATGAGTCGGTCCCGGCCGCCGAAGCGTGGTACCCCGACGTCTGTGCGGGTTTGCCGCCTGTCCTCCTTAGAGACAAAGGCGACGTTCGGTCACGTCCTGCCCCTGCAAGGGAGGTGCGGTGACCGAGATGAGACTGCACCGACCTGCAATCAGGCAGGCTCCCCCGGTGCTGAGTCTGTGTCCTCCTTTGGGACAAAGGCGTTGTTCTATCACGTCCTGCTGCTAAAGGGGGGTGCGGTGACCGACACGATCTGGCAGGCTCCCCCGGTGGTGAGTCTATGCCGGCCGCACATGTGGTCCTACAGACCCAGGCCTCAATCCTTCACCGGTCCACGATCTGGTGGCCTGCTCCGGTGGAAAGTCGACCCCGGCTCCTATAGCGGGGTTCACCGACTGTGGTGCGATTCTTCCCCTGGTCCTCCCTCTGGTGACCTGCATATTTGGGGAGAGAGAACGTGCCGCCGAGAATATAACACGTTTACGCACCTTTGCTCCACTGTCGCTATGCTTAAGTGACAGCGGTAAGGAGTCAGGGTCTTGCCTACCCTGCTCCTGCGCGGTGCTCCTACCACTTTACGGCACCATGGTCAGCCGTGGTGGAGAATCGGGTCCTGGCTGCGCAGGGCTCCCCTGGTTTCCGCGTTTTTATCCCGGCCCGCAGAGCGGGTGCTGCCGGCGTTGCGGGCAGCTCCAGGAATAGTGGGCGCTGACTCACATCCGAAATCCCATGGCCCTGGAAGGCATACTTCGATGCCTTCATTCTGGTCTCCCATCCATTGTTTCTGTAAGCAAAGTCTAATACAGAAGCTAAACAACTCAAGGTTAGTATCTTACCTGAGGGTCTTTATGAGCTTCCGGTGGAGGAGCGCACTCTCTTCCCCTAGCTCCAATGGTGACCAGAGTCTCATGCGGGACATAGACGACCGCTAACGGTAAGGCCCCCACCTATGTGCGAGCCCCCGGCTCTGTCTACTACCTCTATAGGGTAGCATAGCCGTTCGTCCGCGGTATATCTGCGGCCTGGGGCGTCGAGTCGGAGCTCCTGCTCTGCCTTCGCTGCCCGCGAATGGCAGTCTCCGAGCCCGGATCCTGGTCCACGGGCTTGTCCAATTTCTGGGTATGTAGAACCATCAGCCCACAGAACCTTGCGGGCTGCGGTGTAGATTCGGGCTGCTGCTCTTCTGTTGCTGCCTGCGAATGGCGAGCTTGAGCCTGGACCCTACTCGGTCAATGAGCTGCCCAATCTTGCCGGGGTATGCAAAACCGTCAGCCCACAGAATCCTTGCGGGCTGCAGTGCAGATTTGTGCTGCCGCTCTGCCGTCGCTGCGCGAACGGTGAGTGTGAGCCGGACCCCACCGGGTCAACGAGCTGCCCCGTTGTAAAATAAAGTCGGGCAACAGCATGAATAAAGTCCTGCAAGCTCCATTCCCTGTTTAATCCAGCCTGGGATATTGCAGGCTGTGGAGTAGAGTTGAGTTGGGCCTAGCCCCTACCCCTTTGTTAATGCCGACAGCCCGCAGTGTCCTGTGGGCTGCGGTGTAAGTCGGGCTGTTGCTCTGCCGTCACTATCCGCGAACGGCGAGCCTGCAAGCCCCCACTCCTATATTAATGCCGTCAGCCCGCAGTATCCTTGCAGGCTGCGGTGCAGAATCGGGCTGATGCTCTGCCGTCGCTCACTGCACACGGCAAGCCTGCAAGCCCCACTCACGTATTAATGCCGCCAGCCCATGGCCTGTGGGCTGCAGTGTAGAGTCGGGCTGCCTCTGCCGTCCTCCGCCGGCGAGTGTGAACCCAGAGCCACCTGGGTCAACGGGCTCTTCCCGACTCCATGAATTAGAGCCGCCGCTGACTGCCCGCATTCCGCGGTCCGCAGTCAGTGGCGAAGTGGCCTGGAGTCTCTGAAAAGAAAAAAGGACGGCAGGTTAGATTTCCCTTACCTGCAGGTCCCAGCAGTAGAGGAGCAACGCTCCTCACTGCCCGTCGCTCGCATGCGGTCGACGATATGTCGCGCATGCGTGCCTGGCGGGGTCTTCACGAAGTCACTCACGTGACTCCGAAATGAAATAGTATCATTCCAGGGATGTGCGGTCAGGGGAGGCAGGGGAGGCAGAGCCTCACCTGTCATGCTCCCAATGAAAATAGCTGTTAAGAAAAGTAAAGAAATACAATAATAAAATAAAATGAATATTTTTCCACTAATCTGTTATAAATGTAATTTCTGTATGAATCTAATCATTTTTTATAGTAAAAATCGCCACATTTGCACAGCTCCACTGCAAATACAGGGAGAGATGAGAGGTGAGGCAGCGACGATTTGAGCCTCCCCTTTGATTGTTCAACCCCTCAGAAACTGGATGGAACGCAGGCAATAAGTGTTGACCTAAGTTTAGAAGAGTTTGCCCTCGACTCAAACTCGCAGCATGGTCGACACGTGGTCCTAGGAGGTCCTATGTGGTCACTGGAACTCTCCTTCATGCTCGAGGGAAGTAACCGCCTACTCTCGGCCTCAGCTAGGTCGCGGAAAATTGTTCAGCACGTTGAAAAATTATCCGGGAGTAAAAATTGGTCGGCATGGTTCTTTTGAACTCGTAGTGCAGAGGAGTGGGGTCGCTATGTAGTTACAGGCAGTCGAGGGCAGCCGTTGGCTGACTGGGCATTTTAATTGGCTCATTGGAGTTTTCAGGACCAAGGAAAACCGACCGGTAATGTAAAATGCCTGCTAAACTTTCACCCCCCCTTCTCCCCTCCTTCTCACCCTTCTCTCACCTTCTCTCCCCCTTGCTCCCTTTCACTCCACGTCCCCACCCCCCCCCCCCCTCCCCCCCCATGCTCTCTAAAGGACTTACCATGCACTGAGCAGCCGTCTTTTACCTTTCTGTTCATCATGGGTGTCAATTTCAGACAGTGCTCCCCCACTTTCCCTGGCACCCACATTTGCAATGTGTTTGTGTGTGTGTGTGTGTGTGCAGTCGGTCGATCCAGCTTGCGGTTTCATCGCTGACGGTCGATCCAGCTCAAGGTTTTTCAGGCCTGTTTCTGCACGGTATTTCTTCACTAAACTAAACTAAACTTCCCTTTGTCGATGGTTTTGAAGCAGCAGTGCTCCAGAAAATTATTGGGAATTCAGACACAATGTGGACACTTCCAGTGGATTCCCGAAGAAATGTGCATAATTTACATAGTAGTAATATTAGTTATATATATCTATATCATTAAAAGTCTCATCTTGACCACTTCCCGTCTGCGCAGTATATTACCAGATCAGCTGATTGGTCCTCTCGCCTGTCAATCACCGCGATGAAGGTAACGCCCCTTCCGGGGGGGGGGGGGGGGCACAGGACTATAAAACCCTGAATGCCTGGACGTGAGTTAGTCACTCTGGGAGAGGCCACGACTGTTATTCTAAGCTGTGAATCAACTGAACTGCAATGAGTCTGCACTGAACTGAGTCTGCAATGAACTGAACTGAGTCTGCAATGTACTTGCAATAAGTGATTTGTTAGCCCTTAATGACAATGCCATGAGTTGTTTGGCTTGCTGCCCTGCCTGTGCTTGAAAGTGCAATGCTTTATTAGGTCCAACAGTGTTTGGAAGGAATAAATGCTTTATTAGGTCCAACTGTGTTTAGTCCAAAAGTCCCACTCATTTCATGACTTCCGCTTAGCGGACAGGTCGCACTGATTGATTAATTTCCGGTGAGTGCAGAGGTTGCGCTGATTGCGGAAGTGCCACTGACTGCGGAAGTCCCACAGTGGAGAGGCCGCGCTCAGCGGTGTGAGTAGGTTCAAGAAGGTTTACTGTCATATTTATGATGTGTGAGTCAGTGAGTGTGAGTGTGTGTGAGTTTGTGTGTGAGTGTGAATGTGTATGTGAGTGTGCATGTGAGTGTGTGTGTGAGTGTGTGTGTGAGTGTATGTGTGTATGTGTGTATGTGAGTGTGAGAGTATGTGTGAGAGTATGTGTGTGAGTGTGTGTGAGTGAGTGTGAGTGTGTGTGTGATTGTATGTGTGTTTGTGTAGTGTATGTGTGTGTGTGAGTGTGTGTGTGGGAGGGAGTGTGAGTGTATGTGTGTGTGTGATTGTATGTGTGTTTGTGTAGTGTATGTGTGTGTGTGAGTGAGTGTGTGCGTGGGAGTGAGTGAGCGTATGTGTGTGAGTGTGTGTGTATGTGAGGTGGAGGGTTTGTGTATGTGTGTGTGAGTGTGCGTGTGCGTGTGAGTGTGTGTGTGTGTGTGTGTGTGTGTGTGCGTGCGTGCGTGTATATTGGAATTGGTGGAGAGGTGGAATATTGCATTGGGGGACCAGCCCTCCCGTGTGAAGCTGGGACCCAAGGGGTCCCACTTAGTCTAGTATTTAACTAAATGTATATTGTTGATTGTTCTTGTTCATGCCAGCAGGTGTCATATGGTGGTTTTAGGGTTTTTCCTGTGTCACTGTTCTGTGTCAGGCACCGTTTTGATTGATTTCATTAAAAGCTGCTTGGCAGGCATGTGCACCCAGCAAATTTAAAGAGAATAAATAAAACCCCTAAGGGCAGAGCTCAGTCCTCAGCTTATCCTACATTAAAGATGTAACGGTGACCAGCCTCCGCCTGCCAGCCGGTGGCTGTTGGTACCAAGGACACGTGCTCGCAATTCCATGCACCGTCCAGGTCTGTCACCTGCTCTGCAGCCTCAGAGGCAGAAGCTTCATCTTGCTGTCAAGCTAAGGTGTTCAGTTTAGTTTATTGTCACATGTGCCGAGGTACAGTGAAAAGCTGTTGATGCATGTAAAGGGGCTGTCCCTAATTGGCGAGTTTAGAAGAGTTTAGGAGAGTTTGAAAAAATGTCATATTGAAGACCTCCTTTGACTGTAGAAGACCTCCTTCGACCTCCTTCGACTATGTGGAAGACGAGCTTCGACTAGCTTCGACTAGCTTCAGGAAAATTGGACACCGAATAGTGGAGAGTGAAGACGACCTCCTTCGATCTCCTTCGACGTCCCTTCGGCCTCCCTTCGACTATGTTGAAGATTATCTATGACTACCTTTGATTACCTTCGACTACCCTTGATTCCCTACGAATAACATGCTGACCTACTACGACCTACTTCGACTAAACCTACGAGGAAATAAAGTATTGTTTTTTTCCATGGCGACCTTTTTTTACTCGCGGGCATTTTTCAACATGTTGAAAAATACGCCGCGACCTAGCTGAGGCCTCGAGTACGCGGGGCTACTCTCGAGCATGAAGGAGAGTTACAAAGACCTCATAGGACCTCGTGTCGACAATGCTGCAAGTATGATTCGAGGGCAAACTCACCAAAAGTTGCAGATTAGGTCGCCGCAATGGGACAGCCCCTTTATCCAGTCAGCGGAAAGATAATACATGATTACAATTGAGCCATTTACAGTGTATAGATACATGATAAAGCAATAACGTTTTGTGCAAGGTAAAGCCAGCAAGGTCCGAACAAGGATAGTCTGAGGGTGACCAACGAGATAGATAGTAGTTCAGGACTGCTCTCTGGATGTGGTAGGATGATTCAGTTGCCTGATAACAGCTGGGAAGAAAGATGCATCTTAAAGTTCTTTAAACTCAGGCTTCCATTGTCATTTCAGTAAGTGGGTGAAACGGGTTGCTGTGCCATGTTGTCTGGCCACAACACCGCCTGAGGGTCTTGCAATGTTCATTTGGAAAATGAGCAAGGAGTCATTCACATGACTGCCTTGCCCTTGCTGCTTGCAATTCCCAAAGAGATATAAAACGGTGAAGATCTGTGTACAACAGATTTGATCTTTTGCATACAGGTGATGACTTTGCTGACCCCTGTGTTCAATTCACAGGAGTGACCGATTATTCACAGCCTCTGACACTTTAATTCATCACCATGTCCACACTCTGACCTTTCTACCTGTCACTTCCTGCACTGTCACATCCAGGGTCAATGTGGGCGCAATCATCTCAAGGAATGTACAGGGTCAGGTAGCTGAATCTAAATCTCCGGCTAATGTGTGTGAGATCAGTCCATGAGACTTGTCGGCTGCGGGTAACACTGCAGCAGGCTGGTCTTTCTGCAATGCACCTTGTTCTCATTTCCCTACTCTGACCCCTGCTAATTAAACAGGCAGATTTTTATGTTGCTGCCTAATTGAATAAATAATGGTGCAGAAAGCGGCCGGCACATGACCCTGCATCACTTCATTAAGTCCCTCACTTGGGAGTTGGGAACCCAATGGGCTGTGGTGCGAGGCAAACCATCAATAAGGGTCTGAGATACAACTCCAAAATGAGAATGGTTTCTGCACCATATGCTATGCCAATTTAGGAATGAGTAGGTTAGCATATGATGAGCGTCTGACTGCACTGGGCCTCTACTCGCTGGAGTTTAGAAAATTGATGGGGGATCTCATTGAAACTTACAGAATAACGAAAGACATAGATAGAGTGGATGTTGAATGGATGTGTCCACTGGAGGGAGAGTCAAGGACCAGAGGTCATAGCCTCAGAATTTTGAAAAGGTGAGGAACTTCTTTAGTCAGAGGGTAGTTAATCTGTGGAACTCATTGCCACAGAGATAAGCAAGTTCTTGATTAGAATGGATGCCAAGGGTGATGGGGAGACGGCAGGAAAATGGGATTAGGTGGCAGAGATCAGCCATAATTGAATGGTGAGCCATGAGCCAAATGGCCTAATTCTACTCCTATAATTTGTAAACGTGAACCTGTGAAGGACATAACAATACCATTATTGTTTGGCTGCACGGGAGCCCAAACTGGCCACCCTGCCAGCTACTGAGCTGTGTTATCCTTGGGTGTCTATCTTCCACATTTTATTCATTCTCATTGCACTGACGTTGTACTAAGTGACACTATGCAAGTTTTCACTCCTGACATTTCACTCTCATGCTAACCCCGAGAAACAAACAATTAATTCCATGCATTGAGTCATCAGAGCAAAGGAACGTTAAACAAATTAACAAGCTTGCCAATTTTAACAAGCCATGTCGCAAGAAAGCAGCACACACAAGTTGAATAATTCTGCAGTTCATTTCATAATTACATAATTAATTCAGTAACCAGCTGGAGAACACATCTTCCTCTTGGAAACATCGTATTGTTGTGCACATGTTAAACAATTAGCACTGCCCAACAAGAGAACAATCGATATATTGGTGAAGCATAATCAGCTTCTCCTATTCCTGTGAAATATACTTCAATTACTCCGGAAGCGGCGGCGCTGCCCAGCAGCTGCGGTTCACCTGCAGTCCGTCTATCTTTTCTTTTTTTTTTGTTTACTTTTGTCCTGTTGTTTTAGTTTATTTCAGTTTATTTTAGTTGTGTATGTGTGTGGGTGTGGATCAGTGTGGATAGCATGCAAAACAAAGCTTTTCACTGTATCTCAGCACATGACAATAATAAGCCTAACCCCAAGCCTAAGAAGTTACTTAAAGTTCTGCCCGGCACCAACAGTTGTGTGGGGATGCATGTACAGTTGGTGGTGTTCTTGGTGGCGATTAACCGAACAGCTGCTGTTATTTAGTACATTTGGTTTAATCAACAGGGAGGTGAATTTCTATGAATAATCTTAGCTTGAAATGTCCCTGCCTTACATTGCTACACAACCTGCAAAGCGAAGAATTAACATGCAATTACATGTCATATAAATAATAAATAAGTATAAGATCATAAGAGGAATAGATCGGGTGAATGCACAGTCTTATTCCCAGAACCAGAGGACGTAGGTTTAAGGGGAGAAGGGAAACATTTAATAGGAACCTGAGGGGCAACTATTTTACACAGAGGGCAGTGGATGTAAGGAACGAGCTGCTGGAGGAGGTAGTTGAGGCAGGTACTTTAATGATTTTGGACAGGTACATCGATAGTAAATGTTTAAAGGGATATGGGGCAAACACAGACTGGTGGAACTAGTGATGATGAGGCATGGGCATGTTTTCATGCTGTATGACTCTGTGACTCTAATAGTGCTCCCACCTTTTATAAGGCGATATTGGAGCCAGCTGGTACCCCTGCCGATTAAAAGGCAGGACAGGTGCTGGTTGGAATGGTCTCCTGGTATTCAGTTACTGTACGTTATAGCTGAATCCCTCAGATCACGCTGACAAGCAACGAGGATCCTGAGAAGACAAATTCTCCAAAGAGACACCAATGTGTTGATATACGACTCAAAATGCTGAGGATTGATATATAAGTGTTCTGCCGTTGTCCCTGAGCAGACAGCACACTAATCTTTAGTTACAATAGAGGCAATAGTCACGGACACTCCTAGGCAATCTGCTGCTGACAATGCTAGAGATCTTCCCGTCTCCCGGCCCTTCGGAGTGTCCTATGGCCTTAACGTGGACTTGTGCGTCAAAGTCACGGCGTACAAGTGGCAGAATTTCTTCCTTCACCACGTACAAGCGTATGTCTGTGAGGAGTTATCTCTAATAACGAGCGGTTCTGTGCATGCAATCCTCATCTCAAGGGGAAGATAAACTGACTGACACGACAAGGGAGTGTGATTTCTCTGCTTTCCATTTCATTTTGGATGCCCTTTCGGGATACAATCACTTCAGCTGTTTAATTTATTTTATTTTACAAATTATTATTCAGGAGCAGTGCCAAGTTGTGCCCTCCTCTCTGGAAGCTGCATTGAAAAACAGTGCAGCCTGCTGTGGGATTTTACCTGCAGTTGTTGTGCGAATCCTGGGATTTTCAAACATTTCTCCGAATCTCATTGTCTTGCTGAGAGCTGCCTATTCCAGCTGAGCACTTTAGTTTAGTTTAGCTTAGAGATACTGCGCGGAAACAGGCAATTCTGCCCATTGAGTCCATGCCGACCACCAATTCCCGCACATTAATGCTACCCTACACACGCTAGAAATTTACACTTATACCAAGCCTATTAACATACAAACCTGTACGTCTTTGTAGTGTGGGAGGAAACCGAAGATCTCAGAGAAAACCTATGCAGGTCACAGGGAGAACGTACAAACTCTGTACAGACAGCACCTGTAGTCGGGATTGGACCCGGGTCTCTGGCACCGCAAGCACTGTAGCAACCCTGCCGCTGTGCCACTGTGCCGCCCTGTATTGGTTTAGAGAGGTGCAACCTCTCTCTCACACTCCTGGTTTACTTCGCTGGCCTTGCGAAGAGACTGGAAGAAACACCTGACTCAGTTCATCTCCTCTGCAAATGCAACTTTCTGAAGTGCTGCAACAAAGACCTCAATCCCCAGCACAATCTAATACTGCAGCAGAAAACTGCACGTTTCAATTTAAGTCGATAACTTGCTCCATTCATCTGTTCATTAACGTTAAAAAAAATACCCATAGTAATTTGGAGACACAAATACAGGCTTCTGGTGCAGGGTCTCAACCCAAAACATTTGCCATCCCTTTGCCTCCACAGATGCTGCACAACCCATCGACCCACTGTGAGCAGTCGAGTGTACTTGTTCTTCATGATTTAAATCTCTGATGTCAGTCCATCTCTGCCATGAGACAATGTGATTGTGTGCATGTTTCCACATGGTCAAGGTTCAGGCTTGGTTTCTTGAGAGTTGCTTTCTATTGACAGGCAGGTTCCATTATCGATACACTCCTGGAACAGATGTCCGGCTGAATCCAGATGCAGAGAAGGTAACGGCAAAGTGATGGAGGGATCTCTTGAAAGGAGCAGAGGATTGAAAGAGGCAGAGAGCCAGTGGGGAAGGCAATGGGGGACTGGGATATTGTCTCGGGAAGAATATAGGCTGAAGAACTAAATGTGATACACTATGCAAAGGAAGGAATGTGAGATATTGAGTAAAAAGAGCTTTGGATTATTTGAGCTGTGAGACACAATGGTGCAGGTAACTAGGTGAAGTACTGTGGGTTTGAGATTGGAACTCCATTCACAGATTGGAAATAGTCTGATGCGTAAAGATGATGAGTTAAGTTCAGGTCAGAAACTGAGATGATGGGCCAGCAAGATACTAATGTCATAAAACATTTCGGAATTATATATGAGAGAACTTTTAGTTGAGAGGGGAAAGATTTAATGGGAATCCGAGGGGTATCCTTTTTAAACAGAGGGTGGTAGCCATATGGAATCAGCTGCTGGAGGAGGTAGTTGAGGTGCATACTATCACAATGTTTGTGATACATTTGGACAGGTACATGGATATGATAGGTATAGAGGAATATGTGCCAAATGCAGGCAGGTAGGATTAGTGTAGATGGGACATGTTGATTGGAATGGGCAAGTTGTGATGAAGGGCCTGTTTCACGCTATATGACTATAACTAACCATTCTCATTCTTGGTCCAGGAATGTGCAGGTCACATCTCTTCAAGTATGCATTCCTGTGCAGACTAAAGAGTGCATCAGTCCTGACCTCCCCATCAGACAGTCACTTCCTCATGACTACCCCAACCGCAAAGATTGTTTTTCCTGTCCTCTCCTGATTCTTTCACCAATTATTTAATGTCTATGCATTTAGGCTCCTCAGCTAAGCAAAACTTCCATCCTCCTGAACTTATTTGATCAAAGGCCTTTCCTTAATCAAAGCAATCCAACTAAGCAACTTTGGTTCCTAAGGTGCAAAGTCTTATTTGGGAGTTCTGCTGCCAGTAAAGCTAAGGAAAATATTATTGCTTGTTTTTAATTTAATTCTTTATAGAATTTTTCCAAGGTGGCACTGGTGATATTTCCCAGTGCCTGAGGTGACTGCTGCAGTTAATGGAGGTCGTTCAGACATATGGAGGTCAGAGATACCCGTTGCCCTGCTCACCACAAATTCTGTGCAGAACCTGAGGTCTTGATGTTCAACAGCCTCTTCCCCAGTCAACCCAAGGCTACAGGGCACATTGAAGATGATCGCAGCACCAATGCCTTCCTTCATGGGGAGGTGCCTTTCAAGGTTCACATTTCAACCTACATTGCTGGAGAGTAATGTTGTACAACAGGGGAAGTTGACTAGAGGAACATTGTCTCGTGGATGATAAGTTAAGGTCTATCCACCATATAGGGACCAGGATGAACTGCAGCAGTCACCTCAAGGTGCTAGGGAAATATCACCCATGCCATCTTGGCATAATCGTCCAAATTGTCACAAAAAACATGAAAACGGTTTTAAGATTTAAGTCCTGTCAACACAAAAAAACTGCAGATAATTGGGGACGCACCCCCAGACCATCGCACAAGCCAACCCCCCTTCCATTTACTCCATTTATATCTCATGCTGCCTCGACAAGACCACCAGCGTAATTTAGGACGTCACTCTCTCTTCTCCCCTCTCCCATCAGGCAAAAGGTACAGAAGTGTGAAAACACACACCTCCAGATTCTGGTACAGTTTCTTTCCAGCTATTACCAGGCAACTGAACCATCCTATCACAACTAAAGAGCAGCCCTGAACTACTATCTACCTCATTGGTGACCCTCAGACTATCTTTGATTGGACTTTACTGGCTTTATCTTGTACCAAACGTTGTTCATGTTATTTCCTTTCTCATTTATCTGTCCATTGTCAATGGATCAATTGTACTTATGTATTGTCTTTCCACTGACTGGTGAGCATGCAACAAAAGCTTTTCACTGTACCTCGGTACATGTGACAATAAACGAAACTAACAAACGAACCTAAATTTCAGTGAACCTGTCAACGATGGCTTAGAGCTTGATAGGTGAATGTGCACAAAGGCACCCAGCATCTGCTTCCACAGATAAAGTATTGACGCTTAGGTAAGCTGGGGTCTGGGAGCAGTCACAATGGACTGAACGGTTTCTATTAGGACTGAAGATTCGCTTCACTCCCACTGGAAATTTATTGGAGATGAGGAGCAGATTCGAACCGAGAGATCGAAAGGCAATGCCACAGCTTGGTTTGACTAGGGGCTTCACTATGATTGGCCCCGCTTGATGCCTGTGGAAGATGCAAGATGGACACCTTTCTGTGGGCGTCACTGTTGGGAAGGATGTCTCCCAGTTCCTCCCAGCTGATCTGGCTAAAGCTGTAATGAGTTTGAACAAGGCCATGCATAGTGACTGGTGACGTCCTCAGAATTTCCCTAGACCTTGCCCGCCGATCTTGGATGGAACCCACTCTGTGATTTGGGGAGCAGCTGTTCAATTACTTGTAGGGGATGGTTGCAGAGATTGCCATCATCTTCAAGTAAGAAGACAAGTCCAAACCTGGTCTCCTTCCTCTCTGCCTCAGGAAGGTTTTTGCCTGGACCACGTCTACGACCTCCATTAGTTTTGTAATTGTAAAAACCCATCATTTATACATTATACGTCCAGTCAAATCCCAAATGGCTCAACACTTGTTTTGTTGCTGTGTAATAATGCAACTCACAAATGAAACCAAGCGCTGCTGTGCCATCTGTTAATTTAGACCAGCTTTAGAGGATTAAGGTGCAGAGTTGCTTAAGGCACACAGATCCAGTCATGAGCATGAGAAGTTCATCGTCATGTTCATTTGTTGATAACAAGCTGGTAAATAGATTGCAATGGGAGTCAACTTCTGTCAGGAGCTAAGAATTGGACTACACATGGGAAGGTGACACCACTAAAGTTGGTCAGATCAGAATATCTAACAAGGAACAACAACTATTTCAGCTTGTGTGTGTATATTAGTCCAAGACTGATAATCACGCCTCTGGTTTAGTTTAGTTTAGTTTAGAGATACAGCGCAGAAACAGGCCCTTTGGCCCACCGAGACCGCACTGACCAGCGATCCCCACACATTAACACTATCCTACACACACTAGGGCCAATTTATATTTATACCAAGCCAATTAACGTACAGACCTGTACGTCTTTGGAGTGTGGGAGAAAACCAAAGATCTTGGAGAAATCCCACGCAGGTTATGGGGAGAACATACAAACTCCGTACAGACAAGCCCATGCAGTTAGGATCGAACACGGGTCTCCGCCGCTGCAAGGGCTGCAAGGCAGCAACTCTACCGCTGCGCCACCCTGTTTTACGTGAAAGTTGGGCTGGTGTGATACAGTGGTACGTGGGTGGTCCAGTGAGGGTGTGGATGTGGGGGGGGGGGGGAAGAGAATGGGTGGAGGTGGGGTGAGAATGGGATAGGGAGAGAGATGAGGGAGGGTGTGGAGTGGGTGGGGTGAAGAGGGGAGAGGGTGGGGTGAGAGGGGGATGGTGAGGGGGTGGGACTGGCAGACACGCAATGCTTGGGCAGAGCGTGTGTTCATTTCCCTGGCTATGTATCCAATTGACTGATTAATTGGCTTTTAAATCTTCTTGCTAGTGCTGTGTGCTGCTGCCTCTGACTTCTGTCAGCACACTGTATGCATCTGTATTATTTAATGATGCAGTGGGGAGCCTCATCCATCTGCTCGCCTCTGAGATTAGGCTTTTGGATGAGGTTTCAGGTTTCTATCTCTCTGCCTTTTGGGGCCAGGAAGGAAGACAGCACAAACGAGCCGTGTGGGTTTCCAGCTTGGAGTCGCACTGTTCGGCCAAGGTTCAGAGTTGTGCAACCGTGTAAACCGGGTAGCTGTGACGTCAGACCTTCAGAGAGCCGGAAAATGGAAGACGCATTGGTGGTGATTCTCAAATGTGTGTAGAGGCTGAGGGGTGGGGGAAGAGGCAGTAGGCAGGGGTGCATGCAGACCCAACACCTTGCTTCGACATCACAGATGCGGCACGGTAGCGTAACAGTAGAGTTGCTGCTTTACAGCACCAGAGACCCGGGTTCAATCCTGACCACGGGTGCCGTCAGTACGGAGTTTGTATGTTCTCCCTGTGACTACGTAGGCTTTCTGCGGGTGCTCCGGTTTCCTCCCATGTTCCAAAGACGTGCGGGTTTGTAGGATAATTGGCTTTTGTAAATTGCCCTGAGTGTGTGGGATGCGAAACTGGGATAACATAGAACTAGTGTACGGGGTGATCGGTAGTTGGCATGTAAACAGTGGGTCAATAAACAATAGACAACAGGTGCAGGAGTAGCCCATTTGGCCCTTCGAGCCAGCACCGCCATTCAATGTGATCATGGCTGATCATCCCCAATCAGTACCCCGTTCCTGCCTTCTCCCCATATCCCCTGACTCTGCTATTTTTAGGAGCCCTATCTTGCTCTCTCTTGAAAGAATCCAGAGAACCTGCCTCCACCGCCCTCTGAGGCAGAGACGCATTGTCGAAGGGCCTGCTTCCTCACTGTATCTCTAAAATTAAAAAATAAGATCAAAACATGTTGTGGGGGAAATAGATGCTCAACATTTGTTCCCAATGGTAAACAGAAGACAATTGCTGTATCTTTGACAAGCAGTCTCACTGTGCCGAGGGGGTAGCTGCACTGAGCAACAGCCATCATGAGAGCCCCAGGCTGTCTGCTTATTACGGCAAGGATGTTAATAATACAATACAATACCGTTTATTGTTATTTGAGCCTCAAATGAAGTTCAAACAAAATTTGGTTTCTGAGTCATACAACAAGAAAAAAAAAACCAAGACATACAATTAACACAATTTACACATTTGGTGGACATCCGGTGGCGCTGTTGCTAACTGCCTCCGCCTTCAGTCTGGTATCTTTTTGTTTTTTTGGAAACATCACGGGGCGGGCGATGCCTTACCGGGGATCGCCGTTTGGAGCTCCGGAGTGCTGGGCCTGCTGCATCGACATCGCGGAGCTGTGGTACGCGGAGCTCCCAACGCGGGCGGCGCTGACCAACATCGCAAATTCCTGCGACTCCGCCCGGCTCGACCTGGGGACTTGTGGAGCCGCGGACTCCAGTGGGAGGTGGCTGATCTGGATGTCCGGGCCGCTGAGGATGTTCTCCGTCGGGGTTCGGCGTCAGGGTTCCATCGTTCCCGGTGAGAGGGCCTGAGCATCGGGCCGCCCGTGGCGGCGACTGTGGGTGCTCGGGAGGCCCCGACCACGGGTGAACTTCTGGGAAGATCGGCGGGGAGGCTGGTTGGACTATGGTACCATCCTTAACTTTAGTGCCGCTGTGGGGTTATGTTGTGTGTGGACTTCTGTGTTTGCGCTTTAAAAAAAAAAGTTTATTTATTTATTATTTATTTTTATGTTACTGACTGTAAGGAAAATCCATTTTGTTGTCTCTAAAATGAGATGACAATAAATTGAATACAAAAAAAAAATGTTTTAAATCCATCACAGTCAATCTCCTTCTCATTGCGATGGAAGGCAAAGTCATTGTCTCGCCCCTGTTTTCCATTCTTCTCCCGATGTTAAAGCCCCCGGCGGGTGATGTAAGGCCCTGCTTCGGGTCTTGGTATTGGAGCCCCCGGTGGGCGATGGCAAGACCCGTGGCCGTTAAAGCCACGCGGGGCGATGTAAGGCCCCGCTCCTTGTCGTTTTCAACTCTGCAATTCGGGTGGGAAAAGTTGCCGTTGTGGGAGCTCCGAAAAGCGGTCTCCCACCAGGGACCCGCGAGCTCCCGATGTCACTGTCCACCGGGCCTGCGGCCGGAGCCTCTGAAGTCCGGTCGCAGCCGTGCGCCACTACAGCTCTCCACGCTCCGAAGCCGGCCAGCTCCACGATAGTGAGTCCGCAGGCTCTGTGACTGGAGCCCCCAGGTCATTCCAGTTGGAGGCCGCTCAATGGTGCTAGGCCCCAATGACAACTGAGACCCGACAAGGAAAAAGTCGGGTCCCCCGTACAGGGAAGAGATTTAAAAGTCCCCCCCCCCACATATACACAGCTAAAAACAATATATAAACTACAACCAAACTATACACTCAACAGGACAAACATTTTAAAAAAGTCAGATGGACTGCAAGGTGCAGGAAGGATTCACAAAGAAGTTACCAGGACTGGCAGGCCGGAGATATATGAAGCTAGATGGGCTGAGACTGTTTACCCTGGAATGTAGGAGGTTGAAGGGTAAACTTGCAGGAGTTAGAACATTATTAGGGGCGTTGATGGTCACAATATTTCTCCCAGGGTAGGGGAATGTAAAACCAAACAGAAGAAAAAAAGACACAAAGTGCTGGAGTAACTCAGTGGGCCAGGCAGCAACGTGGATAAGTGATCAATCTGAAGAAGGTGAGAGAGGAAAGTCTGAGGAGTAAACCTTTCACACAGAGGGTGGCGGGTAACCATATAACCATATAACAATTACAGCACGGAAACAGGCCTTCTCGGCCCTTCCAGTCCATGCCGACCATTTATTTTCCCCTAGTCCCATCTACCTGCACTCAGACCATACCCCTCCATCCCCTTCCCGTCCATATACCTATCCACTTTACTTTTAAATGTTAAAATCGATCCTGCCTCCACCACTTCTGCAGGAAGATCATTCCACACAGCCACCACTCTCTGAGTAAAGAAGTTCCCCCTCATGTTACCCCTAAACTTCTGTCCCTTAATTCTCATGTCATGCCCTCTTGTTTGAATCTTTCCTACCCTCAATGGGAAAAGCTTATCCACGTCAACTCTGTCTATCCCTTTCATCATTTTAAAGACCTCAATCAAGTCCCCCCTTAACCTTCTGCGCTCCAAAGAATAAAAACCTAACTTGTTCAACCTTTCTCTGTAACTTAGTTACTGGAACCCAGGCAACATTCTAGTAAATCTCCTCTGTACTCTCTCTATTTTGTTGACATTCTTCCTATAATTAGGCGACCAAAATTGTACACCATACTCCAGAATTGGTCTTACCAATGCCTTGTACAATTTTAACATTACTTCCCTACTCCTATATTCAATGCTCTGATTTATAAAGGCCAGCACACCAAAAGCTTTCTTTACCACCCTATCTACATGCGATTCCACCTTCAGGGAACTATGCACAGTTATTCCTAGATCCCTCTGTTCCACAGCATTCCTCAATTCCCTACCATTTACCATGTACGTCCTATTTTGATTTGTCCTGCCAAGATGTAGCACCTCACACTTATCAGCATTAAACTCCATCTGCCATCTTTCAGCCCACTCTTCCAAATGGCCCAAATCTCTCTGTAGACTTTGAAAATCTACTTCATTATCCACAGCACCCCCTATCTTAGTATCATCTGCATACTTACTTATCCAATTTTCCACCCCATCATCTAGATCATTGATGTACATGACAAACAACAGTGGACCCAACACAGGTCCCTGAGGCCTCCCACTGGTCACCGGCTTCCAACCTGACAAACAGCCATCCACCATTACTCTCTGGCATCTCCCATTCAGCCACTGTTGAATCCATCTTGCTACTCCGTCATTAACACCCAAAGATTGAACCTTCTTAACCAACCTTCCATGGGGAACCTTGTCAAAGGCCTTACTGAAATCCATATAGACAACATCCACTGCTTTACCCTCATCAATTTCCCTAGTAACCTCTTCAAAAAATTCAAGAAGGTTTGTCAAACATGACCTTCCAGGCACAAATCCATGTTGACTGTTCTTGATCAGACCCTGTTTATCCAATGAACGGTATATGGAATGAACAGGCAGGGAAGCTGTATATGTGGATAAAGAGCCAAGATATTTAATTGCCATGTGTACCGACAACAGTGTACCTTTCTGTTGCGGTGTCACCAAGATGCAACCTACTTTGCACCAATGCAACGGCAAAAAGAGTCCGAGGAAGCATCCCGACCCGAAACGTCACCTATCCATGTTCTCCAGGGGCGCTGCCTGACCCACTGAGTTTCCATTCAAGGGATGATGAGACAGTCTCTCTCTGTTGGTTTATCTACTGTACGTGACCTTTAGCCCTGTCATTAGAAACACATTCGCAGACAAAGGAGTACATTGTGCTTTTTACTCTCGTATTTGGTCTCACCCTATCAGTCATAAGCCCACTGTTCTACCCAACCCTCCTCGTTTCCCTCCCTGACTCTCAGTTTGAAGAAGTGCCTCGACCCAAAACAATCACCCATTCCTTCGCTCCGGAGATGCTGCCTATCCCACTGAGTTACTCCAGCATTATGTATCTATTTCCTCTACCATCTCTGCCAATGCAAACTAGTTACTCCTCTCTGTCCCACTTCTGCCGAGCTGTCTTGATCTTGTACATCAAGTGTGTTATTCTTTCCGCAGATGCTGTGCGAACTGCCTCTTGAGCATTTTCTGTTTTTATCCGGCTGTCTTCATGTTTTTGCCTTGTTATCTCACTATTCTATTAGTTCTTGTGATTATACATTGTATATATCCAAAATATACATAAAATCTACGTGACATTTTCTTCCAGATACATTCCTTTCGATTTCATCACCTCAATTCACCATGCCTTCAGCAATTCTTGTGCACCAGCTTTCTGAAATTATATCCGTGCATCTCAGACTTCAAATGCAAAACTTCCATGACCTCGTTTATCCTTTACATCCCCCATAAATCAACGTCTTCCATTGTCCATAACATAACAATGCAGTAATCAATCATCTTCCATTAATTTCTTGGGCAAACCATTTTCAGGTGTGTACTTTCACAGGTGGGAAATAAGGAACACAAAGTCCATGTACATAAACATGATGTTCCTAATAACAATGCATGGACAGGCTTTGTATGTGATGTGGGCATTGGAAGCGGAAGGAATTGTGAGCAATAATTTGGAAATAAAGATAATGGGTTGTAATCTCCTCTCGGTTTAACACAAGTATTGCTCCCACCCAGGCCGCACGTGGACATGATGCATTCCTGTACCATTCCACACAAAGTCCAGACCCAATGCAGAAATGGCACTTGGAGCAGCAACAAGTTGCTTCAGATGGATTCACAAGCAGCAAAGAGAGCTGGAGAATTCACTGACTTCCCCTGGCATTACTGCCGAGTGCAGTTCGGAGATGGATGGATGTTTTCCCAGCCATTGGCAATGTATGTGCCCTTCTCACCAAGTAGTGTGGCTTGATTGAATGTGGTAATCAACAGACGTGTTGTATCCAGCCTAAGATATGGGGCAGGGAGCAGTTTAACGGGGCAGCCAGTGTGTGCATTGACACATTGAACTGGTGAAGTACAAATCCACACCACTTTCTCCTCACGTCCTTTCCCAAGTGAATTCCGTCAGAGAGCTCCTTGTTTCTGTATCTTCACTTCCCATCTCACCCATCTCTGTGTCCATCCTAATGGGACAATATGTCAGGCCCTGATGGCCTCCCTCCTGGTTAAAATTGCTTTTAAAACATTGGGGGGGGGGGGGGGGGGGAGGTGGGAACACAATGAGGCCTAACATCTAGGACAGGGGTCGGCAACGTACGGCCCACGGGCCAAATCCGGTCCATAACCCAAAATCATCCGGCTTGCAGGCATATTTTTTTTCAATTCATTTTCGTGACCTGGGAACCGCAGCCATTCCCGGGTCACGCAGGCCACCTGGGCGCTGCAGCCACACCTGGGGCAGGTGAGCTGACCTGAGCGCTGCAGCCAGTCCTCGGGCAAGCAAGCCGACCTGGGCACTACAGCTAGTCCCGGGCTTCTAGATTCTAGGAGCTGGCAGCCTCCAACTGGAATCGACCTTGAGGGCTCCAGTCGCAGAGCCTGTGGACTTACCATCACAGAGCTGACTGACTTCAGAGGCTGTGTGGCTGTGGCTCAACTTCGGAGGCTTCGGTTTTGTTGCAACATGTTTCACAAAACATGGGTGGGATTGTCCTCCACCTCTCAAAACATGGGGAGGGACAGGTCCCCCGTTCCTCCCAGGATTTCTGCCATTATCTGTCCGTCATTCACTCTACGTCCTGTTCTACTTCACCCTACAGGAGATGAGAACACAACGTGGTTCATGGGAGGCAGTCCACCGCTATGATGCTGCACACCTCTGGTGAGTACGAAAGACCACTTCAGACCCATTGGACTACTTGAAGATCACTGACGGTGCTTTTGATAGTTCTTCTGCAACAACCTGTAGGAATTCTTCACTCACTGGAAGGGCTGCCCATGATGTCTCTCATGTTTGAGATCTGAGACATTGGACTTGTGCATAGTTAGTCCACGCAGAAGCCAGGTAGACCATCAGGGGCAGACACTTGCTGAGCTTCACCCTCTTGAAGGATCTTCTGACATTGGCCTTAGATCACAGTGTCATAGGGGGATGTGGAGGATCATGAGGGTACTTCATAAACGATGTTGTCTCTGCCTAATCCTATTACAATGATCGTAGAAAGCATTAACCTCATCAGGGAGCGAAGTGTCACAAGCCCATGAATTTCACTTTGGCCCTCTCTCCCACTTTGTTCCAGATTCTGTTGTAATCTTTGGTAGCCTTCTTCATTTCGATGTCATCTGCAAACTTACTAACCCAGCCAACTATCTTGCCATCTAAATCGTTAAGATAGTTGACGGACAACACCGATCGCTGCGGCACCCCACTGCTCTCAGCGTGAAATGCAACCCCCCACTGCCGTGCTCCGATTAAAAATTTGTAAACAATTGCCCATCCTATGACAGATCCTACATTGACCATGGACCCTCCAGAATTGGGGTGGAAGCAAGTCACCCTCAATCCAACATGACTGCCACAGTGGGACAGCTATGGTTCACACAACCCCCTGCCTGCACTGTTCTGTTCTCCTCCCTGTACCAGATCTGATAGCACCTGCAGATTTTGACTGCACGGCATAGCTGTGACCGTTGGACAATTAACGTCCACTTCAGCCGAGGTCCACACGCCCACCATCTCACAGTGCAGATCCCAATGTGAAAACCTTCCGACTTCTCAAAATACAATCTGAATGCTGACAAACACTCTGCAAGATGTTTACCAGAAAGATCTGACTGACACAGCAGCTGAAAGCACTGTATGTCTGTCGAGATCAGCAATTTGATCATTAAAGACCTCATTACGAAGCCTACTCAGTCCCGTTTACTGGCAAGACTCTCACAAAGCCATTCCTCAAGGTCTTAAATTTAACTTCTTGTTTAATTCGATTCAGAATTGCCTCATTACCATGTGCTAATGATGTTACCGGCTGTGGTAATTACTGACCCGTCAGAGACGCGTGTGATTGCGTTCTGGGCTGAAGCTGCCTCCCGATCATGCCTCCGTTTTTGAATTTTGCCTTCCTCCCCCCCACCACAGTCCACTCGGGGAATTCCTCCAGCCCACCTTTCCACACTGTGTCAGGCAGGTGTATAATGCATAGGTATCCAGCTTCATCACCACTCTTCCTTTCACCATTACATCATTAATCAGCCCTTGACCATCTGTTGAACCCTGTTACAAACACGCAGTCACTAGTGGTGTAGCAGTGGTGGCCACTGATGGGCCTTTGTCTATTCCATCAGTGTTCAATTGTCGACTAACGGAATATCTAACACCATCTAACAACATTTTGTGCAATTCTGTGAATTCTCAGGGGTAAAATTTGTTTTTTGTTGCTAGGCTTCTGGCCATTGCAACAAAATGTGGCTCTGTTTAATTCAGTTCCACAAAAAATAAATTCTTCATTTATGTCTTTGGAAAACATATCTCCTTGAAAGCTTTACAAAGAGAATAGATTTGCAAGGTACTGCCAGTGCACCCTCCGGAATATAACTCTCCACACGCACTCCTGCGTTCCCGAACAGTGGCGCGGCGGTAGAATTGCTGCCTCAGAGCCAGAGACCCGGGTTCCACCCTGGTGACGGATGCTGTCTGTGCGGAGTTTGTACGTTCTCCCTGTGACCATGTCTGTTTCCTTTGGTTTTTGCACTCTAGAGACACTCCAGTCTCCAAAGATGTACAGGTTTATAGGTTGACACAAAATGCTGGAGTAACTCAGTGTGTTGGATAGTGTTAGTGTATGGGGATAACTGGTTGGCGCAGATTCGGTGGGCCGAAGGGCATGTTTCAACTCTATATCTCTAAACTAAACTGAAAATGTGTCCTTGGTGGCAGTTCCGTGCAATGTCTTTCTGAACCAGCCACAGTGATGCACCCCTCGTGCATGGTGATATCTCCTGCAGGAACATCTCACCTCGGCACAATTATGTCTCCCAATGTCACTGTGGCTGCACAGCTCATGGAAATGAGATGCTATAAAGACCAAGGGCAAGTGCTGGGGAGGACAAACAAAGACTGAAGATCAAGTACATGATTACGAGGAGAATTAAATGCATCTGTAAGGACAGAGGAAATGCTAACCAGCAAGACAACAATTCTGCAAAATAACAAATGCAGCTGTCCCACATGAGGAGCTGTGATCGACTGGCCCACTCGTGCTGTGATGTTTGATGCTTTTCCCTTTGATATGATCAAGGAGCTGAAGGTTGTCATGGCATTTGGTGCCGAGAGTGAAGCAATATATTTAATCAGGCAACAGATGGTGGATTGATAGAGTGTGCAGAATCCAGGTTCTGTGGACAGCCTGACAGCTCTGCTATTAAGTCTTACAGAAGTAATGCTTTATTTAATGAACTATATAGGCTGTCTTCCATCGCTGACGTGCCCAGCAGTAGTTATCGTTCAGATTGTGTTCCTCCAGTGTGCCAATCTCAGGGAAGTTTGTCACAAAGTTTGCCTTGAATTTCATATATTTAGCTTCTTGTGGAACTCATCCTGAAGTGTGGATTCAACAGTGAATTTTAGGGCTCAACCACTCGCAGCACAATGGCACAGCGGTAGAGTTGCTGCCTCACAGCGCCAGAGACCCGGATTCGATCCTGACTACGGGTGCTGTCTGTACAGGGTTTGTTCTCCCAGTGACTTGTGTGGGTTTCCTCCGGGAGCTCCAGTTTCCTTCCACACTCCAAAGAGGTGCAGGATTGTAGATTAATTGACTTGTTATAATTATAAATTGTCCCTAGTAAGTGTAGGACAGTGTTAGTGTGCAGGGATCGCTGGTCGGCGCGGATTCAGTGGTCCGAAGGGCCTGTTTCCGCGCTGTATCTCTAAACTAAACTAATTAAGTGGTTCTGCAATGACAGCTCTTGATGTCAAGTGTTTGGAACAGATTGTTCAATGCAAATGAAGATAATCATCCATAGTTAAGTCCACAACAAGAATTGCTGGAAGAAAAATGTTGTTAATTCCATTCGTGAGACCTTCCTTAAGGAATGTCATTTAATTTTTAAACTATTTATTTGGTTATCTTACTTTGTGTAGCTACAGATAGTGTACCAGTTCCTCAACCTGGAAGTAAGAATGAAACCTGCCCCATGAACTCTTTGATATCCGCGGTGTTGCACCGCCACGCAATTGACAACATGGGTTTTCCGCTGCGACGTCGGGATTTACCACAAATCAGCTAAAAAAAAAAAAAGACCAAAATCACCTTATCTACAGGCTAAATAAAGCAAGGCTGATTTGTGGTCATCGTTAAAAATGCACTTTGCTGCTTGGAGCTCCAAGTTGTAGTTCATCCCATCCATTCCGTATTTGTAATGAATTATTCTTGCAAATGAAAATGGCTCGACTTCTGAGTTTGGTGTTGGGATACACATCTTGTGGACAGGTTTGTATTCAAGTTCAAACAACCTCGCATGTCCGAGCATGAGTAAACCTTTAGTGAAATGACCTGCGCTGAGGCCCATCCTTAACAAAAATAAATTGATCAGAGTCTTGAGATGGACGTCCACGGGTTCAGGGGATGGTGGAAGGGGGAATGGGGTGGGGAGGTGATTGAAATTGTTGCTTTTGATTTCAATCTTGATTATTTCAATCTAATTTTAAGACTGTGCTACCTGTGCACTGGAAACAGATTATCACATTGAATCCTCTGTCACTTTAATTGCCTCTGGCTAGATAAGTGGGAGCAGGCCATTCTACCTTCAGTACTCATCCTGTCCATGTGGTCGTCTGTGCCAACCTCACCAGCTGCTTGTGAAGCTCAACGTTTAGAAATTGATGCGTTATTTTTAGATGGCCGCCGGGGACATTCCTTTTCTTCTGTTTGGAAAATCTGGGATTTTCATTTAACTTACAAATAAAGAAAGCAGGGTTAAACTGGAAGCATTTATTACAAAGAAATGCTTGACTGAAGCTGGTGATCAATGCCTCGAATAGTGCCCTACAGAAATTATTTATCTTAAACGCAAGCTTAACAGCTCATTTGAAAAAAGATAAATGGTCACATTTTAGAATCCCTTTCCATTTAACTGGTTCTGAGAATGACGTTGTGAGATGCACATATTCTGCAGTGTGAGAAGTGTATTTAGCAATGATGAAATTTAGATTATTCTGTGACAAACGAGGAATTTAAAAGGACGTTGATAAACAATGCAAGACAAAGGCATTTAAGTTTGTAGACTGAGAAGTGAGAAGTGAAATCTCAGCCTTTACAAATATGGAGTGGTTGAGCATTGCCTCATATGAAGATGTGTAATCTACCTGGGGGTTGGATGGCCACGTATGTAAAACACTAATGTGCAGAGAGTGCGCTGTGTTCACTTGTTCTGGCTAAGTGGGAGAATAGTGAAGAAGAAACACGTTTCTTAACAAATAATATCAGTTCACCATCATTTTCACCGATCATCGACAACTGTGCAGATACACAAAAATTCAGAGGCTCCAAGTGGCATAAAATGGAGCACTTAAAAAGGGGGGGCATGATGGATTCAAGAGGACATGAAGTATGGAGTGTGGAAAGATCACTGTGTCCAGCAGACCATACATGGTATGCACACTGGTGGATTGATCCTTATTAATTTAATGTGATGATAGTGGTAAATAACCATAGGTAGAGAAGCATAAACTGTGAAATTGCAGAGGGGAATGAATTTCCACAATATCAGTGTGGTCTCCTCCATTGTCAGAGTGAGGCTAAATGCAAATTGGATGAACAGCATCTCATATTTCGCTTGGGTAACTTCCAGCCCAGTGGTCTGAATATTGATTTCTCTCACTTCAGGTAGCCCAGGCATTTCCTCTCTCTCTCTATCCCTCCTCCACCCAAGTCGCATTAGCTTCTCATTTTCACCATATAAACATCTTACAATGGCCTTTTTCTTTTATGTTTCATTACGTTTTAGCATACCTTTCATTCATTGTTCTTTATCTCTCCACATCACCGTCTATATCTCTCATTTCCCTTATCTCTAACCAGTCGGTACAAGGGTCTCGACGCGAAACGTCACTCATTCCTTCTCTCTAGAGATGCTGCCTGTACTGCTAAGTTACTCCAGCTTTTTGTGTTTATCTTTGGTTTAAACCAACATCTGCAGTTCCTTTTGCATTCTATTTTGTCTACCCTCGATCATTTGGCACATTGGACATTTCGGGCTGCGGATGAGCAGATTATTCCTGAACAACATCATTTCAACATTTGCTGTTATGAACTATCTTATCTGGAGAGGTAGATTTGAAGCATTTCACACTTTAAACTATTTTGAAATGCACTGAATGTTTTTGAAAATACAGCAACTATACTAGATTTTCAATTGCCTTCATCATTTAAATGTCAACCTGACACTATCCCTAAGCAGACGCTGCCTGGCTTACAGAATATTCCTAACAGTTCCAGTCATTCATCATAGAACAGATCCAAAAGGAAATCTGTACGGTTTAGTGCCTCATCGTTTAAAAGATGAAGTCATACAATTGATGGACCTTAGGACCCTGAAAGTTACACACACTACTTTTCCTAATAACTCTTGGGTGTTTTTTTCACATTTCAGAGTAAGGACACAAAAATAACCTCGGGACTAGGCACTTGTATTCTACCAAAGAGATTCACAATTAAAGAGATCTTCAAAAGACAGTGAGTGTTTTTCATGCCTGAAGATAATCTCTGAACTCTTCAACGTCGCATTGTGAACGCAAATTGCTTGGTAGATTCAGTCTTCTAGTATAAAAGGATGAAAAGTTCATGCAAAGCAAGAGAGTACGCGTGCTGCATAAAGCGGAATCATTTTACGTAGAAAGATGGGGGTACACAAAAGGCTGAAGAAACTCAGCGGGTGCAGCAGCATCTAAGGAGCGAAGGAGATAGGTGATGTTTCGAGTCGAGACCCTTCTTCAGCTGGAAAGATATTGGGTCTTTTAAATCTCTTCCCTGTATGGGGACCCGACCTTTTCCCTGTCGGGTCTCCGTTGTCGTTGGGGCCTAGCACCGTGGAGTGGCCTCCAACCAGAATGACCTGGGGGCTCCAGTCGCGGAGCCTGCGGACTCACCATCGTGGAGCTGGCCAGCTTCGGAGCGTGGAGAGCTGTGGTGGCGCGCGTCTGTGACCCGGCTTCGGAGCTTCGGAGGCTCCAGCCGCTGGCCCGGTGGACGGTGACATCAGGAGCTCGTGGGTCCCTGGTGGGAGACCGCTTTTCAGAGCTCCCGCAACGACAACTTCTCCCGCCCGAACTGCGGGGTTGAAAACGACCCGGAGCAGGGCCTTACATCGCCCGGCGTGGCTTTAACGGCCGCTGGACTTGCCATCGCCCGCTGGGGGCTTTAACATCAGGAGAAGAATGGAAAACAGCGGAGAGACAATGACTTTGCCTTCCATCACAGTGAAGAGGAGATTCCCTGTGATGGATGTTTGTGTTAATTGTGTGTCTTGTTTTTTTTTCTTGTTGTATGACTGCAGAAACCAAATTTTGTTTGAACTTCATTTAAGGCTCAAATGACAATAAACGGGATTGTATTGTATTGTATTGTATTGATTTTAATGTCATTTTTTGAAGAAGTCAATGGCTTCTTGATAGTTTGGCAAATATTATGCAAACTCTTCCACGGCAGTCCAGTCCCTGCACATTGACAATGATTGGCGTCCACTCAAGTTCAGTGAGTTCTGACGTGGCAGATGTGGAACCTGCAGATGCTGCCACAGACAGGGAGGCTAGAGTCAGGTGGAGGAGCAAGTGAGTAGTCAGAGGCACAGTGTGCTTCTTCTGCCTCTTGGGTTAAGCTTTGGGTGTTCATAATGAGTGACTCAGGGTGCTCAATGTGATCCCAAGCCCAATTAATCCACTTGGAACAGTTGAGATTCTGGAAGTCCAACAAGTAGCTGAAGGTGTAGCATGCCTGAAGGAAGAATTTGTGAAAATCTTTGTATCTTTTCCTCTATCTATCTGGTAACCTTTTGCCACTGTGCGTGTGTGTTTCAGGAGTCTGGGGTCAAACATGTAAACACTGTGGTCTATCCAATAAGTTGACTGGGCATCAGAGCTGTTGATGTGGCCTGGGAGAGGGAGCACTGATTCCAGTCCACGTGTCCTACAATATGTATTTGGTGAACTTTGAGTAGACATCCCCATACATTGTGGTACTTGCCATGGAGATTGTCCATGGAGTGAGGAATCACTGATGCCACATCGACCTCCAGTTTGCAGTTGAGTATGAGGGTTTTCCTGAAGTGTTCAGATAAGTGTTGTCTGTATGGCTGCTCGACGACCAAAGTTCTGGTGAACTTCCTTCGGTGTTGCAGGGGATTTAGATTGAAGAGTTCCCAGGGGTCCTGTGGAATAGACCTTTCTACATAAATCTTTGAGTGTAGCAGACGTTTCCAGAAAAATGTGACATTTGCTTCCAAATAAACTTGTATGTGCGTCCGCACTCTGTAACTGATCTAAAGATCATTTTCAAGTCCCACATGTTTGCCAGATATTTACAGCACTTTTCATTTTTGTTGGCGAGTCTTCATTCCAACCCACCTGGCAAAACATTTTCCTTCTTAGAAGGATAATGGAAGTGTTGGGCATTAACAGTTGGAGCAATGGGCTTCTATTTAAACCATAGGAAACAAGCTCTTGGTCAAAGTGAACAGATGCATTTAGATTTAATTGTCAGCTTGCTCTAAAATTGATCAAAAAAGCTGCCAGCTAAAATATGGGTATTATATAAAAAAAGTGACATCTACAAATTATCTTGACATTTATCAAATTTAAATTAACAGCACAGATGACAGCATGAATTAATTATAACTGAGGAATAAAGGAGAGGCCAAACATTGAGATGATGTTGAGAGGTCAGGGAACATCTTGTTATCATTTCTTGGAGTTCAACAACAGCATTTCATGCGGTGGTGAAAATAATGAATCAGTTTATCAAAGGGATTCTATTTGTAAAAATCGTCTTTGTTCCTGTTGTAACTTCAACTGCACTTTGAAAGTCACAGCATTAAGTTTTCATTGGTAACGATCAGCACTGGACCATTTGCTTAACTGATGTTGAGGTTTAGCACAGAAGCGCAATATAGTTGGCTATGCTTGCATGAGAATTGGTGCACAAATAAACAGCCAGTTGATGTGGTCGAAATGGGATGACCTATGAAGAAAGATTAAAAGACCTTTCAGAAGCAGTTCAGGGGGGAGCTACACAGCTACCTGCACAGGTTGAACACAATGTATTACTTCAAGGTAAGGCACAAAGGGAGGTGCAGGAGTTAGCAATGGAAAAGAGCAAACAGTAAATGTAAAATGAACAGGGAATGTTTCAACACTGTTTCAGTTTTTCTGAAAGCACTTACTGAATATAAGAGAAGAAATGCCATTGATGTCTTTGAAAATAGTTCAAAGACAAAATAGGGGTATTATTTCCCTAACGGTCCCATTTATTTTTGTATATCATAAGGCTTCTTTTATGAATTGGGCTGGGAAATATCTGCGATGGGGGATCCATTTTAACATAACCGTAGTCCTGACTACTTCCAAGAAAGAAATAGGGATTTCATCGATCTTTTATTTCAAGATTTCACATTTAACTATACAACTCCCAAATACCTGTAAAATTTGTTCTGACATAGTTAGACCAACTTTGGAAGGTTTGTCTATTTCAAATGAAAAATGTAACTCTTCAGACATAACGATCCTGATCTGGGTATATTAGACTGAATGTCAGTTACTCTACGATTTATAGAGAACCATTAAACTGCAGTCTATTAGTTTAAAGATATTTCAGCACACTGGTAAAATTACACAAATAACTTTAATCTGACATCAGGCTAATTTTTGTGATGGGATTGGATAACTTAATTATTTTACAATGATTTTATTTTTCATACCAGATGTTTCACTGATTTTTGGTGTTCTTTTTTTAAGGGGTTCTATTTCTCCAAAGCACTATTGATCATGTTACAAAACTCCCACTATTCTCTATGCTTTCAGTTTATCTTCAGTCTATCTTCATTTCGCAAAACTAAAATATTTTTTAATACTTCACTATCTTGACATTCCCTGGAGCAGATTCTGGCGCTGGAGTGAGGGAATATTGCATTCGGGAACCAGCAAAAAAGGGGTGGAGATGGGAAGATGTGGCCAGTAGTGGGATCACGTTGCATTATATGCTAATGATGTCCTGGGAACACCACAAAACTGGTCTCATTCTTTTTAACATTCTGCCTCATTGCTGTGACATTTAATCAATTATTTGATCAACTAATGGTCACTTTGATGATGAATTAAAATTTGTGAATCATACTATTACTGATCGTTTGAAAAAGGCCAAAACATCAATGCACTGCCTTTCCCTTATAACTGCCACGTCAACTACAAGCCAGGCAGTTAAAAAAAAAGAATTCAGCACAGATACAGACCACTCAGCCGAAAATGAGGGATTCTTTTTTAACCCAAACCTCCTCCCTCCACCCCCCCCATCATCTTCATTGTGGTTTTACCTCCAGTTGAAAAAGGTACATTGGGTGGACAGGAGAATGTCCCACTGGAGACAGGAGAATGTATGCACTTTGGTTCATAAATGCAATTCTAATGACTTTAATAGAATCAGATTTTGGAAACTCAGTTCAGAGCCCATGTTTTTGTACAACACATTCAGCTTTAGAGACCAAAAGTGTTTCAAATTGCTGGGCGTTAGCATCTGGGATAACCTGCCCTGGGCCCAGCACGCAGATATAATCACAAGGAAGGTGCACCAGTGCATTGGCTTTCTGAGACGTTTAGAGATCCGGCAAGTCCCCTAATATCCCAACAAATGTCTGCAGGTGCTCTGTAGTAAGTAGACACAAAATGCTGGAGTAACTCAGCGGGACAGGCAGCATCTCTGGAGAGAAGGAATGGGTGACATTTTGGGTCGAGACCCTTCTTCAGACTGTAGTAAGTATCCTGACTGGTTGTATCACGGCCTGGTATGGCAATTCCAATGCACAGGAACACAAGAGGCTGGAGAGAGTGGTGGATGCAGCCCAGTCCATCATGGCACAGGCCTCCCCTCCATCAAAAGGATCTACATGAAGCTCAAGAAGGTGGCATCTATCATCAAGGATCCTGACCATCCAGGCCATGCCCTCTTCTCACTGCTATTGTCGGGCAGGTGGTACAGAAGCCTGAAGTTCCACACCACCTGGTTCAGGAACAACTACTTCCCTACAACCATCAGGTTCTTGAACCGACTCCGACAATCCTAATCGTACCTCAGCAACGGAACACTACCGACCACCTCTTGCACTTCTGCAAACATGTTTTCTAATTGTGTTTTACACTGATATCTTGTTTTATTATGCACTGTCTCCTTTTTACTATCTTGTAGAATTAATGCATAATTTATGTACAATTTATGCTTTTGTGTGTTGTGTGTGTCTATGTGCCTGTGTTGCTGCTGCAAGCAAGATTTTCATTGTAGCTGTACCTCACTGTCCTTGTGCATACATGCAATGAACTCAGTGACTTTAATTCAGGAACAAAGTAGGAACATTTCAGAATTATTGGACACAATCTTGGCTCTGCCATGGACTGCGAAGGGAAAAACCATCCCATTGACTACCAGGTGGCTCTTGATGTTAAGGGCCTGTCCTACCAGCATCCGACTCCATGCGATGAGCGCGACCAAACCGGCAGCGGGGGCCGCGCGGAGGTCGGGTGATCCCCTGAACAGGGCCGTTCCCACCAGCATGCGCCTGCATGCGGCAAGCGTGACCAAACCGGCAGTAGGGGCCGCGCAGAGGTCGGGTGAGTGGCGCAATGCGGCGCAAAGTGAGGCGAACTTGGAGCGAAGTCTAAAGGTAAGTTTGCCAGGACAGAGAGGGACACACAGAGAGGGGCACAGAGGCACACACAGAGAGGGCCACGGAGCCACACACACAGAGGGTCACAGAGGCACCTACAGAGAGGGTCACGGAGGCACGACGTCAAGGCGGTGTGTAATGCGCGAAGGTGACTGCGAGCCAACAAGCCGTTGCCGCGTGGAATTTTTGAACATAGTCAGTTTTTCGGAGCCCCGCGCGATGTCGGGACGAACTCCGCACAATTCCGCACGGCTCCGGCGATCGAAGTGGGACCGGCCCCGCGACGCCGGACGGCTCAAGCAACCACGTTAGGTTGCGCTCATCACATAGATTTGCATGCTGGTGGGACAGGCCCTTTATCCTTTGAGTTATGCTAATCGGGAAGTTTGCAAGTCAGGTTCGTGGATTCACCCGATTCCAAACAAGGTGGCTTCATTCACAAAGTAATAACAAGGAACTGCAGATGTTGGTTAATATGCAAAAGGAGAAAAAATGCTGTCGTAACTCAGTGGGTCAAGCAGCCTCTCTGGAGAACTTGGCTCGGTGACGTTTCGGGTTGAGACCCTTCTCCAGTCTGAAGATCCATGCTCTCCAGCTCTCATTCACAGAGGGGCTGCTGACCCTAACCCATTCCCAGGGAGTTCCTCTGCATGTTGCTTCTTTTCTATGGAATACCGCGCACGTGACATTAACATCAACCTGCTGCTAAATCTGAGGGAAGGAGCTGACTTTAATTGTCATAACTCAGGGCTTTATTAATGACTGATCTGTGGGCAGAAAAGTGCATGTCTGTAATTACTTGGGGATAAGTTTCGCAAATTTTCACAAGTTTCACAATTGTTTCCTTGCAACCGCCACCCTTCACAATGTTCATTTAGCAGTTCATACCCTCCCACAATAACAAGGCTACACCCTGAAAAGTGGCCACTTGGGAGAAGTACTGGAGCATGGTGAGAGCTTTCATGGAAGGATGGGTGAAACAAACTGGCAGAGAAATTCAATATCAGTGAAGATCAGGGAAGAACAGTTACTTGCAGTTTAATTTTAAATCATAAACCTTTGTCAAACGGATTAGTTCAAATGCAAAGAAGGTAAGTACAAACATAATGCAGTTCATGGTTTCAGCAAATTTTTATTTCCAGGCGAGAGTTAAGTTTGCCACCTTTATTGATTCCACTGAAATGACAGGGTTTATGGCAGAACAGATGTTAACAGGCAGAAGAACTTACATTATTTTCTTAGCAACTGATTAGGGCAATTCGAATAGTCTCATGTTGGTAATAGGATTGAACTGTTTATGACATGGATCAAATTGCAAATGCTAGATTATACTAGATTATAGGTTTAGGACTAACCTATTGACATTTTTACCATCATTTTAGTAAAGCAAACATAGAACAGTGTACAGCACAGGCGCAGGCCCTTCAGCCCACAATGATCATGCCGAATATGATGCCTAGTTAAATCGATATCATATGCCTGCAAGTGATCCATATCCCTACATTCCCACGTTCCTATCTAAACATCTCTTAAACTCCACAGTCGTATTGCCTCCACCACCACATCTGGCAATGCCTTCCAGACCCCCACCAACTTGCCCCGTTAAGCTTTACTCCTCTCACATTAGAGCCACAACCTCTTGCATTGGACATCTCCACTCTGGGGAACAGGTTCTGACTCCACTACCTATGCCTCTCAATTTTACATACCCATCAAATGTACCCTCAAACTATGACTGTCCAGAGACAACAATCCAAGTCTATTCAACCTTTTCCTGTAGCCGAAACCCCTCTAATTCAGGGGGGTTTCTGGTAAACCTCCTCAGTACCCTCTCCAAAGCCTCTCATGCATCCCTCAATAAACTAGGATAGATGCCATCAGGCTCTGGGGGCATCCTCCTTATTCAAGAGCCTCGCTCAAACTATTCCAGCGTATTTGTATTCTCCACACTAATCTCGCTGTCCTCTTTCTCCTCGGTGAATAAAGTGATCCTCACCGATATCCTCCGATTCCAAGCATACATTCCTTCCTTTTCCCTGGTCATTCTTATTTTTAACGTATGTACAAAAAGTCTTGGGATTTTCCTCAATCCGACTCACCAATGACATTTCATGGCCCCTACTGGGCCTCCTAATTCCCGCTTGAATTCTTTCCTACTCGCTTTATATTTCTCATGTGCGGCTTTCTTAAACCTGACATACACTTCCTTTTCCTTCTTGACCAAGTTTTCAACTTCTTTAGTCATCCATGGTTCCCTTACCTTATCGGGCCTGAAGGACCTGAAGGACCATGAAGGATGCTATAGAAATACTTTTGCTCCAAGACGATAAATGTCAACATTACACCGTGACAGGAGATTCTGACAGATATTTAATGAACGTGACTATAATGTGTGACCGCTGCATGAGATTTAGTCGACTTCTCTCAAGTGAAACAGAGAGGTGTGCGTTCCCTTTGTTCAGTTTGGTGAATCCCATTTGATTTTGCACGCACCCCAGGATTTGCTTCACAGATGGAACAGTTAAGTGATAATTCATTGGAGTGAATTATTGTTTTTAATTACACTGCAGTGAATTACCACATCATTGGGTAGTGAAATTATCATTCACAGCTACCGAATGTGTTGGAAAACAGCGCAACCTAAATCCTGGTAAATAAAATCTTGTAGTAAAATAGCTCATCTTCAGATGCGGCGAAATGGCTGGGTAGCATGAAAATAAACAAAAGCGACAAAGGAAATTTTCCTTAAAGACAAGTCATGGATTTCTTTTACTGCTTTACTGAGTGCCAGAGGCATTACGATGCTGAGGGTGTGTTCATTGCCAGTCTTCATTTGCATTTCCCATTGACAGATTGAAAACCATTTCTGCAGGGAGATATCGCTGTTTAAATGCCAAGTGGGAAGAGCTGTTCTTTGCTACACTGGCTACATCTGTTCCTGCTCCTGATCACTTATTTCCCACATCATACTGGCCCTGTTTATTTGCCCTTGTTCTCCATCCCTGCAGCATGTAATGCAGCCCAGCAGAATTTGCAAGTTAGCCCAATCGCACTGCCTAACTATTCATACCGAGCAATGAAAGCATGGCCATGATTAATGAATTCAATGTGCGAGTGTGTGCGTGTGTGTGTGCGTGTGCGTGTGCATGTTTGTATGCTTGCCTGTCTGTGCACGTGTCTTGTGTGCTTGTCTGTAGGTGTGTGTCTGTGTGCATGCCTATGTGCCTATGTGCGTGTGTGCGTGCGCGTGTACATGTGCATGAGCGTCCATACATAAATGGCATTCTGGTTTAAAATGCCTCAAGTTTACAGGGCTGTTTTGGCGTAATCCCTGGAATCAATCTGACCACTGCTTGGTTTTGTTTTGGAGTGACCGACTGAGTTGTAGGATGGAGACAGTGAATTAAAGAGTAACCCAGACATGAATGTATACAGTGGCTGTGGTGAGTGGTTGTGATCAGGAACTGCGTGCCTGTATTGGTGACAAAAATAATATCAATCAGGACTTCCAAACATGTATTGCACAGGCATCTGAAAGAGGACTATGTGGAAGGTGCAGGCAAAGGAACCTGGTGATTGCTCCACAAGATTAGCATGGACTCCTGGTGCCCCTCTGGTGGCCATTCTAAGCTGCTCTGGGGAGCAGTGATCCTCCATCCCCGACTTATCCTGTCGCTGGTTCAATCCCATCTTCCTGGGAAGGGATCGAGAGTCCTGTTCATAACATGTCCACATAAAAAAACAGTCTTGTTACAACACAAGCTGGAGCTTTGACCTGCTGGATGTGAAGTAGCATTGTTCAGCTCGGAGCAGCTCAGGAACTAGCAGGGTGAAATTAGACAGTGTACATGGCGTAACAGTGTGGTCTTGTGCCACATAACAAGGGGGAATCAATAGACCTGCCACTTGTTGAAAGTTCTCTGTATGGAGGTGTATGCCAACTCCTGCCCTTATCTGTCATGGGAACATATTGTCTCTAACCTCTCCTTATCTCAGTTATAAGTCAGCCTTTACCTGCAAGAGCACCCTTCTCAACATCTGAACGTCTGTGTTTAATGCATTCAAAATCGGTCACGCCCCAATTTAAGGCTTCAACCTTTTGACCAATCCTATTATTTTCCCAGTTGAGAGTGTGCATGGGTTTATTGTTTGGTTTTTGGTATGTAAGAGTCTACGTATCATGTTGAGTAAGTGTTGATATATTGTTGTCAGGCACTGCTGTAAGGCGGGAGTCTATGACCTTCCATAAAGGACGTTCTTCTGTATCCTTTGCTACTCACCTGGGTGAGAAGTAGCACCCACACACATGAAAATTAAAATTCATTCTACAACCAGGCAACAGTTTCCCAGCTCTCACTGACCATATAAAAACTTGGTGCCATGCTGTAGCACTACGAACCCTAGGTGTTCGCTAAACACACCATTTAATCTTTCTTATCATGTGCCAACCATTCACAGACCTGTCCCGTTTCATCATTCTCTAGTTTTTTTTGCTCAATTATACTTTAATCTTCTAAACATCTCCAAGAATAAAGGTTAATGAACCTGATATCTATTTCTCTCTATCATGTTTTTTCCCCTTCACAAATATACTCTTGGTTGGTGAAACTACCAATATTTCCCCTGCATATTCTCTATTTCCAGTGGGGATTTTATTCCCCCTTGGTTTGTCTGTAGTTACACTATATAACCATGGACATAAAACAATATGAAAATACCACGCACACTGGAAATCAAATTATCATCATGTATGTACACTGGTGGACATAGATCATGGGAGTCATGCCATTTTTACAGGTATATTTTTTCAGTACGTTTGAAAATTAATTTCCTCTAATATACAACAATTAATAAACAATTGATCTGATGACAATAATAATTTGAGCAGTCAATGCCTATTTGTTTTTCCAATCAGTGACTTTAAGCCTTTCCTTAGTTTGCTTGCAATAATTCTGTAAATGCAAGGCATTTATCTAATACGAATATATAATTTAGATCTCATATATATTTTAAGAACATTTCCTTAAATCATGTTTAACTTTCTAGATTTGATCGTTGTTCAGTTTAATAATTGTATCATTATATCACATAATTAGAAGATTTATTTCAATGTGCATTTGCTGGTTATGATATACCATTGAAGATATTGGGATATCATTTACAAAGAAATATTCCAGCATATCTTAATAAGCTATTGAACACTTCACAGGGCATTATTAACCCTTCAGCCCTTTTGATCATTTCCTCCCTTTGTAATTAATTATAAACGCTTAAATCTCTACTTATCCAATTCTTGTGGAAGATCAGTCATCCGATGACCTGTGCGCTCTGTTTGTTCATCTCTCCACAGATGCTGCCTCACTTGGTGAGCTTCTATAACCGTTTCAGCCTACATTTCACATCTTCAGCTACCACAGTGTTTTGCTTTTGTTTCACTGGGCAAGATCCTTGTTAACCTGCTCAGCTCTGGAGTCCACCTCTCGTGGCAAGTCCACCCAGTGGCACCAACGTTGGGCATAGATGTCCTCAACGTCTCACTCACCCCATTGGCACTCTCGTCAGGCAGAAATGTCTCTTTGTGGGAACTAAAGCCCCACCCACAGGCTGTAACAATGTCCATTCAACAACTACTAATGATCAGAAAAACTCAAAATATCGAATTAATTTAAATAATAAATAAACAATGACAGGCGGCACGGTGGCGTAAGGGTAGAGTTGCTGGTTTACAGCGCCAGACACCCAGGTTCGATCCTGACAACAAATTTCAATACATAGAAACATAGACACATAGAAAATAGGTGCAGGAGTAGGCCATTCGGCCCTTCGAGCCTGCACCGCCATTCAATATGATCATGGCTGATCATCCAACTCAGTATCCCATACTTGCCTTCTCACCATACCCCCTGATACCTTTAGCCACAAGGGCCACATCTAACTCCCTCTTAAATATAGCCAATGAACTGGCCTCAACTACCTTCTGTGGAAGAGAATTCCAGAGAATACCAGAGATTGGAAAAATGTTTTTCTCATCTCGGTCCTAAAAGATTTCCCCCTTATCCTTAAACTGTGACCCCTTGTACTGGACTTCCCCAACATTGGGAACAATCTTCCTGCATCTAGCCTGTCCAACCCCATAAGAATTTTGTAAGTTTCTAGAGGATCCCCCCTCAATCTTCTAAATTCTAGCGAGTACAAGCTGAGTCTATCCAGTCTTTCTTCATATGAAAGTCCTGACTTCCCAGGAATCAGTCCGGTGAACCTTCTCTGTACTCCTTCTATGGCAAGAATGTCTTTCCTCAGATTTGGAGACCACAATTGTACGCAATACTCCAGGTGTGGTCTCACCAAGACCCTGTACAACTGCAGTAGAACCTCCCTGCTCCTGTACTCAAATCCTTTTGCTATGAATGCTAACATACCATTCGCTTTCTTCACTGCCTGCTGCGCGTGCATGCCTACTTTCAATGACTGGTGTACCATGACACCCAGGTCTTGATGCATCTTCCCATTTCCTAATCGGCCACCATTCAGATAATAGTCTACTTTCTTCACATTTATCCACATTATACTGCATCTGCCATGCATTTGCCCACTCACCCAGCCTATCCAAGTCACCTTGCAGCCTCCTTGCATCCTCCTCACAGCTAACACTGCCCCCCAGCTTCGTGTCATCCGCAAACTTGGAGATGTTGCATTCAACTCCTTCATCCAAATCATTAATATATATTGTAAATAGCTGGGGTCCCAGCACTGAGCCTTGCAGTACCCCACTAGTCACTGCCTGCCATTCTGAACCCGTTTACTCTTACTCTTTGCTTCCTGTTTGCCAGCCAGTTCTCTATCCACATCAATACTGAACCCCCAATACCATGTGCTTTAAGTTTGTATACTAATCCCTTATGTGGGACCTTGTCGAAAGCCTTCTGAAAGTCCAGATACAACACATCCACTGGTTCTCCCTTATCCACTATACTAGTTACATCCTCGAAAAATTCTATAAGATTTCTCAGATGATTTACCTTTCATAAATCTATGCTGACTTTGTCCAATGATTTCACCACTTTCCAAATGTGCTGCTATCCCATGTTTAATAACTGACTCTAGCAGTTTCCCCACTACCGATGTTAGACTAACTGGTCCGTAATTCCTCATTTTCTCTCTCCCTCCCTTTTTAAAAAGTGCGGTTACATTAGCTACCCTTCCAATCCTCAGGAACTACTCCAGAATCTAAAGAGTTTTGAAAAATTATCACTAAGGTATCCACTACTTCTGGGGCTACTTGCTTCAGTACTCTGGGATGCAGCCTGTCAGGCCCTGGGGGTTTATCAGCCTTTCATCCATTCATTTACCTAACCCCACTTCCCAGCTAACCTGGATTTCACTCACTTCCCCCATCTCATTTGACCCGCGGTCCCCTGCTATTTCCAGCAGATTATTTATGTCTTCCTTAGTGAAGACAGAACCAAAGTAGTTATTCAATTGGTCTGCCATGTCCTTGTTCCCCATGATCAATTCACCTGTTTCTGACTGCAAGGGATCTACATTTGTTTTAACTAATCTTTTTCTCTTCATATATCTGTAAAAACTTTTGCTGTCAGCTTTTATGTTCCTTGCCAGTTTTCTTTCATAATCTAATTTCCGTTTCCTAATTAAGCCCTTTGCCCTCCTCTGCTGGACTCTGAATTTTTCCCAGTCCTCTGGTGGGCTGCTTTTTCTGGCTAATTTGTACACTTTATCTTTTGTTTTGATACTATCCCTGATTTGCCTTGGTATCCATGGATGCACTAGCTTCCCTGATTTATTCTTTTGCCAAACTGGGACGAACAATTGTTGTAGTTCATCCATGCAGTCTTTACATGCCTTCCATTGCATATCCACTGTCAACCCTTTAAGAATCAATTGCCAGTCTATCTTGGCCAATTCACGTCTCATACCCTCAAAGTTACCTTTCTTTAAATTCAGGACCCGTGTTTCTGAATTAACAATGTCACTCTCCATCCTAGTGAAGAACTCAACCATATTATGGTCACTCTTGCCCAAGGGGCCACGCACATCAAGACTGCTAACTAACCCCTCCTCATTACTCAGTACCCAGTCTAGAAAAGCCTGCTCTCTCGTTGGTTCCTCTACATGTTGGTTAGAAAACTATCCCGCATACATTCCAATAAATCCTCTTCCTCAGCACCCCTGCCAATTTGATTCAATACGAAGGTTCAATGCCAATATGAAGATTCAATCCTGAAAACTCTGTACAGTTTTTATGTTCTCCCCGTGACTTGTGTGGGTTTTCTCCAGGATCTCCGGTTTCCTGCCACACTCTAAAGACATACCAATTTGTACATTAATTGGCTTTGTATAATTGCAAGTTGTCCCTAATGTATAGGACAGTGTTAATGTGCGTGAATTGCTGGTTGTCGCGGACTTGGTGGGATGTAGGGCCTGTTTCCGCGCTGTATCTCTAAGCTAAATATTACATTAATTTGAAATATTCAACTTAATATCAATTATATAATTAATACTAATATTTTGTTGATTGAAGCAGAAAGACCAACCAGTTCTTTCACATATCTATTTTGGTGAAGGTCAGCATCGTTCACATGAAGGGCCACATTGTGGCTGCAGTAAAGCAAAAGGCGCAGATATGGAATAATCTGACCCCTCGCCTCTGTACAATTGCAGAATTACTATAGACACAGCAGGGAGTCCAGGAGTAACACAGGAGGTCAGATGCACTTGTTAGCTTGATCAATATCTGCAAATACTCTTAGCCAACGTTTGCAAATTCGGAAAGGACAACTTCAGCTGCCAACTTTGGTCAAATCAGGACCTTTATGGCTGAACTATTACAGCATGGCACAGCAATGTTCCCTCTAATTTTTAGTAGTTTGTGTGCACGCGCAGAATTGTGGATTTTTTTAAATGCTGTTACAAATGTGTGCACTGAATTCTTATGCAATATAAACCTGAAATTCTTATGCAAATATAAACCTGAAATAGTTTCATGATATTTTTGCCATGGCCTCTCTCTCATGGCTAATAAAACTGTATTCCCATGTTTTAATAATACAAATATCATCTTTGTAGAAATGGGGAAATCAAAACTCATCAAATGCAAGGAGAGTTGACAAACTAAGCTATATGGATGTTGAATGTGAAGATATTTACACATAGCACAGTTTATGTAGGTGTACAATTTAAACAATATTTAACATAAAACTGCACAGAATAACAACAGATTAAAATACATAGTTATTTTTTTCTCTCTCCTGTCTTTGGCATTTACCCATTCTTTGTACAGACTCTTGAATGCTTTTGTTTTTCAAATGAAACCGTTCTTTATTTTAACACTGAAACATGCTCCCCCTCCTCCCCCTCTCCACCCCCTCTCTCCTTCCCTTTCCCAATTCACTCTACACTCCTCTCTCCCTTTCCCCCATCCCCTCCCTCCCCACCTCCCTCTCCCAGCTCTCCAAGGTCCAGTCCCGTCCATTTACCCCTGGGCTCCTGTCAGCAGCGCCGCCATATTTGAGGAGGGCGGCCCTGGCCCCCAGGTGAAGCGTGGTGACAGATGCGGCGCCCTTGGACCAGATACGCGGCCCGCGAACGTATCCAATTGATTTCCCCGATGCCAGAGCGGGCTGCAGCTGTCTCTGGTGCCGGATTGGGCCACGGATTTTGAAATTCGGAAAACAATCTCCGGTATAAAATTTCTCCGCTATCATTTATCACAAAATGCTTTTGTGTGCACATAAATTTTCTTTGTGCACTGGTTGCAAAACATGTGTGCACGCCACATGCGCACAGCTTAGAGGGAACATTGTTGCACAGGTACATGGATAGGAAAGGTTTAGAGGGATATAGACTAAGTGGGACCTGTTTGTCACACGGGATGGCTGGTCCCCCAAAGCAATGTTCCACCTCTTCACCAATTCCAATATTCCACCACTCACGCATAGCCCCCAACTGCGCATGCATGGCCGACGGTTCCCGTTATGATGCCCCTGACCCCCCCCCCTCTTCCCCTCACCCCCCCCACTCAGCCCCTTGCCCTCCCCCCCCTCATGCATTCACTCATCCCCCCCATCCACTCTTAGCGGCTCTCCGGCAGCGCAGCCATTCCCTCCCTTTGGGTCCTGATTGTGATGTAGAGCACGCAGGTATTACTGCGCAAGTGCAGCTGACAGGCACAGCAAGTGGAAAAGTGATTTATTACAGCTTAAAATGTGAATAACTCTTAAAATATAACAACAATTTAAATGTTAAAGACGAGATTTATTCAGTCCATTCTTTCTGTTTGCATCTCTTGTTGCTTTCTGCAGCCGGGGGGGGGGGGGTCGGGGGGCGGGGGGGGCGGCTTCAGGCAGGGCTGTTGTGGGCCGGTGGGGGAGGGGGGAGCATCCTGCAGCCGGGGGTGGGGGGCAGCTTCAGGCGGATGCCAGTGGGGGGGGGAGCTTTCTGGAGGGCTAGTATGGGTGTTGTGGGCTGAAGGGACTGGTTTCAAGAGGGCTGGAATGGACATTGTGGGACGAATGGATTCTTAGGTTAGTCCTGCAGCTGTGGACGGGAAGGCTTCAGGTGGGGGCCGGTGGAGCGGTCTGTGGCCTGGGGAGGGGGATGGCTTCGGGCCGTGACCAGTGGGGGGGGGGGGGGAAGCGCTACCATGGCCTAACACTACCGCGGCCTTCCGCTGGGGTGGGTGGTGGTCTGCGAGGGGAGGGGGATAGGGGTGCATGGGCAGGGGTGGTGCGCCTTCTGGACTCACAGTTCACTCACAGCTGGTGGACTCACAGTTCACTCGGCCACGGCTTGTGAACCCACTGTTCAGTCAGCCACGGCTTGTGGACTAACAGTTCAGTTGGCCACGGCTTATGCACTCACATTTCAGTCAGCCACGGCTTGTGGACTCACTGTTCAGTCAGCCATGGCTTCTGGACTCACAGTTCACTCAGCCACGGCTTGTAGACTCACAGTTCAGTGAGCCACGGCTTGAGGATACAGTTCACTCGGCCACGGCTTGTGGACTCACACTTCAGTTGGCCACGGCTTGTGGACTCACAATTCACTCAGCTGTGGCTTGTGGATGGGGGTGTTGGGGGGAGGGGGGGGGGGGGATTGGGGTGTGTAGGCTCAGTGGCTCCTGGCCCCAGTTCCGACCGCACTCACTGGCTCCAGACTCACTCACCGGCTCTCGTCCCCGGCTGTGCACGTTGACACCTTCGTCACCGTGGTGGTTGTCGCCCCCGCTCGCAGAGCACAGCCCCCCCACTCGCAGAGCACAGCCCTCCCCCGCTCACAGAGCACAGCCCCCCCCCCCCGCTCGCAGAGCACAGCCCCCCCCACTCGCAGAGCACAGCCCCCCCGCTCGCAGTCTGCTTCAGCTTTATTCTCCCCGCTGGAAGGGACGTTACCTTCATGGTGACTGATAGGCGAGAAGACCAATCTGTTAATCTCCCGATTTTTTAAACCTTCATACCTTTTGTAATATTCCACAAAACCCGTTGCGCTTGGAGCAGGGGAGAATGGTAAGGTGGCGAAGAAATCCTAGCGATATAGGGTACCGTGTTTGCGCAAATTTAAATACAACGCAGACCGGAAGTTAGACGGACAGACAGACAGACCAAACGCAGGCAAATAGGGCCAGTTTACATGAGGCATCTTGGCTGGCATAGAGGTTGGTATGGAAGGCCTTTATCTGGTATGACCCTATTATGCCATAATTTACCACATGTTACACTGCTATTTCTACAAATACTTGAAGTTTAAATAAATTGTTTTAAACTTACAAGGGAAGGATCGTCAGCAACAATCAGAAAGGTAATGCGAGTCCTTACTGTGAAGGGTTCAGATTCTAAAGGGCCTGTCCTACTTTCATGACCTAATTCATGACCTCTGCCGAGTTTCCATGGTTGTCACGTGGTTGTCACGAGGTTGTAGGAGGTTGTAGGAGGTCGTGATGTTAGTCGTACGTACTCGTGGCATCAAGTAGGTTGGGGCATTTTTTCAACATGATGAAAAATGTCCACGAGTCAAAAAGGTTGTGAATTAGGTTGTGAAAGTGGGACAGGCCCATTAGGATAAGGATGTCTTGAGTAATTACAGAGAGCTTTGAGGAGTCCACACTTGGAATAGAGCGGCTGCTTTACCTGGTGGGAGAGCTGGTCTCAAGATGGGGCCATTTCGGATTGAGGCAATGTGACATGTCATCATTCAGATGGTAATTAATCTTCCACAAGGATTCTTGATGCTCAGTGGATGTCTCTGTTCAATACCGATGTTATGTCTCTTTCCTCCCATAGACCAGCTTCTACATTACACTTTAAGACTCATATCTGTGGCTTATGTGATGATATTTTCAGTCTACGCCACGTGCTGCAGAAATGCAGTTATAAGATCACAAGACCGTAAGATATAGGAGCACAATTAGGCCATTCAGCCCACTTCTCTACTTCATCATTCAATCATGGCTGATCCATTTTTACCTCTCATCCCAATTCTCCAACCTTCTCCCCTTTACCTTTGACACCCTTGCTAATCAAGAAACTATCAATCTCCGCTTTAAAAAATTCCAATGACTTGGCCTCCACAGCTGTCTGTTGTCGAATTCCACAGATTCACCACCTTCTGGCTAAAGAAATTCTTCTTCATCTCCATTCTGAGTTATGTTTGGATTATTTTGTGCCTGTGAGTGATGTGGTACTGTGGGGGCAAAGAATGCACTCACACCAATATCAATGAAGAGCCCGATTCATACCTGCAATGGTCTAACACTGCCATCAATGGACCTTTGACACGGAGGGAACCAAGGAATGTGGAGATTGCTGGAGAACGTGAAGCAGCACAGGTTTAGCTTAATCTTACACCGTGGCACAGAATGTTTGAGAGATTCAACTCCTCCCTGATTATTTGTCTTGGCCACATAAATTAATAATCCTCTGTTGCAAAATGGACATAAAAACTGGAGTAACCCAGCGGGTCAGATAGCATCTTTGGAGAAAAGGAATAGGTGATGTTTCAGGTCGAGACACTACTTCAGACTCTGACCAGAAACGTCACCTATTCCTTTTCTCCAGAGATCGGTTGGGGGGGAGGGACTCAAATAGAGAAAGCAAGTAGACCGTGTGTGAGGCAGGAGGCAGAGAAGGGAAGCAGTCAAACGCAACACGTATGGGGGAAAGAAGAAAAAAATAATAAACAGAGAATAAGAGGTGGTGGGTTTCTTAAATGTGTGAGCAGAGAGACAGAGGGGTGTAAAATGAGGATAGAAGCAATGGGTAACAAGGTGAAAAGTGGCAGGCAGACAAATCCAGGGCAAAAATCAAAAAGGGCCACCTATCAACATAATTGTATAAGGGGTAAGAGCATTGTAAAAACAAGCCTGAAGGCTTTGTGTCTCAATGCGAGGAGCATTCGTAATAAGGTGGATGAGTTGAATGTGCAGATAGCTATTAATGATTAGGATATAGTTGAGATCATGGAGACATGGCTCCAGGGTGACCAAGGCTGGGAGTTGAACATCCAGGGATATTCAATATTCAGGAGGGATAGACAAAAAGGAAAAGGAGGTGGGGTAGCGTTGCTGGTTAGAGAGGAGATTAACGCAATAGAAAGGAAGGACATTAGCTTGGAGGATGTGGAATCGATATGGGTAGAGCTGTGAAACACTAAGGGGTAGAAAACTCTAGTGGGTGTTGTGTACAGGCCACCTAACAGTTGCAGTGGAGTTGGGGATGGCATCAAACAGGAAATTAGAAATGCGTGCAACAAAAGTAAAACAGTTATAATGGGTGACTTCAATCTACATATAGATTGGGTGAATCAAATTGGCAGAGGTGCTGAGGAAGAGGATTTCTTGGAATGTATGCGCGATAGTTTTCTAAACCAACATGTAGAGGAACCAACGAGAGAGCAGGCTATTCTAGACTGGGTATTGAGTAAGCAGCCTTGTTGTGTGTGGCCCCTTGGGCAAGAGTGACCATAGTATGGTTGAGTTCTTCATTAGGATGGAGAGTGACATTGTTAATTCAGAAACTCGGGTCCTGAACTTAAAGAAAGGTAACTTTGAGGGTATGAGACGTGAATTGGCCAAGATAGACTGGCAATTGATTCTTGAAGGGTTGACGGTGGATATGCAATGGAAGGCATTTAAAGACTGCATGGATGAACTACAACAATTGTTCATCCCAGTATGGCAAAAGAATAAATCAGGGAAGGTAGTGCATCCGTGGATAACAAGGGAAATCAGGGATAGTATCAAAGCAAAAGATAAAGCGTACAAATTAGCCAGAGAAAGCTGCCTACCAGAGGACTGGGAGAAAAAGAGTCCAACAGAGGAGGACAAAGGGCTTAATTAGGAAAGGGAAAATGGATTATGAAAGAAAACTGGCAGGGAACATAAAAACTGACAGCAAAAGTTTTTATCGATATGTGAAGAGAAAAAGTTTAGTTAAAACAAATGTAGGTCCCTTGCAGTCAGAAACAGGTGAATTGATCATGGGGAACAATGACATGGCAGACTAATTGAATAACTACTTTGGTTCTGTCTTCACTAAGGAAGACATAAATAATCTGCCGGAAATAGCAGGGGATTGCGGGTCAAATGAGATGGAGGAACAGAGTGAAATCCAGGTTAGCCGGAAAGTGGTGTTAGGTAAATTGAATGGATTAAAGGTCGATAAATTCCCAGGGCCAGATAGGCTGCATCCCAGGGTACTAAAGGAAGTAGCCCCAGAAATAGTGGATGCCTTAGTGATAATTTTTCAAAACTCTTTAGATTCTGGAGTAATTCCTGAGGATTGGAGGGTAGCTAATGTAACCCCACTTTTTAAAAAGAGAGGGAGAGAGAAAACGGGGAATTACAGACCAGTTAGTCTAACATCGGTAGTGGGGGAACTGCTAGAGTTAGTTATTAAAGATGGGATAGCAGCACATTTGGAAAGTGGTGAAATCATTGGACAAAGTCAGCATGGATTTACGAAAGGTAAATCATGTCTGACGAATCTTATTGAATTATTTGAGGATGTAACTAGTAGAGTGGATAAGGGAGAAGCAGTTATATTTAGACTTTCAGAAGGCTTTCGACAAGGTCCCACACAAGAGATTAGTAAACAAACTTAAAGCACACGGTATTGGCGGTTCAGTATTGATGTGGATAGAGAACTGGCTGGCAGACAGGAAGCAAAGAGTAGGAGTGAACGGGTCCTTTTCAGGATGGCAGGCAGTGACTACTGGGGTGCCGCAAGGCTCAGTGCTGGAACCCCAGCTATTTACAATATATATTAATTATTTGGACGAGGGAATTGAATGCAACATCTCAAAGTTTGCGGATGACACGAAGCTGGGGGGCAGTGTTAGCTGTGAGGAGGATGCTAGGAGGCTGCAAGGTGCCTTGGATAGGCTGGGTGAGTGGGCAAATGCTTGGCAGATGCAGTACAATGTGGATAAATGTGAGGTTATCCACTTTGGTGGCAAAAACAGGAAAGTAGACTATTATTTGAATGGTGGCCGATTAGGAAAAGGGGAGATGCAACGAGACCTGGGTGTCATGGTACACCAGTCATTGAAAGTAGGCATGTAGGTGCAGCAGGCAGTGAAGAAAGCGAATAGTATGTTAGCATTCATAGCAATAGGATTTGAGTATAGGAGTAGGGAGGTTCTACTGCAGTTGTACAGGGTCTGGGTGAGGCCACACCTGGAGTATTGCGTACAGTTTTGGTCTCCAAATCTGAGGAAAGACATTCTTGCCATAGAGGGAGCACAGAGAAGGTTCACCAGACTGATTCCTGGGATGTCAGGACTTTCATATGAAGAAAGACTGGATAGACTCGGCTTGTACTCGCTAGAATTTAGAAGATTGAGGGGGGATCTTCTAGAAACTTACAAAATCCTTAAGGGGCTGGACAGGCTAGATGCAGGAAGATTGTTCCCGATGTTGGGGAAGTCCAGAACAAGGGGTCACAGTTTAAGGATATGGGGGAAATCTTTTAGGACCAAGATGAGAAAACCATTTTTCACATAGAGAGTGGTGAATCTCTGGAATTCTCTGCCACAGAAGGTAGTTGAGGCCAGTTCGTTGGCTATATTTAAGAGGGAGTTAGATGTGGCTCTTGTGGCTAAAGGGATCAGGGGGTATGGGGAGAAGGCAGGTAAGGGAAACTGAGTTGGATGATCAGCCATGATATTGAATGGCGGTGCAGGCTCGAAGGGCCGAATGGTCTACTCCTGCACCTATTTTCTATATTTCTATATTGTCTGACCCGCTGAGTTGCTCCAGCTTTTTGTGTCTATCATTGGCTTAAACCAGCATTTGCAGTTCCTTCCTACACAATCCCCTGTCCCAACCCTGCTTTTAGAGATTCTTCCACATATATCACAAACATGTTTTAAGTTCCATAAATCTGTACTTAAATGGCCATTACTTTGGTCTTGACAACTGGGTGTGTTGTTAGTTATTCGTCAGCTGAAGGATTAAATTTAATGGATTTCAATTCCCTCAACACTTATTAATCAGAAAGAAAGACTTGAAGAAATAAGAAGATTATTCATTTAAGTTCTTATCGGCATCTTTTAGTGAGCTGTCTATGGTAAATCCAATGTAACTGTGAGAGCTGCTGTGCATGGGGGGGTGGATGTCAAATTGACCACTTTTGTAAAACTACAACACATCCATGATTTATATCTTCTGGAGAACATATTGTGACTAAGCTCAGCCCATGTCAGGGTTTTAGTGACTGGCTTACAATGCTGTAACATGGTTGGGGTTCCTTGGTTGCCTGGTACTGGAATTCACCAATCAATCATCATCACAAAGGCTTGGAGCCCTCAACAGGACAGTTGTTAAGATATCCCGCAGAGAGGGAGGAAGATTAGATTTTATTGCCTTCCGTCACAGTGAGGAATGTGGGGAATCTGTTGTGGTGGATGTTTATGTTAACTTTTATGTAGTTGTGTGTCTTGTTGCTTTTTTAATTTTAAGTATGACTGTATGGTAAATCGAATATCACTGCACCTTAATTGGTACACGTGACAATAGAAGACCTTGAACCTTTGAGTGATGGTGGAAGGTCGTTTTTCAGAGGGGAGGCCTGGGACTGGTGGTGTGCCTGAGGGATTGGTGCTGGACCAACTGCCGATTTATATCAATGATTAGGATGAGAATATAAAGGCATAATTAGTAAATTTGCAGATTACATTAAATTGGGTGGTTTTGTAGATGATGAAGATGGTTATTGAAAATTACAGCAAGATTTTCATCAGTTAGACACTGGGCAGACAAATGGTTATGTCATAGAAACATAGAAATAAGGTGCAGGAGTAGGTCATTCGGCCCTTCACCGCCATTCAATATGATCATGGCTGATCATCCAACTCAGTATCCCATACCTGCCTTCTCTCCATACCCTCTGATCCCCTTAGCCACAAGGGCCACATCTAACTCCCTCTTAAATATAGCCAATGAACTGGCCTCAACTACCCTCTGTGGCAGAGAGTTCCAGAGACCCACCACTCTCTGTGTGAAAAAAGTCCTTTTCATCTCGGTCCTAAAGGATTTCCCCCTTATCCTTAAGCTGTGACCCCTTGTCCTGGACCTCCCCAACATTGGGAACAATCTTCCTGCATCTAGCCTGTCCAACCCCTTAAGAATTTTGTAAGTTTCTATAAGATCGCCTCTCAATCTCCTAAATTCTAGAGAGTATAAACCGAGTCTATGCAGTCTTTGTTCATAAGACAGTCCTGACGTCCCAGGAATCAGTCTGGTGAACCTTCTCTGCACTCCCTCTATGGCAATAATGTCCTTCCTCAGATTTGGAGACCAGAACTGTACGCAATACTCCAGGTGTGGTCTCACCAAGACCCTGTACAACTGAAGTAGAACCTCCCTGCTCCTATACTCAAATCCTTTTGCTATGAAAGCTAACATACCATTCGCTTTCTTCACTGCCTGCTGCACCTGCATGCCTACTTTCAATGACTGGTGTACCATGACACCCAGGTCGCGCTGCACCTCCCCTTTTCCTAATTGGCCTCCATAAGGTCATAAGGTTATAAGTGATAAGAGCATAATTTCACTATGTATTCTGTCCCATTTCCATTGCAATAAAGACCAACTCACCATTAGATCTTCAAGTTGCTGACTATACCTTCATGCCTCCCCTTTGTGTTTCCTATATTAGGATCCAAGTCAATGGATATTTTTGAAGTGGAGATTAGCAGATTCTTGATCAGTAAGGGTGACAGGGGTTATGAAGAGAAGGCAGGAGACAGGCTGAGAGGGAAAGATAGATCAGCCATGATTGAATGGTGGAGCAGACTCGATGGGTTGAATGGCCTAATTCTGCTCCTAGAACTTATGATCCCTCTGCATTGCAACATTTGGTAGCCTCACTTTGTTTAAATAATAATTTATTTTTTCATTTACCCTTCCAACATTTTCCACGTTATACTCCATCTGCAACTTCTTCCTCAATCAGTCAACCTATCTATATCACTTTGTAAGCTTATCATGTCCTCATTAACTTGCTAATCCTCTTGTCTTTGTACCAGTATCATACCTGGCCACAGTATACTTGGTCCCGACATCACTGTAGTTAATATAGGTCTTGAACAGCTAATGTCTCAGCCTTGTATTCTTGTGGCACTATATTAGTTATTGTTTCCCAATCTGAAAATTGGGAAATATTTATCATGTCTTCCTGTTCCTTCACTACTTCTTGTTAGTTAGTCAATCACCTATCCATGCCAATAAATTACTCCTAATGAATGTGCGCTTATCTTGTGCAGTAACTTTTGTGCAGTTCCTAACAGTATCCTGCCCAACCTAATGTAAGAGTCTATAAGGAAATTAAATGGAAGTCAATTCAGTCTGAAGAAGGGTTCCCAACCTGAAATATCACGTATCCTTGTTCTCTCGAGATGCTAGCTGACCCATTGAGTTTACTGCAGTACGTGTCTTCTTCACACTGTTTGTGTAAGGTGTAAGCAAAACAAAAGACTAGAAGAAAAATTAAAAATTATTGAACAAAACATTTCCTTTAAAATTTGTCCTGGAGGGTTTGTTACATTGCAAATGAAGTATTTATGAAGGCTGTAATTCTACGTGTTCCAATAGTCACTGGACAAAATCTGATGAATTTCCACAGTAAATACTGGGATAAGCCACCCATTGATATTGCAACACTTTTGTACCATGGAATCACTTCTTTGTTCTATCTGGTGGCATTTAAATTAGCTTTTTACGACTTACTTGGAAGGAGAACATATTTAACCCTTGACTTCCAAATCACAGATTAATTATAGCGTAACATACAACCAGTAGCTAATTGCTTGCTGGTTCTAGCCTAATGATCTTATTTATATTTTTATGATATAATAACTAATGGCATTAATATTACTTCAGTCAATAAAAATAATAACACATCGACTCTATTAAATTTGCTTTTGCGTAACTAAATTCGCCATTACAGTATAGCAGCCTGACTGAGTTTACAGTAATATCACATTGCAATTTGAAGATTACATTTGTAATCCAAAATAAATTAAAATCAAATGTTCTGTAGCCTTTTCTGATCACTCTCGTGTTTGAACAAGGTTAGTACAAACTTCAAATATTTTTTAACTTGGTAGCAAATCAACTGTTATTTGGATTTTTTTGACATAAATTTTCGCACTATTTGAAATAACAACTGACTAATAAATAACAGCCAGATAACTTTTCTTGGTTGGTGTGGGTAGACACTAACTATACAATAACAAATGTGAAATTAATGTTTGAATAATCAGGTGGTGGGTCTTTCAGATAAAGAAATTATGCTTGGTCATAAACTCAGATTCACACAGCCATACAGTTCAGGATCAGGCCCTTCAGCCCAGCTTGTCCATGCTGACCAAATTGTCTTAGTGGGCTAATCCCATTTACCTGCATTTGGCCCTTAGCACTCTGAACCCTTCCTATCAAAACATCTGTCCAAATGTCTTTTAAAATTTGTAGAATCTATAGAAGTATTCGCTTCTATATCTTCCTCTGACAGCTCATACCAGATATGGACTGCCCTCTAATGAATGAAAATGTTTCCATGAGGTCCTACCTAAATAGAGAGGGTACAGAGGAGATTTACTAGAATGTTGCCCGAGTTTCAACAGCTAAGTTACAGAGATAGGTTGAATAAGTTAGGTCTTTATTCTCTGGAGCGCAGAAGGTTAAGGGGGGACTTGATAGAGGTCTTTAAAATGATGAGAGGGATAGACAGAGTTGATGTGGACAAGCTTTTCCCTTTGAGAATAGGGAAGATTCAAACAAGAGGACATGACTTTAGAATTAAGGGACAGAAGTTTAGGGGTAACATGAGGGGGAACTTCTTTACTCAGAGAGTGGTAGCGGTGTGGAATGAGCTTCCAGTGGAAGTGGTGGCGGCAGGTTCGTTGGTATCATTTAAAAATAAATTGGATAGGCATATGGATGAGAAGGGTATGGAGGGTTATGGTACGAGTGCAGGCAGGTGGGACTAAGGGAAAAAAGTTGTTTGGCACGGACTTGAAGGGCCGAGATGGCCTGTTTCCATGTTGTAATTGTTATATGGTTATATGGTTAAATGTCTCTCCTCTAACTTTAAGCCTATGCCCTTTTCGAATCCTCTGCTCTCAAACCCTGGTGGTCTGGGCTGTGTCTCCTAACTCCTGGAAACCTTTTGAAAATCAAGCCTCATCGGTATTAAATTCAATATTTAGAGCACATACTTTGCAATCCCCGTTCTTTAAATAATAAATAGCAAACTTTTCAGAGATAACTGTACACTTGCATATATTATGGATCAGTGGTTCTATGATTCATTCAACCACCAACCAAATGATTTAAATGGCGATAAATTCCAAAAGTGCTGGAAACACAGTTATCACCTGGGGGGAAAGTGTAAAATAGGTGACGTTTTAGCTGCAAGACTGTTCGTCAGAGCTGGTAACAGATTTCCGGGCCTGATCGTGGACTCTAGGTCAAACCAAGACGTACATCCCTCTGGTTGAGAGATATAGGATTTTAAATAACATTTACTCAAAGAAAGTACATTTGCTACAACTGAGTAAGTAAAAGTAGAATCAAAATGATAAAACGTTTATTGAACTGAAGAAAAAGGGAGATGTGGCTAATAGTGTCCAAAGTTGATGAAATTGTCAAACACCATCAAAGGACTGAAGGGCCCGTTTCCATGCTGTATGGCTCTGTGGCCCTGTGGCTCAGGAGCTGAGCTTGTCATTTGTAGGTTTCATTAGGTAAAAGCATTCCCGACTAATAATGAGCTGTGGAAGGGTGGGCAATATCTGGAAGACAGTACCATTAGAAAACTATTAGAGAAGGAGTTGAGAAGAGGCCAATTACTTAGAATGAGAGAGTGTTGCATGTGGAGCGAGCAATTGTGCAGCTTTGAAAGGTTGAGGGCAGTGGACGTTGAGTGACATGGAACAGAAGACCTTGTTAGATATGAAAAACCTTGAAATTGAGAAAGGGTTGTGAAGATGTATTGAGTTTCAACAAATATAGAAGAGCAATAGGAAGGATGGTGAAAGGAGAATTTGGACCTGGAGGGAAGGATAGGGGAGATGGACTGAAATCAAGAAGTTAGTCTGAGAACCTGAAGGCTGAATGAGAGGAAGGATGAGAATGAATTTACGAAAATAAGAGATAGACCAAAGAAATAGGAGGATGAAACGAGATATTGGTGGTGACAGAGACCATGACAAGGTGCTGGCAGTTTTGGCAGGGATTTGGTGGGTAGTTTAGGAGAGGTTTGACTCCAGAGCAAAATAATGTAGTTCATGGGAGGAATCGCAAGTTAGTGAGAGTTTTGAATCAGTGAGGATTCTAGATTAAGGCTAACAGGATTTTAAATCTAGTCAGTAGGAGTAAATTTCCACAAGTGAATTGCTACTCATTGACTGTTTCCTCTTGCAAAGAATTTCAGAATTCGGAGGGAAATGACATAAATACCAAAGTCCTCAAGTATGTGAATCAAACAGACCCTACAATATCAGCAGCACTTGTACTGTCTCTGAAATTCACTCCACGGAAATCATTGAATGAGTTTCAGAGCCCATCACAAATATGCTGATGCTGTTAAATAGCATTTCGTGCGAGGAAAGAGGAAGAATCTCTCGACGTGTATGTCTTAACTTGTGAATGGCAAAGTGTGATTCAAGCTCAGGAACATGCTGCATCAGAGTAGGGCTGTATCATGATCCTTGGCTGATCACTGAGAGGTGTAGACAGAAGTTAAAATTCTACCTCGACAGCTGGGGAATTTATATTTAGCGAATAAATGAAAATCTGAAGTAAAAATCTCACATCAGTATGGGCGATAATAATGAAACTGCTGGATAGTCATAAAAATCCAGCTGGTGCGTCAATGCTGTTTAAGGAAGAAAGTCTGCTGTCCTGCCCGGTCCTTGGATGATGCATGGACTCCTCGCTGTGAAGTGACAGAGTGAATCAGTGTGAGCTACAATAAGACCGATACCAGGTGAGTCACCCGGCATTGACCTATCTCCCACAGGTGACAAAGAACCGTCCAGCCCAGGTGACGTGTAGAGTGCTCCTCACAACATCGGAGCGTGGTCCCACTAATTGGTCAAACAATCACATTGGGATCACACTTTTCAGCCAAATCCCAGACTCCTCCATCACCATTCCTGGGAATATTTGTCCCACCAGCAACATGGATGAAAGAGTGGCTCTATGAATCACGTCGACTACAGACGCCAGGAGCAAGGAAACATCCTGCGGACTCACAGCTCAATTGATAAACTCGTATTCCTCGCGGCGAGGATGGCGAGAATAATGAATCCACTCTGTGCATGGAGTGCACTATCCATCACCAATGTTCCCAAAGGCAGGTGCCCCTGCGATAGTTGGATTGATTGGAAATGAGGTGGCGGGTTTAGCCCTGATGGTGGATCACTCTCTGTGTGCCACAGAAACAGTCCGGCAGCTCCATCGCTCCGCATTTCTCCAGCTCAGACAGTGCGCCAACCGTCCATATCCACACCTTTGCTATTTTCCACACTTCTTCCATTTGGAACAGCGGTAATCCATGACCTGAGGGAGGGGAGGGGGAGGTAACCGGGAGGTTTCCCTGCCCCCGCTGGACCTGATGTGAAGCGACATTCTGTAATCAGTGATGCTTATCATGCTACAGGAAGGAACTGCAGATGCTGGTTTAAACCGAAGATAGACACAAAATGCTGGAGTAACTCAGCGGGACAGGCGGTATCCCTGGATAGAAGGAATGGGTAACGTTTAGTGTCGGGAATTGTCGCCCATTCCTTCAATCCAGAGATGCTGCCTGTCCCGCAGAGTTACTCCAGCATTTTGCGTCTATCTTATGCTTATCAGTCACCTGACCTGCAAGGTCACTAAACTCCAGCAACTGTGCAGCTCCCAAATGTGCAGCTAGAGTCACTGCTGCAGCACTGCCACAAGGTGCCGGAAATATGCACCTGGCCTCAAGGCAGCAGGTGGCAGAAACTGCACTCATGCGTTACCTGACACATTGTACTGAAAGTCATCCCGTTCCTCATCAGAGATATATAGAATGTGTGAGGGGAAAACTTAGAAAATGTACAAAAATATATCAAGCACATAGAATTGGTGTTAATTAATTCAAGACGTAAACACCACTGAACTTAGCTTTTAGAGTCCTGGAGAGACAGAGCATAGAAACAGGCACTTCAGCCCATCGGGTTAGTACTAACCATCACCCAGCCATTTACACTAATCCTACGTTAATCCCTTTTTAAAAATTCTACGCATTCCCATCAACACTGTCACTGATTCTGCCGTCCACCTACACATTAAGACAAGTCACACAGGGCAATTAATCGATCAACCTGCACATCTTTGGATATGAGATGACACATGAACACCCAGAGGAAATCCACGAGGTCCCGTGAGAAATGCAAACTCCACACAGACAGCACCTGAAGTCAAAATTGACCCCGGATCTTTGGAACTACGAGACAGTGGCTTTATCAGCATCGTCACTGTGCTGCCTTAATGAATATTGCCAACATTTTTCAAGTCCATGGGGCCAGTTAAACAAGAGCACACAGTGGAAACCTATAATACCACAGGAAGAACATGCCAACTCCACATATCACTGCCAGAGATTAGAATTGGATCAGTTCCCTGAAGCCCCGAAGTCGTAACTGCCCCATTGAATAGTGCTGCCCCATTGATGCCTGTACAGTATTTGATTCCATTCACAGTGATTCTAGCAGCATGATCCGGATATATTCAAGTCAAGTCAAGTTTATTCGTCACATACACATACGGGATGTGCAGTGAAATGAAATAATCTGACATGGGAGCACCACAGAAGCACCAGTCAATGATCACATCCAACAGAAGAGGAATCTGAACACTTCGTCTTCAGATTGGACAGCATTAGAATCACCAGTTCTCTCATAATCCACATGACCAGTTTAGTTTAGAAGTGCTACATGGAAACAGGCCCTTCGGCCCATCAGGTCCGCGCCAACCATCGATCAGCCTTTCACACCAGCACTGCGTTATCCCACATTAGTAACCACTCCCTACACACTAGGGGCAATTTACGGATGGCCAATTAACCAACCAGCCCTCATGTCTTTGGGAGGTGGGGGGGGGGGGGGGTGGGGGGAGGGGGGGAAACCCAAGCACCCGGAGGTAACCCACATGGTGATATGGAGAACATGCAAACTCCACACAGACCCGAGGTCTGGATTGAACCTCTGGGGTTCTCTGGGGTTGCGAGGCAGCAGCTCTACCTGCTGCGCCACTGTGCCACCTTATTGATGAGGAATCTAAAATGGATCAGCAACTAAAATATTGTGGCTAAAAGCATTGTGGAGAGCCTGGGATGTTCTGTCATGAGTATCTTTTAACATTCTCCCCTTGTCCTACGGGATTGTTGAAGCAATAGGTTTGAAATCATTAAGGACAAAGTTTATCATCCCACCCTTCATCTTAAGAGACCTCATTGGAGACCTTTGAGCTATCTTTAATCGGACTTTATCTTGCACTAGTTATTATTACCTTTATCTGTAGACTGTGGACGGCTGAATTGCAATCACGTATAGCATTTCTTTGACTGGATGACATGCAAACTAAAGCTTTTCACTGTACCTTGGTACATGACAATAATAAACTAAACTAAATTGAAGAATTAATCCCTTCCATCAGCATTGCAGGCTGTGCAGAAAAAGGTCGCAGTCGACCCGGAGATGAAGGGTTAATACGTGGAACCTGGTTGAGCACGTTGGTCTGATGGTCTGTGGAGATCAGGCAAATGAGAGGTGAGTTAATTGAAACAAATAATTCCGAAAGGAACTGCTGTGGAAACCAAGATGTTTGACCTCTGCGTTTTTGTAAAACCAGAGGCACAATTTCAAACTGAGGGTCTGCTCATTCAGGGAAGGGGTGAGCAGGAATTTCGTCACTCACGGCATCAGGAATTTTTGGATGAGTCTACCCCAGAAAAAGGCTGTGGAGGTGAGAGAAGTCGTTGAGTATATTTAAGGCAGAGGATGCAGGGATATCAGCAAAACAGATGCAAGGCAAAGGGATAGACCAGGAATAGGTATAGAAGCCAAGTTTGGATCCACATGATATGAGAAAACATCGGAGCAGGCATGAGGGGTTGGTTGGCCTACACGTTCTTGCGTTCTTGTGTTCATTTGGTCAACTGCTGGTTCCCCTTGTGTTAAAGAAGGAACTGCAGATGCTGGAGAATCGAGGGTTACACAAAAAGCTGGAGAAACTCAGCGGGTGCAGCAGCATCTAAGGAGCGAAGGAGATAGGCGACGTTTCGGGTCGAGACCCTTCTTCAGACTGGTCAGGGATCAGGGAAACAAGAGATATAAACAGTGATGTGGAGAGATAAGGAACAATGAGTGAAAGATATGCAAAAAAGTATTGGTGATAAAGGAAGCAGGCCATTGTAAGCTGTTTGTGGTGTCAAAATGAGAAGCTAGTGCGACTGGGGGGGGGAGATGGAGAAGGAATGTCAGGGCCAGAGGGCTGAGGGAGAGGTGGGGGGGGAGGCAGTCTGGGTTAACAGAATTGAGAAAATTCAATGTTTAAGCCCAGAGGATGCAGACTCCCCAAGCGGAATATGAGGTGCTGTTCCTCCAACTTGCGGTGTTGATCACTCTGGCCGTGGAGGAGGCCCAGGACCGAGAGGTCGGATACGGAGTGGGAGGGGGAGTTGAAGTGCTGAGCCACCGGGAGGTCGGGTTGGTTATTGCGGACCGAGCGGAGGTGTTCGGCGAAACGATCGCCCAACCTACGCTTGGTCTCACCGATGTAGATCAGCTGGCATCTGGAGCAACGGATGCAGTAGATGAGGTTGGAGGAGGTGCAGGTGAACCTCTGTCGGACTTGGAATGACTGCTTGGGTCCCTGAAAGGATTGGATGGGGGAGGTGAAGGGACAAGTGTGGCATCTCTTGCGGTTGCAAGGGAAAGTGCCCGGGGAAGGAGTGGAGCGGGAGGGAAGGGAAGAATTGACGAGGGAGTTGCGGAGGGAGCGGTCTTTGCGGAAGGCAGACAGGGGGGGAGATGGGAAGATGTGGCGAGTGGAGGGGTCACGTTGGAGGTGACGAAACTGGCGGAGGACTATCTGTTGTATGCGCTGGCTGGTGGGGTGAAAGGTGAGGACCAGGGGGACTTGGCCCTTGTTGTGAGTGGGGGAATGGGGAGAGAGGGCAGTGTTGCGGGGTATGGAGGAGACCCTGGTGCGAGCCTCATCTATAGTGGGGGAGGGGAAACCCCGTTCTCTGAAGAACGAGGACATTTGCGATGACCTGGTGTGGAACACGTCATCCTGGGAGCAGATGCGGCGTAGACGGAGGAATTGGGAATAGGGGATGGAGTCCTTACAGGAAGCAGGGTGGGAGGAATAGTCCAGGTAGCTGTGGGAGTCAGTTGGTTTGTAGTGGATGTCAGTCAGGAGTGTATCACCTGCAATAGAGATGGTGAGGTCAAGGAATGGTAGGGAAATGTCGGAAATGGTCCAAGTATATTTGAGTGCCGGATGGAAGTTGGTTGTGAAATGGATGAAGTCAGTCAGTTCTGCGTGGGTGCAGGAGGTGACACCAAAGCAGTCGTCAATGTAACGGAGGTAAAGGTCGGGGGTGGGGCCCTGGTACGCCGAGAACAAAGATTGTTCGACGTGCCCGACAAAGAGGCAGGCGTAGCTAGGGCCCATGCGTGTGCCCATAGCTACGCCTTGTGTTTGGAGGAAATGGGAGGAGTCAAAAGAGAAGTTGTTGAGGGTAAGGACCAACTCCGCTAGGCGGAGGAGGGTGTCAGTGGATGGGTATGGGTTGCTCCTCTGGTCGAGGAAGTACCGGAGGGCTTTGAGACCATCCTGGTGGGGGATGCAGGTGTATAGTGACTGGACGTCCATGGTGAAGATGAGAGGATGGGGGCCTGGACAACGGAATGTGCGGAGCCGACGGAGAGTGTCTGAGGTGTCTTGAACATAGGTGGGGAGGGATTTAACAAAGGGGGATAGGATGGATAGGTTCCCTTTTTGGAAATAAATTGTTTTCTTCATTGCTGTTGAACCTCCCATGGGAACATCATCTCCACAATCAACAAGAACATGAAACACAATGAACACAAACTGATTGTTTAAGAAAGAACTGCAGATGCTGGAAAATGCTGGAGAGACTCAGCGGGTGAGGAAGCACCTATGAAGCGAAAGAATAGGTGACGTTTCTGGTTGAGACCCTTCTTCAGACTGATGTGGGGGTGCAGGGGGAGGGGGCAGGAAGAAGAAAGGAAAAGGCAGAGACAGTGGGCTGTGGACGAGCTGGGAAGGGGAGGGGAAAGAGGGAGAAAGCAAGGACTACCTGAAATTGGAGAAGTGAATGTTCATACTGCTGGGGTGTAAACTACCCAAGCAAAATATGATGTGCTGCTCCCCCAATTTGCGGTGGGACTCACTCTGGCCATGGAGGAGGCCCAGGACAGAAAGGGCGGATTCGGAATGGGAGGGGGAGTTGAAGTGCTGAGTCACCGTGAGATCAGGTTGGTTATTGCGAGATGAGTGGAGGTGTTTGGCCTATGCTTGGTCTCACCGATGTAGAGCAGCTGACACCTTGAGCAGCGGATGCAATAGATGAGGTTGGAGGAGGTGCAGGCGAACCTCTGCCGCACCTGGAAAGACTGCTTGGGTCCTTGGATGGAGTCAAGGGGGGAGATGAAGCAACAAGTGTAGCATTTCCTGCAATTGAAAGGGAAAGTGCCAAGAGAGGGGATGGTTTGGGTGGGAAGGGACGAATTAACCAGGGAGTTATGGAGGGAACAGTCTCTGTGGAAAGTCAAAAGGGGAGGAGATGGGAAGATATGGCCAGTGGTGGGATCCCGCTGGAGGTGGCGAAAATGTTGGAGGATTATTCCACCACACACTGATTAATGGGTTTATTCTTCACAACCTCGGTGGATGTTTTATCGCAGGGTGTGGTCAGGGGTGAGGATGGGATAGGGATGAGGGGTGGGGATGAGGGGTGGGGATGAGCGGGGGGGATGGATTGAGGAGTGGGGTGGGTTGAGGAGTGGGGTGGGTTGAGGAGTGGGGTGGGTTGAGGAGTGGGGTGGGGTGGGTTGAGGGGTGGGGTGGGGTGGGTTGAGGGGTGGGGTGGGATGAAAGGTGGGGATGGGTTGAGGGGTGGGGCGAGGGGTTGCTCATGTCCACCATCTTAATGTCATTTAAGGGTGGACAATTTATTCAGCCTATGCACGGATAATAATATTAAAAATATTGGGCTCTCAATTCAACAGCCTTGCAGGGCAGAGCAAAGCAAAATTCAGCTACGGAGTTAATTTCCCAGACATCGTTTCCAAAATGATTGCATTTAAAAATTATTCATGAAAAATCAAACTATTTTCCATCTAATCAATGAATGATCCAGCATTCAGTCAGGAACATGGCTTTACAAGCTGTGCATGCGAAGATTGATCTATATTTCTAAAACTTAATGACTGGAAAAAAGACTGTCAGAGTTCCCTAATTGTATATCTGTCACTGACTCCTCAAAATATTGCTTCATGGATGCTGTGATTCGTATTGAATTGTTCATTTTAGATTTATTATCTGTCACCCTTCTGATGTGTACTGACAGTCAAGATTTTAACATCTAAGCCGTGTCTCAATTTAACTTGTGTATGTCTTGATTTTCAGAGTTTTGAGTTGGCCTTCTGTTGATTTTCAGAATACCACAGAGACCTGTGTTTGCTAAGTGGAATTTTTCCTGCTCATCAATGCAGCAACAACATACACACTTGGAAGTTCCACTCATTGAATAAATCATTTCCTTGTTTTTTTCTTTTCTAAAGGACTTACCCCTGGTACGTCCCACCCGAAAACCCTTCCTACCACCCCCTCCCACCCCATCCCTGCCCAATGTTAAAAGAAACACAGATACCTTTTGAAGAATGAACTCATTAAACAGTCCATGCACAGTTTATCGTATTTTGTTCAGTGGCAGCTTGTGCAAGCATTCGCTCCTCAATTCCCTCCGCATTTCTCCCTCTTCACAAACCTACTTAATATGAAAATTTGACTTTTTGATTATCAGCAGTCTTGCAAAAACCCTGAGCCCAGCTGTGAAAAATCAGAGAGTATTTTGATGCAGGTCCCTTTTGCTGCAGTTTATTGATCAGGGACAAATCGAGATGCTTCCATCATTATATATCTTGTACACAACTAACTCTTGGTCTGGATAAACTTGACTTTATCCTTGTGGGGTTTACCCTTTACCTCTCTTTCTGTAGAAAGACCTCCTCTCTGCACGAGGACTCTCTAAAGACAGGCCAGCAATCCTATAATGAGTGGGACCGGATCAGGGGCACAAACACCAAGACTGTGCAAAGTAAGGAAGCCTGAGCTTCACCGCATCATCAGAGCTTTCTAATGAGATGCAAAGCAACACATCATCATTCCAGAGTGGTTTACATAAAATTACTATGTCCCACAGAGGCACAATGTGCTCAAAAATAGACACACCTCCGCATGAGTATATCAGAACCAACCATTCACCCGCAATCAGTAATTTACCATACATTTCCCTGTCTATTTGGAGAGATTTTTCTGCAACAAAATTCTAGTTCTGAGTAAGATGTTTTGTGCTACTCAAGCCTTTCATACGAGCTTAGGAAATGAGATCAGCAACAATCTGCTCTGCCACTCAGTGCAATCTTCTCTCTCCTCTTTTTCTCAGTCCCATCTCTTTGTTTCTTGAGAGCCCCAAAAATCCATTCAACTCAGTCTTGAATATATTCAACAAATTAAGCAGTTACACCACTCTGGAACAGAGAATATCAAAGGGCTATAATTCTCCAAATGAATAAATGTGTATCTACTGTGTATCCCTGTTCAAATGACTGACTCCCAACATGACATAAAATCTCCTGATTTTCAAAGGTCAGGCGAGATATTGCCTTCACGATGTTGCAGCATCACGAACACGTGCGAGCTCGGCACAGACCACGATGATCATACTTGGCCGTCTGCTCTACTGATAGTGACCTTCTGGACCAGGGCAGGCATTTGTCCTTCTGGCAGCTCCCACAGTCCATAGATGCTCCCCTACTCCCTCAATTGTATTTTTGGTTACTTTTATAGTAGGCATCTTAATATGGACTTTACTGGTACTCAACACTACTGGGGTGGATTTTTACGTCTATTCTCTGCCCCTCATCTGAAAAGGGTCAATCAAAACTATTCAAAATCCCTCTCTGCAGCTTCAATACATCCCCTTTACAGAATCTATCAGGTTATGGTTACACGTTTCTATATACCAGTGACCTTTGATCCTTGTGAACTTCAATAATGTCGATCGGTCAGTTCTCCTTTCTCCTACGTATACATTCTGAGCTTAATAGTTCTGAACGACTCCAGTATGGGTTTAGTTAATGTCTTTGGCGGTGTTTTGGACGAATCATTCTGAGAGTAGTAAACACAACTGGGTTCAGTCCACCAGGTGAACAGAACCGATGTTATTAATAGGCGGTAGGTACACAAAAGGCTGGAGAAACTCAGCGGGTGCAGCAGCATCTAAGGAGCGAAGGAGATAGGCAACGTTTAGGGCCAAAACCCTTCTTCAGACTACCTATAGACTGCCTGGAGCTGGAGAGTCTCTTTGACATCCATCACATGGGGTTCTGACGATCTAAGAGAGATAATCTTCAGATAATCTTCTGATCGTCCCGATATCTCGTCCGCTGCAGGCTGCAGCCACTCATCTTGTGTTCTGGCAGCGTATTCCTTTTTCCTGTCTCTCATCACCTTACCACGTCCTGGCTCACATTGAACATCTGCCACTTGACAGGCCAATTCCCCAGATCCTCACAATCTGACCTCTTTGCTCCCTATTATTTGCATTTCCTTTCCTCTGCTTTATATCATTAGTGAATTTCGACAGCTTGGCTCCTGTCCCAAACATCAGATCAGTTAAGTACAATGTAAACAATAATAGATTGCTGACCTTGAGGTAATTATCTTTCCACTATTTGATGCACGCCCGTGTATAATTGCCTACGTGCCATCTCCATTTAAGCATCGTTTCATTTATGTTAAGTCTGCTTTAAAAAGGTGGTTGACCTCACTGGTGTTGTATGCTTTTCTTCTCTCCTCTTTTATATCCTAGTTTTGAGCTCCTGGCTGCTCCAACAGTGGTTCCAGTGAAGAGTCCAAAGTTTCTGGAATCCTCTCCCTCAACTATCAAGGCTCATACCCACCTCTCCCTCTTCAATGCTTTCTCAGACCTCATGCCTCTCATCGATACCTGTCCTAATACCCGTTTATAGAAGCAAAGCAAGTGTCCTTAAGCTAAGCCAATAGTTCAGTGCTATAACAGACTTGTCATTTCCGTTCTTGGTCCACACCCACACTGACTGCCCTCAGCTTCCTACACTACTCCAATGAAACTCATTACTCAAGAAAGACCACCTTATCTTTAAGCTACCAATTTCAATCCCTAGTTCAAAGATATCACGTCTTAACCACCTTGCCTTCTATTCAAGTTATCATCCATTGCTTATCATTGTGCCAATTGTATTAATAACACATCTGGACCAAGTGTTTATTTTTTTCCCATTTCTCACCTTTGTGCAACCAATCACCCCCTTCGTCTGTATTCATCTATAACCTGCCACACGTTGTCCTGCCTCTCCTCTCTTCCAGCTTTCTTCCACTCTACCCCCCCACCAACTCACAATCAGTCTGAAGAAGGGCCCAGACCTTAAAAATGTCACCTATCCATGATCTCCAAGGATGCTGCCTGACCCAATGACTTACTCCAGCACTTTGTGTCTTTTTAAAATTTATTTTCTTGTCCCGTTCCCAATACTTTGTTGATCTACAGTATCAACACCTACTGAATAATCCTTCTCGCCTTCCACCTAAACACAGAGCCGACGGAAGCAAAACACTGCAGGTACTGCAAATCCAAAGGTGAATTGGAAAATCTTGGAAATGAATTTTCAGTCAGACTGAGAGACAAGGTTGTTGTTTAAAGTTAGGATCTTGCACAAGGAAGGCGTTTCCACCCCTTTCCCCAATTCCCTTCTTCTATACGGCTACATCATGAACTCAGTTTCTCCACTCCAGATGCTGCCGGACCTGCTTATTTACATCAAGTATCAATTTTGAATTTCAGATTTCAATCATCAAGGTGCATTACTTTCTCACACCTCTTTGTGTGGCTCGGTGTATAGACTATGTAAATCCACATTCTTCTCATATGCTCATTCTTCAAACAATTGCAGTAAAGGTGAGTCGAATTGCAAAGGCACAAACATCTTCCTGCTGTTTCAATTTCACATTCATACCCTGCACCAACATGCCTTATCATTAGATTGCAGGCTGGCAGAAAAATGCAGGCAATCAAAGTATTTCACAACAGCTGTTACAAAGTAAAATGGTAGTTATGGATTCATGGTTGCACTACAGACCTGAGAGGATAAGGAGGTCTGGAACAACACTGCCCATCACAGAACCTGCTAACCCCTCTACTGACCACTGAGGGCAGCACAGACTGTCTTGTATTCAATTATGTTTGAGTATTTTCATCTGTGTGTCATTATCATTTGTGTTATCCATTGAGTTTCCTATTTAAGTGCTGGTGTTTGTCTTTATCATGGATTTTTCCCCCTTGCTGGGCTATGCACTCTTGTTGATCAAGAGTATTTAAAAAAAAAAAAAAAATCCTTTTTGAGTTTAATTTGCTCTTGACTCCTGTGTCTTTGGCTGAAACTCAATGGAAGAAACAGTGGTAGGAGTAGGCCATTCAGCCCATCATGCCTGGTCTGCCATTGAGAAAGGCCATGGCTTATCTCTTACCTCAGTGCCACTTTCCATGACTATCCCATTATCCCTTGATTGTCCTGGCATGGCATGGCATGTTGGCCTTTATAACAAAAGGAGTTGAGTATAGGAACAAAGAGATCCTTCTGCAATTGTACAGGGCCCTAGTGAGACCACACCTGGAGTATTGTGTGCAGTTTTGGTCCCCTAATTTGAGGAAGGACATTCTTGCTATTGAGGGAGTGCAGCGTAGGTTTACAAGGTTAATTCCCAGGATGGCGAGACTGTCATATGCTGAGAGAATGGAGCAGCTGGGCTTGTACACTCTTGAGTTTAGAAGGATGAGAGGGATCTCATTGAAACATATAAGATTGTTATGGGTTTGGACATGCTAGAGGCAGGAAACACGGGAAGTCCAGAACCAGGAGCCACAGTTTAAGAATATGGAGTAAGCCATTTAGAACGGAGACGAGGAACTTTTTCTCACAGAGAGTGGCGAGGCAGGTTCTCTGGATGCTTTCAAGAGAGAGCTAGATAGGGCTCTTAAAAATAGGGGATATGGGGGGAAGGTAGGAACGGGGTACTGATTGGGATGATCACATTGAATGGTGGTGCTGGCACGAAGGGCCGAAGGGCCTACTTCTGCACCTATTGTCTATTGCCTAATATTTAAAATTCTATTGATCCCTGCCTTACATATACACAGAGAGAACTTCACTGCCCTCTTGGCCTGAGTATTCTAAAGGATGCCGGGATCATTGCAGGTGAGACTTTCAACTCCTCCAGCAGTGACTGGAATAATATGAATGGAAAGGGAAAGCAGGGTGTGGAATATTTACCGTGCTTCCAGGAGAGCTTCTTCGGTCAGCATGTGAACAGTTCTACTGGAGATGGGACAATACTGGAACTAATGCCTTGGCATGTAACCAGGTGAAGGTTAAAGAGTTGGTGGGCAAACATCTAGGAGATGGTGATGCTAGCTCTGCTAGCATCAAGTTTCAAGGTAGTTGAAAATGATGCAAACAATTCTGAATTCAGCAAACACTGCAAGGCAGAAGAAAACTGAATGATCCAATTGAACCAAGAGAATTTCTATGATAATCATAACTGTTAAATATAATTTACCCATTGGCCATGAGGAACGAAAAGGTTAGAAGTAGATTCTTCAAGGCCTCTCACCTGGCAATACAATGAGGAGTGACTTGCAACCCTATTGCTTTTGGACCGACTGCCTCAGGCTGTGCCCACAGCTATTTGCTGCTGGAACAATATTTTTAGGATGGAGCAAGTCAGAGTTTCATTGTTGCCCGCGTGGAAAAATGATCCTGTAGAATTTCACATCCCTTTCATGAACTTCCTGGTCTTGCATGCAGACCAGTTGGTCCAATTCCTCGCCACACCTCCACTGTGTGATCCCACTGCTCCTTCACCCACAAATCCACCTGCTTCTGGTCCAGGTGTTAGCCAGGGTCCTGATGGTGGCCAGATTGAGTGGTCCATTTAGAGTTCTTGCTTTCTACCTGGCACTCACTGGTCTTGTGCTCGGGAGGCCAGCCTCTTATAATGGACCACGTCTCCCTCTGGAACTTTCAACTAGCCATCTGCCCAGGAAGTCCCACCTTGTCGATCACCCAGTATAATATTGTCCAGGCTGGTACTCAAATTCGGGAACATTGATCTGCTGCCCTTCCGGCCAAACATCATCTAATGTGATCCTTTATTCAGATTTTTGGTATCCGTTTCAAGTAACTCATTTTTATTTTTATTTGATGGGGATACTGTGGAGAGCGATAATGATTTGCTTTAAGAGCCATAAAACAAAACTGATCTTTTCCGTTATTGCTTTGTAATGCATAGTCCTTTCAGCTGCAACACCTTTATATTGCGATGGTACGAGTTTGACTAATAACGTATTTTGTTGTACTCTGTTCAATTCCTTGCTTTATTCACTTTAGAAATATTTATTTCCTTTCTTAACATAGTAAATGAGTTACCGGACAGACGCGATGGGCCAAATGGCCTAATTCTGCTCCTATGTCATGGCCTAAATGCTTCAATACCAACAATAGATTAGAATACAGCCTCTAAAACATTTCCATTTATCTACAAGAACTGCATTGTAGAGATTACTGGTCCATTATCTCTGGTTCATTTCAGTGGGTGACAATCCATCCACATTATCAGTAGGAAGGAACTGCGGATGCTGGTTTACACCGAAGATAGATGCAAAATGCTGGAGGAACTCTGAGGGACAGGCAGCATCTCCGGAGAGAAGGAATGGGAAACCCAGTGGAGTGCCCCTCTGAGTTCCTCCAGCATTTTGTGTCTATCTTCCACACTATCAGTAATTGTTTATTGCTGATTTGAGTGTCAGCTCTGGCTCAGGTGATGCATCCCCAACTCTGCATCAGAAGGTGGTGGGTTCGAGTCCCACTCCTGAGGTTTGTGCACCAACAATCCTTGTTGACACCGGTACAACACTGAGAGAATGCAGCATTGTCCAAGGTAGTATCTTCGGGATGAGATATTGAACTCGGACTGCAGCCTATTATTTAAAAGGGAAAGCAGTAATTTGCTTGATATTTATCCTTTAAAGTCCCAGCACTAAAGCAGACCATCTGGCCGTTATTACACTGCTGGTTGAGGTTCGGACTGTGTGCAAATGAGCTGGGGTTCATCCTGACATTGCGACAGTGACTGCATTTCACAAGGATTAGATTTGTTATACAGTGCTTTGAAAAAGGGAACCAAAAGCCTTTTTTTAATCCAGTTTACTAATTCATCGTTAATTCTCCATGCCTTTATCTGCTCAAAGTGCTTTTTCAAATGCTATCCGAAATCCAAGCAAGTTCTAACCTCCCGGCTTTTTGCTATTATTTTAAGCTCTTCAAAGGTTTTCAGTAGACTTGAGAGTCATGAGGCATAACCTATTGCTTCAGAAAGCAAGCTCAGTTCCCGTGGCCAAGGCCTCTTCGGATGATAATAGATGGCGTGCCATAAAATGCACTTGAGCATTTTCTCCACAACACAGATTTCCACTTTGGTTAACTGAAGAAAGTACGAGTGGAGTAAAAATAGCTGTCAGGGTGATTGATGCTACCTACAGATATTTATTTAAATTTTGCAAAGCCATTTAATAAACCAGAAAACCGTCCGAATGTCCTGGTGCTCGGCTTCTGGTTTATGTGTGAGATGCTGTAGGAACATTTTGAAATATCTTATTTCATCATATGTAAATCTGAATAGTTGTCTCATTCAGCTTTCAATGCTATTTTCGGTCTGTTAATGCATCAGGGACTTTTTAATGTACCACTCTAATTAGCTGCAGTGATATGTAAGCTATTCGAGACATCAGAATATTCATCCAATTAAAAGGAATGTAACATGCAATCATTTAAGAATTCTGCTTGTGTTTCCGTGTTGGCTTTCTTGTGTTTTCATAACAAACATTATTTCTCCAATAACTGGAATACTGTACGATACCTGACAGGCAGAATGAACTTTCAGCCAAATTTAGAAAGTTCCTTGGAAATGCAGCAATGCAAACAGATTGTTAAACAAAGGAAGACCAAATCTGCAGATGCTGAAAATCCAACACAAATATGAAAGCAGTTAGCAGGACCGGCAGCTTCTGTTGGGGAAAGAAACAGGCAACATTTCAAGTTACCAATGCTGATCGGCTCATGCCTCTCACCAGGGAGTGACCTGCAGAGGCTGCAATGGGTGGGAGTGGTGTGGCTGTCAGAGGCTGGAGTGGAGGGTGCGAGGAGGTGGTTAGTGGTGGTGGTAGAATGGGAGGCTGGAGTGGGGTGAGAGTGTGGGAGTGGGGTGAGAGCGTCAGAGAGGGGGGAATTGGAGAAGTAGAGAGGGGAGGGAAGGGTGAGAGAGGTGCAGGCAGTGCTATGGCCCAGCACAGGCTCAGTGGTGGAGATGTTGAATGCATCACTTGCAGTTTTTTTTTTAAATGAAGTTTATTCACAATAACAAAATGTACACCAAACAAAACCTGTACAAAAACTCTTTGCACCTTCTCAGGGTCTATGCATTCAAGTGGCAATCCCTGTAGTCTTCTCCTTCTTGCGTATGACGTGCACAGCCTAAAGTTGTATGACAACTTGTTCTATTTGATCTTATTTGATTGTGCACGCCGGGTTGATTGCATGTCGAAACAGGGCAGACCACGTGAAGGTTGCAATCTTCCACCCCACCCCTGAATTCAATTCAATTCAATCTTTAATTGTCATTGTGCAGTGTACAGTACAGAGACAACGAAATGCAGTTAGCATCTCCCCAGAAGAGCGAACTTAGAATAATGAAAAGTAATATATATATATATGTACAAACAGTATCAGCAATGCAATTATACTGGGGGAAGGGGGGGGGGGGGGGGGTGACTGGCAATCACTGAGGTGCAGAGTTAAGTATTGTAACAGCCACAGGGAAGAAGCTGTTCCTGAACCTGCTGGTCCGGCAACGGAGGGACCTGTAGTGCCTCCTCCCATGTAGCGGATGGGAGGAGGGTAAACAGTCTGTGGCTGGGGTGAGACCAGTCCTTGACGATGCTACGTGCCCTTCGCAGACATCGCTTGCTAAGGACAGACTCAATGGAGGGGAGTGAAGAACCGGTGATGCGTTGGGCAGTTTTCACCACCCTCTGCAGTGCTTTCTGGTCAGAGACAGAGCAGTTGCCATACCATACTGTGATACAGTTGGTAAGGATGCTCTCGATGGTGCACCGGTAGAAGTTCACCAGAATCTGAGGAGACAGGTGGACCACCTTTAGTCTCCTCAGTGTAAACAACACAGCTGCTCCACTCTTGCAGTTCTCTCGTGGGCCAGACATGAGCGTGTTCTCCTTGTAGAGGATGTCTTTAGCCTGGGCTCCTGCCCCAGACCACATCTCTCCTTCGCTGAACCTTCTGTTCCCGAACCTGGCAATTCTGATAGAAACAAATGCAATCATGTTATTTTTTTTAAATGAAAGTTGTTACTTCTGTTTCGCCTTTGTCGGGCAGAAATGGCAAATTACCATTTTCAGGAAGAAATGAAATAGGTCCCCATAAAATCACCCTATTAATGGTGATAATAATATTACATTTGCAATAATTACAGCCTCAGTGCAGGGGGTGCGGTAATGGTGGGCTGCACACAGGCAGAGCACTCTTTCCCACATTAACGTCTATTGACTCTTTGCTGATTAAGGTCAAAATTGAAAGTCCAAAGCTGCAGTGGAAACTTTTAATGTTTTTAAATGTTGCAGACTTAATAGAGGTCAATGCATTCTGGAAACAACAACAGATTTTCCATAGCAGGGACATTTCTACAATTACAAGCCTGCGCTCCCTGCTGTGGAAGTAATTCAGAGAATATTAGTTACCACACTGACATTTGCTTTAATGCTTTCAGTTAGAATATTGCCTGTTGCAAAATGACATTATTCAGAAAGGACAAGCGAGTCGTTGAAGCTTCCAACAGTCACCACAGGACAAAGTCAACCCAACCCCAAATGACACGCGTACAAAACCCAGCTCAACAGCGCAGCCACCAAGAATGAGCTTCCCTGTCGGAGCTGTCATCCTCTGGATGAGATACTTCACCAAAGGCCATTGCTCCCTCAGTTGGACATAAAGGACCACATCCTGCCACAAGACACATTTTACAACTGTTATCCGCATGAAGCTTTGGGGCTGTCGATGAGCCGTGGAAGACTACAACCTGTAATTCAGCGCCCATTGGCATCAACAGAGCGATGCACACATAGACTCAAAGCACATCAATGCAAATACAGTAGAGGGCATTTAACTGGGTGAATATCAGTGGGAAAGTGCGATGTTATCACAAGCCACCTGCAAAGTGGGAGCAGTTTATTTGCAAATCAGCACACTTAAACCATTTGCATGTTGATGCTTTACGAATGCAGACGGAATGTTCCAGACTGCCTGTGGTTTTGGTACAGTGCTGCCACGCCAGTTTGCCACATGGCTTTCCCAGCCAATGGAGTTACAACATAGATAGAACGGCCTAAGGCCTTGCACCACGAGATCAAGACCTTGCATGGCTGAGAGGAGATTGTCCTTGCACCACTGACAGGAGCCTTAAGGCCTTGCACTACAGGAGATCACGACCCTCTCAGAGGTCACCGTGAATACAGGGTCATGGGTGAGGGTGTTGGCTCCAGGAGCCACAGTAATTGAGGTTGGAGAGGAAGTATAGGTGTTGGATGTGGTTGAGAGGGAGGGGAGGGGGAAAGGTGAGGTTGACCCAGCAGAGATTGAGAGTGTGGGGGGAGATTGCTGAGATGAGTGGAGGGGGGTGGGTGACAGTATCCTCGCCAGTCAGAAGATTACGGGGAGAGGGGAGGGGCCTTAGTAAAAGGGCAAGTAGAAGGCTTACCTTGGAGGAGCCTTATCCAATGCTAACGTTGTCTGGGGAAAGTGCAGTCTAATTGATCCCGCATAGTTTCAAAATGAGAGTTGCATGTTGAATGGCAAATTGATGTGCATTGTGCAATGGATGAGCTGTGAGTGCAACTCCCATTGAGAAGAGTCTGGTCAGATTTCTTGAGGGATGAGAAATAATTCAGAAATAAACGGCAAATCACAATCTAATCTCAAAGTTGCGAATCTTTGCAAGATTTGGTTTGATGCGTCAGCATGGGACCTGCGGACCACCCCACATCCCACTTTGCTAGCCGCTACACTGGTAGCGCACTGACCTGCTGAGGAGAGGTTAACACCTTTGACCCCCCCAGCCCCCTTGGACAGCTGGCTTACAAATTCCACGATTGAGTACTTTTGAATTGCATCAATCAGAGATATTTAAAAGTATTTCAAAAACCTTTAACAGGCATCAAACCTAAGGGGACGAGCACTAAAGTGGAATTCAGGAGGGTCACTTTAAATGGCTGTGGAATCCTTGCCTCCATCGGTTACCAGGAATCGAGTGACTTCCACTGCAGGGGCAGCGGTCAGGAGCTAATCAGAATCAATGATTGCCTCTTTCTCTACCTCTTTCTCTACCTCTTCTGCCCAGGACCTCAGGTCAGGAGGAAAATGGTGGAAAAAGGTTACAAAGAAGCGTGGTCCATGAGCTGGTCAATCAACGGGAAGAGGTGCTTGTACTTTCTTTGCCAGACCAGAACCAGCTTCTGCCCATCTTTCACCATGATTGGAGCTTCTCAGATGTGCTTCCCCGAAGGCCAAAGGTCCTGTCTCATCAGCGAATCTCAAATCACTTATCAACTTGAATGGCTCGACGTTACTAGTAATTGCACGAGGAAAGGAAGTCAACAGACAAAGACTTCTGTTTCTGATAAGGTAAAAGGTGCTGGAATAGCAGCAAGCTTAAATAATCATAACATCATCAGTTGATTGATCGAGCCAGCTGTAATTCACGAATAAACATAATTTTGTGCAGAATCAATGGTTAAATCTTGGCATTAACAACGTGTCAATGATCTTCATCATCGTTATAGGTTATTGAACATAACTCAACGTTGAGAAGCCTGGTGAATCTGTCTGCCACCATCTCTGCTCAGTAGAAAGTGGAGATGGAATGGGTCAGCTTTTCATTGTTATGAGAACTATTTGGTTTGACGTATCTGAATCGCAAAGCACATAAACTCCTGGTCAAAGGAATAAATGCAGAGAAACTTGCATGCATAAATATAATAGGAAGCATTTGAGTGAAGGTGATCTTAGAATGACAAGATTCAAAGTGGAAAGCACACAGATCGAAGAGGAAATAAAGGTAAATAATGAGAATGTCTTTATCCTTTATCCGAATACAGATAGATGCATGTATATTGCTCACATGTAAACCAGCAGCCATCGCTAAACATTGTGCTAAATGGTTTAGACGTGTCAAACATAAGCACAATCTTCATCAGTTGAAAAGAATAAAACACAACTCAATAAAATATATTGAAAAAGATAGCAAGGAGTGAGAAAAGATATCAGAGGCACATGATTAAAATATGATTATATTGGGAAAGTATTAAAGTCCAAGGTGAAATCAAGATGTGAAGAGGGGGAGAAATAATGTTGGAAAATTAGAATGGCTTAAATAAAATGAAGTGAAACCATGATATGCCCCTTGTGGCTGTGAGGGTTGGGACATGATGAAGGATCAGTAATGGTTGAGCTCTTTGAAATGATTACGAAGAATTTAAAAACTTGAATATTTATGAGGCAGCACGACCAGCTGGAGTGCTTCTAAGAATACTTAAGAAAATGAGCGTGGAAGCAGGGAAGCTGTGCTGAAGATAAGTTGCTGCTCATTAATGTAGGGGCATTAGGAAACTGCTCAACGGATGATTCGGAGAATTATAGACCTTTCACCTTGGGATGCACAAAGACAACAAAATGAGAGACAAATCAGAAACTGATTCAGGCGGACTTAACTGCAGTAAATGTAAAATCCCAGTAGCTCCATGTATCTGTGGTAGACATTGTAAAGGGCCATATCTTGCTGTGGGAACTGGACTAGGTGGTGTGAGGAACAGAATGCATGGCCAGCCTGAGCTCTTTGATTCAGTGCAGGGCACTCACCAAATTAGTATGGTACTCATTAACACAAGTCCAGCACCAAGTCAGAGTCAACCAGGGTGTGTAACAGATAAGTGCACATCCACAAGGCACGACTCTGTGGGTGAGTACCACTTGTCATGGGCGCACCTTTCCAGTAACTGCCTCTCAATTCACTGCTGCCATCGGGAAGAAGTAAGAATCACATTGTTCCGTTTTGGTACATTTGACAATGAAACACTCTTCTTGACTACCTTGACTCTTGACTCGGTCCCTCCCACAGGGTGCGTGTTCCACGGCTGCAATTAGTGGAAGCCATCCCACGGTTTTTCTCCTGTTGCCCTGTCATGGTGTGTCACTGCTGGGGATGGATGGCCCAATTCTCCAACATGTCTCTGGACGCTTTAGGGTAACGACAATTTGCCAACTCTGTATCCTTCCGGGATGTGTGACCATTTGCAGTTGTTCTAAACAATATCCTGTTTGGTGTGAATTCCTTTAAAAATACACAATTTTGATTTGGGCATGAAATTGAGACCAAGTTGGAACTCCAAAGCAAAATACACCAATGAGGCCAATTGTCCGGCTGCAGTTCATGACACAGAAATACTACAACAACATTCAGACAGGATGTGACTGTGAATTTAAATGTAACTTTCCTGAAGTTGATGTTCAAACCACTCATGTTTATGCCATGAACATGTTTTTAATGTATATTTTACAAGTAGTACCTTGAAAGGAATGGCATTGCCAAATTTGCTCAGTGGATATGAACATTTTATCCTGGATAATCAGGAAGGAATAATTACGTGTGACTGTCCTTTCTGTAATGTGATGAGTTGTTGGCCAAAGAGGCATTGAAAACTATCTGCTCTGTACATATCTGATTCCTTCAGCTTTTATCTTTTCTGAAGCCTGGGAGGGGTATTAAATAATGAACATTTTAGTTTTTAATTTTTCATTCCCCACCTTTAAATGCACCTTTAAATATAAATTTATATTTCCCTTTTATATCTGATTTGACCTTGACCTCTTTAGTTCACCATTCCAATCATTCAATCTTTGTGGTCGATTGCCATATTCACTCAGGCAATCGATCTGAAGAAGGGTCCCGATCCAAAATGTTATCTGTCCATCCCACCACGGATGCTGCTTGACCTGTCGAGTTCCTCCAGCACTTGGTGCTTCACTCAAAGTCCCACATCCCTCGCTGGGCCAGATTCAATCTGCACTTGCAGCAGTTCCATGGGAACGTGACTGACCTGAATGGTACGGAGTAAGACTAGTGAACAGCAAACACCTTGGATGCCCTGCAATAACATCCGGATGTAATCTTCAAGTACAACTAAATTTAGGGAAATCAACTTTCATTGTGTAACCTTGTCCGCTGGGTGTTGGTTTGGAATGGGGGAGAGAAGGAATGTATCTTCACTGCTGAGCGGTCACCTCATGTCTGAACTCACCTTATCTAAATCCCAGTGGTCTAATCACCAAAAACCTCAGCGCTTATTCTTTAATTTTTCCCAAACTAATAAAACATCCTGTTTGATTTGATTTACTTCCTGTTTGTGGGATCCTTGTGCTGGTGAATTAGTTGCTGAATCTCCAGTGATTCAGGTGCACGTCATTGGCTATGAAATATTTTAACCAATCACACATGCATGCACTTTTTCCATTTCTCACTTCCACAGATGCATCTGGCCTGTCCCAGTGAATTCACCTAGTTTATCTCAATAGACAAGGGAAGTGGGATCACAGTTATAGAGTCACACAGCAGAAATCCAGGCGCCTCAGCCCAACTCATCCATGCCGACCAAGATGTCTGATGTAAATTATGTCTGCGAGCATTTAACCCATATCCCTCTATACCTTTCCTATCAAAGTAGCTGTACGTGTCTTTTAAATGTTGATATAGTATCTGCCTCAACTACCTCCTCAGTCATTTCACCCCATATACCCCCACCCTCTGTGTGAGAAAGCTGCCCCTCAGCTTCCTATTAAATCTTTCCTCTCTCACCTTTAACCTATGCCCTCTGGCTCCTGATTCCCCTAATCTGTTTTTTTAGTTTAGTTTAGAGATACAGCTCAGGAACAGGCCCTTCTGCCCACCGGGTCCGCACCGACCAGCGATCCCCGCTATCGCGGATCAACATTATCCTACACCCATTACGGACAATTTTTACATTTACCAAGCCAATTAACCTACAAACCTGTACGTCTTTGGAGTGTGAGATGAAACCGAAGATCTCAGAGAAAACCCACGGAGGTCACGGGGAGAACGTACAAACTCCGTACAGACAGCACCCTTAGTCAGGATCGAACGCGGGCCTCCTGCGCTGCATTCGCTGTAACTCAACTCAACTGCTGCGCCACCGTGGCTGCCCCTTGTTTAAAGACTTTATACATTCACCCTATCTATTCCCCTCATGATCTTATACACCTCTATAAGATCACCCCGCTGCCTCCTGTGCTCCAAGGAATAAAGCCCTAGCCTGCCCAACCTCTCGCCATAGCTCAGGCTCTTGGTCTTGGCAATCCCCTTGCAAATCTTCTTTGCACCCTTTCCCATTTAATGACATACCTGTAATCAGTTTTTTGCAGTTGGATTTAAGAATCCTTATAAATTGGATAGCCAAAGCAAAAAGCAAATCTGAAGCAAAATTTACCTGTCCAGCTGAGATGAGAATGATGAAAAATCATCATATCTTAACAGTGTTGTTGGCAGCCCCATGTATTGGAGAGTGAGCTGTGAAAGGGATGGGTTCTGTGCTTCCTGTAACTTTGCCTTGGTCTGAAGAGCGGATATTTTCTCATTCCTTGTTTCTGTCAACTCCCTTGGGTGTTTAGTTCCAGGCAGCTACACCATAAACAACAGTGTAGATTTACCGTCCTCCTGGGCATTTCACCACAGCGTAGTCAACTTCATTAACTTCCTTTCAAACTTTACGACTGTCTCTATCCCCATATTTCATCAGAGTCCAGTGCTTTCTCAAACCGGCTCTCAGTTGATCTATGAATTTTCATCTATTTCTGAAGGCAAATCGCTCCGTGCCATCTGTTGAAGGCCTCTTCAACTGGTTTTTGGATGGGGCTTGTTTAGGTGCAGCCCATGCAACGGCACCAACGTGCAGAAGACCCTGCAGCCATGCAGCACTGTTTGGTAGTGCATGCTGCACCTTTTAAGCTGATTTCTTGCATTTCAGCAGCCGCAGCCTCTGGGTACGAATCGGACAACTGCACAGCTTGTCCTCGGCTCAACTGCAAGCACGGGTCCTGAGCCACAACATCAACATCCGATTCTCCAACGCCCAGAGAGACCTGCTAATGGTTTTTATGCAAGACGTAGTTACTAAAGGAAAGGCTTCACACACGTTGCTCTTTGATGAGCTTGATATTGGGTACTTGGGATGGCTTCCTGCTGAGAATTATGACCAACACACCTCCTCCTCAATCCTCTCTCTCTTCTTGGAGCTCAATCCATTCAGTGGGCTTATTCTTCACACATTGTTACACAGACAAGTATCTATTAACACAGCCCTGTGTATAAATCACTTGAAAACAGAGTGGATCTCCCTGCCATTGTAAAGCATCATTTCTTGAGTCTGGATCTTAACAATTGGAATATAATTTCCATGCATTTTATTGATGTACTTCATTGAGAAATCATAATTATTGAAGTAAACTTGTTTTGACCTTGGGGAAAAAGTGGTCGGCATGTAGATACTGAACTGGTACCTTATAATATTCCGAATGGTTGAAAATGCCAGATGAGAAATCATCAGTGCCGGGTTTCTGAGCATGAAGTAACATGAAGTCCAAGGGATGGGCACCAACATTGTTGTAGCCACAGCCAAGGTGCATCTTTTTTCCTGATTCTCTTTGGTTGTCAGGTGAGAGTTGGAGAGGCTTAGTCTTCCGGAACTGGCTGCAGGGGATGAACAATACAATGGAGGTCCGGTCTGTGGTGCCTGGCCTGGGTCTGAGGTACAGCGGGGAAGGAAATAGCCAGACAGAGCAATGGTGACTGGAGGCTTGTGACAGGAGGTTCTATGTTCTATGTTCCGGTATTGTCTACAGGGGGATGCACACTATTGGGTTTGGCCTTCTCAGCTGAGATGCACTCCACCTCCACGAGGGTAGTCCCAGGCCCTTCACACTGCAGAGTGCAGGGGCGCTCCATTTAATGAGAGCTCAGATCCTCTAGATGGGTGTTCGTCATTCCTGATCATCACCATTACACTTAAAAACTAAGAACCCCAGGCAATTATGTCAGGCAACTGACTTTAATAACATTTGCTGCAGGGAGTGAATGCGATATTAAAAAGTTAAAATGTGATGGGGTTTTTTTAGAAATTACAATATTATACCAATTCCTCTCAAACAAAATGCGCACACAAAATAACAATAGTGCTTTGGGGAATATGGTGTTGATTGCAATGATTTGAACATCTGTAATGTTCTCCTACACGGAAATGTACTGTTCTATTTAATCGACTGAATCCCATAATTATACGTGATGCGATGTCACATAGAAACATAGAAAACATAGAAAAATAGGTGCAGAAGTAGGCCATTCGGCCCTTCGAGCCTGCACTGCCATTCAATGTGATCATGGCTGATCATCCAACTCAGTATCCCGTACCTGCCTTCTCTCCATACCCCCTGATCCCTTTAGCCACAAGTGCCACATCTAACGCCCTCTTAAATATAGCCAATGAACTGGCCTCAACTACCTTCTGTGGCAGAGAATTCCAGAGACTCACCACTCTCTGTGTAAAGAATGTTTTCCTCATCTCGGTCCTAAAGGAATTCCCCCTTATCCTTAGATTGTGACCCCTTGTTCTGGACTCCCCCAACATCGGGAACAATCTTCCAGCATCTAGCTTGTCCAACCCCTTAAGAATTTTGTAAGTTTCTATAAGATCCCCCCTCAATCTTCTAAATTCCAGCGAGTACAAGCCGAGTCTATCCAATCTTTCCTCATATGAAAGTCCTGACATCCCAGGAATCAGTCTGGTCACAGTTATTTTCGTGATTTTTATTTTACATACACTGGGCCAGAGGTTCTGAAGGGTTGTATCCTTGGATCTAAGTAAGAACACCATGCGCCAATCATTCATTGACCTTGATTTGCTGTTCCAACTGCGCCACACAGTAGTATAAGGGGAACGATTTAATCCCATTGGTTTAGTTCTCTATCTGGATAACATTGAATTCTTGAATTCCCAGTCTGAAGAAGGATCTCGACACGAAACATCACCCATTCCTTCTCTCCAGGGATGCCACCTGTCCCGCTGAGTTACTGCAACATTTTGTATCTATCTTTGGTGTGAACCAGCATCTGCAGTTCCTTCCGACACAGATTCTCACATTCCTGTCTCTGACCCTTGTGTCACATGATGTTCTTTTGTCTAATTATTTCTCTCCTGGTTGTAAATGGACACGTAATTCCTTTATTGTAATAAAATAATGTCAATGTAATTCCCTCAGCTGCGTCAACCGTTTCTTTTCACGATAGTTTCATTTTCCGTCTGTCTCCTTGCTCACCTGCCCACTAATATCCTTTTATTGCTTCACTTCTTGCCTCTTTCTATGAGTTCTAATTGTTCACACCCCTCAACACCCCTGGTTTCTCTTTGCCATTTCTCCATTGTCTGCATGCCCCTATCATCTGTTACCAGATCCTCCTTCACCGACTGTCACCCACCCGCCTCCTGCCAATCCCTCTCCTTTTCACTTCTGTATACCGCCTGTCATCCTTCCATGGAACTGATGCCGGGACTCAACCTGAAAGGTCGCCAGCCATTTGCCTCCACAGATGCTGCCTGACCCTCCAGAAGTTCAATTTTCTGATCGCTCCCGACTTGCTGCGTTTCACTTTATAAACCTGCTCTTTAGTCTGTCCTCTCCGACGTAGCTCTGAAGGTTGAGAACCGATGCCACAAAGGTGCTGCGTGGCCGCTTCATCTGACACCAGCCTCCAAACTCCTTTGCTCCTGCTCGAGAATTTTCCCAGCAAATATTGACTCCACTAACTTAATTTTAATATCCTAAGCCTGAAAGTTTAGATAAAACAAACAATTCTGTGCTAGTGTTTGCCGAGAGCTGTAGATTAATTTGCTTTGTTTAAAGGTTAGTTTTTTTTAAATGTAAGTTTGCTTATATTGCTTATCTAAGGGCAAAAATTGAAATCAGATTGCAAAGCCTCTTACCCGTCCTTTTCCTATCAGACTCTGGAGCTAAGATACAATTCCCCAGGCATCCTCTGGTGTCTTCACATTAATGACCTCCATTTACATTCAGGCGCATGCATGCTCCAAACCGGCTTACGCTGTCTCAAAGCTGTCATGGCCACAGTTTCACATTACTCTTTGTCATGTCAACTGATTTTCTCTTTTCATTTCTGTTTGACTGAAAGGGTTTGTTTATTTTCTTGATCACAAACTCAGGTGGTAGGTGTGGCGAGAGGAGAATTGGGGAGATGAATGAGAGGTTCTGATGAAGATGTCTGGGTGAGAATGGGGCGATTCAGGGCTCGATTGATACTGGGTTTCAGACGTCATGAGGGTAGACCCCCTTGGATTACACAACCAAATGTTAATAACATGATGGATGGTCATCTAGTGGCACTGCTAGACCTATGCATGGTCAGGGCCAGGTTGGAGATGCCACTTGGCGAGATCAGGTGCTGGAAGGGCTTGTTGGAGTTCAGGTGAGGTAGGAGAGGCAACAGTGATGGGTAAGTCGCGCACAATGTCAATGACTATGGGGTGCAAGAATGGGTGAGCTGCAGAGGGGGCTGGGGGTAGTTATCCGAGGATTGGGGAGGGGTGCAACACAAGGCGGAGTCAGGCGGTCAGTGGTAGAGTCAAGGCTATGGGAGAGAGATCTATTTGGGGATCAGGAGAGGGAGAAAGGGGCAGAGGGGTGAGGCAATGTGGGGCGGTGAAATGCAGTTCCGAGAAAGGGGAAGAGGGGTGAGGCAATGTGGTCAGTGTGACGGTGGTCTGGCACCGGGCTGGAGCAACAGGTAGACCCAGTTGTGAGAGTCAACACAGTTTGTGTGGCACGATGCTGCGACGGTAGAGTTGCTGCCTTTTAGCGCCAGACACCCGGGTTCGATCCTGACTATGGGTGCTGTCTGCATGGTGTTTGTACATTCTCCCCATGACCGACATACAGGTTTGTAGGCTAATTGGCTCGGTGCAATTGTAAATTATCTTTAGTGTGTGTAGGACCGTGTTAATGTGTGGGGATCACTGATCAGTGCGGACTCAGTGGGCCGAAGGGCTTGTTCTGCGCTAGAACCCTGAACTAAACAAAATAAACTAATGATGGAGATTCTAGATTCACGGATGCTGGGACATATGGATGTTGGGAGGCCATGGATAGGTGTGTCTGGGGATTGGAAGAAGAAGCAGGTTTTACTGTCATGCAAGCTACGTGGCTTTTGTCTTGTTGGTGATCTCCTGAGCAATTTGCAGCGACATTTTTGTCCCAGGGAACAAGCTTGGAGAAGGGACATCAGGCAGATTTGGCTATTATTTCCAGTTACAAAAGATCAGACACCTCCTTGAGGTGTTCAGGGGCAGTCCTTCATGTTTGACCCAACACAACAGGGTAGGTATGACTCTGGGAGAAAGGTCTATGAGATTACCGAGTACCTTCGTGGAGGCTAAGGAAATCACTTCAAGTTAACAGTCAGATACAGCTTGGACGAATTGAACAGCCACAAAGCCACAAGTGAGGAGGTCAGCCTTATTGCATTCAAGCTGTGGATTTTCAGCAGCAGGAAATATGGGCAATTCTTCACTGCCCAGTGGGGGAGCTGAAAATAGCTAACAAGGCACAATTAGAAATTGGAAATGGACCTTCTGCATCTCCATTACAATGGCCACCTTGACAGACAACAGGTTTAGCAACTATTCCCGAGTGGCAGTTATACATTTTGCTGTCCGTTGCAGGGAGACTGGAACATATTGAGATGGATTATATTGTTCATATTATGAGGAATTGTGAAGGCATATGTGATTCCAGGTTGCAGAAGACCTGTGTTTGACAAGTTAAATCAGCTTGTAATATATTACACAATGTTATATTTTAAGTTATAAAGTCCTTGGAGAAATACACTGCCGGCAGAATCCACATTTCATTCTGTCGAGAATGCAGCCCCACTAACTCTCTGAAACAAGCTGTCCAGGAGGCAATGCATATGCTTTAGCTTCAGGTTAGTCATTAAGGCGAAGGTACTTGGGATCGAACATGCAGGTTTACATCCAGCCTCTTGGCTGAGGCCTTTGCAGGAAAGGCAACCAGGTGACATGCTATCTTTTGTTTGACAAAAGCTTGAGAAAATTGGACACACATAACCCTGTCGGCAGAGCAGTTCCACATTGTGTTCCTGGGGGAGAGGGAGATTGACAGCACCTTGCCCAGGCTTAGAGGCTTCCTTGCCTTAATTCTGTCACTCCTTTCTTTCCAGACACACCAAAGATGTCAGATGAAGCCTCTCTGTTAATCTTTATATCTGCCACTCAGGTAATGATCTAATAGGACAAATCAACCTCCTATTACACAGTTCACATCATATTTACTTCATTAAAATGTAGGTAGATTGGATAACGGATGAGCGATCAGCTGTGCTGGTTTACATTACATACGTCAGCCTCTGCTTGTGGTCAGGTTAGAATGAGGCAGAGTTACCAGGTTTTGCAATTGGTGTTGACTTGATACGTCAAGGTGAAAGGTTTGACAGTTGAACGATAGCTGCTAAATTGGTTTCTCACTAATGTCTATTTCTAATAAAGTTGTTTGACTCAGGGGGCAAAGAAAGATTTGTTACATTTCTAGAATACTAATGATGGTGAGAGAGTTTGCGTTCAAGTTCTGAACGATAGGCAGAAACTGATGTTGTGTAGAATAGCTCAAAACTTGCAGTCAATGGCAAACCAGATGCCTCTGCTATTGACCTCAAAGAAAGCTACCTCAAAAGCCAGGATCTGTCTGAAGGAGGATCCCAACCCAAAACATTGTCTGTCCTTTTCCACCATGGATGCTGCCTGACTCACTGACTTCCCCCAGCATTTTGATTTTTAGTCAAACTTCCAGCATCTGCAGTCTCTTGGGTCGACCTACAAAGTCCAAGTGATTTTTCTGGTGGTAGCATTCATTTTTCTGATATTCATCGTGGCCGGGTATTAGTTCCACAGCATCTCTGGTGCCCAGCACATTCTTCACATTGGATAAGTAGCCACGTTAAAGAACTACATGGAACATGGATGTATGGCACGTGACAGGCTATTCGATCCAGCCTGTCTATACTTGCATTTATGCTCCAATTGAGCCTTAGTTTATCTTTTCTCAGCTAAATCTCTCAATGCGACTCTCTATTTCTTTCTCACTTTTGTTTGTTACAGCGCTCATTTCAACCACTTCCAGCAGAAGTGCGTCACACGTTGGGTAAAAAACTCTTCAGACTTCCACGATGGATTTGTTGATGACTGCTTGCCATCTGGATGATTCCCAGTCACGTCTTGTTCCCCACAAAGGGGAACTCTTCCTTTTTACCCATTCAAAATCTTTAATCATTTAAAAAACCTCAAGTATGTCACCCCACAGTCTATTCTTCTCAAGAGAAACCAGATGGTCTGTTCACACTGAATTGATGCATTTCAGCCATCATTTTCCTGGATGTTTAGTTTAGTGTAGTTTATCATTTAGTTTCATCTATTTTAGAACTTCCCTGCTCTGTCCTCTTTATCTCAATATCATTTTTTTGTTAACTGGTAAGCCAATGTCACGCAATACACTGTGTGGTCTAAACAAGCATCAATAGGAGTTGAGCACAACTTTTCCATTCTGTCATTCAAGAAATAAACCCTGGTGCTTTGCTGCATCCTTTGCGGTTACCTCTGGAGCAAAGTTATGTGATTGAGATTTTTATCGTTTCACAGATGTATACGAGGAGGAATTGGCTTAAACATTATACAATGTTTTAAATAATGATCACAACATGCATGTCGTTACCGTAGAAGTTAAACAATGAAAAATAAACATATATTGGTTTTGTTGTTTTAAAATCCTTTAATTTCTTATTTAATCTTGTGAATGGATTGTAAGAAGTTGCAAGAGAGCTTTAGAAAGATACAGTGATTTTGGCTGATTATTAAACGTGATAAAACCTGTCCAACAATGATTAAGATTTTCAAAGGTAGACAAAAATGCTGGAGAAACTCAGCGGGTGAGGCAGCATCTATGGAGCGAAGGAAATAGGCGACGTTTCGGGTCGAGACCCTTCTTCAAAATATTTTGAGGCAGTTCCAAATGGCCAAAACATTTTATTAGCTCCAGTAATGTCCTTGAAAAGGAAGCAGAAAGCTGCAAACAGCTTCACAAATTAATGGCTCCACAAAGCAAACATGTTACCACCATCACCGCTGCTATATCTAGAATAATCTCATCCTTCACAACTGGCAGGCACATCCCAGTGACCACAGGGTGTCCAGCTCCATCCTAGTTACATAGAGTGGCCATCTCGGGGCAAGTGACCCTCTCCACACCAGTGACCATGAAATGTTCATCGTCCCAGTGGCCACAGAGTGGCCATCACTGAATCAGTGACCATGGAGTGAGTGTCCACACAAGTGATGTCAGAGGGACCACCTACCTATAACTCTGTGACCATCCCAACACCAGTGACCATGAAGCATCCTTCTCCTTCCCAATGGCCACAGAGTGTCCATTTCCATCCCAGTGACCACAAAGTGTCCACATCAGTGACCATCCCAATGACAAAGGAGTCACTATCTCCTCCCAGTAACCGCGACGCAGGGGAAAAGCCTAAAATGGAAGTGTCGTATTTGGAGTTGAAGCAGTAAGTTTGAAGTGAGCCACAGGAGTGGGGATTCCGAGCTGGAAGTGGTTGCAGGCAGTGTAGAGAAAAACAAGTGGAGCACTTTATCAATTGAAAAATGTCTTGCACTGCAAATCCCTGTACCAAAGGCAGGAGCAGGAAGATCACAAACCTGGGGAAAGAGAAAGGGGAACTTGCAACAGACTGAATCGGGAGTAGAGAATGAGGAGCAGAGATTGATGGTGATGAGTATCCCATATCATCAGATGCTCAGGGAATGAAGCACCATGTGTCCAACTTCATTCCAAAGACTAGTCATGGGAAAGACTCAGATGAATCGTACAGACAGAGGCTTGTGTAGTCAATGTGAAAATATAAAATTTAAATCCACATACATGGAATTTAAATTTGGTACAGAATAGAATATTGGCGACATTATTTGTGAACCATTTTAATCTCATATCAGAAGTTAACTGGCAGTATAACATGCAGAAGTCTAATCACACATACAGTGAATTAAGACACTCTGTGTTGAAGCGTTAGTTAGGAGATCTCAGTCGGCAGTGTATATTATTAATATTGTTAAAGAGTATTGCATGAAAGAGGCCTGATATACAGGGAGATGTGAATTCCCTAAGCTGCTGTAATTACATTTTTCTCTCCATCTCCCAGTGTTCTGTTCAACTTTTGTTTCAGAATCTCTGATGCAGAATTTCTCATCATCTGACAGTGATGAGTGCATTCTCAATGCCGATCTCTGCAAGGCTTTAGCTGTGCTTTCCAAGTGTGAATTAATTGGATTTTGTATCCATTGCTCCTTCGAATCTAATCTGGAACAAAAGGACTTGTCAGCTTTATCTGGGATTTGTTTTGACGTTGTGGCAGAGGAAAATTTCATTATCTTGGGCATTGTGCGACGATGGTTTCAGAGGCACTGGTTTGTGGCTGCACTGTACAGAGCTGTGAATCATAAACACATTGACTTTCTGTGATTCACTTTCTCAGCCTTGCTCCCTGAAAGCTCGGCGAGTTAGGTCTGTGGGAAGCCAAACAATTCAGATTAGGGAAGTCACACAGTCAATCCGTACTCTGCAATAGCCTTTTCAATCACCTTTGTTACTTCAGGAAGAAGGTACAATTGGCCTCAGCACAGCTGATGTAGACGTGTGAGGTACTCTTGCTCCAAATCTTCTCCTGCGGCTGGGAGAGGATGTCTTCCAGGAACTGGTTTGTGGTTGACTGTGATTCCTTGTCCTCTCTCCTCACACCGACACCCTTTCCCTGCACCCACCCCATCTCCTCACACCCACCGCCCCTCTTCAAACCCCCCCCTCTCTTCACACCCACCCCCTCACCTCACACCCACCCCCTCCCCCTGCACACTCTCCTACCAAGCTACCCTTGTTCATTTCCGCCATACAAAACCTGGGTTACGAGCAGTTCTCAGGACAAGAATTGCCAACAGATTTCCTGACATTAAGCGTTCTTTCTGTCCGAGATTTTTACAACACGGAAACAGGTCCTTAGAAACATAGAAACATAGAAATTAGGTGCAGGAGTAGGCCATTCGGCCCTTCGAGCCTGCACCGCCATTCAATATGATCATGGCTGATCATCCAACTCAGTATCCCGTACCTGCCTTCTCTCCATACCCTCAGATCCCCTTAGCCACAAGGGCCACATCTAACTCCCTCTTAAATATAGCCAATGAACTGGCCTCAACTACCCTCTGTGGCAGAGAGTTCCAGAGACCCACCACTCTCTGTGTGAAAAGTCTGTATGTCCTTCAGCATAACCTGCCCATGCCTCACAATCTACACGTCCCACCTGCACGCGTTTGGTCCAATTCGCTCTAAACATTTCCAATCCGTTCACCAGTCCAAATGTCCTTTAAACTTTGTGATAGTTCCTGCCTCAACTACCTCCTCTGGCAGTTGGTTCCATATACCCACCACCCTCAGTGTGAAAGTTGCCCTTATTTCCCCGCTCTCCTTAAACCCATGACCCCTGGTTCTCGATTTGCCTATTCTGAGTAAAAGACTGTGCATTTACCCAATCTATTCTTCTCATGATTTTGTGCACCACTATGTGATCACCCCTCATTCTCCTGCATTCCAAGGAATAAAGTCTTAAGGGCCTGTCCCACCAGATGCGACTCCATGCGGTGAGCGCGACCAAACAGGAAGCGGGGGCCGCACGGAGGTCGGGTGATCCCCGTACAGGTCCCACCAGCATGCGCCTGCACGTGGCAAGCGCGACCAAACCGGCAGCGGGGGCCGCGTAGAGGTTGGGTGAGTGGCGCGACGTGGCGCGAAGGTGGAGCGAAGTTGGAGCGAAGTTCGCGGTAAGTTCGCAAGGACAGAGACGGACACACAGAGAGGGACACGGAGGCACACAGAGAGGGGCATGGAGGCACACAGAGAGGGGCACGGAGGCACATATAGAGAGGGTCACGGAGGCACATATAGAGAGGGTCACGGAGGCACATATAGAGAGGGTTACGGAGGCACATATATAGAGGGTCATGGAGGCACGACGTCGAGGCGGTGCGTAATGTGTCGAGGCGGCTGCGGGCCGACAGGCCGTTGCCGTGCGGAAATTTTGAACACAGGCCCTTTAGCCTCTCATCCACTCCCCATAGCTGTGGCCCTCAAGTCCTGGCAACATCCTCATAAATCTGTGTCTTTTTCCAGCTTCACAACATCTTTCCTTTAGCAGGCATGTAACATAACATCCAAACTTCTGTACTCATTACCCTGATTGATGAAGACCAACGTGCCACTTTCGGGGAACTATGTACCTGCACTCCTAGATCCTCTGCTTGGCAACACTTCCCAGAGCCGTGCCATTCACTGTGAACATCCTGCGCTAGTTTGACTTCACAAACATGCACCAAAAGTCCCAAAACACCTCGCACTTTTCGTTGCACAGGGAGTGTGTCGTGGACAACTTCATCCCAAAAAGCAAGTTGTAAATTCATGTTAGAAGTGCCCAGTGACATGGCTCCTCCTGTAGACGGACACAGGCGGGGCTGTTGTCTCCGCATGGGATCCACTGCAGGGAACAGGTTGGGGAACGGGTCTGAAAGGACAGGACAGCTCGAACTATGGCTGCCCAATGAGACGTGTGTGTGACATTGTGTGTGTGTGTGTGACAGTGAGCATGCGTGTTACAGTGCGTTCAGCTCCATGTGTGGACACGTTTGTGCGTGTGTGCGCGGTCGTGTGTGCACACATGTGTATGTTTCGACTCATATGCCGGGATGTTTGCGCAGAAGGCAGCAGAGGGTACAGTTCAGTGGAGTGAGCAGGAGCATTCGACCTGAGGAGGTTCCCTTTGGAAGGACCCTTCAGCTGCCAACTACGGACACAATAGACAATAGACAATAGGTGCAGGAGTAGGCCATTTTGCCCTTCGAGCCAGCACCATCATTCAATGTGATCATGGCTGATCATCCCCAATCAGTACCCCGTTCCTGCCTTCTCCCCATATCCCCTGACTCTGCTATTTTTAAGAGCCCTATCTAGCTCTCTCTTGAAAGCATCCAGAGAACCTGCCTCCACCGCCCTCTGAGGCAGAGAATTCCACAGACTCACCACTCTCTGTGAGAAAAAGTGTTTTCTCGTCTCCGTTCTAAATGGCTTACTCCTTATTCTTAAACTGTGGCCCCTGGTTCTGGACTCCCCCAACATCGGGAACATGTTTCCTGCTTCTAGTGTGTCCAAGCACTTAACAATATTATATGTTTCAATGAGATTCCCTCTCATCCTTCTAAACTCCAGAGTGTACCAGCCCAGCTGCTGCGTTCTATCAGCATATGACAGTCCCGCTATCCCGGGAATTAACCTCTCGCTCAGGTGGCTTACTCCCTCTGCTCTACCTCATCCACGGGAATGTTACAACATGGCCCTCAGGCAGAACGAGGGCACACTCCCGTCCTGGCACTCTCTCCCATTCACCCTGTTGTGTTGGAAATCCAGCAGCATCTTGATGCCACCCGCTGCACTGGCCCTTCAGCATCCAGTCCCGACATTATTTAACATAACTGTTTTCAGGGTTTGTGCTGCCTGCTATTTACTACATGTGTAGGAAGCAACTGCAGATGCTGGTTTAAACCGAAGGTAGACACAAAAAGCTGGAGTAACTCAACGGGACAGGTAGCATCTTAGGAGAGAATGAATGGGTAATATTTCGGGTCCGATCTGAAGAAGAGTCTTGACCTGAAACGTCACCAATTCCTTCTCTCCAGGGATGCTGCCTGTCCCGTTGAGTTACTCCAGCTTTTTGTGTCAGTCTGCTATTTACCAGAGTATTACACACCCTGTGCCTACCCAGTACATTTTCAGAAAGGTCGCAATCCTATTCAGGGTCCTCGGCTGTAGCGATGAGGGTTGGTGCAGGATATCCGCACCATGCAAGATTAAAGCTGCTAGTATGAGTGATACCATTTCTAGACATAAAAACGTTAATAATTCATAACACCCAGAGCAATGTGTTTTTTTTTTAAATGATGGATTGAAGAAGCAATGTGTCAAGACATTGAAAGAAAAGGCGGGATAAGAAACTTGAAATCATTTTAGAAGCATATCAAGAATGAATTTAATGATCTTGAAGCCTTTTATCTGACATGCAACTGAAAGTGAATCCGGAAGAGATGGGGAAGAGTTAACTTGAAAAAATGAAAGGGAACTGTGCAGGTTTTCTTTCAAAGAACTCTCGAGCTCAGGAACGGTGTTCAGAGATGTATTTTCCCTGCCTTGCCAACGGTTGTTTGCTGCATCTCCTGAAGAGCCAAAGAAGGCCCTCCAGCAAAGAGTATTTCAACTTTACAACAAAAGCAGGTTGTGGGAATACATCAGAGCACAAAGAGAAAGTGGAATCATTGAAACAAACATTAAACCAGCCTTTCATTCCCCATTCAAATGCTCAGTGTTTGTAAGAATCAGGAGTCAAGAGGTGAGTGCAACTTAACCACAGTGTGTGTCCTTGCCAGGCCATGTGATGATGATGATGATACTTTGTGCGGGATCTGGTATTTATTATTGCCAACATTTACCGTATTGTCCTTTCATAATTTCGGATCATGATTCCACGTCCACGTTAATATCTCCTCGGGACTATTTTGAACATAACAGCCCTCAATTATCTTTGATCCGAACTGGTCATTGATCCTTGCCCTGTTTTTTTTTTCTCTACAGATGCCACCTGACCTGCTAAGTAGTTCCAGAATGTTTGGGTTTTATTCAAAATTTCCAGCATCTTGTGGTTTGTCCTAACGCCATGATCCCTTTTGCCATTTAATTTCTTCTATCACTATCACAAACATCCCCTTTTGCGTAATCCTCCATCTCCCTTTCTGCCTGCACCTAAACCCTGTCTTGCCTCTTGTTCTGATGAAGGTCGTCAGACTGAAACATTAAAGCCCCTGTCCCACTTTCAAGACGTAATTGGCGACCTCTGCCGAGTTTACCCTTGACTCATACTCGCAGCATGGTCGCCACGAGGTCGAAGGAGGTCGTAGGAGGTCTTCGTAACTCTTCCTCATGGTCGTGAGTGGTCTCCGCGTACTCGTGGCCTCAAATAGGTTGTGTTGTTTTTTCCAGCCTGATAAAAAATGTCCACGAGTAAAAAAAAAGTCGGCATGGAAAAAATTGATACTTTTTACTCGTAGGTAGGTCGTAGATAGTCGTGAGTAGTCGTAGGCAGCCGTAGGTCAGTAACTGGCCTGAGAAAAAAATGCAAACATGACATCATTTTATCATATGATAATTTTCCACGCGTAGCTATTCGTAGTTGGTCTTAGGTGTGGAAGACTGAGGTCGGGGGGGTCGTAGGAGGTCGTAGACATAGTCGTAGGAGGTCCTAGACATAGTCGTAGGAGGTATTTTACTTTGGCGAGTCAAACCCACCATGACATTTTTTTCAACTCGTCTAGGGTCTTCAAAACTCGTGGATTAGGTCGTCCAAGTGGGACAGGCCCTTAACTCTGTTTCTATCAACAACCTGCTACATGCAGAGTTCCAACACTTTGCATTCAATTCAGAATATCAGCATCTATTTTGTTTTTGTTTAAGCGGATTAATAGATGGACTTCAAAAGTTTCGCAAACCAGAGTTGTAGCTTGGAATTCAGATGATTGAGAGATGGTTTGATCAAACTTTTCAAGACATTAACAAAAGCACTGGCCAGTAAAGAGAAACCGTCTCTGTTACATAGAAACATAGAAACATAGAAATTAGGTGCAGGAATAGGCCATTCGGCCCTTCGAGCCTGCACCGCCATTCAATACGATCATGGCTGATCATCCAACTCAGTATCCCGTACCTGCCTTCTCTCCATACCCTCTGATCCCCTTAGCCACAAGGGCCACATCTAACTCCCTCTTAAATATATCCAATGAACTGGCCTCAACTACCCTCTGTGGCAGAGAATTCCAGAGACCCACCACTCTCTGTGTGAAAAAATTCCTTCTCATCTCGGTCCTAAAGGATTTCCCCCTTATCCTTAAGCTGTGACCCCTTGTCCTGGACGTCCCCAACATCGGGAACAATCTTCCTGCATCTAGCCTGTCCAACCCCTTAAGAATCTTGTAAGTTTCTATAAGATCCCCTCTCAATCTCCTAAATTCTAGAGAGTATAAACCGAGTCTATGCAGTCTTTGTTCATAAGACAGTCCTGACATCCCAGGAATCAGTCTGGTGAACCTTCGCTGCACTCCCTCTATGGCAATAATGTCCTTCCTCAGATTTGGAGACCAGAACTGTACGCAATACTCCAGGTGTGGCCTCACCAAGACCCTATACAACTGAAGTAGAACCTCCCTGCTCCTATACTCAAATCCTTTTGCTATGAAAGCTAACATACCATTGGCTTTCTTCACTGCCTGTTGTACCTGCATGCCTACTTTCAATGACTGGTGTACCATGACACCCAGGTCGCGCTGCATCTCCCCTTTTCCTAATCGGCCACCATTTAGATAGTAGTCGGTTTTCCTATTTTTGCCACCAAAGTGGATAACTTCACATTTATCCACATTATACTGCATCTGCCAAACATTTGCCCACTCACCCAGCCTATCCAAGTCACCTTGCATTCTCCTAGCATCCTCCTCACAGCTAACACTGCCCCCCAGCTTAGTGTCATCCGCAAACTTGGAGATATTGCCTTCAATTCCCTCATCCAGATCATTTATGTATATTGTAAATAGCTGGGGTCCCAGCACTGAGCCTTGCGGTACCCCACTAGTCACTGCCTGCCATTGTGAAAACGACCCGTTAACTCCTACTCTTTGCTTCCTGTTTGCCAGCCAGTTCTCTATCCACATCAATACTGAACCCCCAATGTCATATGCTTTAAGTTTATATACTAATCACTCAGAGAGTCTAGGATTGATGAGTCCAGAACTTGAAGCCAGGCCCTTCACGAATGAAGTTGGTAAAGACTTCCCTTTGCAGAGTGGGAATGAAGTTCATGACTGTCTTCTGTCAATGTCTCCAGTGACAAGTTTCATGATACTAGATTTCAACAAAATGCAGCAGGTTTTTTTCTTTAACTGGAAGCCAGAGCCCTGGCTAAGGAACGTAAACAGACTGAGTTCCACCAGAAGCCACGGGAGAGATACAGTGCAGGCTCATATCTACCTGCCAAGGATTCTCGTGTTTGTTTTCGCTTGGTTTTCAGTCAGTTTTTGAGCAGAATGGTATAATTTGGGGAAAGCAGGCAGAGAATTTTCTAATTGTATGTCTGTGGAAAACTGTGTTCAATTCTCTGCTGCACGAAGGCTGCTTCCAGAAAGCCAGGGAAATATTGTCCGTGCAGAGAGATCCATTTAAAGGAGCAGTTAGTGAATAAAATGCTTTGAAAGCTGAAGAAATTGCTGCAAATTATATTAAAAGTGCACATAATTTAAAATTACTTCTTGATCTGCTACAATTCAGGTAAGTGTGTGGACTGGCATACCAATTAACTTATGAAACACGGGATTTGTAGGTTAATTGGCCTCTATAAATTGCCTCTATTGCATAGGAAATGGATGAGAAAGTGGGATAACATAGAACTGGTGTGAACGGGTGATCGATGGTCTGCATGGTCTCAGCGAGCCGAAGGGCTTGTTTCCATGCTGTATTTTAAAATCAATATTATGTTCCTCCCACATCCCAGAGACATGCAGGTTTATAGGTTAATTGGCCTCTAGATTGCGCCTCGTATGTGGGATAGAACTAGTGTACATGTAATCGATGATTGGCACGGACTCGGTGGGCCGTAGGGCCTGTTTCCACACTGTATCGCTAAACTAAACTAGTTACCAGTTACAACCTGCCCCATGCAATATCGAAGCCACACTCCTTCAAGTCTTATTACTGTGAATGCTTTTAAGTGTGTGGAATTGCAGGCATCTGTATTATACCATGTACAATAATTTTACGGTAAATAAAACAATATTAACTCAGTGTTTGTGGCCTGTGCACAGAATGCAAATTCAAAGTTGTCATTTCCAAATTCTCAAATATACCCCCGAAAATTGGCTTTGGAAAATAATCCCCCAAAACGCCAAGTGATGTTGGTGTCCTTTTGTAACACCTAGCAGATGGCAATGTAGCAAACCCAATGTGAAACACACCAGCCTACTGACTGATTGAATAACTTGGCAGATAATTTGATGTTCGGAGAATATGGGCAGGACTCGTGCAGGGAATATTACCAAATATTAATCGAGCCAGTTTTGTGATTTTGGACCACTCGCAGATGCATCAGGCTCAGTTCAGTTCAGGTGTGTTATTTACTCCAGCGTTCAGATATAGAGGCATAGAGTGATACAGTGTGGAAACAGGTTCTCCGGCCCAACTTGCCCACACCGGCCAACATGTCCCAGACACACTAGTCCCACCTGCCCGCGTTTGGTCCATATCCCTCCAAACCTGTCCTATCCATGTACCTGTCTAACTACTTCTTAAATGTTGGGATAGTCCCTGCCTCAACTATGTCCTCTGGCAGCTTGTTCCATACACCCATCACCACCCATATCCTGTGATTTCACAGTCAGTGTAAGAATGTAAGACTGTAATGTGAAGGCAGAGCTGTAGCCCAGTGGATCAGCGATCAGCATACTGATAATAAAAAAAACTGTGTCAATCAGTTTGATGAGAAGAAGCAGGAGCAGAGGTGGCTGTTGGTCTTGCCCGGCCATTCATGTAGATGTTATGCCGCACACTGCGTCCTGCACTACCTCTGCGACCTACCAAACATTCGTCACCCTACACTTCCCCTCAACTCCAAACTGAAGTGCCTGCCCTTTATTCTGCATAAAGATCCTCCTTTTATAATTTTTGTGTTTCAATTTATTCCCACATGTACTATAAGATAACTTTAATGAAACCTCACTTCAAAGGAAGAAAATGCTATTGCCAGTGCTTATTTTGTGAAGGCACTAAGCGACTTGCTGTTACCTTAATGTCAGCTGAATAATGCTTATCATTAGTCTGGCATTCAATCAGTTCCAAAGATGCTAAAGATGTGGATTAGAGCATCAGTGATAATTTATAAGCAGTTTTCTCATCAAGTGGGGAAGAAGGAATGCTGAAAGTGGATTTGTTCACCAGCCTTTCAGTTACACTGGATGGTAGAGCAGGGCTTGGCAATTGATCCCTTGTCTCTTATACATGAAGAATGAATAAAATTGGCTTTTACCCACTGGAGCTCAGAAGAATTAAATTCGATCGTCTTGAGATACGAGATCTTGAGCAGGATTGGCAACGCTTGTGACTAGGGAGAGTCTACACTGGGAGACCCGCAGGTATCGACCATCTGGACTGAGATGAAGGATATTTTTCATTACAATAATCAGAGACTGTTTGGAATCCTCTCCCCCAGAGCTTAAGTATGGTTAGTCAATGATCTAGACTGAGCAATAGATTTTAAGGCTATCAAAAGCTTTCATTAACTTTACCTCTTTCCCCACTACATTGATGACTGCAATGGGGCTGCCTCCTGCGCTCATGCGGAACTCATTGAATTTCATGAACTTCATCACTAACTTCCTCCTGAAATTCACTTGGAGTATTTCTGACACCTTTCTTGTCTGAACTACACCTCCTCCCACCCTGCCTCTTGCAAAGATGCTATTTCCTCCTTTCAATTTTCTCCTAAGATGAGACTTTCCATTCCAGGACACGCAAGATGTCCTTTCTTAAGTAAATATGGTCTCCCCCCTTCTGTCATAGACGGATCTCTCACCTGTACCTCCTCTGTGTCCTGTAGTTCTGCTCTAGCTTCCCCTCACCCCAGGTGGAACAGGGATAGAGTTTCCTTGGTCTTCACCTTTCACCCCACCAGCCTCTGCATCCAACACACTATTCTCCGACATCTCTGCCATCAGTTACATCTTCTCATCTCCACCCCCTACCAACTTCCACAGAGACTGCTCCCTTTGCAACTCCTTGGTTCAATCATCACTTACCTCCCAAACCACCCCCTCTCCAGGTACTTTCTCCTGCAAGCACAGGGGATGTAACACCTGTCCTAATACCTCCTCCCTTACGTTCATCCAGGGACCCAGCAGTCCTTCTAGGTGAGACAGAGGTTCATGTGCACCTCCTCTAATCTCAGCTACTGTATTTGTTGTTTCCGATGTGGCTTCCCGTACATCAGCATGTCCAAGCGTAGACTCGGCAAACACTTCGCCGAACACTTCCACTCAGTCCGCCAAGGCTTAATGGATCTCCCAGTTGCTAAACACCGTAACTCCCTTTTCCATTCCCATCCTGACCTTTCTGTCCTGGGCCTTCTCCGTTGCTACAGTGAAGCCACACACAAACTGGAGGTACAACCTAATGATATAAAGATTGAATTCTCCAATTTTAGATAACTAACCTACAAACAACCCTTATTTATTAATCAATTAATTTATTTATTTGTTTTCTTACCATTCTCTTCCTTGTGCCTCACCTGGACTTGCATTCACTTCTCCCCTCCTCCCCTATATTCCTTCATTTGGCTTCACAATTCGCACCTCTACTATCTTATCTCACACCTTTTAACTTTTTATCTCTGACCATTCTCCAACCATCTGCCAATCCCTGTCTCACCTGTAACCACCTATCCACCAGGCTTTATCTTCTCTTTCACCTCTCTACCCGCCCACCCATCCCTATCAGTCTGAAAAAAGATCCTGGCCTGAAACGTCACCTGTCCATGCTCTCCAGAGATGCTGTAAACCAACATCTGCAGCTCCTCGTATCTCAAGACATCCTGGGATTGGAAGGGAAAATGGGTCATGGGATCAGTGGGGGACACTGAATGGTGGAGAAGGTTTGAGGCCTTTTATAGACAATGCCCACCCCAACGTTCACCTCTACTTAGTCATAGAGTCATAGAGTGGTACAGTGTGGAAAAAGGCCCTTCGGCCCAACTTGCCCACACCGACCAACATGTCCCAGCTACACTAGTCCAGCCTGTTAACATTTGGTCCATATCCCTCCAAACCTGTCCTATCCATGTTCCTGTTTAACTGCTTCTTAAATGTTGGGATAGTCCATGCCTCAACTACCTCCTCTGACAGCTTATTCCATTTGTTTTATTTGTGTGAAAAAGTTACCCCTCAGATTCTTATTAAATCTTTTCCCCTTCACCTTAAACTTATGGCCTCTGGTCCACGATTCACCTATTCTGGGCAAGAGACTTCATCTACCCGATCTATTGCTCTCTTGATTTTATACACCTCTATAAGATCACCCCTTATCCTCCTGTGCTCCAAGGAATAAAGTCCCAGCCTACTCAACCTCTGCCCATAGCTCAGACCCTCTAGTCCTGGCAACATTCTCATCAATTTTCTCTGTATCCTTTCCAGCTTGACAACATCTTCCCTTTAACACGGTGCCTAGAACTGAACACAATACTCTAAATGTGGCCTCACCAACGTCTTATAGAACTGCGACATGACCTCCCAATTTCTTTACTTCCTCTGCCACTTGTAGCCTTGACTGGGAGCTAATGCTCAAGGTGGAGAAAATGACTTGGATTGAGGCCAAATTTGGTTTACAGTTACCGACAACAAGATTGGTTTAATTTAGTCTAAAGAAGGGTTTCGACCCAAAACGTTACTTACTTCCTTCGCTCCATAAATGCTGCCTCACCCGCTGAGTTTCTCCAGCATTTTTGTCTTCCCTTGGTTTAGTTTAGTGGAGCTTTTCTAAAGTCTGCGTGTGTCTCTGACTAATAATAAAGATCTGAGTCCCCAGGAGCTCTTTGAAACTGAGTCTCCATTTAACTGTAGCCCTGGAGGAATCTGAACTTCCCTGGCAGCCCTGGATTAAGGTTTTGATTAATTGCGGCATGCCAGCATTTACATATGTAATGGAACAGATTGAAGAATTACACTTGCAAGCTTTTCTTTTGAGAAAATACCACCAACCCCTTATCAGCGTCATTAAGACACGGGTCGATTAAAATGTTAATAGCCCTCTGATCCGCATAGTCTGACAGCAGTTCATTTGGTGCCTTATTTTTCAGTTGCTGTTCTGTGCCTTGGATTCTGCGCTGCTACTGGGAGAGGGGCTGTCAACAAAAGGTCAGGAATCACTAAGTAGATCTTTCCCTTCTCTGTTTTATTTTTGAGCAGATGGCAAAATAAGAAATATTTCTCAGAGGCTTGAATAAAATATAAGGGACTCCAGGAAAATCCCACAGAGAGTTTACACAAATTCAAATAAAATTTACAATGCAAGTGTTGTGTTATTTGCGGAAAGGTTTGATTTTTCTGGTTTGGATTGTAACGTTGCTTGGGTTAAAGATTTATAATATGTTCAGATTATATATTTACATAGACATTTATGCACAGAAGCAGAAATACTCTACAAGTAGTGCAGGTGACAAGTACTACATGGTGGGGAGTGGGGGTGAGGCTGTCACACAAGGGGTGGGAAGGAGGTGCATTTGATACTATTAAAGTGTTTGATAACCTCCAGTGATGGGGGCAGGGGTCAGAGGGGAGTGGTGTGTGGGGGGGGGGGGGGGGGGGGGGGGCAGGGGGATGAAATGTAAATGATTACCCCTGAATAAAGAATCTTCTCTGCTGAGATTGGATGTTTTTTAATTTTTTTTAATTTATTTTATTAGAAGCAATTGTACAAGGATAAGACGATCGACATAACAGTTATACAATTATTGTACAGCTTAATGTTTAGCCTTATAACCTAAATCAAAGATAAAAGGAAAAGAAAAAAGAAGAAAAACAAAGAAAGAAGAAATAAAAGAATGAAGGAAAAAAAGTAAAATACAAAACGAAAAGATGGAGGTATACCCATTCCCCCACCTCCCTCAACCATCCCTGGCGTCGGATTTAAATTTAAATTTGTGTTTAACCATTCTGTTATTTCAGAAATTCAGTAAAAGGTAACGATGTCTTAAGAAATTGATCTGTTTTTCCACCAAGATAAGCCTAATGTTTTCTAAATGTAGAGTCTCGGACATATCCGTAATCCACATTTTCACTGTAGGGACTGTTGTTTGTTCCCAAAATTTGAGTATTAATGTTTTTGCCATTATTAGGTCGTAATTGAGGAAACGTCTCTGAAATATCGTTAGCTTTGAGCAGGCCTCTGACATACCTACTGTGATCAGTTTTATATCTTGTTCCAATTTAATTTATTTTGGAGAGAGATTGGATGTTAAACCACAATAATTACTGAACACTGGTCTGAAGGTTACTTGCACTGGCAATGTTGTCAGCCATTGCTGATGGTGTCCACATGACTAACTCAAGGTTCCGCTGAGTTTCCACTCAGGCTGGGGAATTTTACCAGTCTTCTCATGGCAGCAATACTTAAACTCTTGTCACTTTTTTCTACGATCAAATTATTTCCAGCTGGTGAAACAATTAAATCTGCATTGATGCCAGGAACTTTCCTGTGTCTGAACTAAATCCATTCAACACACAGAAATAAAAATATTTGAAAGTCAGGTGGTCACAGAACTCATCCATGCAGACTAAGGATAGCAAAAGGATTTGATAGCAAAAGGATTTGAGTATAGAAGCAGGGAGGTTCTACTTCAGTTGTATAGGGTCTTGGTGAGGCCACACCTGGAGTATTGCGTACAGTTTTGGTCTCCAAACCTGAGGAAGGGCATTATTGCCATACAGGGAGTGCAGAGAAGCTTCATCAGACTGATTCCTGGGATGTCAGGACTGTCTTATGAACAAAGACTGCATAGACTCGGTTTATACTCTCTAGAATTTAGGAGATTGAGAGGTGATCTTATAGAAACTTTCAAAATTCTTAAGGGGTTGGACAGGCTAGATGCAGGAAGATTGTTCCCGATGTTGGGGAGGTCCAGGACAAGGGGTCACAGCTTAAGGATAAGGGGGAAATCCTTTAGGACCGAGATGAGAAGGACTTTTTTCACCCAGAGAGTGGTGGGTCTCTGGAACTCTCTGCCACAGAGGGCAGTTGTGGCCAGTTAATTGGCTATATTTAAGAGGGAGTTAGATGTGGCCCTTGTGGCTAAGGGGATCAGAGGTTATGGAGAGAAGGCAGGTACGGGATACTGAGTTGGATGATCAGCCATGATCATATTGAATGACGGTGCGGACTCGAAGGGCCGAATGGCCGACTCCTGTACCTAATTTCTATGTTTCTATGTTTCTAAGATGCCCCATCTGAGCTAGTCCCATTTGCCCCCATTTGTCCCATATGATTCTATACTTTTCCTATCCATCTACCTGTCCAAATGCCTTTTACATACCGTTAGAATATCTGCCGCAACTACCTCATCTAGCAGATTCCATATTCCATATACCCACCACTCTCAGAGTGAAAAAGGAACTCTTAGGTCTTATCTTCACACCTGACATTTTCCTATCTCTGTATCTCCCTCTCCCTCGATTCAGTCTGCAGAAGGATTTCGTCCCAAAATGTCACTCATTCCTTCTATCCAGAGATGCTGCCTGTCCCTCCAGCATTTTGTGTCTATCTTAGGTTCCTATTATATCTTTCCCCTCTCACCTTAGTTTGGTATAATTCCATGGAAATAGCTGACCGGTGTATTTCATTGGCTCATTGGGGAAAAAAAAGGTAAGCAGTAGTTTTCAGAACCAAGGATACGTTAAATGTCCGCCGAGCTTCACAGCAGTGTTTCTCTGCCTTCTTAAAAGTTGTCTTCACATCTTCTCCCCCCTCTCCCCACGCTCACCCCCCTCTTTTAAAGGACTTACCGTACACTGTGCTCTAGCTGTCTTAATTACAGTGCCAACCCTCCTCTTCCGCACATTCCGTTGTCCAGGCCCCCATCCTCTCATCTTCACCATGGACGTCCAGTCACTATACACCTGCATCCCCCACCAGGATGGTCTCAAAGCCCTCCGGTACTTCCTCGACCAGAGGAGCAACCCATACCCATCCACTGACACCCTCCTCCGCCTAGCAGAGTTGGTCCTTACCCTCAACAACTTTTCTTTTGACTCCTCCCATTTCCTCCAAACACAAGGCGTAGCTATGGGCACACGCATGGGCCCTAGCTACGCCTGCCTCTTTGTCGGGCACGTCGAACAATCTTTGTTCTCGGCGTACCAGGGCCCCACCCCCGACCTTTACCTCCGTTACATTGACGACTGCTTTGGTGTCACCTCCTGCACCCACGCAGAACTGACTGACTTCATCCATTTCACCACCAACTTCCATCCGGCACTCAAATATACTTGGACCATTTCCGACATTTCCCTACCATTCCTTGACCTCACCATCTCTATTGCAGGTGATACACTCCTGACTGACATCCACTACAAACCAACTGACTCCCACAGCTACCTGGACTACTCTTCCTCCCACCCTGCTTCCTGTAAGGACTCCATCCCCTATTCCCAATTCCTCCGTCTACGCCGCATCTGCTCCCAGGATGACGTGTTCCACACCAGGTCATCGCAAATGTCCTCGTTCTTCAGAGAACGGGGTTTCCCCTCCCCCACTATAGATGAGGCTCGCACCAGGGTCTCCTCCATACCCCGCAACACTGCCCTCTCTCCCCATTCCCCCACTCACAACAAGGGCCGAGTCCCCCTGGTCCTCACCTTTCACCCCACCAGCCAGCGCATACAACAGATAGTCCTCCGCCAGTTTCGTCACCTCCAACGTGACCCCTCCACTCGCCACATCTTCCCATCTCCCCCCCTGTCTGCCTTCCGCAAAGACCGCTCCCTCCGCAACTCCCTCGTCAATTCTTCCCTTCCCTCCCGCTCTACTCCTTCCCCGGGCACTTTCCCTTGCAACCGCAAGAGATGCTACACTTGTCCCTTCACCTCCCCCATCCACTCCTTTCAGGGACCCAAGCAGTCATTCCAAGTCCGACAGAGGTTCACCTGCACCTCCTCCAACCTCATCTACTGCATCCGTTGCTCCAGATGCCAGCTGATCTACATCGGTGAGACCAAGCGGAGGCTGGGCGATCGTTTCGCCGAACACCTCCGCTCGGTCCGCAATAACCAACCCGACCTCCCGGTGGCTCAGCACTTCAACTCCCCCTCCCACTGCGTATCCGACCTCTCGGTCCTGGGCCTCCTCCACGGCCAGAGTGATCAACACCGCAAGTTGGAGGAACAGCACCTCATATTCCGCTTGGGGAGTCTGCATCCTCTGGGCTTAAACATTGAATTTTCTCAATTCTGTTAACCCAGACTGCCTCCCCCCCCCACCTCTCCCTCAGCCCTCTGGCCCTGACATTCCTTCTCCATCTCCCCCCCCCCCCCCCCTCCCCAGTCGCACTAGCTTCTCATTTTCACACCACAAACAGCTTACAATGGCCTGCTTCCTTTGTCACCAATACTTTTTTGCATATCTTTCACTCATTGTTCCTTATCTCTCCACATCACTGTTTATATCTCTCGTTTCCCTGATCCCTGACCAGTCTGAAGAAGGGTCTCGACCCGAAACGTCGCCTATCTCCTTCGCTCCTTAGATGCTGCTGCACCCGCTGAGTTTCTCCAGCTTTTTGTGTAACCCTCCTCTTCATCGTGATGTGTGACTGTATTAACTTGGCTTTGCACCGTGTGAATTTTTTAGAAAGGGCATGCGGGGCGAGCACTGTCTAAAAAATCCACATGGGCTGGTGAATGAAGCGATGTGTTTGTGTGCTTGACAGTCGCCGGCAGTCCGCTGAAAAATCGCCTGTGGGATAGGCCCATTAGTGATTACACGTTAGAGAAAAAACATCTTGTCAAACTGACAGACTTAGTTCCACCATAACTGCGGGCATGGGCTCGTTCTAAATGTCCACCTAACTTCAGGAAATCATTAGTGTTGTTGTGTAATCAAACTATCAGCTGAGCTATTATTGCTAATAATCTTAGATAATGGATAGATAAGACGATCCAAAATCAAATCCCTCTCACTGAATAATGGGTTCAAATTTCGCAAATCACATTTCAGATGGGCTGATAATTACTGATTTTTCACCCAAAAAATGTATTGTCAATCTGAATTAAAAAAATAGGGATAAAATGTATTTATAATTATACACTTTATATACAAACAAGATTAATACTTTGCTTGTTGTATCTTTTCAGAACAATGATCAGGTGAGGAGCCACCAGCAGACCAGCCAACGTTGACACCGTGGTAACGGCCAGGAGATGCCTCTGTTCCTGCACATCACACTCTTACCCATCATCACCTCCGACTAGACATCTCAGATCTGTATACCCATCAGGTGACAATTAAAAAAACAGTATCAATATATTTTGTAACAAATTGTGTGAAATAAGCTGAACATTAATAACATGCTGGCAGTGCAAATGACATGCATGCCATTCTTCAGCTCGGCATTGTAGATTAGGCACTACATTTGTCAACTTCTATATTTTATTTTTAATTGCATGTGCAATTGCTCGTGTACCTTGCAAACAAACACCTTTCACAAAATGTATAACATATTTTAAATATGCCTTCTCTCTGAGTTTTTATTTCATGGCAGAGGTTCTAACCTGAATCTTACATCATCTTTCATGAGATGGAAATGGCCAAAATGTCTTAAGGTGTTTCAGATAAAGCATTGAAGATCAAACCGGTGGATAACTCAGGAGAAATGATCAAAGACATTATGAAAAGAAGCTTCGAGGAGTCTTTACAAGTGGGGAGAGAGAAGCATCAAAGTAAAAATGTTTTGGAGAGCAGTTTTAAAGAATTGGTTTGGTGTTAATAAGAATCAGTCATTAGTTCTTCTTGTTATCAGGTGATGGCCCAGGAGAGTACAACTTACAAACTCTGATCAGTGAAGGGGGCAGACTTAATAACTGGGAGTTTTGAGGCTGAATTTGTTGCTGATCATAATGACCAGTCCTCGGCTTACAGCACGGACTGAGGTCATTCCTGCTGAACCTCTGGAGCCGACTTCATACAGCAATTGTAATGTAGCAACAACATAAACCGCCTGAGCGGTTACAGATCTCATTAGAATTTCCTGATTGAAGAATAGACTTGAAACAGGAAAAAAAAAACACGTTGCAAATTTGCAGCCTAACTGCTAAGATGTGTGTCCAGTTGATGCTTTCTGACGCTATTTTGTTTTAAATTTTAAATACCATTATTATTAGTTGGTCTGAGGATTGTCCATAATTGTGGTCTGCCTATTTCCACACTCAACTGACATACATTTCACAAAAGCTTTCCTGGATGTTAGAACTAACATGCTATATTATTTGTCAAATAATAGATCACAGATGGTTGTAAACCTTCACTGGCCCAATGGTTATGTGTACACAAGTGCTACAGCTACACCTGCAAGTGATATCTCAAATGATTTCTGTTACCTTTTCTTCGTATTTGGAATGAAGATATATTTATGGTGACACACACCTGCCATCCATGCACACATGTTTAAAGTATCTTGCAATGCAATATTATTCAGATGCAAATGTCTTTATGGTTAACATTGTTCAGCAGATGTACAGTGAACTTCCACACAGATATTTATGAATTTCCAATCGTCTAATGGATAGGAAGGAACTGTAGATGCTGGTTTAAACCGAAGATAAACCCAAAATGCCGGAGAAACTCAGCGGGACAGGCAGCATCTCTGGAGGGAAGGAATGGGTGACATTTTGGATCGAGACCCTTCTTCAGCATTTGGTGTCTATAATGGGGAGGGGGTGCGGGGGAGAGGAGTTGAGGGGGTGGGGGGAGGGGTGTGTGGGGGGAGGGGGAGTGTGCGGCGGAGGGGTGTGTGGGGGGAGGGTAGTGTGGGGGGGAGCGGGTGGTGTGGGGGGGAGGGGGTGATGTAAGGGGAGGGGGTGGTGTGGTGGGGAGGGGTGGTGTGCGGGGTGGGGTGGTATGGGTGGGTGAGGTGGGGTGGTGTGGGGGCGTGCGGTGGTGTGAGGGGCTGGGGGAAGGAACAGGGAGGGGTAAAGGGGGGGTGTGGGTGTGTGGAGGGGAGGGGTTTGGGGTGGTGTGTGGGGAGGAGGGACTCCACTCAGCGGCCACCAGCCGCAGAACCACACAGCACCTCCCAGCTCCACTCAGCGGCTTCTCCCGACTCCACACAGCGGCTTCTCCCGACTCCACACAGCCGTTTCCCCGACTCCACAGAGCGGCTTCGTCGACTCCACTCATCGGCTTCCCCGACTCCACTGTTACGGACTCAATCAGCACGGTTTGTGGACTCAGCCCCAACTCCGGGGATTTATTCTCCAGCGGGTGCCGGAAGGAGCTTTACCTTCATGGTGAATGACAGGCGAGAGACCAATCTGCTGATCTCATGATTTAAAAAACCATTATAAGTTTTGTAATCTTCCACCGATCGGAACAGTACTTGGTGCGCTTGGAGCAGGGGAGTAATGTGGTGAAAATAAACTAGTGATATAGGGTACTGGTTCTGTGCAAATTAAAAAAAAAGCAAACCAGAAGAGGACAAGATGAGAGTTTTAGTTATAGATAGATAGCTATAGATAGATAGAATATAGAAGTGGTGGCGCTGCCTGGCAGCTGTGGCTCGCCTGTAGTCCGTCTGTTTTTTCTTTTTTTTTGTTTTCTTGTGTCGGTTTTAGTTAAATTTAGTTTATTAGGCTGTGTATGTGTGTGTGTGGGGGTGGGGTGGGAGAAACAAGGATTTAGTCTCTCCCTTCGGAGGGATCCGACTTTTTCTTGTTGTGTCCCCCGTCACCATCTCCATCTGTGCTGAGGCCTAATGGCGGAGCTGGCGGCCTCGGAGGTGTGGTGGCATTCCAGCGGCGGACCTGGCTTCAGAGCTCAGCGGCGTTCCAGCGGCGGACCCGACTTCAGAGCTATGGTGTTCCAACGTTTCGGTAGCAGACCTGGCTTCAGAGCTGTGGCGGTGTTCCAGCATTCCAGCGGCGGCAGTGGCGGCAGCCCGGCTTTGGAGGCTAGGCCACGGGCCTAGTGGACGACAACATCGGAGGCCTGGATTGCCTCAGTGCAGAGGGAGAACAAGGAGGGAAGAAGACAAAGACTTTAAGACTTTTGCCTTCCATCACAGTGAGGAGGTGCCTGGTGAACTCACTGTGGTGGATGTTAAATATGTGTTTATTGTGTGTTTTGTTTTTTATTATATGTATGACTGCAAGGCAACAACATTTCGTTCAGTCCGAAAGGTCTGAATGACAATAAAGGATACTTTGATATTTTGACTTTGATACTTTGAGAAGATATAGATGGAAGATAGAAGATAGAAGAAATAGATGCTCATGTGCAAAAATATCTGGATATAAACTAACAATGAGATTGTCAGATGTGAGCCTTCATCCACAGCAGTGGAGCACCTTTGATAACACCCAAGCATCAATATAAGGCATTGCTAGTCAGTGAATGTGATACTCCGAACAACAGCAACCCGGAGTAAATTCACGTTTCCTCAAATTAGAATCTGTTTTGGGAACACATTTGGGAAAATGTGCTTTACTTATTAATAATTTTGTACTTGAACTAGCTCCTGAACTGCTACCAAAGTTGTTTGCTGGTAGACAAGTTTTATATGTGTAAAGAGAGCTATCAAGTATTATAATGTATTATAACGGGTGTAGATGGGCAAAAGTCAATGGTGATTGAAACAAGTTCCTTCCAAAGTTTCGCCATTATAAATGTCTATTTATTGCAGAATCCGCTGGTATAAAGCTTTCATGATAAATGCTTTCACATCAGTTATCGCACTGCATTCGTTCAACGCTGCATCTATCAACCCCGAGGCTGTGTGACACTCATACTCTGCCTGAGCCCTTCACAATATACGTAGACTGTAACATCTTACATCGTGCAATCCATGTACAATGACACCGAAACTATGTCGGAGCACTTCAAAGAATGTCAACCCGCAAGTAAAGTCTTCCACTTAGATGCTTTAGGTTGACAATCTGATAGTGGTGCTTCCATTGGAAACGTGACCTCAATATTAAAAAAATTGTGATAAAAGAATAGTTTTACACGCTAATTTATTCCCTATATACAATGATTCTGCTCTATATACATGCTCTTTTAAAGAGCAGTATCGTTTGAAATACAGGACCTCGAGCAACACCTATCCTTGTTCTACACAGATGCTGCCCGAACCGCTGATCTACTTCACTTTGTGGAGGTTTGTTTTGCTGTTTTCTGGACCAATTTTCAGTAACTCATCTGAAATAGCGACAAGCTGAAGCACTGCAAGGTTTTCCAAAAATGTAATTTCTTTAAAAAATAAAATGGTACTACTTTTCAAATAAAATGAGTGGGTGCTGTGGTCTGGGTACACACACTTTGCTGGTTGTGCTCCACAATAGATCTTAGAGAGGTGTACAAAATCATGAGAGGAATGGATTGTGTGAATACACAGAGCCTTTTGCCCAGAGTAGGGGAATCAAGAAACAGAGGACAGAGGTTTGTGGTGAGAGAGAGGAGCATGGAAACATAAAAACATAGAAAAATCTGTGCAGGAGAAGGCCAGGAGATGATCACATGTTGTGATCATGGCTGATCATCCACAATCAGTAACCCGCGCCTACCTTCTCCCCATAGCCCTTGATTCCGCTAGCCCCATGAGATCTATCTTTTAAATTCATCCAGTGAAATGGCCTCCACTGCCTTTTGTGGCAGAGAATTCCACAAATTCACAACTCACTGGGTGAAAAAGAATTTTTTTATATCAGTTTTAAATGGCCTCCCCTTTATTCTTAGACTGTGGCCCCTGGTGCTGGACGCCCCCAACATTGGGAATATTTTTCCTGCATCCAGCTTGTCCAGTTCTTTTATAATTTTATATGTTTCTATAAGATCCCCTCTAATCCTTCTAAATTCCAATTAATACAAGCCCAGTCTTTCCAATCTTTCCTCATATGACAGTCCCACCATCCCAAGGATTAATTTTGTGAACCTATGCTGCGCTCCATCAATAGCACGGATGTCCTTCCTCAAATTAGGAGACCAAAATTGCACACAATGCTCGAGATGTTGTCCCACCAGGGCCCTGTACAACTGCAGAAGGACCTCTTTACTCCTATACTCAAATCCTCTCGTTGTGAAGGCCAACATGCCATTAGTTTTATTCACTGCCTGCTGTACCTGCATGCTTACTTTAAGTGACTGGTGTACAAGGACACCCAGGTCTTGTTGCACATCCCTTTTTCCTAATCTGACACCATTGAGATAATAATCTGCCTCCTTGGTCTTGCCACCAAAGTGGATAACCTCACAGTTATCTACATTATACTGCATCTTACATGTATCTGCCTACTTACTCAACATTTCTAAGTCACCCTGCAACCTCCTAGCAACCTCTTTGCTGTTCACACTGTCACCCAGCTTTGTGTCATTTGCAAATTTGCTCATGTTACTTTTAATTCCATCATCTAAATCATTAATATATATTGGAAATAGTTGCGGCCCCAGCACCGAGCCTTGCGGCACTCCACTCGCCACTGCCTGCCATTCTGACAGGGACCCATTTATTCCTACTCTTTGATCCCTGTCTGCCAACCATTTCTCTATCCATGTCAATACCCTACCCACAATACCATGTGCTCTAATTTTGACCACTAATCTCCTGTGTGGGACCTTATCAATGGCTTTCTGAAAGTCCAGATACACTGGCTCTCCTTCATCCATTTTACTTGTCACATCCTCAAAAAATCCAGAAAATGAGTCAAGCAGGATTTCCCCTTCATAAATTACTGCTATCCAAATAAGCCGTTATTATTTCTTTAATAATTGACTCCAGCATCTTCCCCACCACCGATGTCATACTGGTCGATAATTGCCCGTTTTCTCTCTCGCCCCTTTCTTGAAAGGCGAGATAACATTAGCTACCCTCCAATCCACAGGAACTGATCCTGAATCTATAGAACATTGGAAAATGATCACCAATGGGAAGATTTAATAGGAACCTGAGAGGTCACTTTTTATGTATGGAACGAGCTGCCGGTGGAGGTAGTTGAGGCAGGTACTATCGTAACATTTAAGAAACATTTAGACAGGTACATGGATAGGAAACGTTTAGAAGGATATGGGCCAAACACAGGCAGGTGGAACTAGTGTAGATGGGACATGTTGGGAAATTATTTTGTTTGTTTATCATGTGTAGTTAAGTACTGTGCTTACAAACCAGTTGTGCTGCTACCAGTAAGAATATCATTGTTCTGTTTTGGTACATATGACAATTAAACACTATTGACCTGAACTGACCCCATGATTTCTCTGTCCACAGGTGCTAAGCATTTTTAGGGTTTCCTGTCTTTTATAAACATTGTTGGAACTCAACAGGAAACTGTCCTGATTGGAGTTTATTCCAAATATGAGCTTTGAATATTGGTGGGTTCAATTTTGGATCATTTTGGTAAAAGAGTTGCCACTAACAGAGTGAGCCAAGCAGCCACTTTGTAAGCTTTAGCCTCTGTAAGGGAAAATGTGATATTGACCACTATTGTATTGGCAAGATTACTTTGTAAACTATTCACGTCCACGGACTGATTTTATATCATAAGTTCATTTTGATTATGTCAAGCAGTGCTCCAGGCATTTCCGCTTTACAAATGGCATTGCTCAGTAAGGTCTCTCTAGAGATGTGCAGTAATCTCTAGAGATTTGCTCATGTAGTAGCATTAGCAGATAGATACATGTACGTGCAAGGGAAGGCGTGAACAATAAATACTGCAATGGTCTAAATCCATGAATGAGAGACTGGTATCCTGCAGTTACTGTTATGAATCTCACAATGTTTAACTTACCTTATGAAGAACTTTTATTGATCACTTGCTGTGAGACATTTGTAGAAACACATTGGAAGATCTTGACAAGGTTTTACCACCAGGCGAGAAATGATCTGAACTCAAAAAAGTGAGATGCTTATTCATAAGGTTGTACATGGGGTGGAAGATTGCAACCTTCACGTGGTCCGCCCTGTTTCGACGAATGCAATCAACTCGACGTGCACAAACGGAAGATCAAATAAAACAAGTTGTCCTACAACTTTAGGCTGTGCACGCCACACGAAAGAAGAAGGTTGAACATCTTGTGGGGGTCATCAGAAGAATGAGAATTCCTGGTGGGTGGCATTTGGTTGGGAGCGTATCTTCACCTACAGGAGGAATAGCGCTAGGATAGGGAGGAGTGGACTCCTTCGCCTCTGTTTGTTTCCACTTCCGATCCTCTACCAGAGAGCCCATGTCATGCGTCATCCAGCAATGGGCTGCTGTACAATAACCTTCCCGGCTCCACACCTTCACTGAGAGTGTGGATGTGAGGCTCACATCTCTTACCCCACAGACATTCCTTTTGACCTCTGAATGCCCGACTTAGCTTGCCCATGTCAGACTCAGACAAGGTTGAATTATGGTCATCTGCAATGAAAGTCCTAAACTAGATCTATAAGAGTCCAATCGAATGAATGCTGCATACTCAGAGCCAGAACTTCAATTACTTCACCAAAATTAGCACCATGTCTTTGAAACTTTGCTGGATGTCACCTGATTCCGAACGATAGGTTTGATAGGAAATCAAGGGGCAACTTTTTCACACAGAGGGTGGTGGGTACATGGAACGAGCTGCCAGAGGAAGTAGTTGAGGCAGGTACTATAACAACATTTAAAAGACAATTAGACAAGTACGTGGATAGGAAAGGTTTACAAGGATATGGGCAGGTGGGACTAGTATTGATTAGCATGGGCAAGTTGAGCTGGAGGGCCTGTCTCCAGGCTGCGTGACTCCATTACTTTAATATAACTTTTGAAAAAATGAGTTTGATGTTTATTTAGCTGAGAGTTGGTTCCTTTTGTTACAGTAACTAAACTGAAGCATTTCATTTGGCTGTTTTGCTCCTCTGTTCTCATACTTTGGAAGGTACTGATTGATTAGGGCCTTTTTGTTTGTGTGAGAGGTAGGTTACTCCAGAGGTTCTGAAAACCATCAGTACCAACAAGTTTGACAGCAACAGTAATGGAATTTCTGGTATAATCAACCACTGCTGGATAACTATTTCTTTCAAAAGCATGCATAGTCTGTCATTGCTGGCAAGAAGGAAGCTGGAGCCTGTGACAGGGGCTGGAATATTTATTCCTTGTTTCATTTGTTGTTGCAGCATCAAGTTTCCCAGGCAAACACTAAGCACAGGTGGACCCGAGTACATTTATCCTTTGTTAATCAGTAAAGCACACTTTCTCACCCTTAATCAGTCAGGCTCACCCTCTCACAATGTTTTAATCACTATACTTTGGAATTAGTGGCAAAAATAAAAAAAACTATAAACACAGAAAATACTGCAGGTCACATAGTATTTGCAGAGGAGAATCCATTGACATTATAGTTCCTTCATCCGGACTGTGAACATGCACACACATGTGATGAGCATTTAAAGCACTGGGCTGTACTTGCTGGAGTTTAGAAGGATGAGGGGAGACCTCATTGGATCTTACCGATCAGTGAAAGGCCTGGATAGCGTGTAAGTCGATGTTATGTTTCCACTGGTGGGATGGTATAGGACCAGAGGGTATAACCTCAGAATAAAAGGACATACCTATAGAAAGGAGATGAGGCGGAATTTCTTTAGTCAGAGGATGGTGAATCTGTGGAATTCATTGCCACAGTCGGCTGTGGAGGCCAAGTAAAAATATATTTTTAAGGCGCAGATTGACAGATTATTTAGTGTATCAAGGAAGGGGAAAAGGCAGGGGAATGGGGTTGAGAGGGAAAAATAGATCAGCCATGATTGAATGGCAGAATAGGCTTGATGGGCCGAATTGCCTAATTCTGCTCCTATGAACTTATGATCTCATGAATTTATTAACTTTTCTTAGGCTGATGCTCCTTATGTGCGAAGTGTTCAGAGTGAATCTAAGTTGTTTTGATTGAGATTTCGATGATTGTTTTTGTTTGACTGCTTGTGCCCAATTCTACACACGCATTTGTCTCTTTCTCAGCGGTGCCAGACAACAGTTGCCATGTCAAGCAGGCAGGCAAATCAATGTTCAATGTTTTTGTCATTTGGAACTTTGGACAGTTACATGCAATACTGATTTATTTTCTCCCTTCTGATTTTTTACTGAAAATTGTTCTAAATTCCCAGCTACAATATGATTCACTTCCAGTTAACACATAAGCAAATGTTAATCAAACACCCGGAGCCTGTAGTTGCTATTATTGCTGTGTCATCCAACACCAGAACCCACTTGCACCATTAGACGCACAAATCTAGAACAGGGAAAGGGAGTGCTGTTCCAGTATTTACAGATCCAATAAAAATCCAATCTCCAACAAAATATTGTTTAAAAAGCAATGAAAAACTTATTGAATGAATTAAACATTTTAATGTTGTTATATATCCTGTTGAACAACAAGTCTGCCCCCGATAAACTAATATTACACCGTGTAGGCGTTATTCCCTCCTTCACACGAAAACAAAACAATATTTTTAAAAGGAATAAATAATAATTATATTTTTGAAGGATGTTATTACATTTCAACTCCCACCTGAAGTCCATGTGTATGGGCATAATGTAGGAAAAAGGAACAGCAGATGCTGGTTTACCAAGAAAAGGCACACAATGTTGATGACAAAGTATGGTTTAATGGTCAGTGCCAAGAAGATTGACTTAATCTCTGTCATCTTGGATTAAAAAAGTGTGCTGGAGTAGCTCTGGAGAACACGATAGGCGCATTTGGGTTGGAACTCTTCAGACGTTATCCTTCTTTTACCTCTTGTAAGCTGATGCAAAAAGTGGAAGAATTCCATGGTTTTCACACATAGTTTGAAATCTGTGCACATACTTCAACCTGATTGATTACTTTCTCTAATGCCATCACACTTGTCATAGCCCCACAGGGCAACTAAAGGAAGTGCCTGGTTCCAACGCAGTCAAAGATCTTTGTGTGCAAGTTTCTTCAAGGTCATCTGTGTCCACAATGCCTCTCCTGCCAACCATTATAATATTCCAAAATATTCCACACAAATGGATTTTTCTCTGTGCTCTCCGTGACCTGATCAGTCAGATTAAAGTTAATGTAAATGACACGTTATGTCATTGGAAGGGATAGGACACCAGTAAATCAATGAAAGCTCATGTACAAAAAGACACCAAATGACCCGCTTAGCAATTCTCAAATCATCAGCAGCCCCAACATGACTTCAATTACAAAACTTCATGAATCACTCCCACGAACCACTCTCATAAACAATAAAATGTTTGCCCGTATTAGTCTTCAGTTAACGATTACAATTACAGATGTTCACTTGAATCGGATAGGTGAATCAGGGGCTAATGGAGTACGTGAAATAAATTAGGTAAACCGGATTGTGTGCCTGGGTCTGAGGCTGGGGTCGGATCCAGGCAGTGAAAGCGAGAGTTGGAGAGGTAGTGGGATGGACCATCAGTCAATGGGCGGACACCTCAAGTGTGGGTACATCTAGGACACCATAAGAACTGAGTCGAAACAGTATGGAGGACACTGGGCAAGAGGTCAGGCTGGGAGATTAGTGCAGAGGGACAGATTCAGAGGGCCAGGAGGCTAGTTTTCATTGGAGGATCGGGTGTAGACATGGAGTGAGGGCTAAGACTGGAGCAGTGTTTAGGGTCACAACTGAGGGTGATGGGAATGTGCTTGAGGGAAAGCTGTCATGATGGCCAAATAGATTAAATAAGACCTTCCTGACCCACAGACCACAATCAGTGAGGATAGGAGACAAACTAACCTCCACAATAGTTCTCAGGAAGTGGGGTGGTGTGCATGGCCCAGCCAGATATGAACTGTTGGAAAGTGAAGTCAGCATACCTATTCACCGAGCATGTTGGACAATGGATGTTGTGTGTGTTATAACTCATAGCTAACAACGAGTGAAAGGCCTAGGAGGAGTGGTGTGGGTGCGTGTGTGCCTATTCTTTCCCCTGTGGGCCTGAGTTGACTCAATATCATGGAACCTATCGTCTGTGGAGTCTGGCCTCTCGCAGGCTGTAGGACGAAGCCTGCATAATAACCACATCTGGTGTGGGCAACGCTTTGATTCTGCAGTGATCCTTACCTTCCCTCCATTTGTCCCGGCCACACCATTACACAAACTGAAGGCAGCATCTCTGGAGAGAGAGAATGGGTGACCTTTCAGGCCGAGACACTTCTTCGTACATGGAAGAATGTGTGAGGTGTGATTCTGTGGGTACAGTACATCAGGTGGTTGCTTGGATGGTGTGTGGGGCAGTTCAGAACAATGTTGGTGCATGATGTTGGTCCCCAGCTGTAGGATGTTGTAAGGATGAAGGAACTGGAGTGCTCTGACGTGGGAACATCAGGGGCCAGGTTCAATGCTGGGCCATTGCTCCCATTTTACTCCCCCTGTTGGAGGTTGGTACAGCGGAATGATCAGTTCTTGTTTCTCACCAGTCTGTAGGCCAAAGATAGAAACAAAAAGCTGGAGTAACTCAGCGGGACAGGCGGCATCTCTGGAGAGAAGGAATGGGTGACGTTTCGGGTCAAGACTCTTCTTCAGACTAGCTCGGGACAAGGGAAACGAGGGATATAGATGATGTAGAGAGAGAAAGAACAATAAATGATAGATATGCATGAAAGTAATGATGATAAAGGAAACAGGCCATTGTTAACTGCTTGCTGGATGAAAACGAGAAGCTGGTGCGACTTGGGTGGGGGAGGGATAGAGAGAGAGAGAGAATGCCGGAGCTACTTGAAGTTAGAGAAATCAATATTCATACCACCTGGCCGGCCAAATTGTGTTTGGAGTTACATGCAGACCAGGTCAGGTTAGGATGGGACATTTCTTAAAGGGCATAGTCACCATCAAGGCCTTTTATTTAATTAACCATGTTTAAATCTACATTTGTCACAAAGGAATGTAAACTCTAGTCCCTGCCTGACCACTGTCTGCCGGGTTTGCCTGCGGGAAGATACCAAAGCAAGTTGGGATTGCTATCAACCTCAGTAACAAGCAACAATGAAGCACAGGAAGGAAGTGAAGGATTTACAGTCACTGACCTCACATCAAACAGAGGGTAATATTATCATATGAAAAGGAATCGCAATACAATAAATTTGTTATTCATTCCTTCTATCATGAAAGGTGTGACAAGTATTATTAAATCTACAAAGTAAGAATATCAGCTCTGAACAAATTAATTCTGCTTTTATGCTCGGATACTTTTGTAATATTCATGATTAATTTCCTGTTTTAAATCACCATGAAATAAAAATATAAATGAGCCTACACGGTGAGCAGAGAGCCCAGTGCAAGTGCAGTGGCAACGTGACCTCCTCACACATTCACTGTCTCGCTGCTACTGCCTCATTAACCAGCCTGTGTGCCGTCTGACTGCTGCTCCCCAACCAGTGCCAAACGTATCATCTTGTGTTGACAGCAGCTTTACAAATGATGGACATTCTTCTTCTTTTTAAAATGATTCTCTAAAGATGGTAACAAGGTTTCAAATTATTTTTCCATTTCGTTAAGTGCCTGATTGGATATTTCTTGACTTTTGGTTCTATCGCAACATAGCATATTTCTTGAAAGATCCGTGCAGTTTTCTAAACACAATTTGTCCTTAAGTCAGCGTCGTGTGTCCTCATTTACAAACTTGTATTTGAGGGCTGATGTTGTCGCACGGCCAAAGGCAAGTTTAACTGGGCTGTGGGGGAGGGGCTTCCCACAGCTGGTCAGTGTCCCGACCCACAGCTGGCCAATATCACCACAGCTGGCCAATGTCTTGTCCCACAGCTGGCCAGTGTCCCGAACCACAGCTGGCCAATATCACCACAGCTGGCCAATGTCTTGTCCCACATAGCTGGTCAGTGTCCCGACCCACAGCTGGCCAATATCACCACAGCTGGCCAATGTCTTGTCCCACAGCTGGCCAGTGTCCCCACAGCTGGCCAATGACTTGAGTCCCACAATTGGCCAGTGCCCAGTCCCATCCCACAGCTGGGCAGTGAGCTGCTGTCCAGTGTCCTGAGCCCCAGGAGATTGAGGAGACCCCTGCTTTCCAAGGTCAGGTGGCACACCATGAGTCATGTGAGACCCACAAGGGAAGCGTAGGTCTCCACTGTTCCCCCCCCATCCACCTTCTCTCCCCCAATATTTCTCCAAGTTTACCCAGTAGACATCTCATCAGTATATGGACAAGTGTGTGACTGGGATAAATTCCCCGTGGGTGTCATACAAAGCAGGAAGCTATTTAAAGCCAAATTAAATCTCCCTCACTGTGTCAGTCTACATTGGTTACAAAGCAAGTGTATAAAATTGGTTACTTGGTTTGTCTAATTAGACTGATTAAACTGTATGTTATTGAGGCATTTTAGGGAGCTGGCAGACCCGGTCACCATGCAGTTTGCTCTAACGCATCATACCGTGAGGAAGCAGACCTTGAAGGAATAACCTTGAAGATGTTCAAGCTATCATGCTACAGATCTGTTGAGCCTTAGTTGGACTAAAATACGACTAATGACTGGATACTTTCACAATACAAAGAGAGAGGTGTTAAAATTGTCCCTGAGTTGTAAAATAAATTGTTTTCATCAAATATGCCAGAATACACAGCAGGTCGGGCAGGAGCTGTAGAGAGAAAAAACAAAGTCAATGCTTTTCATTGGAACTGCTGTGGTTATTATTGACTGGTTATTTTCCAGGTGAAGAGCCGAAGGAAGTGGAATGGCAAGTTATGGTGTCAGAGGCTGATATGACCATAAGGTTCATATGGTTCATTTATTGTCACATACACCAGTTGGTGTAGTGACATTGCACTGGCCAGGTTAGTCATACAATTTAAAAACATCAAAGACTGCAACATGGACAATGTGGAGCCCACGTTGTTCTTCGTTACAGAGGAGAATAATTTCTCTCTACTTTTTGTTTTACAAATATATTAAACTAATAGGCTGAAAGACCAACTGTCCTGTCAAGTCTGGCCCAAGTCTGGAATATCATGATAGGTCTCTTCCCCCTCCACCCCCTTCCTTCGATCACCACCACTTGTAATCCACATTGGTCGTATGGAAATGAGCGTGAAAATTTGTTAATAGTTAATACACAGCATAGTTTTGCTAGAATTTAGAAGACTCACTAGAATTTAGAACACTGAGGGGGGATCTTATAGAAACTTACAAAATTATTAAGGGGTTGGACAGGCTAGATGCAGGAAGATTGTTCCCGATGTTGGGGAGGTCCAGAACAAGGGGTCACAGTCTAAGGATAAGGGGGAATTCCTTTAGGACCGAGATGAGGAAAACGTTTTTTACACAAAGAGTGGTGAGTCTGTGGAATTCTCTGTCACAGAAGGTAGTTGAGACCAGTTCATTGGCTATATTTAAGAGGGAGTTAGATGTGGCCCTTGTGGCTAAAGGGATCAAGGGGTATGGAGAGAAGGCAGGTACAGGATACTGAGTTGGATGATCAGCCATGATCATATTGAATGGCAGTGCAGGCTCAAAGGGCCGAATGGCCTACTCCTGCTTCTATGTTTCTATGTTTCTATGTTTCTTGCCAAGATTTAGAACCAAATTTGGGGAGGAAACTGAAGTCATAGCACCCATACATCACCAGCACACTGCACCCATTCTGCACCAGAACACAGCACCCATGCATCACCAGAGCACTGCACTCATACAGTGCCAGAACACAGCACCTATGCATCACTAGAACACCACACATGCTACATCAGAATACTGCATCCATACAGCACCAGCACATCTCATCCATACAGCAGCAGAACACAGGACCAATGCAACACCAGAACACAGCACTCATGCAGTTCCAGAACACAGGACCCAATGCAGTAGAGGAACCATGGCCAAATTTCCAAATATCTATCTCAGAAACTATGCCGAGACCATGTCCCTTCCATTCTTACACATTTGCACAGACTTACACGGCAATGTGGCACATGATGTAATTCTTTGTTGGTAAGTTTCGTGGCTAGAAGTCTCAGCACATCCGTTCAGAAGAAATGGAAAGAATAAAGAATTACAGAACTGAAACAGCAAAGGATTAAATCTGCATTGTTATTTAACCACACTAAACAACTCCCTTTTGCAACAGCTATTGTATCCACATCACTCACTCAGACCTGATAAAAATGTCACTTGTGCATTAATTTTGAAATATCAATGCTCAAAGCCTTTATTACTTTTGACAGCTCAGATGTAAATGCTCCCAGGTGGCATAACCAAATGAAATGAAAGGTTACTTTATAATGTTATTTTTATGTGAAAACTGCTGCAAATGGGGGAAGAAATCTCTCATTATTGAACACAATCATTGAAAGTTGTTCTATTGTATATTTTTAAGCTACAAGAAAATGGTGCGAAACAAAAAATCTGCAGAATGAATTAAATATCACAAACAAATTATTTTTGTGAATGAATTATCGGGGAATTCCATTCATTTGTCAAATTACATTTCTTTTTGTTGTTTAGATCCTTAAAACTAGTCTGCCATTCGCTCAGGGCATGACTGATCTGTGCCTCACCTTCATTTATCTATATTAGTTCCATATTCCTTGGTCAAATTACTCAACAAAATCTATAAATCCAAACCTCAAAAACCCTGCTTCCACCATCTTAAGAAGATGTGGATGTCAGATTTCTATTGCTTTCATAAAAAATATGATTCTCAATTTAACTTGTAATTTTAAATTTGTCCCTTGTTTTGGATCTCCGCCATCCTGCTGTTCTCTTTAATCTGCAACACAAGGAGAAAACTGTGATTTGTGAAGTTGATCACAGAGATGGAAGTCTGGGAGTGTGTTTGACCGTCACGACATTGGAGGTTTGATCATCCCGACGAGAGGGCCTGTACATCGGGCTGTTCGTAGTGGCGACTACGGAAGGTTTATGGCCCCGACCACGGATGAACAAACAAGGAGGACTGACCGAACTTTGTTGCCTTGCACCACAGTGAAGAATGCTGTGGTGGATGTTTGTGTTAAATTCTATTGTTCTTTTTATGTGTATCGCTGCTGGCAAATTCATTTCACTGCACCTTCGGGGGCATGTGACGAATAAAATTGACTTTGACTTTGACTTTGGAAGACAGCAGGGTTGCCCCTGGAATGCCAGGATATTGGGAACGTTGCAACTTGTGACAAGTCCACAGTCTGATCTTCCCACCGCTGGATGTTCTGAAGAAAGTGAACTAATTCTACAAAGCCATTTCAGTTTAACATGGCCATCGGATGTGCCACAGAATCCCTGCTTGAAGCCCACTGCAAACTCATTCCCAGGCTGATGTACCTTCTATATACTTGTCATTTAAAATAGTGTAGTGCAAATGTGCCATATTTGAAAGATGTCAAACATTAATTTCCCATTTTATGTCCCATGCCTCTGCATTCCCAATTGACCGATTCTGTACAACAATTTGCAACAGTCCAGGGTGCAGCAATGCACATCAGTTCTATTGACATCCTCCTTAATATGTCTGCAGTCGAAGATTGAATCGGTGCGCACTGTTTAGTAAAACGTAGTCCGGATTAAATAAATTGTTGCTGGAACTATTCCTGATGCTGTTTTACAGTGAAGGCAATATTAAATATCTATTAAGTCATTTATAAATGTGAATAATGGTCAATGGAACACTGCACCTTTTGAAAGAATTGTGGCTTACAGCAAAGATCAAAGAATTTGTTGACCCAACATCGATTTACCCATGTGTAGATAAGTTGCAGGCCCTCACTTAATATCTGTTTCACCGTCTCCTAGCAACAGAGTATGACTCAATACTCTAATGTTACAAGAACGTGAGTAATGAGTTCGCAAAATGGATGTCTGAAGAAAATGGTTTGCACTAAACACCTTTGGCTAGATGGCTCTTACAAGCTAAATCAATAGAAAAAGAACAGACTACTGACTCACCTTCATTTGGTGAATGGGATTTTGTAAACTTTTTTTTCTATTCCCACAGACGATGGCTTTGATTTTAATGCCATTACTAATCACAGGTATATGCAGTGCCCTGTACTTATTCATTAGCCCCAAGTCACAGCAAGGTAGTGAGAAGTCGATTTGTACATTTATAACAAATACTTGTTAGACTCAGACTCCACCGCTGTTTATTTTCACATCTGTACAATCATCGCTGTGTGAGTGGGATTTTCCTGCCAGGATGTACATCTGCTCATTGTTCACAACATCCCTGCCTTCAGGTTCCATGCAGAAACTCAGATCGTTCTTCCATTCAATTAGTGTATTATGTTCGGCACACATATTGTGGGCCAAAGGGCCCATTCTCGTGCTCTACTGCACGATGCTCTCTGTTCTATGGAGCATTAAGTGCTCTGACCCACTATTGAGATATGATAAAGCCCCTGAACTCGCTGTGGAAATTGTATCATTCACCACATTCACTGCAGATTTAGTTGTTTGGTGCAGATAATAGTCATTTTTATTGACTAGGAGCTGCAAAAGGCACAGGGAGGTTGAGACAAAGAAGGCACGTGGCATCAATTAGGCCATCTATTGAAGGTAACACTTTGTGTGAGACAACGATGATGCAAAACCATTGAAAATATCATCTAAAGTATCTAAAATTTGTAGCATCGATATAAAATCAAATTTAGAACAAATAAAAAATAATTTAAACCTTTCTCTTGAAAAATAATGACAACATGGGTTTAGGGGGAGAGGATGGGTTTCAGCCCATCTGTTCTCATTGTAACACATTAACGACTACCATATCTTTCAATTACTGCATCTACAAAGTCATCAAGTGGGGTTTAGTGTTGGATGCACAAGTTGGCAAGGTATAGGTACAATCAAAATCTTGCTTGCAGTAGCATCGCAAACAAACAGAACATGAATTATACATAAATTCTACAGTGAAAAGAAAAGACTGCACAAACACGTGCTTTGATATGTTTAGTCACAATAACCCAGGCCAAGGCTTGATCCCTTGCACAATACATTGATATGGAACATGCAGGTTTTGATGCAGAAGCACCAGATGCTGGAATTCTCAGCAGGCTGGGAATGATCTCTGGAGAGAACAAGGGAATAAACTCCAGAAACACATTTGAAGTACATATTGTAACAGGGACCCCTACCTTTTGGGAATCGAGGGGATGGACATTTGGCCTCATGAAATTCACAAATCATTATCAGAAAATAGGGAATGATAGTTTGCTAATTAAATTTATGTGGAAAAAAAAAGTTTCTCTTTCAACTTGCATTTCTTGACCCAAGTGCAGATGACGTGGCTTTGTAATGGAGAATCACAATGTGGACCATTTTACTGGAGTGCAGTCCCTTCCACCATCCACAATGGTAAGGGCAGGGGACGCACTTGTACAACACAGCCAGTTAGTAATTCCACTCAAAGCATCTCTCCACCCTGTAATGTCCAGGGTATGAGCAGTCGATCATGGCCAAACATGTGAAATCAAACTGCACATATCGACACAACTGAAACGTGTGGATGCTCTTGCCTCCCTTTCTTCTGTTAATGTTCATTTATAAATTCTTCTCAAAGCTCCTGCTTGATAGCTTAGGAGAAGCAGCTGTCATAAAGGAAAGCTCACCAAGGAAACTGACAGTTTTTTACCCACCAAAGATATAAATATTAAAACCTGTTTTAAAATTCAAATTTGTACAACAAAACCAGGGAACGATAAATGAAATAGTTCAATTTTGATCAGCAGTTTTCCAGCTGAAATAGACTGCTGCCCAGGATTGAAGGAATGGAGAGTCTGGCCACGGCCATCTCTAATCCCTGGAGGCAAATTCCTGCCAACATTCAGTCGAATATGAAGCAATGAATTATACCTGAAGCTGCAATCAAAACTTCAGTCCCAGAAGGAATTCTGTCCATGAGCAAGCTGCTCAAATTGGCACTTCCCTGCACATAATATAAGGGAGCTGGACTTGTTTACCTTAAAAAATAAAGATTCAAATTGTGTCAGGTGCATTTGTACAGTAAACCACGGAATTGTCACATTTTGCACAGAATATGAAGAAAAAATTATCTTTGATTGCTAGTGCCACACACACATGCAGTGCCTGCGGGCTCGTTGGGTATAGCTGTTTACTAAATCAAATAAGTGAAGCAGTTACCAAAATAAGTTGAAGACAGCTCTTAATCAAAGGCACAAGGACACAAAGGGCTTGAGTAACTCAGTGGGCCAGGCATCTCCGGAGAACATCGATAGGTAATGTTTCTGGTTGGTACACTTCTTTGGAGATGCCTGTTGAGTTGCTCCAGCACTTTGTGTCCTTTTGTGTAAATTAGCATCTCCAATTCCTTGTTTCCACATTATCTCAATCAAAGGCAGTGGCTGATACAACGTGTCAAAGGCTACACCGCATGCGACTCGGTTCTTCAAGGTAAACTTATACAACCTTATGGTGAAAGATGGGTGAGTATCACGTGCAGGCTTTGCATTTAATTCCACTTGGATTGCTAAGTCTAGATGTTGTCCGACAAGATGTTCCCACGCAGACCAGTACTACTCTGAAATGTAGACCGAGGAGAATGATATCGCAGTGTGAAATAAAGACCTGTTGACCAGTGGCACCACCTGTGACCAGATGTTAACATGTTTGTTGACCTATCAATGTTCCTTCAGTCACCTTGTCAGAAGCACACATTAGTTGGGTAGATTCAACTGCATATTAAAACCCAGATATAAATTTGAATCATATAACCATATAACCATATAACAATTACAGCACGGAAACAGGCCATCTCGGCCCTTCAAGTCTGTGCCGAACAACTTTTTTCCCTTAGTCCCACCTGCCTGCAATATAACCATATAACAGAATCTGTACAACAAAACTGGGGAAAGATAAATTAAAGAGTTTCCTTCTGATCAGCAGTTTTCCTGCTGAAGCGGATTGCAGCCGGGATGTAAGGAATGGGGAGTCTCGTCACAGTCCTCTCACATCCCTGGTTCAGTTCAGTTCAGTGGCCATTTGAAGAGTGGTTGAATACGATGAGGAGATCAGCACCACAGCCACCTTGTGCTCAGGAGCGTTCTATTTTCTATTCTATTGTCACTAGGTTATACTCCAAAGAACACAAGAACTATTCAACATGCACATAAGAATGACACTTGGTGTTTTCCAGAAGATGATACTTAATCCTGTAATCCAATCTTATAACAGGATTGAAATCGTTGTAATATATATATATATATATATATATATATATATATATATATATATATATATATATGAACTTTTTGGCAGGAGTTGGCATACTCTTAGAAAAGTAAGTGCATCAGCAAAAAGCTCAACTTCCATGTCCCTACAACAATCCAGATGTTCCTTCACATCTGGCCTGTAATCCACCTCCAAACTTCCTTTGTCCTCCACTGATGCCCATGCCTTCAACTGTCTGTATTCTGAGCTCTATCTGAGTTGACAGCCTGGTAATTCAGATACCAAGAGCTTTGGAACAGCTTTAGACAGTCAGTCTCTGGGGCTTCTTCAGTTCATTGAAATCACAACTGATCTGTGACTCAACTCCATCTTCCTAAGTTTGCATGATACCTTTGGTATCAAAAATCTATCACTCTCAAGGAAAAGTTAACAATAGCATCAAATGGCATTTGCAAAAGAAGGTTGCAAATAGTATTTTCTAAAACCGTAAAGTCCATTTTTCTGTCTGTACACTGTGTGCCCACAATCCCCAATCAGCAGAAACGCTTTTTTCTCAACAGCAAAGTTTCCCTTCGTCTTTTGAAAACTTTGTTCAAATCACCTCTTAACTTTTTAAATTCTAGGAAAGTATGTTCATAATTATAATAGCTGTTCCTCATAATTTAACTCTTGAAGTTCCAGGGCTACATTTTCTCCAGGCCTCAGAGTTGTGCCCAGAACTATTCCCTGTTCTCCAGTTGTGGCCAAACAGTGACTTTGTATAGCTGTGGTGTGACTTTTAACCCTTTTATTCCAATTCTCTTGGCATAAAGGCCAGCATTCCATTATCATCCTTGATAGTTTACAATAGCTGCCATAACATATGAATAATGAGGTAGAACGCAAGCCTTTGTGTTTTTCGCCTTTTATAAGGAAATCTACACTAATGTGCTAGGTTCATATTCGATGACCTCGATTTGGTTTAGTTTTACCCATTTGATGCATTATTAGCAGATCTTTGCTATTTTATGCTTCTATATTTTACTGTTGTATGAGCTTTCAATTGTGCTCATCTTTGTGTCAAAGCCAAACTTGGATACATGTCCCTCTACCACTTCAACTAACTTGTTTGGAAATACAGTGGGTATATGTGACCCTAAAACACCACTGGCCCAGCATCATCATTTTTTTAAGAACCTGTCAATTATCACTGCTGCTGCAGGTAATATCCTGGCCCAGTCAATTATTTCCCTTTTTTTTCTAGGAGCGTAAATTCTACCCAGTAGTCTTTCATGAGCAATTTTACCTAACATCATTCGGAAGGTGTCACCTTCCAAACTGAACCCTTGCCCGCCCATTGTGCACCCATTGATCAGGTGCTGCACAGACACATTTCTAGGTTCTATATATTAAGCTGAAGACAAGATCACAAACAAAGCTATCCTCCTGAGTGTTACTTCAGTGCTGTTGTTAGTGAAGAATGTTTGTTGATAATTTGAGTCTAAAAGAAATCAAGGAAGAATTCTTCCGAACCCAGTCTTTCCCAGGTAAGACAGAATGATAAATACGCACATATAAACAAAACACTGAATTAATTGATGGAGAAATAATTTGTTTATCCTGTATGGGATTACTTCTGGATACAGGGTGCAGAATTCTAAAGTGACAATTAACACAGTGCATCATTTTACTTCTACAAATTGCAGCATGTGAAACAGCATATTAATAATTGTGTGGAAATTAATCGATCTTATACTGTTATGACAGGATATTGCCATCACTTTTGCATGAAGATGATGCAATATTACCATTATTTTATTACATTTAGCTCTGACTACTGAACTTTGTACAGGAAGACTGTGCTTCTTAAAGTGACTAATTACAGTTTTGGGACGTTTAATTTTATGATTAATTCTTATGATTAATGATCCCAGATATCTTCAGACTAACTAACAAGCAGCACTTATCTTCTTAAACATAGACTGCACAATCATTTTGTCAAAATGTAACCTGAAGAATTCATGCATTGTTTTTAGCAGAACTTTGTCCTTTCTCTAAAAGAAAGCCAGGTTCGACATTTTGTCCTGGAGCTGTTTATGCTATGTTTGTGTAGAATTTCTGCATTGCTGCAAACATTTCCAGTACTTTTCTCGTTTCCTCAGCATACAGCTTTGTGTTTACTGGAAACTGTGCTGAGGCCTTTTAAACACCTTCTAAAGATGTAAAATTGAGGTCACGGTAAAGTCAGGAGTTTGTTCTAACCCAGTGCACCGACCGATACCCATGGAAAGCCAAGGACGTTGGTGCTATTTATCAGCACGGTTGCAGGAACTTGGCAGCCTGGTGGAGCTGGATGATTTAGGAGGGCTGCTGCTACTCGTGGGTGCTGGTGACTTGCAGGGAGTTTGGTTCCACAGCTGACTGCTGTAATAAAGGACACGTGATGAGGATGCTCAAGAACTTTCTCTTTCAAACGGGCACTGAGTTTGAGCACACGGGGGGGGAGTTGCGAAGCCCAGAAAAAATGGATGCTTTCTCAAGGAACACAACAGGCTGGTCCACGGATTTGTCATCTGGGATTAAATGTACATGGTGGATCTGAGGAGGTCCTTCTTCACCCAGAGAGTGGTGGGTACCTTGAATGCACAGCCCTTGAGGCAGGTTGACGATCACAGGAATGAGCACTTGAATTCCATTGGCACAGTGGACTGAGATTGGATAATGGGTAATGGGGCCCCACTGGCCAGCATGGACAAGTTGGGCCGAATGGTCTGTTTCCATGTTGTATGATTCTATGATTCCATGTTGCATCTGCAAAGACAAAATCTTATACTATTCTCATTTTAAATATATAAATAATTGGAAATAGTTGTTAAAAATAGGCGGAACCTAGATTGTGCAGATGTTGTTTAAATGGATGAAAGTCAGAAAAATGCAAATGCTGGAAATCTGAAATAAAAACAGAAAATGGTGGAAACACTCAACAGATCAGTCAACATCCCTGGAAGGAGAATCCGTGAGTTTTTCATATATAGGACCCTCAATTAGAACTGCTGTTCTGACCAGTTCAAATGAAGGGTCCCAGACCTGAAACATCAATTGTCTTTATTTCCACAGATGAAAAATAGAACATTGTGTAAAAGAGCAGGAAGTGCCCCGATATAAATGGATTTGAATATCACAGAAAGTAAATTGTTTGAAATGATTGATTGAAAGATACAGCAGGAAAACAGGCTCTTCAGCCCACTAATCCGTGCTGACCATCGATCACCCGTTCACACTAGTTCTATATTATCCCACTTACTCGCCCACTGGCTACGTAATGGGGGCAATTTACAGAGGTCAATTGACCTACAAACCGGCTCATCTTTGGGATGTTAGAGGAAACTGGGGCGCTGGGAGAAAACCTACACAGGCTGTACCCATGATCGGGATTGAACCCAGGTCTCTGATGTTCTGTGGCAGCGGCTCTGCATGCTGTTCCACCGTGCTGCACAAACAAAACAGAGAAATTGCATTTGAATCGGTAAATGGTACGCAAGCCTTTATTCCAAGGGTGGGAGCATGAAGATTAAGGACATTTTTACTGCATGTGCATAGGTTCAGCTGGCAATGATGCCTGTATAATTCTGGGCTCCTCACCGAAGAAAGGATGCACTTTCCACAGAGGAGGTGACAAAGGATTGCCAGATTGAAGACTGGCTGAGATTGCCTCCTCCGTGACTTTCAGTATTGTATCCCCTTTCCCAAGAGAGAAGATTTATGAGGATGTTGGCAGGACTAGGCCTGAGCTGTAGGCAGAGGGTGTGCAGGCTAGGCCGCTATTCCTTGGAGCATAGGAGGTTGAGGGAGGATCTTATAGAGGTATATAAGATCATGAAGGGAATAGATAGGGTAAATGCACAGTCTTTTACCCAGTGTAAGGGAATCAGAAACTAGAGGATATAGGTTTAGGATAAGGGGGGAAAGATCTAATAGGAACCTGAGAGGCAACTGTTTTACACAAAGGGTGGTAGGTATATGTAATGAGGTACTATCACAACATTTAAGAAACATTTCGACAGATACATGGATAGGAAAGGTTTAGAGGGATATGGGCCAAATGCAGGCAATTGGTACTAGTGTAGTTGGGGCATTACGTGAAGAAGCCGCCAGCCCGCATGCTTCAAAGCAGTGGTGTGAAATCACAGATAACAGTTGTTGACCTGAATATAGTAAGATTGGAGAGAACTTGAGAACTACCAGATGACCTTTATGATACGAGGGTTGGGAGCGGTGGGCACGTATTCGCTCATCGTAACTCCTCATAAAATAAAGATCAAACTTCAAACTGGTAAGTTCTCGTTTAATCTTACTATTTCATTTCGGAGTCACGTGAGTGATTCCGTGAAGACTTCAAAGCTCTGTGATTTCATGCCGAATACGAGTCCAGGCGTCACACACTGCATCAATTGACCATGGATGAGTGAAAAAGATTAATGCATTCAGCCATGACATAGTTTGTTAAAATGCTGATGCTTTAATCATCAAAGGAGAATAATAGTGATCCCTTCCATCCTGGGGGAAACTATGAAACAAATCATAAATGGAATTTGGCAAATACCCCCGGTCTGGCAATGGGTTATCATAAAATGTTGGAAAGTTCATTCATTTGACCATCCTGCGGCCGCGAGGGTGTGGTCCAGTGGAATGTACATGACCCTTGCTGCTAATGTAGTAGCAGCCCTAGTGGAGTGAGATAGAAGATATAGTATCTACTTCTGCATTAACCAAAACCCTGTTTGACCACCTAGAGATGGTCTGGATAGATACCTTTTATGAGGTTTTTAGTAACTAACAACCATTGCTAGTGCAAATCCTCTAGGGCTCTTGGTAACTTTGACGTATTGTTGTAAATGAGTGACTACAGACAACCAAAGGTCCATGGGGTATGCCATGAGAAGTAGTTTGGGACCTGACACCCCTGGTCTGCTCTGCTTAACTACATCATAAACATAAAATATTATATTATTAGCAGATGTAACCATCCTGTCCAGTCGCAATAAGTAGTGGCTGGACCAGATGCGCTGGACTAGCGCCATGAGCATAAACACTTTGTAATTGAGTTTGACCAGGGATAGAGATGTAGCTGGGCCCTACTGGCGAAGCAGTTTAAGAACAATGCTAACATCCCATATCTCCGAGTATGTTGTTAAAGATATCTTTATAAATCTGGATATCAGAGAGTGTGACCCGACAGAGTGTGTCCTGATCGCTGCAGCAACTATGATGAGAAAACACGTTGGCACAGTTAATGGTACTATAACTTAATTGATTGTCAAAGACCCATCTGAAATGAACTCCAACACGTTAGTTATCCGTGCCATATTATATGGAACATTGGCATTAAAACCAAAACACTCTCATCTCCTGATGAGGAAACAATGTGCTGCTTTCTCGGTGCTATCCCTGCATTCTACAGTGAGCACGTACATGAATCGGTCTGGCAATCCGTGCCGCCGAATGGTCTTCTCAGAGACTCCAAGTCTATAAATTGATTTTATCATGCAGAGGGTGGTTTCTTCAGTCATGGGTGAACCACCTGATTTTTGTGTTTAGGACAACCATATAAGATCCTATAATCATCCCCAACATTTAGCAGGAACCATGGCTGCATAGGCCAGTTAGGCAGTACGAAATGCCTGAGGCGAGATCTTGCTGGTTTTTGTGCAAGACCCGACTGATGAGGCATAATGGAGGAAAGACATAAAGAACATTCCTCCTCAGTGTACCGAGAATACATCTATTGCCACTGTGCCACATATTTTTGCAATGGTGATAGAGCCTGGATGCAAATATATTGATATTCGGTGATCCATCGAACCACAATGTCATTAAATACGTTGTGATAGAACATCCATACTGTGTTGTCATAGATTTTTACGTGATGATACACCAGCGTCAAATGCCCCTACCATAGTGTATCAATTTGGAGTTGAACATGCAAAGCCCATCCGCCTCCGTAACTAGAGATGGCATTCGTAATTTTTCATATTTGAGTATTAGTATCAGTTTGTAATATAACTGAAAAGTTACTGAGCAAAGGTACAGGAGCAATGTAGAATACACCATTGTGTATGGACTTTCTCCGTGGCTGCCCTCCGAGTGGGTTTTGCCAAGGTACTGCCGGCACCAGTCTGAAGCCGCTGGCTCCACCGCCAGCGACTGTGAAGGCGAATTTGACCACCGCCGCTACCCGCACTTCCGCGGTCTCCGTAGCGGGTTGCCCGCAGTCTCCGTAGCGGGTTGCCCGCGGTCCAAGGCTGGGATTCCCCGAGGTCATGGCCGGGATTCCCCGCGGTCCGTGACTGGGATTCCCCACGGTCCCGACTTCGCCCAGAAATCCAGCAGAAAACTCTGTAAGAGAGATTCCTGCAATGGAAGCCGAACCTGAAAAGTTTTAAAAACTGCTAGTCAGCATTGCGCCATGCGTCGACGTATTGAAGCGCATGCGGGCTGGAGGCTTCTTCACGGAATCACTCATGTGACTCCAAAATGAAATGATCAGAGTCTATGCTTGGTGCTCTTGAACTATATATTTGTTTCTGCTCTCCTGAAAAAATATTTGCTCCTTACATTTGGACAAGAGTTCTTCTCATTACCTCATGCCAGGGAATGACCAAACACTGGTGGATTGCTCTGCTGATTTGCAGCAGCTCCTGGCAAGATGATTTGTTCTCCGAGTCAAGGTGATGTTTGTTCAACACTTCACTGATCAAACGTTTTTAGAATATCTTTCTAAATGCAAGGAGTGAGATTTTCTGACAGGAGTTTTATTTTCATTTTGTCTGTTTTTTTTCATTTTAATTTCAGTTTGCTCTGAAAATTGGTGTGAAATTAAAATAACCAGCCTCTGCATACCATGGGCACCTGTGGAGAAAGACCCAGTTTCTCACGGACGCCCCCTGATGGGATGGCTCTCTGTGCGAAGGGACATTATCCTACCTCATGTGGGCTGCGTGGGAGATAAAATAATCATTTTGTCAAGTGTGATTAAACCAGTCCGGGCGGTTGATGTAGCATTTTACAACCTTCCATAAGCTGGTCTGTGCCTTCACCAACTCCTTCAAACTCTCACTTCAACAGCCTACTGTAATCTCTGCTTCAAGGAAACCTCCATCATTCCAGTCGTCAAACAAAGTAAAGCGATCTGTTTCAATGACTGGCGCTCAGTAGCTCAATCAACCATAATGAAGTCCCTGAGCCTGCAGAGTGGTGAACACAGCCCAGTCCATCCCAGGCTCCTAATTTCCTTCCTTCCAGTCCATCCTCATGCATCAGGAAAGCTGGAAGTGTCACCCTGGCCATTCCGTTTTCTTTTTCCTACCCCCTGAAAAAAGCCACAGGAGCCCGAGAGCCTGGATGTCCGACCATATGAATAGCTTCTTCCCCATGGCTGGCAGAGTCCTGAACCTGTCACCTCATTCACTCCCCCTCCCAGGTGCTGCCACATACTCTTACACCGAACTCAACCACACTTGGCTATTCCGCAATTGTACTTCCGCTACTTCAGGTCGCACTGCAATCTCTGCCCCTTTCTGCTGGTTTGCTTTCATTGTTGTATTTATTGCTCTAACTGTCCTGATCAAGTATACTGTGTGCTCTTTAACTCTATGTGAACAAATAATTTCATGGCATCCTTCTGTAGTTTACAATAAACTAGCTAAAATAAACCAGAACTAAAATAAGCCTGGAAGATAGTTGCAAAGTCAATAGATAGAGTCCCACAGAACCATAGAGCAGTACAGCTTGGAAACATGGCCTTTCAGCCAAATTTGCCATGCTGACCAAGTTGGTTACTTCCATTGGCTTGTATTTATATCTCTAAATCTATCCGTGTCATTTTGAAGTCGTAATTTTATCTACTTCTATTGCTTCCTCAGGCAGCTCATACCAGATACAGACTACCCACAAAATAAAAAAGTTGCCCCTGAGGTCCTTCTTAAATCTCTCCTCGCTCACCTTAAAATTATGCCCTCTAGTTTTAGAATTCTCTACTATGGGAATGTAGTTCTCAATAACGAGAAACTGTCAAGGACAAAAATTGGTACGTTAGAGGATAGAACACACACTAGAAAGATTAAAAAAGAACTTACCAGTTCGAAGTTTGATCCTTATTTTATGAGGAGTTACGATGAGGGATTTCGTAAAGACCCCGCCAGCACGCATGTGCGACATTCTTCAAAGCAGCGGTGTGAAATCACAGATAGTAGAGTTGACTGAAGATAGTAAGATAAGAGAACTAACATACCAGTTGACCTTATAATAGACGGTTGGGAGCGGAGGGCACAAAATCCCTCATCGTAACTCCTCATAAAATAAGGATCAAACTTCGAACTGGTAAGTTCTCGTTTAATCTTACTATTTTACTTCGGAGTCACGTGAGTGACTTCATGAAGATTTCAAAGCTCTGTGATTTCATGCCCTGGAAACTAGTCCATGCTCACACACTGCCATAATAACCAATGGAGGAAGTATGTTAATGTATTTCAGACTTGTACAGTGCTGAAAAACAAACAATGTATTATTTAACAATAATAATAATAACCCCTAATTTCGGGGAAAACTATAATACAGAACTTAAAATAGTGTCTGTAAATATCTCAGGCGTGGCCACAGGTTTGTTATAACCGCTGGAAGTTGTTTCTTTAGACCAACCCGCCGTTGCAAGGGTGTGGCCCATAGGGACTTCCATCATCCTCGCTGCACAATGTAGCTGCAGCCCTGGTGGAATGAGATTTAAAATATCAGTGTCCACCCCTGCTGCACCTAGCACCACCATGAGCCATCTTGATATGGTCTGCACGGTACTCTGTGATGAGGATGTTTGAACTTATCAATAGAGCCATTTCCGTTCCCCTGAGACTTTTGGTGCCCTCCAGTTAATGTAGGAGGTGGGTCATTATGCATAGGCGTCTATCTACGGGATAAGTCAGGAACTCCAATTTGAAGCCAGATGACCCAGGCCTGTTTTGTTTGTGTAACTCATAAATGTGAAAGGTTCTGAGGAAAGACATCCTTGCCATAGAGGGGGTACACAGAAGATTCACCAGACTGATTCCTGGGATGTCAGGACTTTCATATGAGGAAACATTGGATAGACTCGGCTTGTACTCGCTGGAATTTAGAAGATTGAGGGGGGATCTTATAGAAACTTACAAAATTCTTAAGGGGTTGGACAAGCTAGATGCTGGAAGATTGTTCCCGATGTTGGGGGAGTCCAGAACAAGGGGTCACAGTCTAAGGATAAGGGGGAATTCCTTTAGGACCGAGATGAGGAAAACATTCTTTACACAGAGAGTGGTGAGTCTCTGGAATTCTCTGCCACAGAAGGTAGTTGAGGCCAGTTCATTGGCTATATTTAAGAGGGCGTTAGATGTGGCACTTGTGGCTAAAGGGATCAGGGGGTATGGAGAGAAGGCAGGTACGGGATACTGGGTTGGATGATCAGCCATGATCACATTGAATGGCGGTGCAGGCTCGAAGGGCCGAATGGCCTACTCCTGCACCTATTTTTCTATGTTTCTATGTTTCTATGTTACCTTATTTTGGGATGTTACCATGGTGTCCAGTGTAGTTTGTGCAGAGACTGGACCCACTGCGCCATTACAAGTGTCATCAGCATCACTATTTTATATGTGTTAGTGAGAGGGACGTGGCTGGTGCCCAATCTCTGAATAGGTCAGGACAATGCCAGTATCCCAGGTCCGGGTATATTGAGGCCTGGGGAAATTTGTGTTAAAATCCCCTCATGAGTTTTGACACCAGAGGGTGAGATACTCCTCCATGGTGTTCTAGCTCCTGTCCCAGGTATGAGGATAGGTCACTTTTTGCGCAATTGATGGCATTACAACTCAAGCCTGCATCGAAGTGTAGACTTACCAGGAACTCCATCACAACCGTGATGGTGGCTGTGTTGTAAATTGTGTCTGTCCTGGTAGAAAATACCTCCAATTTTTTGATATGGGTGAGGTACTGTTTCCTGGTGGACTCTCTGCATGATGCCGCGATGATATTCATAGTTCGGTCTGACAGCCCAAATCCCAGGAGAGGTCTTTTCCAAATCTCGCACCCAATGGGTTCATTCGGTCATGGCACGGATGACTCTCCCTTGTCACAGGTGTACCAGCAAACCCGGGCGTTTGTAGATCGGAATCCATTGCTCTGACCATGTCGAGTCCCACAGGGTACCATGGCTGAGTAGGTCAAAACTCCCAAAATACCTGATGCGGAGTCTTGTTGAATTTTCCGCAAGACCCGACTAATGAGGCAGAAAGGGTGGGGGGGGGGGGGGGAAATGCATAGAGAAACAATCCCCCCCCCAGTGTAGCGAGATCGCTACTGCCCCAGGGTCTGATTCTCATGCAACATACGTTGGTATCTGGTGATTATGTCTTGATGCAAACCAATCGATATCTGGCGTTCCATACCGAGCTATAATGTCAGTAAATAACTGGTGGTCCAACATCCATTCGGTGTTGTCATTGAATTTGCATGACCTGGTGTCCGCCACTGTATTGAGCTTACCCGGAAGGTAAGTAGTTGATATCCAAATGTTTCTTTCTATGCACCAGTGGCAGATTGTATTGATCAATTCATCACAAGATATCGACTTAATTCCACCCATATGATTAATGTATGTCACCACGGTGGTAATATCAATTTGTAGGCGAACATTCAGATGATGCATGTCTGAAACAGTAAGCCCGAAGTCCGTGAATGCTCCCAACATCTTTAGATGATTGATACCCTGAAGTAAGGTTAACTCACGTGTATTCCATCTACCGCAACTGGAGGTGGTATTTGTTGCTCCCCAGCCGTGAGTGCTGGCGTCAGTTTGTAACACAACCGAAGGGTTTGTGACTGTGATGGGATTTAGAGCAATGTCAAACATTGCTAATCCACCATCATCATTCCAATTTGCTTTGGCTGGTCTGTCAAAATGGCCAGCATGGTGTTTTGAGTGCTGCTGTTTTGGCCCTTTGTAGATTTTGGTAATGTAAGGGTCCAAATTGTGGCTGGGAAAAGGCAGCCACGAGTTTCCCAATTACCCTGGCTATTTGCCGAAAAGATGGTTTACTGACGCAAACAAGGCTGTTATATGCCTCTATCAAGTCTGTTGCGTTGTCCTTTGGCAAGGTGACAGACATATGAACAGAGTCAATCATGAATCCCAAATAATCCATAGTCATAGAAGGCATTTAACTTGGATTTGTCTGGATGGATAATAAACCCCAATTTTTGAAATAGGAGCTTGGTGGCTGAGACAGCCAATTTAGCCAATTCCAAGGTTATCCCCACAATAAGATGTCATCTAGATATGCCATGGCAATATGTTTTTTTTTCTGAAGAAACGCCAAAGCTGGTTTCAATATTTTTGTAAACAGTTTGGGGCTGATGTTAATCCATTAGCCAGCGCTTTATACTGCCAGAGCTATCCCATCCAGATAAATTTCAAATATCTGCGGTGATGTTTGTCTATTGGTTCTGAGCAGTATGCATCTTTTAGATCGATGCAAGCCATGAAGTACCCCTTGGAAACTAGTTGTTTTAGCAGTAACAAAAAAATTCCATTTTGAAGTGGGTGTACTGCACAAAAGTATTCAGTTGTGTCAAATCAAATGATGCGGCATCCGTCATCTTTTTTGTTTTTAGGTGAAGATGTTTGATACAAACTCAAGAGACTCACGTTGGTTTCCTCTATTACTCCTTTCGTATATAGTCTTAACAGTTCCGCATGACCTTCCACTTTCTCTTTTTTGTGAAAGCACAAACTTTTGGCTAGGTGCATGTTGAACCAGAAAGGAGGAGTTTGTCAACAAATTCAATTTTGTATCGCTGAATACTGTGCAGTGTAAAAAGATCAGAAGTTATTCCCTGAACAAGTGTAACCTTCCCCCAACCTGTGAAGAAGTTACACACGCTATGTTCCGAAGGCAACCAGACCCACCTACCTCCATGGTTACCGGTGGTGCTGTGTTGGTTTTCTCCTTCCTTGGTTCCTGGGAGGTGGAGGCATTGTGGTGTGGGGTTGGTGCATCTTCCAGGAAGGCCGTTCTGGGACATGGCATGAAAAAGACCTTTGTGTAGGTTGTACGGCCTTCGAGCTTTCACCAGCTTTTCTTTCAGTGTGATAACGCAGCCTGCTGGTGGATGGGTAGGGGTGCTGCCGCCAAATATGTGAGGACCTGGTAGCAGCCGGCACCTTAATCATGCCGACGGCTTTTGTCTCTTCATCGAGGTCTTTTACCTGTTTGGGCAGGTTGTCCCCGAATAACAGAGTAGGCGGCTGTGCACTGCTGGTTCTTCACAACCGTGCGAACTTGGGTTTTAGTGTAGGTCGGTTGGCATTCTTCCTGAAACAGTTCATCTCAATTGACCATACAGGAGAGTGCCAGAGCTTCCTGTTGCTCCTCTGACATATCTTCCTTCTACTGACCTGGCAAAGCTGGAAATACCCGAGGCCAGTAGTTTGAGGATTTACCGCAGGCACACTGAGGGAAATACAGATTCCTGGAGCTAGATGAGTTGTTGAGTAATTTATACTGGCTGCCTGCTGGCAATTGTAGCTCCTTTTGTGAGGGCATCGCAACTTGGATGCCATCCCGAGTAGCTCCTCTTCTTGCACCCCTAGCATGTTGTATTCTTCTGCCAACACCCCCTCTTCAAAGTCAGCCCAGACCTGACTCCTTCTGCTCTCCTGCGAAGAGGGTGAGCATTTGGCAGCCCTGTAAAGGGTACTGCCGTGGGTCTGCTAGGAGACCCACGGTGATCAGATTCCTGCTGGTCACGTTGGAGCTAGTGCTCCCCATCCGCTCCATGTGGGATTATTGACTGCCGTCACTACCCGCGATCGGCGAGTCTCTTAGCCTGGACCCTCCCGAGTCAAGGGGCTTGCCCCACTTGCGTGTCGTTGTGCCGCCAGTTCCTGCGGGCTGTTGTGGCTTTAAGTCGGGGCTGCCGCTCTGCCGTCGCTACCCGCGAACGGCGAGTCTCCGAGCCCGAACCCTGCCGGGTCAACGGGCTTGCCCGACATCCGGGTCTGTAGAGAAGTCTGCCGCCGCTGAATGCCCGCGTTCCCGCGGTCCGCAGTCAGTCTCTCGAGGCGGCCCGTTGGTGGGGTACTCTGTGCCACAGAGTGCCTGAAAGAAAAAACGACCCCAGGTTAGTTCACCTTACCTGTAGGTCTGTTCCGGTGGAGGAGCGACCCTCCTCCCTGCCTGTTGCTTCGCATGCGTTCGACGATATGTCGCGCATGCCTGCTGGCAGGGTCTTCATGAAGTCACTCACTAATATCCGAAGTAAAATTGATGATCAAGGACAGTGGATGCGTGCGGTATTGTTGAGCAAATTGTGCCGAACTGGTTGTTCTGAGCCGGTTGACACGACACAGACCAAAGTAATCTGAACCCACATATTACTGACTTGATCCAAACCCAACACATGTCAGGTCAGGCCCAGCAGCCAGGCACTGTCAGGAATCACGACCGCATAAAAGATCCATGCAAGCATTGTCATAGAGTCAAAGAGTGACACAGCGCGGAAACAGGCCCTTCGGCCTAACTTGCCCACACCGGCCAACATCTCCTATCTATACTAGTCCCACCTGTCTGCGTTTGGCCCATATCCCTCCAAACCTGTCCTATCCATGCACCTGTCCAACTGTTTCTTTAATGTTGGAAACATTTCAAATTGAACATATCTGCAGCTCACAAACTAATCGTAAAGTATGGAAAGAAGGATTTTGGCCCACTGAATCCATGTTGACCATCAACCCCCATTTACACTAATCCTACATTTTACTTCGGAGTCACGTGAGTGACTACGTGAAGACCCCGCCAGCACGCATGCGCGACATATCGTCGTACGCATGCGGAAGCGACGGTCGGGAGGAGCGGGGCTCCTCCAGCGTGAGTTTAAAAAGCTCACGCCAGGTAAGTCTCACCGAAGGAGTGAGTCGACCATAATGGAAGGGAGAAAGAGTAAGAGAGCGGCGGCCAAATCAGCGGCTAAGGACAGCAGCCAGCGGAGAACCGCTTCTCCAGAGCTTCAGGTTCCACCTGCAGCTCCCGACTTTTCGGACTTTGAGACCGTTGGTACGCCACGGTCGGGGAAAACTACCCGGAAGTCGGCCGGGGCGGACTCAGCAGAGTCCGGTCCCGAGGGCACCCCGCTCGCTGGTAGCGACGGAGGTCGCCTTGACCGCATTGAGCGGCTGATGGAGCAGATGCTCCAACGTGACCTGTTACAGCAGGGGCAGGATCACAGTGGGACCCCTAGTAGGCCCACGGCAAGTTCCTTTCGAGGACTGCCCAATGTATCCCCTTCTATACAGGGGAGCATTGAGGGTCAGAACTGGGCTGACCCAGAAGAGGGAGAGTTGGCTGAAGCACCTGCAGCGTCAGGGGTGTGTGAAGATTATATGGATGTGGTGAGCAAACATGCCATGCCCCACCAGAAGGGCCTACCCATCCATCCCAAGCTGGCTGCCAGCATTGATTATATGGCCACCAACCAACTTCAGGAACAGGCCATCAATGCCACAGCAGATAAATATTTGGCGCCAGAAAACTGCAAATCGTTAAATGTGCCCGCGGTGAACAACCCGATATGGGGGAACATGAGCCCCTCAAGTAGAGGGCAGGAGATGAAACTTCAGAAGATCCTGAAGCTCCTTACCGCAGGGATTACTGCAGTAGCCAGAACAGCAGTGGGAGTGGATATGCCGCAAGAGCTGCAAGATGCTTTGGCCTTACTGTGCAATACACAGTATGAAATTAACAATTTCAGGAAAAGCATTATAAAGCCGGCGCTTAACCCCAAGTTCGCGGGGTTATGCAAGCCTGGGAAGACGCAGCCTCCAAGCCTGTTATTCGGGGAAGATCTCCCCAAACAGGTAAAAGATCTTGACGAGGAGGCTAAGGCTTTGGGCCTTATTAAAGTACCTGGGTACACTAAGCCTCATCACCCACACAGAACGCACCCCTACGCACCCACCGGGCAGAGTTACCCTAACAGGTCTGCCGGTGGTGAAAGCTCGAAGGCCGGCATACCTGCACAGCGGTCTTTTTTAGGCCAAGGCCCAGGCCGGCCTCCTTGGAAGATGCGCCACTCCCAGAACACCTACAACCAGCCGAGGAAGCAAGGGCAGAAACCTCCACACCGGCAGTAACCATGGAGGTAGGTGGGTCTGGGATCCCCAAGAACACTACTGACCTAAATTCACTCTGCATAGGGGGCAGGTTGCACATGTTCCTCGAGAATTGGCTCACTTTTACCTCTGATCCTTATATACTCAGGAGTATTCAGGGCTACAAAATTGAATTTATTCACGAACTCCCTACCCCGGTACAGCATGCGCCTAGTCGGAAATTCGTCCTTTCTCATAGAGATAAGGCAGCAGGGCATGCTGAACTACAGAGGTTAATAGAAAAAGGGGTAATTGAAAAGGCCTTTAAAGAACCTCAGGAGTTCGTGTCTAATATATTCACTAAAAACAAAAAAGATGGCGGGTGCCGCATCATCATAGATTTGACCGACCTGAATACTTCTGTCCAGTATATCCATTTTAAAATGGACACCTTCGACACTGCTATTCAGCTTGTAGCCAATAGGTACTACATGGCATGCGTTGACCTTAAAGATGCATACTATTCAGTACCCATACACAAGGATCATAGGAAATACTTAAAATTTATCTGGATGGGACAATTATGGCAATATAAAGCTTTGCCTAATGGGCTATCGTCAGCACCCAGATTGTTTACCAAGATATTGAAACCAGCTTTGGCCTATTTAAGGAAACAGAATCATACTGTTATGGCCTATCTTGATGACATCCTCATAGTGGGGGAGAATTTGGAAATGGCTACTTTGGCAGTCACAGCCACGAAACATATTTTTCAGATACTGGGGTTTACGATACATCCAGATAAATCAATATTGGAACCCTCTACCACCATGAAATATTTGGGGTTCATTATTGACTCAGTGCAAATGTCTGTCACGTTACCACCAAGTAAGGTGGAAGACCTGATAGAGGCTTGCAGGAGCCTCTTTGGCATTAAGGTCCCATCCATTCGGCAGGTGGCCAGGGTGATTGGGAAGATAGTAGCTGCATTTCCTGCAGCACAATATGGGCCCTTACATTACCAAAATTTACAAAGAGCAAAAATTACGGCGCTCAAAAATCATGCTGGCCATTTTGATAGGCCCATGAAAATTCCAGAAAAGGCAAAAGCTGAACTATATTGGTGGATGGGTAATGCCCAAAATTGTTCCAAACCCATGACTATCGCCAATCCCTCGATCACCTTACAAACGGATGCCAGTGCCAAAGGGTGGGGAGCTACTAACACTACCTCTAGCTGTGGAGGTAGATGGAGTGCACCAGAGTTAACCCTATTTAAAAACTTAGGGATTAACTATTCAGAAATGCTCGCAGCATTTCACGGACTTAAAGCATACTGCACTAACATGCACAAAGTTCATGTTAGACTACAGATTGACAACACCACGGTGATAGCCTATATTAACCACATGGGCGGTGTAAAGTCGATATCGTGTGATGAATTGGCCAACAATATCTGGCACTGGTGTCTGCAAAGAGGAATTTGGATCTCTGCAACTTACCTACCAGGTAAACTAAACACAGTGGCAGACACCAGATCACGGAAATTCAACGACAACATAGAATGGATGTTGGATCGGAAAGTGTTTACAGATATTGTAGAACGTTATGGGACACCAGATATCGACCTTTTCGCGTCCAGGCTAAATCACCAACTACCAACGTATGTTGCTTGGGAGCCAGACCCGGGGGCGGTAGCAATGGATGCTTTCTCGCTACACTGGGGGGATTTGTTTTTCTACGCTTTCCCCCCTTTCTGCCTCATCAGTCGGGTCTTGCAAAAAATCAAGCAAGACTCCGCATCGGGTATCTTGGTAGTGCCCGACTGGCCTACTCAACCATGGTTCCCTCTGGTACAAAAGATGGCCACAGAACCCTGTGTCAGGGTGAATAAAAGACCAAGCCTGCTTGTTCATCCTGTTACAGGAGAAAGTCATCCATGTCATGATCGTATGGATTTGTTAATCTGCAGACTTTAAAACGGCCACTTCATGGACTCGGACTCTCCAACAGGACCATTGATACTATCACGGGAGCCTGCAGAGAGTCCACAAGGAAGCAGTACTTGACCTACATCAGGAAGTGGGAAAGATTCTGCGTGACTACTAAAACTACATACGAAACCGCCACCATCACGGAAGTGCTGGAGTTTCTGGCTACCCTTCATTACGATGAGGGTTTAAGCTACAGTGCCATTAACTGTGCCAGGAGTGCCCTATCGTCTTACTTGGGCAAGGGGAGTGACCAATTGGGAATTGGGTCACATCCCCTGGTATCCAAATTTATGCGGGGAATATTTAATTCTAATCCCCCCAGGCCCAGATATAGCCATACCTGGGACATCAGCACGGTATTGACGATGCTGCGAGGATGGACACCGAACACGGGACTCCCTTTGGCCAAATTAACCTACAAAATGGTCATGATAATGGCACTGATCACGGCGCAACGGGTCCAGTCCCTGCACAAACTCAGTCTGGATGCCATGGCAATTACCAGTGGGAAAATCACATTCCAGGTGCAGGGACTATTGAAGCAAGATCGACCCGGAGTGTCTGGACATACTTTGGAGTTCCTGGGTTACCCAGCGGACACTCGTCTTTGTATCGTTACATTGATTCTGCGATACATTTCAGTCACTAAAGATCTAAGGGGCACGGAAACAGCTTTGCTTGTCAGTCACAAGAAGCCTCATCACAGGGTCACGGTGCAAACCATTTCCAGATGGTTAAGGGTGGTATTGGATGCGGCGGGGGTGGATACTAATGTGTATAAATCTCACTCCACCAGGGCAGCATCCACCTCGGCGGCTAGAAGGATGGAGGTACCACTGGATCACATCCTGGCCACAGCGGGTTGGAACAATGAGAGAACCTTCCACCGCTTTTATAACAAACCCGTGACCTCCCCTGACAATTATGCAGGGAGGATCTTAAGTGCTGCCAGTTAAATAACCCTTTTGGGACACAATATTGTGTTTGGTATGAATAAATACCTGTTTTGTTTTTCAGCCAGTGTCTTGTCTGAATCACGTCCATCCTCTTATCCCAGCTTTAGCGGTGTGTGAGCATGGAGCTTCCAGGGCATGAAATCACAGAGCTTTGAAATCTTCACGTAGTCAAACACGTGACTCCGAAGTAAAATAGTAAGATTAAACGAGAACTTACCAGTTTGAAGTTTGATCTTTATTTTATGAGGAGTTACGATGAGGGATTACGTGCCCTCCGCTCCCAACCCTCTATTATAAAGATCACCTGGTATGAAAGTTCTCTTTTTTCTCTTACTATGTCAGTCATTGAGACTGTTTTTTGTTCTGTGATTTCACACCACTGCTTTGAAGAATGTTGCGCATGCGTGCTGGCGGGGTCTTCACGTAATCCCTCATCGTAACTCCTCATAAAATAAAGATCAAACTTCAAACTGGTAAGTTCTCGTTTAATCTTACTATTAATCCCTGTTGTTTATTCTCCCCACATTCTCATCAACTTCCCCAAGATTCTTGGTACTGAGAACCCAGGTCCTTGGAGTGTGAGACAGCCACTCATTGAGCTGCCCACCATGCCATCTATACCTCATGATACGGATCAATTTCAATTTCATTCAAATCTCGATCAATGTCCATTATTTCCTCCACTTACATTGTGAAATTATTTAAAACTTGGATATCACTAGTAAATAAAGTAAAAATAAGATATTTTTGCAACTTTTACATTTGTATTCACTGAATGACTGAAATGCCGGTCAACAACTCAACATCTCAGGCTCTACCCCAACACATTCTGCAGTATTTACCTACTGAATAAGCAAAACTAATCTTGCCACTTTTTATGATCAATCTCTCATTGTTGTGGAAAATAATGCCTCAGGCACTTGTTGAATGTGAAACAACAGTTCGGTATGTGTTGGATTCTAAAGCCGTAAACAGAATGTTTCAGTTCTTCATGGAGAGCGGTGTGTCTGCTCGTCACTTTGTTTTATCTGCAGAGAACATTGCAAAACCAGAACCAGAAAGGTTGCAAATAAATTGCAAAGGTAATATTGGAAGATATATTGCAGCATTATTTGAAAGGTCACAACAAAATTATTGGTCTGGAAAATAAAAAATATTGAGTAGGTTGGTCTATGGGTGGAAGTGCTGCGACATTGCCAAATATTTGCAGTATTGAGATCAGTGTTTCCTGGATTGTCTCATTTATATTTCTTCTTGATATATATATATATACACACACGTGTGTGTGTGTGTGTGAAACTCTGCTTTCACTTTCCACAGAGATCCTGGGACTGCAAAGAATGGCATGAATGGTGCTTGAATCATGTGCATGGCTCTGAAACACTTTTGGCTTGATGGTTTCATCATATGTTTCAAGAGAATGCATCTGACCGGAGTAATGAGTTCATGCAGGGTCTGGTCCCAGATGTGCTCCCGTCCCAGATTATTTCATGTAGGAGACACGGTGAATGCAGATGCTAGAATCTTGAGCAAACTGCATAATGCTGGAAGAAGTCAGCAGGTCAGGCAGTATCAGTGGCGGGCAATACACAGACGTAGTATCGGGTCTGAAGAATATTTAGTAGAGTCTGAACATGCCTCTTCTTTTTTAAAGTTTTAGTGTGTGTGTTAAAAGTCTGTGTAAATTGATCCGATTTGTTTTATGTGGGGGGAGCGGGAGGGGGTCGGGGGAAACTTGTTTTCAGTGTCTTACCTTGCCAGAGAATCGATTAATTTTTGGATCACATCTCCGGGAGCTCTGAGGCCTTCTAGGACTGACTTGAGCCCCACTGCGGGGCATGGACTTAACATCGGAGCCGATCCCTTGCCTGGGATCGCTCCAACCGCGGCCTGCGGACTTACCATCAAGAGCTCTCAATCTCGGGACCTCTGCTTGACCAGCCCCGACGCGGGGTCTGATCGCCGGTGCAGGGGAGCTGACATCCCCCCGATGTGGAGGGCTAAAAACGCCGCGGGCTACGGGAGTCAAGATCGTCCCGTCAAAGGAGGGCTAGAGGCCCCCGACTGCGGGAGAGCTAAGGGAAGAGATTTGAACTTTTTTTCGCCTTCCATCACAGTGAGGAATGTGGAGGAGTCACTGTGGTGGATGTTTATGTTAAAATGTGTTTTGTGTGTTCCTTTGCTTTTTATTTGACACGACTGACTTGGAAAATGAAATTCCTCGTATATTTCAAAACATACTTGGCTAATAAAGTATTATTGTGATTGTGATTGTGATTGTGATTGTGATTGTATGTCAGGTGTGGCAATTTGGAGCCCAGCTCTGTTAACACTTTGGTCAGCAGTAAATCTTTGCCATGAATCCCCAGTATAAAGGCCAAAACCTTGCACAAACTCCAAGATAACTTAAGCTCGTCAAGGAGCTGCAGATTTAAAACAGTCTGAAAAAGTGGATCAACCCGAAAAGATGCCTATCCATGTTCTCCAGAGATGCTGCCTTATCTGCTGAGGTACTACAGCACTTTGTTTTTTATCCAAGATGATTGTAGCTTGACAGCGATTAAGTAGATCTCCTTGACACTCACCATTAATCCACACTTTGTTTTTACTGGTGGATCATGTTATATAAACCCAATACTCCACTTCTCACCTTGGTATTAATGTTTCATCTTCCCCTGTAAAGCCTCATTATCTACAAACATCCCTTCTATGAAAAAAATCACACTAATCTATATAATTAAAAGTCTCATCTTGACCACTTCCTGTTTGCACTGTGCTTTCATTTTAGAAATAACGCTACCACATATGGCTGTGATTTTTTGGCCATCTTACTCAGAGTCCTCCTCCGCTGCGCAGGCCCTGAGGATTTTTCCCATCGATTAAAAATAAAAGACTTATTAGTGTTTAAAAAATCTTGAGATTCTCTCCCCTGTCAATCACTGCCATGAAGGCCAGGCCTGGGAAACTACAGAACACTGTGAGTATACAATGTACTTGAATAAATGATTTGTTAGCCCTTAATGAAACTGAAATGAGTTGTTTGGCCTGCCCTGTGCTTGAAACTGCAATGGCAATGGAAATGAAGTGAAAATGCAATGAGCTGTTTGGCTTGGGCCTGCCCTGTGCTTGAAACTGCAATGGCAATGGAAATGAAGTAAAAATGCAATTAGCTGTTTGGCTTGAGCCTGCCCTATGCTTGAAAGTGCAATGGCAATGGAAATGAAGTGAAAATGCAATCTGCTGTTTGGCTTGGCCTGCCCTGTGCTTGAAACTGCAATGGCAATGGAAGTGAAATGAAAATGCAATCAGCTATTCGGCCTACCCTGTGCTTGAAACTGCAATGCAATTGGAAATGAAATGAGTTGTTTGGCCTGCCTAAGACCACTAGTTTTGGCCCACAAGGCCCCTATTAGCCGAGAAACCATTCCCTTTTGCCCAAAATGCCCGTATTAGCCCAGGAGGAGCACTTTGGCCCAAAAGGCCCGTGACAGGCCAGGAAATGTCCAGAAGAAGTGGCTTTCACTGAGATTTTACTCAGATTTTTTTTTAAAGAGCCCCTTTAGCCCATCAGGCCTGTACTAGTCCAGGAGTCCCCTTGGCCCATCAGTAAGTATTACCCCTGCAAGTATTAAATCTCACCCCAGTATTTTTCTCCCTCCCTTCATTTGTTCCCTGTGAGATCCAGGCCAGGATAGACTTTCCTCCTCCATTGCTGTGATCCACAGAAAAAGATGATAAGTGTCTAAAATTGACTCTCCCCCTTCTCTCTCACAGAGTTTCTCACCTGTTTTGGGCAGAATTTTGGACAGTTTCTGAGCTGCCAGCCCACCAGGCCTGAGTGACTGAGCTGCCAGCCCACCAGGCCTGAGTGACTGAGATGTCAGCCCACAAGGCCTGAGTGACTGAGCTGCCAGCCCACCAGGCCTGAGTGACTGAGCTGCCAGCTCAATAATCCATTCGGCCCACAATTTCCATACTAGCCCTCTGGAAACCAGCCCCATCGGCCCACAACACCCATACTAGTGTTCCAGAAAGCCCCTCCACTGGTCAGCAATATTGGAATTGGTGGAGAGGTGGAATATTGCGTTGGGGGACCAGCCCTCCCGTGTGAACATGGTAGAATTTAGAATAAAAAAACTGCAGATGCTGGTTTACACAAAAAGACACAGAGTGTTAGAGTTACTTGGTGGGTCAGGCAGCATCTCTGGAGAACATTGATAGGAAGAATAATCCAAAGAAGGGTCCCAACCCGAAACATCGCCTAGCCATGATCTCCAGAGATGCTGCTTGACCTGCTGAGTTACTCCAGCACTATGTGTCCTTTTAACTATTATAATTGCTTTAACCCCCACTGAAACATTTGGCTTACATGTTGAGGATATATATTCTTTTATTTGACTGTTTTAAATTGGCCTATGTGCACAAATAACAGCATTTAAAATATCTCACATACATGCTCCATGAATATAAACCAGTGATATTTATACCAACAACTGAACAACATTCTTTATCATTCCCCGCTGCCAGCCCCAGAGATGTAGTAATTTTTTATCCAAGGTCAGACCTGAGATGGTCTTTGACACTGACTGGAGTTGCTCATTGATGAAACCACACGTGAATGTCACACAGCGTGTGGTGTGAGCAAGTACCACGGTGACAGATCCTTCAATGAGACAACATATTCGCCAACACAGTCTGCTGCTTCTGATTCTGAATTCCCAATATGTAGCTCTCTGCAATCTCTAACTGTTTAGGATTGGTGAGATTCTCTAATCTTCATGCTATCAAGGTAACAATTTTTGTTTTCGATTTTTCTGTGGCAATAAAAGTCCATTTGAGAACTTGTTTCAATTAGAAGAATGGCTTTCTTGCATTCCAGTGTAACAGTCCTGTGCAGACACATTCTCATCATCACCAATGCCCAGAAAAATGACTATTCTAGCTGTGGAAGGCTCACAGCCCCTACTGAATGCAGCTTATCTGAGCAGTCACAATGACCGTTCCTGCACAAGGATTATGCTACTCCTTGTCACTGCCTCTACTCTGACTGCTCTCTGATCACTCTTGTTTCTTGCTACTCAGTGTTTCCTCAGAACTTAAACTAATTTTGTGGATGCTCAAACCTGTAGTCAGAGGCATCTGGACCCAATCCTTGAACTTCTCATTTAAGCTCGACAACAAGCTGAAATGAAAAGCTTGATTGTCCATATCCCTCTAGACTTTGCCTACTTAAGATAAATAAGAGACACTTTAGCTGTTGACAAGCTCAGACCTTAAGTCTCTCCATGACAACGCAATTCCATTCAACGGATCACCGGAATATTGCTTTGGAATTGAGTGTTCTGCCATAGACTATACACTATTGTTCAACTTCAAAGGGTTAATGACGTGAATATGTTTGTTCATCAGAATCACTATTTCAACATTTTTGACCAGATTAACGTGTTTGACCTAGAGCCAAGCATCTGGTTAGTAATGATCCAGATACATAGTAAATGAAGAATTGTGGCTGTAAGTTACGGCAATTTTATTCTATTAAAATCAAAGCATATACTTATAAAACCAATTAGATGGAACTAAGTACGCATAGGCTGAAAGATCAGCAGCTAATGCAAAACTATTTGCTCTTTGCCAGTTTTCTATCTGTTGTAGATAATGGCAAACAAAATATTCCATTGTCAAAGCTGAGTCTGCAGTCAGGTGTCTCTCTTGTAACAAATTCAAGAGTAATTTCTACAATGCAACAGTGATTACACTTTTAAATGATTTATTTGGCTACAAAGATATTTGAAATATCCTCAAAATGCAATTGTACAAAATGCGGACTCATTTTTCTTTTGTTGCAATGGATGTAAAGATATTTGTTCATGTAATTGCTTACCAATTTAGTTAGATTTAGCATTCACATTTTTTATTTTATGGGTTAGGAATTCATCTTTTGCTGTACTGGTGTGAATATTCTGTTTGATGCTAAAACCCTTTAACTTCAATGGAAATCACTACCTGATGGGAACCGCAGAACCCAAGGCAAGCTCTCTGTGATCAAACGTGTTGTCGAACCTTCCTCAAAGAGTTCACTGTTCCTTAGGTTGCTTCCTCCACTGCTGTCCAACCCTCTGCTAACCTGACTTAGGATCAGTTATAACACTTTTGATAGTTTTTTTTATTGCATTTATGTATAGATTTCAGATATTTATAACACACAAGGAGAAACAGGATTAGGAGTTTCATCTCTCAGATGTACTTGAGTATTCAGAAAGATTATGATCCGTTCCAGTTTATGCCCCCGTTACCCTCGGGAGTTTACGGAGCCCAGCCCCGAATCTTCTCATCGCCCAATGAGTAGCTCCAGTATCCACCAAGCAGCAAGATTTCTGTGGTAGAAAATTCCCAAAACTCACTACCTTCTCAGTGAAGAAAGTCCTCATCTGAGTCCTGGATAATCAATCCTATTTCGTGAGATTCTGACCTCATGTTGAAAACTTTTCAAAAAAAAAGGTACAGCTTTTCCGTATCCACTCCCATTCTCGAGCTTCCTCGAGAATCCACACTTTCCAATGAAGCCATCATTTATGGTTCGAAAAGTTTTTAGAGTATGGATCAACTTTACTCAACCTCTCTTCCAGAAACCGTCCCTTGATCTGAGGAACCAATCTACTTAATCTTCGACTATCTGTCAAGTATAGACTTAATTTGGTTAGGAAATTAAACTGAAGTAGATTTAGTAAATAGCTGAATAAATCTCCGATATCACCTCAGTAAATGTTCCTAAACATCTATATTTTCATCCCACAATAATCTGCTTCAAAGAATGCCGTACCATTTTCCTTCCTGCCGGCTTTCTATGCCTGCATGTTAACTTAATGTAATGCTTGTACAAAGAGTAACCCCCCACCCCGTCTCTCCGTGTCCCCACGCAAATCACCCTGAATTACTATATTAATTCGTTTTCGTGAAATAATTTGTGTACACTTGTTCTGAGCATAGAAATACACAAGTAGAAATACACATATTCCACTAAGACTCCATTGCATCCTTCCTTAATGTTAGAGGATCATAATCAGGTCTCCAATCAGTTTTCCCCAACAGGGGATGAAGCCTTGGCTCATTCAATGAGTCATAACAACTGAAGTCTGAAGAAAGGTCCCGACCTGAAACGTCACCCATCCTTTTTCTCCAACAATGCTGTCTGACCTGCAGATCTACTCCAGCACTTTGGGTCTATCTTTCAACAACATTGCTAGAAATTTCATTCAGTCAACTCCACAACTTGTACATGCTTTCAGTAGTTTGTAACTGCTCGATTAGAAACGGGCATAGTTTTCCTGTCACCTTTTAGAGAATTGGACAATGTAGATGGTGTGTGTTCAAACTGTTGCCAATGAGGTAACAATTCCATCTGAAACGTGTAGAGTATTCGTTAATACTACATTCTTCTATTAGCAAGGGGGAAATTGGCACCCAAGATCTAAAAACGGATCCAAATGTTTCAAATGTTAATGAGATCAAGGGTCTGAAGAAGGTTCTCAACCCAGAAACGTCACCCATTCCTTCTATCCAGATATGCTGCCTGTTCCACTGAGTTACTCCAGCAATTTTGTGTCTATCTTTGGCGTAAACCAGCATCTGAAGTTCTTACACAATTAGACCAAGGGACCGGTCTCCACCAAACAATACTGAAAGTTCAGGTCCTTGGGAAAGGCGCATGTGCATCTTATACCTATCTTTTGTTGTGTTTGAAAGGTTTAGGTTCAAATTCATGTCTAGGTTGATCATTGTCACATGTACCAAGGTACAGGGAATAGCATTGTTTTGCATGCTATCCAAAAAGATCAAATATAAAAGGGTTTGAAAAAAGGTTTCGACCTGAAATGTCACCCATTCTTTATATCCAGAAATACTGTCTGACCCGCTGAGTTACTCCAGCTTTTTGTGTCTAGATTATATATACCATAAAGATCCAATTTGTTTAAATTCAAGTACAATAGATAGAGCAAAGGGGAACATTTATTTATTTGCCTCTGTACTCCACAATGTGAGAATTGTAATGGGAAAAAAAATCACATATGGTTAAAGTGCATATTGTCAAATTTAAATATAGGCCATTTTGATACATTTTGGTTTCACATGTAGAAATTACAGCAGTGTTTATACATAGTCTCTAACAGTGTTATTCTTGTTTCTCAGTCTCATTATGGCCTCTTTGACTTTCATTGGCACAACTTTGGTCCTCATGTTGATAAACAGCAATAAAAGTTTCCAAAGATGATGGAAAAACTGGAGGAAAGACTAGGTGCTGAAAGCTCTCTTATACCTGCATTAAGGAGGCATTTAAACACACCTGAGCAATTACAAACACCTGTGAAGCCATGCGTCCCAAACATTATGGTGCCCTGAAATAGGGGAACTATGTATAAACACAGCTTTAATTTCTACATGGTGAAACTAAAATGTATAAAAATACCCTTTAATAAAATCTGACAATGTGCACTTCAACCACATGTGATTTTTTTCTACTACAAATCTCAAATTGTGGAGTACAGAGGCAAATAAATAAATGATGGGTCTTTGTCCCAAACATTATGGAGGGCACTGTAGTTCTCAACATTGTAGTTCCATTGGCAAAGTCCCATGTCCGCGATGGGGTAGAGGTGATTCAGACTAGCTTTATAAATTAAATACATCAACATTGTAACGGCACCCTGCATGTTTATAGATAGGTAAGTATTGCATCCCACCAATTCGTTGTCCAATACCGCTACATCAGCTGTCGGTGGCTCATGGAAAAGCTCAAGTCTTCCTGCAGAAGCCCGAGGGTTATTCAGCTGTTTAACCTCAATTTATCTTCACAATTATCTACAGAATCTCCGGAGGTGACAGAACACTACTCAATTCTGTGACTATTAACATTTTGTTTTAACGGTGATAACACCAGATCCCACTTAAATGGTTCAACCATCAGATGTTTTGTTACTGAATTAAAATGGTTAGATAATTGTCATGAAATGCCATTTTGAGTAATATTTCTTGGCATTTGTGCCTGTTCCCCACGAGGCCCATTATGCTAATTTCTTTACAATAACCAGTAAATTGTATAAGTAGTCAGCAGATATAATAGAGAGAAAGCCTGAAATTTGCATTTTAATACATCTGTCTGATCTGTTTTAGTGCCTGAGAGCTGAGTGGAGCAAGTCTTCTCTCTGCCGTTATTGTTCAGCAGTATGAATTCTGATTAGTTTTATCACATTAACTCTTAAAGGGCAATGGTGAAATCTCATTTCTCATGAGCTCTTTCAGAAAATTGATTTGGGCTGAATGACTGTCTGCAATTCCAACGGGAATCCCTTTCTGTCCCGGGCCTCGTCCATTGCCAGAGTGAGGCCACACACAAGCTGGAGGAGCAGCACTTCATATTCTGCTTGGATAGCTTACAACCCAATGGAATGAACAATTAATTATCCAATTTTAGGTAACCTCTAAGCCCGCACACCTCTCCCTCCCCTTCTCTCCCACATCCCCCTTTCTTCTCCCCCCTCCCCTCCCCCCCCCCCACTCCTCTATGCCTAGATTCACACGGATTTCTTCCCTCCCCCTCTACCCACATTCCTTCAAACTCTTCACACCTTTTGTATCATTCATTTTTTTTCATCCCTGGTCTTTATCCAACCATCTGCCTATTAAAAATACCCCTCTGCTATGCTCATCTATTACCTGCCATGCTTTATCTTACCCCTCCTCTCCTCTAGCTTTCTACAATCAGTCTGAGAAAGGGTCCCGACTCGAATCATTACCTATCCATGTCCTGCAAAGATGCTGCCTAAAGGGCCTGTCCTACCAGCATCCGACCCCATGCGATGAGTGCGATCAAACTAGAAGCGGGGGCCGCGCGGAGGCCAGGTGATCCCCTGTACAGGGCCGTTCCCACCAGCATGCGCCTGCATGCGGCAAGCGCGACCAAACCGGCAGCGGGGGCTGTGCGGAGGTCGGGTGAGTGGCGCAACACGGCGCAAAGTGAGGCGAACTTGGAGCGAAGTCTTCAGGTAAGTTCGCCAGGACAGAGAGGGGCACACAGAGAGGGGCACAGAGGCACACACACAGAGGGCAATGGAGCCACACACATAGAGGGTCACGGAGGCACCTACCAAGAGGGTCACGGAGGCACGACGTCGAGACGGTGTGTAATGCGTCGAGGCGACTGCGAGCCGACAAGCCGTTGCCGCGCGGAATTTTCGAACATAGTCAGTTTTTCGGAGCCCCGCGCGATGTCGGGACGAACTCCGCACAATTCCGCACGGCTCCGGCGATCGAAGTGGGACCGGCCCCGTGACGCCGGACGGCTCAAGCGATCACGTTAGGTCGCGCTCATCGCATGGAGTTGCATGCTTGTAGGACAGGCCCTTTACCCGCTGAGTTACTTCAACACTTGTGAACTGCTGTAGTTTTTGAGGATTTACCGGATACACAGCTCGTGCCGTGGAATCCCTGGGCTCGGGAGCCGAGACAGAGACTGAGTGAAGGCTTGGGAACGATTGCAAACTTGGGATTTGAATAAAAGCTGGCTCATTACAGCCATTATCTCAGTTTCCGATGAGAAATGTTTCACAGAAAGTACTTTATCACATTTTGGAGACTTTGAAACTGACAAAAGCTGGATGGAGGTGTATTAGATGTTAGGCAGCATGTCACGATCCCATCCATGGCAGTGATGATGTGTGATGGATGGATTGACATATGTACAGCAGTGACATGTACATGTGTAACGCATGGAGGAGTAATGTGTACACGTGTAACATGTAAATGCGCAATGCATGTAGCAGTAACATTTACATATGTAACATGTGCAGGAGTAACGTACATATGTAATATGTACATTTGTAATGTGCGCTATAGTAACATGTACATGTGTAATATATGCAAGAGTATCGTACACGGGTGTAATATGTGCAAAAGTAATGTGTGTTGCAGTAACATGCACGGGAGCTTGGGCAGGATTGTAGCAGAGGCTCTGGTACTGCTGCGGGCTGGATTCCTTGTATTGTCTCTGCAGCAATCTGAGATTTCAGGCTTTTCTCCGGGAAGCAGCTCGACGGTGGACACTTCAAGGCAAGGATTCCCTGCTTCAAACTCGACTCTGGGCTTCTTTGAGGAAGCGGTCCGGGAAACAGGAGGGAGCGTGGGAGCAGTGTGAGACTTGACCTTCTGGAGGTGTCCGTCAACCCTTGTCAGCACGGGACTGTGCTGCATTGTTGCATCAGGTTTTGCTGCAGAAAGACTTGAGGCTGACAACTGACAAACAGGAAAGGAAGGACAAAGATGCATAGATTTCTGACCAGCTGTTTAACTGTCCTCCAATTACACATCTGCCCAATCAAGGTCATCAAACATTGATATTTATCACAAAACACATGAAAGGGCAAGTTGTCCTGCGGGACGCAGTGATGGGCAAGATGAATAACTGATATTAATGAGAAAGAGAAAATTAACTACACATCATTTTGTACCGCCCCCTTGTTCAATCGTTTTGTAAATACTCAAGGAGCTATTGGGTACTTAATTCTTCCTGTGTAATGATATTCATGAGGCTTCTGTAAAATGACCTCTGGCTGCACAGATTCTGGACTGGAGATGATTTGGGCTGAATGCAGGGTTTTTAAGATCTTGCACAAACCCACTCTACCAGATCTGAGCAGCGAGGGAGATCTGAATGGTGCTTATGTTGTTGGCGGTGGGAGATGGCTTAGGGTTGAAATGACTCAATAGGTCAGTGGAGATTCCATTTCCAAGTTCTGGTTGCTTCCTGAAAACGTATCTGAAAGCATTGCCAGATAGATATAGCAAAAATGTCGTAAGCCGAACGATAAAGCATGGGTTGTTTTAAGTTACCAAAAATACACAATTTGATGCTTCAACTCACAATGGCACAACAGATCCAACCAAGCTCTGGAGACCATGGTTGGATCAGATCTTTGGAGCTGCCTGTGAGGAGACTTCATATTCTCACTGTGGTTCCCTCCCACATCCGAACGTCATTTGGTTGGTGAGTTAATTGTCAGCTGTACATTATTGCTGGTGTGGGTGCATGGTGGGAGTTTTAGTGTGTGATTGATTGGTGTGTCGGGGAGAATAGGTCAGAAAGAAACAAGTGGGGGATTGGGATTGAAGAGAATGTCCTGAGGGCCAGCATAGACTTGAGTCAAATAGACTCCTTTGATATCGTGAGAGAATGCAAGTTATTTGTGACTATAAATTCAGACCAGTTGGCATGACCTCTAATCGTTTGCTCATACAATTCTACCAGATCCACACCCTAACTCCAGTCTTGCCTGAGAGCCACACGATCATAGAGTGATACAGCGTGGAAACAGGCCCTTCAGCCCAACCTGCCCACACCGGCCAACATGTCCCAGCTACAATAATCCAACTTGCCTGCATTTGGTCCATATCCCTCCAAACCTGTCCTATCCATGTACATATCAAATTGTTTCATAAATGTTGGGATAGACCCTGCTTCAACTACCTCCTCCGGCAGCTTGGTTCATACACCCACCACCCTTTATGTGAAAACGTTACCCCTCAGATATCTATTAAATCTTTCCCCTTCACCTAAAAACCTATAACTCCAGGGTTGACTTTGTGACCTGGCCGTTCCTCCAGTCCTCCCAACACCGTTCTCTAAAAAAAGGTAACTTGAAATATTTGCAAGTTAATTTTAAGGCCAAATTCTCAGAATGCGTTTCCATTTCAAAATGCTGAGAAAGGGGAGAGAAGTTCTAACAGAGATTGTGAATATTAAAGCAAGCCTCAAGCAATGCAGGAGAGAATGAAGAACGCCCTCTCTCCGTTCAGAAGTCTTCATGGAGAGACTGAAGGATGAAGCCGTTAATGCAGTATCGATTACTGCTCTGAAGGAGAGCAGGCTGAATATCTAATTAACAGGGTCGATGATTAGAATGACAATTTAGAAAATGATTATTGACTGCTGTACATAACATGATGATTCTTGAGCTGCCGAGACGATGGAAAAGCTGAGCCCAAGAAGAAAGCCATTCCAGGATCCATAAGATGGAATGAAAGGGATCAGTAATTCACAGCTCGCTTTGAAAGGGAGGGACAAACATCATCAAATCATTCCTTGGGGATAAGAGGAGTTGATAACATTTAGTAATGGGATGTGGGACGAATTAGGCTAAATGGCCATTCTTCTGTATTTATGTGAGATCATTCTAAACAACAAATGATCTCATTAAAAACCTTAATTCTGTCTTAAACTTTGTTAACCAGCCTTTCGGAAAGTGCAAGGAAGCAGTAGCCAGTTTGCTTGGGGTAAGGACAGGGAGGGATACATTTGCAGCTGGTAATTTAACCAGCATTTTCGAGCAGCAGAAAGCTGAACATATTAATCAACACAATAAATGTGATTGGCAATAAGTGGATAGTGAGGTGGGAATGAGGCCGTGGAACCCAAACAATGGACAGTAGGACAGAGCCTACAGGGCAACCAGTATCCTGGAGGCAACAAGGTGACCGCTGGCCGGCACAGGCTCAGTGGGCCAAAGGGCTTGTGTCCGTGCTGTATCTCTAAAGTCTAAAAGGTCTACGTTGACATTTGACATTTTCCCCTCTGATCTTCCACTCCTCCCGATGACCATCAGTTCCTTTTGGCTCCCCCATTCCCCTTGAATGTCTAAATATTGCAGTTATTGGAAATTGAGAATCCCTTTTAAGTGTAATGTTTTAATGTATCAGCTACCTGGAAAAGGAATGCAAGCACCTTGTGGGAAATCAAAGAAACTCCAAGTAAAAGCTTAGAAATATCAGTGGGGTCAGGGCCAGGGTCTTGACGAGAAGAGAGGGTTGTACTAAACTGGAAGAGTGGACTGCAGAACAGAGCAGGACTCTGCTTTGCCCTTCAGATCCCCATCTTTTCTCTGCTCAGCTCTATCTCCTGTTCATTTTTCCCTTCAGTTCTTCCTCCAGGAACTGGAGTTAACAACAGATTTATGAGACTTTCAGGAAGGAAAAGGATTCCTACCTGGTGGAAAACTCTGCAAACTTCAGAGGCAAGTTCAGGAGAGTGGTTACTAGTGGATAACCTCTCGTTAAATATGGCACAGATGGACTCCCATGGTGCTGCTCAACTATTCCTACATTGCTACACACGTGAGGTTCCTTCCCATCCAAGACTTTTCCTGTGATTTCCTGATGGAAGAAACCTTTCCTGTTAAACAACTAACTTTGGTCCTTGTTTTCCAACCTACTGGTGGGAATTATCACCACGAGGATTAGTTTGGCAGTGGCATCCAGTGAGAACCGCAACTGTTGCTTGATGTTTCAATTTTGGGACATTGAGTCACTGTAATTATTTAGCTTCCAGGTTTAATTACTTAATATGTTGTTAATGCATGAATGATACAACTTACCAGCTGCAACCAAACATCACAAGTCTAATGAGTAATTACGGAAAACATGGAAGCCATTCAACCATCTTAGAGCAACTCGGGCTCCAGAAATTAGACTGGAGGATTTAGTCACTAAGCTATTTTTTTGCTCAGATAATAATGATGAAAGATATCATTGGAAAGGAAATTATACAGATGCTGGGAGTAACATTGAACAATACTTTGGAAGGAGATGCAGTTTGTGGCCCTGCATCCCAGGGTTGTTTCTGTAAACCCAAGAAAAGTGAAAGTGAAAATAATTCCATTCAAACACATTTTCGCATGGATTATTTAAATCTGGTAGTTTCTTTGTCATCCTATATTTTGTACAAAAGGTTTTTCAGTTACTTTCCATAATTATTTATCAAGTACATAATGATGAATAGATCTTTGATGGCCTGAAACAATGTTCCAATGATCTTTTACAACCTGCAACACCTTGTTAATCATCCAGAATCGATGCGAGCTATTTGCTGTATTTGTTTTTAATGCATGGAAATAAAATGAGAGTTGCAACGGCTCTGGAAGTTGTAGTTATTGACCGTATGTGTAAAACCCAGTATTATTGGCATCTGACATTGAGAGTGGAAACAGCGATATTGCTAACAACCTGAGTGATAATGTTGGCTATTTTGGCTCGTTTTACTCAATTTGATGGGGATGGGAACCAGAGACTTCTTGTTGCCTCAATAGGTCCAGACATTTGTAGTTTGATAAACAAAACCATAAATTCTTAAAATGTAAGAGCCAGGCTGAGATACAGCCAGCACGTTAATTTTAACCTCTTGGCTGATATTAATTGACAACAGGAAGTTTAGTGGAATTAGGCTTGGAGTCATAGAGTGATACAGTGTGGAAACTGGCTCTTTGGCCCAACTTGCCCATGCTGACCAACATGCCCCATCTACACTAGTCTCACCAGCATGCATTTGGCTCTTGTCCCTCTCAACCTCTCCTATCCATGTACAGATCTAAATGTTTCTTAAATGTTTTGATAGTACCTGCCTCAACCACTTCCTCGGCAGCTCGTTCCATATACTCACCACCCTTTGTGTAAGAATGTTTCCCTTCAGATTCCCATTGAATTTTCCCAGCATTTTCTGTCCACCTTCGATTTTTCCAGCATCTGCAGTTCTTTCTTAAGTACAGAGTGATGTCTCTGATGGTTGGATGGATGCTGAGGAACAAAGTATCCAGAGGATTACAAAGAGGGGAATTAAATGAAAGGTAAATGTGTTCATTCAGGAAAAAAAGGTATAAAGTGCTGGAGTAACCCAGCGGGTCAAGCAGCATCTGGAGAACATGGATAGGTGACATTTCGGGTTGAGACCCTTCTTCGGATTCCAGTCTGACCCGCCTGAGATACGCCAGCACTCTGTCTTTTTTTGTAAACCAGCATCTGCAGTTCCTTGTTTCGACATGGTAATTCGGCAGTTGAACATCCCAGGTTCTCTGCCAAACAGGGCTCCCGGACCCTTTGAGAAGCAAAATATCTATATAATCACTTTTTTAAACTGACTTTTCCTCTGTATTTAAACATTATTTCTATTTTCCTGTAATTGCCAAAAAGGAAACAATTTTACCAAAAGGGAGTATTGTGCAGAAATTATTCATATGATTCAATTACCAATTTTGCACATCTTGCTGTTCGTGAATAAAATATATGAATTGTAAAAACAATAGTTCTCTGAAGCAACTTATTTCTCCTGAGCATATTTAGAGTCTGTCAGTTCACATTTCATCATTTGGATCATTGATACGAGATTTCAGACGTAAATGACCATTGGGCCGCAAATTATGCAGTGTGTTACCTGATGAAATTTTTGGGTTGTTCAACACCTTAGAAAAGGCACAGCCAAGGAGCAAGATTTATACCATGGAGTCGATTTTAATTTTCAATATTATGACAACAATATGAATTATGTTGAAATAAGGGTTATGTGGATGAAAATATGTTTAGTCATAGAGAGGATATTCTGGGGAATGTGTCCGACGAGGCTGTAGGGGTAGAAATAAGAAATCACTTTGATGGGATTATACTATAGCCCCCCCCCCCCCCCCCCTAATAAGTGGGAATTGTTTGTGTAGGAATAATGAGTTGCAATAGTACGTGATTATAACTTCCCTAATGTTGACTGTGACTGTCAGAGCACTAAAGGGTTAGATGGGGCAGAATTTGCTGAATGTTTACAGGGCTGTTTTCTGAAGCAATAAGTAGATACTTGAGAAAGGGCTGCACCAACCTCTTTTCAGGATGTGAGGCTGAGTAAGTGGCTGATGTATCAGTGGGAGAGATCTTTGGGGCAAGCGGACATAATTCTATTAGTTTCTACTGAAGATAGATGCAAAAAGCTGGAGTAACTCAGCGGGACAGACAGCATCTCTGGAGAAAAAGAATAGGTGACATTTCGGGGCAAGACCCTTCTTCAGTCAGAGAAAAGGGAAACGAGAGATATAAATGGTGATATAGAGAGAGATATAGAACAAATGAATGAAAGATATTCAAAAAAGTAACGATGAAAAAGGAAACAGGCCAACGTTACCTGTGTGTTAGGTGAGATCGATTTACAGACCATGGGACTCAACAAGACGACTTTGAAGCTGGTACGACTTGGATGGGGGTGGGATGGAGAGAGAGAGAGGGGGATGGGGGAGAGAGGGGTGATGTAAGGGTTACTTGAAGTTAGAGAATCAATATTCATGCCATATCACAGGGTTGTAAGCTGCCCAAGTGAAATATGAGATGCTGGTGCTCCAATTTACCTTGGCCTCACTCTGACAATGGAGGAGGCCTAGGACAGAAAGGTCAGTGTGGGAATGGGAAGGGGAATAAAGGGTTTGGCAACCGGGATATCAGGAAGGTGTTCAGCGAAACGATTGCCCAGTCTACATTTAGTCTCACCAATGTATAAGAGTTCACACCTTGAACAATGGATACAGTAGATGAGTTTGGAGGAGGTTTAAGTAAACCTCTGCCTCAGCTGAAAGGATTGTCAGGGTCCCTGGACAGGGTTGAGGGAGGAGGTTTTGGGACAGACGTTGCATCTCCTGCGGTTGCAGGGTTCATTAGTTTCAAGATAGTTATGGAAAAAGTTAGGATTGGTCCACAGGTTAAACTCCTAAATTGGGGCAAGAATAATTTTTACAGTAGAGTGGAGTTATTGGGCTGAATGGCCCAATTCTGCTCCTATGACTTATTAACATAAACTTATGAACATGGATAGGAAAGGTTTAGCGGGATATGGACTAACACAGGTAAATGGGTATAGATTGGTCAGCCTGATTAAGATGGATCAAATGGCCTGTTTCTACACTGTATAACTCCATGAATCCCCATAATATTTCAGTCTTTTTCCTGTTCTTGGAGACTCGTTTCGTAAATTGTGAAAATGACCTTCAACCATTTAAATAAGGGTCGTATCCAATTTAATTTTTCAATTTAATTTGTATCTAGATTTCTGCATTGAAGTCCCTAGGTAACAGAATTTAGTATTCAATACTTATCTGTCAATATTATAAATAGCAAAACAGTCATTTAACTCCGCCCAGACCACTACATTTCCCCATATCCCATAGATTATTCCTCACTGTGTTTGAATTAGAATTAAATGCTCAGAATATAAAGTTGCTATTTTCCATCACAAAGTCTTCCTTTGAATTCAGAGTTGCTGATTCCAGCACAGTGCTTCATGCCTTGCCTCTGACTTTCAAGAATCCTTTCTAACATTTCTTGAGGTATGCCATTTTAAACTGAAACTGGTCCAAGATGAGCGATTTGCTCCTCTCCACTGCCCAAACAATCCTTGGGTGGTGGAAGAGATTTAACTTTTTTTCGCCTTCTATCACAGTGAGGAATGTGGAGGAGTCACTGTGATGGATGTTTATGTTAAAATGTGTTTTGTGTGTTCCGCTGCCTTTTATTTGTAGACTGACTTGGCAAATGAAATTCCTCGTATGTTGCAAAACATGCTTGGCTAATAAAGTATTTTTGTGATTGTGAACTATCTTAACATATAAACGCACGCATGTGCAGGGTCAGGGATGGGCCGGGCAACAAGCCGGGCTATGGGTTGCACCCCAATAAGTATCCAAAATAAAGTCGAGGTTGTGAACACATGTTCCCCGAAACAGTGATGGTGATACCCTCCAAAATCCAGCAGGTTTAAATTCCTGGCCTCATCCGTGTGCTTAAATGAACTTTGTTAAACGACCACATTTTGACCGTTCAGCAGGTCCAGCAGTAGTCCGAAACATCAACCACCTCTTCCTCCACAGATGCTGCCCGACCCGCAGAGTTTGTTTGTGCTCCAGATTCTAGCATCTGCAGTAAGTTGTGTCTCCTTGTGAAACAAATGGTTGATTCCCCAAGGTACTGTAACTCCCTTACTCTGAAGCGAAGTGAATGGTTGGAGACATTAGTGTTTAACCCAAAGAAAAATGGCAAATGTACACAGTAGCATTTCTTGCGGTTGCAAGGGAAAACCAGGGGTCAATTCGTCCCTTCCCACCCGAACCACCCCCTCTCCAGGCACTTTCCCTCGCAACCACAGGAAATGCTACACCTGTCGCTTTACCTCCCCCCTTGACTCCATTCAAGGACCCAAGCAGTCTTTCCAGGTGTGGCAGAGGTTCACCTGCACCTCCTCCAACCTCATCTATTGCATCCACTGCTCTAGATGTCAGCTGCTCTACATCAGTGAGACCAAGCGTAGGCTTGGCGATCGCTTCGCTGAACACCTCTGCTCGGTTCGCAATAACCAACTTGATCTCCCGGTGGCTCAGAACTTCAACTCCCCCTCCCATTCTGAACCCGACCTTTCTGTTCCAGGCCTCCTCCATGGCCAGAGTGAGGACCACCGTAAATTGGAGGAGCAGCATCTCAGATTTTGTTTGGGCAGTTTGCACCCCAGCGGTATGAACATTGACTTCTCTAATTTCAGGTAGTCCCTACTTCCTCTTCCCCTTGTCAGGTTTCCCTCAGCCCACTGTCTCCACCTCTTCCTTTATTCTTCCCACCAACCCCCCCCCCCCTCCTCCCCCCCACCCCCCCCCTCCCCCCCACCCTCACATCAGTCTGAAGAAGGGTTTTGACCCAAAATGTTGCCCATTTCCTTCGCTCCATAGATGCTGCCTCACCCGCTGAGTTTCTCCAACATTTTTGTCTACCTTCGATTTTCTAGCATCTGCAGTTCCTTCTTAAACTTAATTACATGACACATGTGATTAAGTTAATAAAGGCATTAAAATACCGCCTCCTACTAACAAGACTTCCCCAAGTTCCTCTGTCCTACTGTCTTTCTCCTCGGTGAATACAGAGGAGAAATACTCATTGAGGACCTTGCCCATCTCCTGTGGCTCCACCCAGAGGTGACCGCTTTGATTCTGAGAGGTCCCACTCTCTGTCTCGTTACCCTTTTCCCCCTTATGTATTTATAACATATTTTGGGATTGTCCTTAATGCTACCTGCTAGAGCTATCTCCTGGCCCCTTTTTGCCCTTCTGATCTCCTTTTTCAGTTTACCCCTTAGTTCCCGAAACTCCTCCAGGGATGCACTTGATCCCAGCTGCTTATACCTGTCCCTTACATCCTCCTTAACGCCTCAATTAATTCACTAATGGAAAAAATATGTTGGGTCTAATATTATCTTTTGTTCACACGTTTTATAGAGTAGAAGCAATGAGCAAAAGGGATGATGTGTAAAAAACCCCACTATTGTAGTATAAAGAAAAATGGCCAATTAAAATCTCCAATTAATCAGATAGTCAGAGTCATACAGCCCACATCTCCATGCTGACCATTTTGGCTACCTGCTCTAATAAGCGACATCCTGATTGCACAATCTGGGAACGTCAAAAACTTAAGTTTCCAAGTAATGCAAGTGTACAATCAGCATTGGAACATCTGGATAACTTCCTCTCACTGCCACCACTACCCGACTTCACATAGTCCGAACCTTCCTTATCCACAGGTAGAGGCTTTGTAACTGACCCATCAATTATTTCCTCACCCAATGTCTTGCAATCTCAACTTTAATTTTGACTCCTTATACAAAAGTACTGCTGACTTGTGATGCGTTCCACCACTTTCACAATTCCAGTTTCCGTGCTGAACCATTTCTTCTTCGCAGTAGACAACCTCTCTAACTCAGCTTCTGTGTGCTTCATCCCTAATTGGCATTTGTCCCCATCCCACTCCATCAGAACCCTCCTCAGCATGGCGCGATTCACTCTGATGTCTTACCTTCTCTATTAGATCCACCCACATCCTCCAAAAAAAGTATATTGCCATGGTAGCCTGTGCATTTTCTATAAATTGTGCCAGTTAGTAGAATATTTAGAATATTAATAATTTCAGTCCTCTTTAAGCCCCTTCCAAATCTTTTGTTTCTAAGCATACTGTGAACTATGCCAGTGATTTTTCTGTTCCAAAACAAAGTGGAATATTTCAGCAAATTTGCTTCCAGTTTTCTCAGCTTCACGTGATTCATTTTCAATTGCTTTCCTCCCACTCCTTAATCTAATTCCTTTTCTGGGAGTGAGTTTTCCTGGCTCGCTGGGACAGGCAGGAGAGTGGAGACAGCTGTGGTGAGGTCTGACTGTGCAGCACATTAGCCCTGAGTTGTACATTATGGAGGGGCGATATAGAACCATCCTCATGTTGATCACAACACTAATTGCCCAAAAGAATAAATAATTGAGAATTCTAATGAATGCACTGAACAAGTACAGTGACATTTTATTGCAAACTCACCAGCTCTGCCACACATTCTTGTGTTGTTGATTACAATTATGAAAATACCAAAGATATTTTTCATTGTTGAAAATTTAAAACCATCCAGAAAAACTATAAATGCAATACATGAATAAGCATCTCCCATACACATAATGTAATGAATAAAACCTAGAGTCAAGAATTATTCATTTCTGTGACTTTTCACTTTTGTAGTTTGCCTGCATTAGCTCCCCCTTGTTCCATGTGAACAGGCATGGCAATATGAACCTCTCGCCCCCTACAAAACCCACGGAACTGTGCCACCAAATATCCCCTCTTCCTATAACATCCAGCTGCAACTGTGAACCACTGATGGGCAGAACCCGACCATCACAATGGTACTAAATCTAACTCTTAGTTATCATTGCTATTGAGGGAGTGCAGCGTAGGTTTACAAGGTTAATTCCCGGGATAGCGGGACTGTCATAGGCTGAGATAATGGAGCAGCTGGGCTTGTACACTCTGGAGTTTAGAAGGATGAGAGGGGATCTCATTGAAACATATAAGATTGTTTCAATGAGATTGGACACGCTAGAGGCAGGAAACATGTTCCTGATGTTGGGGGAGTCCAGAACCAGGGCCCACAGTTTAAGAATAAGGAGTAAGCCATTCAGAACGGCGACGAGGAAACACTTTTTCTCACAGAGAGTGGTGAGTCTGTGGAATTCTCTGCCTCAGAGGGCGGTGGAGGCAGGTTCTCTGGATGCTTTCAAGAGAGAGCTAGATAGGGCTCTTAAAAATAGCAGAGTCAGGGTATATGGGGAGAAGGCAGGAACGGGGTACTGATTGGGGATGATCAGCCATGATCATATTGAATGGCGGTGCTGGCTCGAAGGGCCATATGGCCTACTCCTGCACCTATTGTCTATAGTCTATTGTCTATTGCCAATCATTTTGTCATTAATATCAGCATTAGCTCTGATTACATTCATGATCAGGGTCACTGGATTAGTAAACACTCCTTGAACTGAAGATCTATAAAGGAGCACAGACATTTTTGAAAGGATGTAATCCTGATATAGTTGTGAAAGTAAATAATGTATTCAAAGTGCATCTTTCTTGATAGGCAGCAGTAAATGGATTAAAGATATTAACGCCAACCCTTGTTCATCACATAAAATGTTGCAAATTCTTAGCTTTAATATTTTAATAGGGGAGTGATTCAGGTATAAAATAGCAGGTTGTTCAAAATAGCAGATACCCATCTCATCTCTCTGCAATTATAAGTACCTCCAGCTCTGGGGCTGCATGGTTGTGAACAAACTCAAGTGCAATCTATGTACTCTTTTATCATTCGACTCGGTAGATGCATAAAACAAGAACTCTTCAAATTAAGCACACGAATCAGGCTATTGAATTAATCAGGGGAGGTTTCCAGGCACATTGCCAACACAGAACTTCATCTGCCTGAAGTAAATATGCAGAAACTGAATGTTCTTTCTCGAAGATTTGATGTGCTTTACTTTTCACAAATAGAAAATTTCAGACTGGGAGGAGCAACTTTGCAATGTCCAGCGTTGCTTTTGCCAAATCCTTGCCAGTTATTGATCACCAATGCGCACAGATTTACTGAATCTGCCCCAAAATGTCTTGTATTAGAGCAAATGCGGCATTCTAAAAAAAACCTGTAAATACAGTGTATCACCAAAGCAAAGCTTCAAAAATTGATTGCCATTTATTAAAAATGGATCCTGAGGTGTGAAAATGCATTGTAGCTCAGTGTTTGCTCCATTAAAGTGTAGGCATTTACATTGGGAAAGCTTTGGATAGTAGGGGGAGGAGGGGATGCTGGGGGGAGTTTGCTTTGGAGAGAAGAATGTGTGAGAATGGTGTTGGTGTGGAGTAAATTGACAAGGAAGGGGCCGTGGTAGTCTGGCGCTCTGACCTCTACCGGGCTGAGGCCAGGCGACACCTCTCAAACACCTCCTGCTAATTATCCTTGGCCCATGATCCCACAGATGAGCACCTGGCCTTAATCTCACGCACCCTTTCTGATTTCATCACTTCTGGCTGTCTGCCTTCCACAGCCTCCAACCTTTTCGTTCCCCAGCCCCACTCAGCCCGGTTTTACCTTCTCTCCAAAATCCAGAAACACAACTGCACTGGCAGACCCACTGCTTCTGCCTCCTCCTGTCCCACGGATATGATTTCCACGTACCTCGACTCCAACTTTACCCCCTGGCCAAATCTCTCTCGACCTGTCCAAGATGCCTCACATGCCCTTTGTCTCTTTAATGACTTGTGCATTCAGAGCCCCCACTCCCTCATGTTTACTCTGGACGTTCAGTCCCTGTACATCATCTTCCATTTCTTTCTCATCTGCAGAACCTCTATTAACACCCTACTCTGCGTAATGGAGTTGGTCCTCAACCTTAATAACTTGTCCTTCGACTCCACCCACTTCCTCCAAGTCCAAGGTGTAGCTATGGGCACCCGCATGGTCCCCAGCTATGCCTGCCTCTGTAGGATGCACTGAACAATCCCTGTTCCAGGCATACTCTTGCCCTATCCCCGAAATCTATCTCCGTTACAGTGATGACTATATTGGTGCTACTTCCTGCACCCATGTAGAACTCATGGACTTCATCAACTTCATCACCAATTTCCATCCTGCACTCAAATTTACTTGGACCATCTCAAACACCTCCCTCCCCTTTCTTGATCTCACAGTCTCCATCACAATTAATAAACTATCGACTGACATCTATTACAAACCCACTGACTCCCAAAACTATCTAGACTACACTTCTTCCCACCCTGCTTCCTGTAAAGACTCTATCCCCTACTCCCAATTCCTCCGTCTACTCCGCATCTGCAATCAATATGAGGTGTCCCGTACCAGGACATCCGAGATGTCCTCATTCTTTAGGTTAACAGAGGTTCCCCTCTCCCATCATAGATGAGGCCCTCACTCATATCTCCTCGGTGCTCCACAGCTCCGCCCTTGCTCCCCTTCCCCCTAGTCACAACAGAGACAGAGTCTTCCTAGTCTTTACCTTTCACCCCGTCATACAACATGTAAACCACCTCCAACGGGATGCCACCACTAGCCACATTTTCCCATCTCCATCCCTTTCCGCCTTCCGCAGAGACCGATCCCTCCGCAACTCCCTGGTTAACTCATCCCTTCCCACGCAAACCATCCCCTCCCCTGGTACCTTCCAATGCAACCACAGAAGATGCAACACCTGCCCATATACCTCCTCCCTTGAATCTGTCCAAGGACCCCGACAGTCCTTTCAGATTAGGTAGAGGCTCACAAATTTATTACAAACATTGAGATGAAAAAGATAAATATACAACCCATTCACCTGTCCTTATTAGCTCTCTGGCTTGGAAGCCGTGTCCAGGTGAATACCACTTATCCCTGGCGCAAAGTGATGGCACAGATGTAAGGCCATTCACGCCACCAGCTGGGTACATTGCTGATCTGCTGCTGGACACAGTGACTGTGCGATGGTGACTCAAGACTCAAGAGTGCTCTATTGTCATATGTCCCAAAACTTAACAACTAAATTCTTATTTGCAGTAGCAGCAGCACTACTGGCTGTGAGCACTGTACACAATAGATAAGATATTAAACAAACAAAAACAGTTCAATTAAAAAAACCCAATGTAGTGCAAAAACAAAATAAAACCTCCAGCTCACCTTTTGCCTCATGTTGTAATGCACGCGCATCAGATACAGGGGTGACCTGCCCTGCTAGGGGATTTGTGTGGGAAGGAACTGCAGATGCTGGTTTAAACTGAAGGTAGACACAAAATGCTGGCATTACTCAGCGGGACAGGCAGCCTCTTTATATCGGATCAAGACCCTTCTTCAGATGCATCTCGACCCAAAACGTCACCCAAAACATCTATCCAGAGATGCTGCCTGTCCCACTGAGTTACTCCAGCATTTTGTATCTATCTGCCATGGGATTTGCCAACCATCCACTACCAAAAGCCACAGGTGGGCATGACTTGTACAATGTCCTGCCCCTTTAAAACATAGCTTTTCTTTCCAAAAGCAAGTGAGAATAATATATTTAAAATAATATATTTCAACATATGAGATTAACTTTGACTGCAGATTTAAAATGTAAATTACTTATACTTTCTCATGGATCATAAAATCTTTTCGTGAAAAATGTGCATTAATTGCACATTAACCTTTGTAACCCTAAGGTATGAGTGAATTCCATATCCATCCACAAAACCCAATAAAAAAACACAATATCATCCAAAACTAAGCAGTGTATTTTCTTCGTCGTTCAGAACCTTTCTTTCTGGGAGATCCATCATGCTCCAGATTTGCAGCCTGATCTAATCTCTGATCAACACAATAACACAATAACATTCTGGGCTCCATCAACGCTTCACTTGTATCACTGAGACTGCTCTTCCTAGCATTGTATTTCACTGTAGAGTGTTTGACTCCAAAATTGTGGGAGATAATATCATGTTTATCTCCAGTACTCATGCTGGCCTCTCCATAAACTCCTGCAATCATCTCTCTTCCAAGATCTCCCAGCGCAATTGTAACCTCCATTGGCACCAATACTTCTCCACATCCTGCTGCTCCTCCTTCATGGTCTGAGTACCCCAAATCCCCATAAAGATTTCCTTTTCTCAGTCCTGATCCAATTTCTTTGTATCCTCTGCTGCCGTCTCCACATCATTCTAAACTACCGTTAGCAACCAAGTTCCAATAAGTTATTCTTAATCATTGCACTTTCTCCATCTTCTAGCCCTTCTAACTCTTCTTTACGAAAGCAGCATTTTGTGCCTAACCATCCACTTTCCACCCTAAGTTTCTCTGTCCGATCCTTGACAACCTGCCCAACTTGCAACAAGGTTGCTCTGGTCAATAGGTTTAATGGCTTGGATTTTGCAGTCAATGCTCTCCATTGACATAAGCAAACAATTTATATTTCTCACTTGCAGATTTCCACCAAACTATCTTGCCACACAAGGTCTTCTCCACCTTCAATGGAGATGCCCAATGTGGGACAGAAGAAACCTACTGAAGGAATAATTTCGCCAGCTAATTGCATCCCCTGACTAGACCAATGACTAAAGCTTTCAAAATACAGTCTATCGGAAATGTACAGAAACGTTCTAAGTTCATGTTAAATACTCATTGTTAAATTTCTCAAAAAGATTTCTTTTCCATACGTATTAAGTAACACTTAAATACAATTCAAATAAATGAAAAGTCATTGAATGAGCCAATACATATTAAAATTCACTAGTACTTACCTTGTCCTTCCCAGCAATTTCTCTCCTTTGATGCTCATGGTAGCTTAGAATGATGTGAAGAAGATACTGTAGCATCCAAGACTCACTGCACCAGCCAGTTTGGGCAGAATCCCCATTTGAGGTGCGAGGGAATCACCCTCTTATCCCATAATCATGTCCATCACATTCCTTATTGATTGTGAAACTTATTTTCCTCAATGGACTGTTGTTTCCATTCCACACCCACTATAGATTTGCTTGGTTACTTCAAAAGCCATTCAACGCCCAATTTATTCTACTCCAAAACTGCTCAGCCAATGCACAAAATTCTTTCAATATTTGAAGGGGTCCCAACCCAAAAAACTGCATATCCATGTCTTCCAGAGATGCTGCCTGACCAGCTGATTTACTCCAGGCTTTGTGTTCGATACAGGATTCCTGTGCCTGCAGTTCCTTGAGTCTATTAGTCTTTGCTGCTGGATGCTCACATCTTCCCATTGAGTTTTATTTACACAAGTTGCTGTGTAAAGTTATCATTGCTACAACTAATACTGCACAAGGCCTGACACGGAGATAAATCAGTGCCACAAAGACAGAGATTGGTAAACGTGCCTGTGTTGCAAAGTTGGAGCAAAGAAATGTGAGAACGGGAAATGAAAATTAGCCGGGTATTACATCAAAAAATAAAATTGGAAACGTGATTGGTGCTGCTTCAGGAAATTATGCTCTCAAAGCACTGGGGGCTATTCATTTATTGCATTAATGGGAAACCCTTTTCCACCTATAGCTCACTCTCCATCCTGCGATCATTCAGTGTCACCTCCTGTACTTACTTTTCTTACACTACCACAATGAAAGACACTTCAGGTTGGCTGAATGGATGTTATAAGGGTCAAAATATAACAAGACAGTTGAGATATCAATTGATGAGCACTCCCTTACTCTCAGGTTAAATGATTGCTTAAAATTTACAGCTTGCAGTGTTTTATTTATATTATTTACCGGTCGTAAAATTAATTAAAATGTTCACCCATAGTGCCAGACTTTTCAATATTAAGATTAATGAAATATCTACATCAATATTAAAATTATAATTTCACATCACTGTCAATCTTTAAGCTAAGATTGAAGTTTTCCTACTTTCCTGAATAATATCCATAAACCACTCTTTAGTTCTTTAGCATCAGCAGAATCTTGGCATTAAGGTGATTTATGAAGATTATGAATAGTGAAGACATGCAGGCTTATTCCTGTGGGAGCCCTCTTGCCACTGTTCCCAAACCTGAGTACTGCCCATTTATAACCATCTTCTGTTTGCTATTTTATGGCTTGTGAACAGTTATTTTGGTTTTTGGTTAAAAAAAGGTTTTCTGGTATTTCTTTACTGAAGCAATTGGCCTGGAACTTTCATCAGTGAGTAAAACCTGACCTCAAATTATTTTGAGAGTTGCATTGTTTGTATCCTGCAATGTCTGTAGAAATTGTGAAAACTGGCTTGTTAATGTAACCAAGTCGACATTGTGGCTGACTTGGACAAGAAACCAAACAAAATAAAATCTTCCCAACGGCCTGTTTTTCCTGCTGGAAACCCTGAGGATGAAAATGGTCCATGAATGGAAATTGAAACTGTGTTTCTCATTGAGTGGTCATGTAGTGAAGGTTATGTCCACTGTGCCTTTAGGTGGACAAATGCACATTGTAATTCAAGTAGCAATTCTCCGGCGGGAATCTGGTGGGAGTTTGTTGCGGCAGTCATCGACATGCCCAAAACAGATACTCTACTCTAAGCTCTGTCATGAGAAGAAATGGCCACATAGTTTATTATTGCCATGTGTACTGAGGAACGTGAAATGCTTTGTTTTGCATACTATCCAATCAAATCAGGTAATATTATACATAAATACAACCATGTCAAACTCAGGTACAACCGGTAGAACAAAGTGGAAGAAAAAGTGCAGAATATAGTTCTTAGTTTGTAGCGCATCAGTTCCAGAGCCAAAGTCCAACATCAATACAATACAATACAGTTTTATTTGTCACATAAAGTGCAAGTGAAATGAATTTGCCAGCAGCGGTACAATGAGAAAGAACACACAAAAACACAATAAAAATTGAACACAAACATCCACCACTGCATTCATCACTGTGGTGGAAGGCACAAAGTTTGGCTAGTCCTCCTCCATTTTTCCCCCGTGGTCGGGACCTCAACCCTCCGCAGTCGCCGCTGCGGAAAGTCGGTGATTTAAAGTTCGCGCCGCAGCCAGAAACACCGTAGACCGCAGGGAAGGCAGTCGAAGTCGAAGCTCCCCTCCAGGGTTCCCCAGCGAGGGACCCAGCTCCCGATGGTAAGTCCATGCCGCACCCGCGGTAGAAGTTGGCCGCGGGTCGGCAGTCGGAGTGGAAGCTTCTTCTCCCGGGTCCCCAGCGAGGGATCCCAGGCTGGCCGGAGCTCTGCAGACCGCGGCTTCAGGCTGCTGCGGGCCAGTGAATGGAGCGCTCCCCTCCGGCGAGCCCCGGCGAGGACTCGCACGCTCCATGACGAGAGTCATCGGCCAAGGGGTAGAGAGGAATTGGGTAATACTCTAGCTTATGGAAGGACCGTTCACAGAGGAAACTTTACAAGATGTACTCAAAGTATCTCTGCAATAATGAAGATTCCCCCTACTCTTGTGCATCTTCAGCCTACATCTCCATCTCAATGTAGAAAAGGTGTATCTGAGAACTTTGTGTCCATGCAAGAGGAGCACAAGGAGTCTCGCATAAGCAGCAGAAGTAGTGCATTACTCTGTCAAGCTCATCTATGGAAGGCCCAGTAGTTGTTACATTGGCCTCATGAGAACCCATTTAACCAACCTGGCGTAGCGACACCTGGTGGTGACTTTGGGGAGTCAAACCCTTAGATTGGCTGCACTGGCCACGTGTGCGCAGGGGTGCGATATCCACGCGCTTTTTACCGAGTTGTACCATTCTAGCGCCACACTTGTGGAAGTAACATCGTGTTTTTTGGATGTCTTACCGATCTGAGTTTATTCATTGTTTTACCGTTACAAAATAAAACCATTCACTCACTGTCTCGACTCGCCAAACTGGTGACCCCGACGTGTCCACTCGTATATTGGACATCAAGAATGCAAGCCCTTCCCAACGTTCAGCAGAATGCCATTGGCCTCAAGCTGCCAGTCTTCTGGGTCGAACAGCCACAGGTTTGGTTCGCCCACGTAGAAGCCCAGTTTCATCTCCGCAACATCGTGGTAGATGAGACCAAGTACTTTCATGTCGTCGGCGCGGTCACACAAGAGACGGCTTTGCGACTGCTGCCGTTTCTCCAGGACCCGCCGGCGCACACAAAATACGAAGGCCGTAAAGCCCTACTTCTCCGCACGATTGGGCTCAGCCGCAGATATCGCACCACCCGCCTTTTACACATGGACAGGTTGGGTGATCACAAGCCGTCCACGCTGATGGCCGAAATGGTCGCCCTGATGGACACCCACCGCCCGTGTCTGCTCTTCGAACAGGCGTTCTTAGAGCAGATGCCTGACGACATCCGCCTCATGCTTGCCAGTGCCGATTTCACTGACCCCATGCAGCTCACTGAGAAGGCCGACGAACTCTGGCTAACGAAGCAGCAATGTGGTAGCTCCCTCAACAGGGTCTCTGCGCCAGCGCGCCAGTCACATCGGCGGGATTGCGGGGATGCCCCACTCGCTGCTTCCATTGCAGAGCTGCAGCCATGCGCCGGAGACCGCGGTAAGGACAAATGGTGCTTCTACCATATCCGCTGGGGTGCTGAGGCTCGACTCTGCCATCAACCCTGTTTGTTTCAGGGAAATGCCTCGGCCAATCATCTATAGAGGCGATCATGATCGGCCCAAACAACCGTCTCTACATCCGTGACCGTCGCTCCGGCAGGCGTTTCCTCGTTGACTCCGGGGCTATCGTTAGCATCTTCCCGCCGACCGAACGCGACATCCGTGCTTGTAAGCGGGGCCAGTGCTCAAGGCCGTTAATAGAAGTACTATTCACACGCGGTCCCTCTCGCTCTCTTTCGACTCCCGCCCGTATGAGTGGACTTTCATCGTGGCCGACGTCACACAACCGCTCCTGGGTGCCGATTTCCTATGGGCTTTCTCACACCTAGTCGATGTGCGGGTGGGCACATGATTCCGGCATTGGCCCTTGGCCCCGTGGCACCACAGTTTCCGCCTCCACCCAGCCCACAGCTCAGCACTGTCGCCAAGGTTGATGGCCCCTATGCCTCCCTCCTCACTGATTTCCCCGAGCTCCTCACTCCCCATTTCAGCAAGGCAGCCCCCAAGCATGGGGTCATCCATCACATCCCCACCATGGGCCCTCCGGTACACGCCTGGGCGCCGTCATCCACCGGACTAGCTGCACATCGCCCAGGAGGATTTTCAGCTCATGGAGGACATTGGGATTGTCCGACCATCGGAGAGCCCATGGGCACCCCAGCTACACATGGTCCCCAAAGCATTCGGGGGGTGGAGACCATGTGGGGACTATAGGCGTCTGTAGGGTCAGCCTTAGGAGGTGCGGGGCCCAATTGCGAACAATTTTGGTGAGCCCCAGGTTCCCAGCCAAGGTCTGTAGAATCATAGAAATATAAATAAAGTCTATTATAGACTTTATATCTCTATGGTGGAATGGAAAGTAATCAAAATGTGCGCTAAAAAAGTGCATGCGACTTAATGGACTAAACAGATCTAAGCTACATTTTAATATAAAATCGCACACATGTAAGCCTACAAGTAACAAACAAAATGTGCAGATCACCTCTGAAAAGTACATAGTTACAACACCACTTGTTTTAGTGACTGTCAAATTTAAAAAAAAGTAATTTAATTAAATAGATCATGGAAAACCGATAACTATTGGTGAAAAAACAGTCCAGGCATTAAATTTTGGGCCAGCCCCATCCTACCCTTCGGGCTTCTTCCCCATCATAACTTAGTTGTGTGTGTGTGTGTGTGAAGCACAGCGACTGGAGGGGCAGGAGTGCTGCCCCGGGACCGTGAGTGAACGACCCACCTCCCCCTATCCCCCTTCTCCATTCCCCCTCACACACCCCTCGCCGTCTATCCCTTTCTTTCTCCTCCACTCCTCTACTCTCTCTCAAGCCCTCTTTCCCCCCTCCACCCGGGGTAGATCTACCCGAAACGAGAGTAGATTACTCTAGCGCGGGAGCCCCCTTAGTCGCGGGGCCCAATTGGGAGCAATCGGTCCAATCGGCTTAAGGCCGGCCCATGGCGTCTGAACGCCATGACAACTGCGGCCCGCTACCCGGTGCCCCACATCCAGGACATTTCTGCCCACCTTGAGGCTGCCGCCTTCTTCTCAAAAGTCGACCTTGTCCGTGGCTATAACCAGATCCCAGTCCACCCAGATGACCGCGACAATCACCCCGCTCGGGTTGTTCGAATGGCTGTGTATGCCCTTTGAATTGAAGAATGCAGCGCAGGCGTTCCAAAGACTTATGGACAGGATCGGGAGGGGTCTGCCGTTTATCTTTATCTACCTCGATGACATCCTGGTCACAAGCTGCACACAGGACGAGCACATCGGGCACCTGCGGACTCTCTTCCAGCGCCTCCTCGACCACGGGACCAATGGCCTCATAATCAACCCCGCCAAGTGCCAGTTCGGCTTCCATTCCATCCCCTTTCTGGGACACAGCGTAACACCTCAAGGAGCTGCCCCTTTACCCTCGAAGGTCGAGGCCATTCGGCAGTTTCCCCAGCGCATGGTAAAGGGATTGCAGGAATTTATCGGCATGGTAAACTTTTTCCATTGTTTCATGCCGGCAGCTGCCAACATCATGCGCCCCCTTTTCCAGTGCCTCGCAGGCAAGCCGCGGGAGCTCGAATGGTCCTCTGAGGTGGGCGCAGCATTCGAGGGTGCCAAGGTAGCGCTGGCCAATGCAACCATGTTGATCCACCCGCGAGCCTCAGCCTCAATGGCCCTCACTGTGGACGCCTCGGACTCGGCTGTGGGCGGCGTCCTGGAGCAGCTCATCGACGGTCGCTGGCAGCCGCTCGCCTTTTTCAGCCCCTGAGCGCAACTACAGCGCCTTCGACAGGGAGCTCCTGGCGTTGTACCTGGCCATCAGGCATTTCCGCTACTTTCTCGAGGGTCGCATTTTTACTGCCTCCACTGACTACAAACCCCTCACCTTTGCCTTGGGTAAGGTCTCCGACCCGTGGTCCGCCCACCACCAGCGCCACCTTGCTTATATCGCCGAGTTCACCACAGACGTGCAGCACATTGTGGGCAAGCACAACACCGTCGCTGACGCTCTATCCAGCTCCACCCTTCCCTCCATCTCGGCCGTAGACCGACGGAGAAGATAGCTGCGGGACAGCGCGTGGATGCTGGGATGGCGGACTACCGCACTGCTGTTTCTGGCCTCCAGTCGGCCGATGTCCCATGTGGATCCTCGGGCACGGTGGTCCTTTGCGATGTCTCCACGGGTCGACCGCGCCCCTTTGTCCCCATACATTGGGGGGACTTTGCACAGGTTACATCAAACGTGTTTGTACTGCAGAGTATACAAGGGTTTCAAATTGAATGTATTCCCAACCTGTGTTCACCCACCCAGCACAAGCCAGAGTGGGCACTCATTTTCTCACAAAGGGAGAATTTAGAGATTCAAGCTAAAATGGAAAAAATGTTTTAAAGGTGTAATTGAGAAGACAGTTTATCAAACTCATCAATTCGTACCTAATGTGTTTCCTAGACCAAAGAAAGATGGTGGGTGTCAGATTATTTTGGACCTGACAGGACTTAATCCGTTTGTGCAGTATAACCATTTTAAGATGGAAACGTTTGCTACTGCCAAGCAATTGATTTCCAGAGGGTGTTATATGGCATGTATAGATCTTCAGGATGCATATTATTCAGTGCCTGTCACATAAAGAGTATCGGAGATATTTGAAATTTAGCCAGATGGGGCAATTATGGCAGTTTAGAGCACTGCCTAATGGATTAACCTCAGCCCCTCGCTTATTTACAAAGCTGCTAAACCCAGTACTGGGGTTACTACGGTCACAGGGCCATATTGTAATGGCCTATTTGGATGACATCTTAATAATTGGAAACACCTTTGTGGCAGCCGAGTTATCATTTTCAGCTGTTAAACTCATGGTTGAGAGGTTGGGGTTCATTATCCACCCAGCTAAATCACAATTGGTGCCGGTTAACACAATTGACTATTTGGGATTCACAGTTGATTCAAATCACATGTGTGTGACTCTGCCCAAGGGCAAGAGGTTAGATTTAATTGAAAGCTGTCTCAAGCTCTTGGGGGAGCGATCACCTTCAATTAAACAGGTGGCCAGCTTAATTGGTAAATTGGTAGCTGCCTTTCCAGCTGTGCAATATGGACCTTTGCATCATCAACATTTACAGAGGGCAAAGGTACAGGCACTTAGAATACATGCAGGTGATTTCAATTGGCCCATGCACTTACCATCTGAAGTCATTAAAGAAGTACAGTGGGGGATTAGAAATATTTCAAATTGTTCTAGCAAAATTTTGATCAAAACACCTTCAGTTGTTTTGGGTCTGGGACTATCCAATCGAACCGTGGATGTCATCACAGTGTCCTGGAGGGATAGTATGAAAAAGCAGTATATCTCTCATGTCAGGAAATGGGATAATTTTGTTTACAGGGGAACATTACATACCACACAGCCTCCATCCCAGATGTGCTCGAATTTCTGTCCAAGTTACATTTCGATGAAGCGTTGAGCTATAGTGTCATCAACAGTGCCAGGAGCGCTTTGTCCTCGTACCTATGCTGGGGGTCAAATCTTCAGTCTGTAGGATCTCATCCGTTAATCTCCAGATTTATGAAGGGTGTTATTAATTCTAATCCTCCCAGGCCTAGGTATTCTGAAATCTGGGATGTAAGCATGGTACTGACGCTGCTTCGTCAATGGGGTACAGCCACATCCTTGTCCTTAACAAAGATTACCCTTAAGTTGGTTATGCTCATGGCGCTCGTATCAGCGCAAAGGGTTCAGACCTTGCACAAACAGGATGGTGTCATCACAGAATTATGTTAAATTTTACATCTATGATCTAATTAAACAAAGCAGACCAGGGGTGTCCAGATTCAAGCGTACTGTCAGCTTATCCCACGGATTTACGGCTGTGTGTAGTGGCGCACTTGTGACGTTATATTGAAGTCACAAAGAGCTTTAGACGCTCCGAGGAAGCTTTGTTTATTAGCCACAAAAAGCCACATATGAAAGTGTCAGCTCAGACCATTTCACGATGGCTGAAACAAGTGTTGGGATGTGCAGGAGTTAATACTGACAATTTTAAATCTCACTCCACCAGGGCGGCATCAACGTCAGCGGCGAGGGCAATGGACGTCCCTTTAGACCATATCCTCATGGCCGCAGGATGGTCAAATGAATTGACTTTTCAAAGGTTTTATAGTAAGCCACTTGTTGAATCCGGGGTGTTCGCCCATTCTGTTTTAACTTCTGTTTGATAGCTTCTCCCTGGGAGAGAGGAGTCGCTATTGTATATTTGTTTATTTGTGAATTAAAGCATTAACATGTTAATCAGTATCATGTTTCCATGTATTGCTAATATTCACTCCTCCTGAGTCAACTGATTGCAGTGTGAGGCCTGGATTTGAATCGGCGTGAAATCACAGATCTTTGAAATCTTCACGGAATCACTCACGTGACTCCGAAGTAAAATAGTAAGATTAAACGAGAACTTACCAGTTTGAATTTTTATCTTTATTTTATGACGAGTTACGATGAGCGATTACGGGCCCACCGCTCCCAACCCTCATATCACAAAGCTCATCTGGTAGTTCTAGGTTTATAATCTTACTGTAATACTTCAATTATTGTTCTTCTGTGATTTCACACCGCTTTTTTGAAGATTGACGCGCATGCCGACTGGCGGGGTTCTTCTCGTAATCGCTCATCGTACCGCCTCATAAGATAAAGATCAAACTTCAAACTGGTAAGTTCTCGTTTAATCTTTCTATTAGGGGAGATTGCAGGTCCGTTCTATTTCTTTTTTTCTGTAAAGTTTCTTGTGAAACTAATGGCAGGCGTGAGAACGAACTAACATGACCAATGGAAACAGTCCCATTCACTGTGTTAAAATCCGTCACTCCAAAACACTCCCCTCTCCCGTCCTAGTATGCATGCCCTATACTGTGTTCACTGTCAGTATGTCCGTTGGGACATTATCTTTTGCTGAGTGAGACCTAGAATTGAAGGTCCAAATGGCCTCTAGTTGTGCTGTCACCATATTTCTATCAAAAAAGACGGTGGGAAAAAAATGTAAGATAAATGTTTAGCATAATTTGGTATCTCTTGAAGCAGGAACCATGATGCATTGGTCTTTTTAAGCAAACTGAATGTTGTGTAAGGATTATGAATCACATTGTTGTGATATTGTAATATTATTCATATCATTGCAGCTCAGGTGGCTGTTCTGAAAAAACTAGAAATTCAAAAAAAGTGCATCTGGAAATCTGAAATACAAATGGTAAATGCTGGGAATACTCAACAATTCAGGCAGCATCTGTGAAGAGAGAATAGTCAGTAGAAATTGCAATGGTCATCTAAAGAATGTCGGAAATGATGCTGTTTCTGTTTCACTGAGTACTGCTGGACTTTAACTGACCGATAGTGAGTGGTGACTAAACAATTGGCCATCATTCGGACAGGCATCATCTGTGGAGAGAAGGAATGGGCGACGTTTCAGGTCAAGTCTTCAGACTGAAGAAGGGTCTCGATCCGAAACGTCACCCATTCCTTCTCTCCAGAGATGCTGCCTGACCTGCTGAGTTACCCCAGCTTTTTGTGTCTATCCTGGGTTTAAACCAGCATCTGCAGTTCCTTCCTACACAATTGGTCATCATTCCATAGTGTGAACATATTCAGGGAGGCAACATATCAATGAGGCGTTTATTTTATAAGAATATTGAGAGGGCAAATAAAAGAAGTAATTATGGAATGATCGACACAGGCCATTAATTGTTATGCCCCATATTTTTCAGTGATCCTTGTGCCATTTCTCCATTCTCTGACAACCACCAACAGTGGAAGCATCACTGTTACAATCAATGGCTGTCGTGAGTCAAGATTAACATCAGCTTCCACGCTGCTAAAACACCCACGAGATTCAGTAATGCTTATAGCTTGGCAGCAGTGTATAATTTATAGATGGTAGATAGTTCTTTAAACATATTTCAATGCACATACAAAATTAATAATGAACTTTCCTGCTGCATGCAGTGCTAAACGTCCTTTCCCAATGAGTACACCAAGCAGAGTTTCTGATTTATGAATCATTTCTTGTCAAATGCCAGAGTTCTCCTGCTCTGCCAGCTTTGGCTATGGTGATAAGCAGCAAAGGAAGGGAAGTGGCACAATGATAGAGCTGCTGCCTTACAGCACCAGAGACCCCTGTTTGAACCTGACTATGTTCTCTGTTTGGAGTTTGTACGCTCACTCTGTGACCACGTGGGTTTTCTCCGGGTTTTTCCTGTTTCCTCCCAGATTCCAAAGATGTGCAGGTTTGTAGGTTAATTGGCTTCCGTAAAATGTCCCTAGTGCGTGTGAGTAATTGTTGGTCGGCGCCACTTGGTGCGCCAAAGGGCCTGTTTCTACACTGTATCTCTAAACTAAATTAAACTAAAGATTATCTCTGTTGGTTACATGGTGAGAGTACAATTCACTCAGCGCCATTGCAATGCCCACTCACTCCCTCTCCTCCATCCATCCATCATAAGACAGGCTGCAGTGCATTTTAATTCTAAATCTGGGGGGGATATAGGGCAGGTTTATAACAATCAGCACACTGGATGGCAGGGTGTATGTTGCATATCTCAAATCTAACCATTGTCAGAAGATCAATTAATGGAGTTTGCCCTCATACTCTGAAGCTATTCATTCCATCGCAGAAGCCAGTATTGGTTTTCTTCTAACACAGCAATACAATAAATTGTTCTATTACCGAGATAGTTTTCAATTGATGTCAGTGCTCTTCCCGGACATCTGAGCTCTATTTTTGTTTTCATTTATTGGTTTGCACATTTTTTTCCTTCTGACTACCCCGCTGCACCTCACCGCATTACCAACTGCAGCAGGAGACACAGCTGCCTCATCTCCAGATGAAAGATAAAGGGGAATATATTGTACATGTTTAGCCCATTGCCTGCTTATTGCTGATGTGTGTGGGTTTACTGTCGAGATGAAAATAACCTCCAAGTAAGGAAGCCTAAAATCTCACAATGCAAGCACATTTCAGAAGCTTTAAATAGCAAATGCTGGGAGTTTAGAACGAAAAATGATAACAAACTTTAAAGCCAAATAATCTTAAACTATTAAAATAGGAATTAGTTAAGCATAAATTCTGGAAGCTTTGGTGTGGCTCGGGTCCTTGCTCAGTACTGCTGAGTAAACAGATCCTGGTTACATTGGAACGACTCTGTGTGAATATCCGAGAACCAGTAATTCCAAAAAATTCTCCTGGCAGCATGGTTGCAAATGAAGAAATTATCAAAAAAATGCTTACAAGACAATTTTTGTAATTTAAAACCCGCTATCATTCCTATCTATGAAAACAGAATGTGCATTTGGAAAGTTTACTGAAGAGGCAACATTCCAGACACAGTCAAATGTAAAACACTGGCAATCCACAACAAAGTGCCTGCACCGTGGAGGCTTCACCACAGAGAGCCCAGAGACCAGCCTCACCCCAGTCTACAGCTCTCTCCAAGGTGCTGACTGTGTCTGGCCAATCGTCCCAATTCGCATTGATCGGGAGGTTTACAACGCAGAGGTCCACTGATATCAATGCTGAGGATCTAAAGGCAGTTTAGTTTATTGTTACGTGTACCAAGACACAGTGAAAAGCTTTTGTTTAGTTTAGTGTAGTTGAGTGACACAGCACGGAAACGGGCCCTTCAGCCCATCGAGTGCGTGGCAACCACTAGTAAACTAGCACTATCCTACACACTAGGGACAATTTATAGTTTTTGTACCAAAGCCAAATTAGCCTACAAACCTGTACATCTTTGGAGTGTGGGACGAAAGCCGGGGCTCCCAGGGAAAAGTCGCACGGTCATGGGGAGAACGTACAAACTCTATATATACAGCACCCATCATCGGGATCAAACCTGGGTCTCAAGCGCAGTAAGGCAGCAACGCTACTGCTGTGCCATCATGCTGCCCACGACTTGTTGTGTGCTATCCAGTCAGCAAAAGACCATACATGATTACAATTGAGCCATTCGGTGCACAGTGTATTTGCAGTGTAGTACAGTACATTTACAGCGCAGTACAAGGGAATAACATTTAATGCAAGGTAGATACTCAGCAAAGTCTGATCAAGGAAATTCCGAGGGTCACCAAAGAGGTAGATGGCATTGCTCTGTGGTTGTAGTCGGATGGTTCAGTTGCCTGATAACAGCTGGGAAGAAACTGTCCCTGGATCTGGAGGAAATGTGATTCTGGATGGAAGTGTGGGATTTCATGAGGGGTGGGGGGGGGGGGGAGTGTGACTGGGGAGTGAGGGAAATGCCTCAGAGAAACGCCGATTCACTTATTTTATTTTATAAGTTCATTTCTGAACGCAGCTACTGCTGGAAGGAAATGTTACATCAGGTGTTTATTCTTCCTGAGAGGCAGAGATAATAAAAGATATGAGGCCCAGCAGCTGGAAATTTGCCCACAGATCTGGAGAGTTTTGTAAAGGAAGGAGTGCAATAATGGTTTCACCAGACCCCTGGCTGTTTGTTTTATTTTATGATTTGAAATGAGTAGATATGATCAGGGAGTGGTTGACACAGCCCGGTCCATCACGGGCACGGCCCTCCCCTCCATTGAAAGCATGGGGCACTGAATATCATTAAGGACCCCCACCATCTGGGCCACGCCCTCATCTCACTGCTACCATCGGGCAGGAGGTACAGAAGCCTGGAGCCCCACACCTCCAGGTTCGCGATCAGATACTTACCGCCAACTATCAGGATCTGGATCCAACCTTGATCCTACCTCAGCAACGGAGCACTGTGGACTATCTCACAAAAGCGATTGAATCTTTGCAATTTTCTATCGAAGATACTATGGAGGCCCAGTCGCTTAACAGCATTAGGAATATGGTGAACACTATTTACAAAAGTTCACCTTTGTGAATACAATAGAAAGTTCACTTTTTTAATAAAATAAAATGATAGATCTTGAAAAGTCATATTATTTCAAAAGTAAATGTTATTCCTAAATAAACAAGACAGTGCAGGGCTTTCTTTCCATTCATGGTGTTGTTCAGTCCACACATTGGTAAAGTTAGCACCTTCTGCTACAAAGTGCCATTGTCACTCATGGCCTCCTTGGACAATACAAACGAGAACCTATGGGAGTTGTACGTGGGGCTTAAGGGCCTGTCCCACTTGCATGCGATTGAGTGCGTTTGGCGCGACCAAACGCAAGCGGAGTTTGCGATATGTTCTTGCCTGACGTCATTTGCGTCATGCTTACCAATCAGCTGGGCAGGAGGCGAGCCGACTGAATTTGGGTGTCACACAGCGTCAGGCGGTGATGTAATCATGCAACACCACGCTGGGAGGTGACGTCATTGCGCAATGCCACGCACTAGGCGTACGCCATCAAGATGCTGCATACGACGTTAAGACGATGTTTATGACCGCAATGCACCTGCGTGCCGACAGGCCGTTGACGCGCGAAGATTTCGGCCACTGCCAGAATTTCGGCGCCCCGCAAAACTCTGCGCTTCTAAGTGGAACCAGCCCCTCATGACCATACGGTGCCTGTACACCTCAAGCGACCACGAGGTCACGTAATTTGCGAGCCAAGGTCGCGTAAGTGGGACAGGCCCTTTAATCCCTCAATGCCCAGTGGCAGAGGGGCCTTAGACTGGCTGTCTCAGCAAAGCCTTTGTGTTGCTGCACCAAACTTCATTGCTTCCTATGGCATATCCTCCTGTAGCCTGGAAAGTGCCGAATTATCCTTCGCCAATTTTTAAAAATCTCCTCTCCAGCCAATTATCATTAAATGTCTCAGCCACTCGAAACCACATCCAGTAATATTGATAAATAAAACACATTTGGCAAACTACATTCAGCTGCCAGCAAGGTCTTAAAAAGAGGCTTAAAGTGGAAATTGCAATAATAATACTGAAGGGTTTTAAATGAAGAAAATTTCATAAATGTGATTAAAGAATGTTACCGGATGTTTCAGCTAATTGCACACATTGAAGTTAATAGCCAATAATTTGTAGTTATAGATGTTTTTGCAAAGTTTTTTGTAGAAGCAATTCCCAAAGATTGGAGCAAAGATCATTCAGATATAAAGCTAAAGTAATTGTTTTGTGGTACTTTATAAAAGCGTATTGACTGCTGAGAGGAACTGAATTGAATTACAGTCTTCTTTAAATGATCTGTTGCTGTGCTTTACACAGAGCCCATTCAAATGCAAACACAAGGAAGTGATTTTGATGTATTTATCCTTTTTCTACATTATTGTAGCAAGAGTGTAATTTACATGCTGAATTTTCAAGTAGATGCAATGCATTTATATTTTTATAGGAACAGATCCACTTTGGAAATCTCCATCAAGCTGTGAGCAACCCCCTGGAAACCTTTTCCATTTATTTTTTTGTTTAAACTGCTAGCAACAATTTAAAGTTGAGGGATTGAAACTCCAGACTTTTTATGGTTAGCTTTCAGTGCAGATTGGCAGAAATTAATACTTAATCCACTGTTTGGCAATGTATTTAGATTAAAATAAGCAGGACACAACTTAATGTGCAGGAAGGAACTGCAGATTTAACCGAAGATAGACAAAAAATGCTGGAGTAACTCAGGGGGATAGGCAGGATCTCTGGAGAGAAGGAATGGGTGACGTTTCCGGTCAAGACCCTTCCTCAGATGGTTGTTGGGGACATGCCAAACTTCCTAAGCCTTCTGTAGAAGCAGACATTCATGTGCTTTCTTGGCCATGGCTTCGATGTGGCTGGCCCAGGACAAATGAAACTTTTGACTTTGGCGCAGTGGTAATGAAATGTAAATCACACACTGTTTCCATGTTTCATGTTTATCCCAGTGAGATATTTCTCAATCAGTAGCGTACAGAATCTGATCTGAGCTTCCTGCCGCACCTTACATTTCTCCCAGAGGTGACATAGAAGAGACAGCATGATAGATTATTTTACACGCTCCATATCTCAACTGATCCAATACGATACGATACGATAAAGCAGTATTCATCCCCGGATGGAAATTGGTCTGCCGACAGTCACATCACGCAAGCTTGAAATTAAAGTGAAAACAAAAAGAAAAAGACAAGCGACGGTTGAATGGCTGCCGTGTACCTAGCACCTTCACCGGAACAAATGAACAAACAAACACAGGCTTGTCCCCTGGGCAGAGGATTTTAAACTATTCCCCCCCCCCCCCCCCCCCCCAAGGAAGTAGATTATCCTCCACTCACCATAATTTTCAGTTTATACAGATCAATATATTCCATCTTTAAAAAGAAAGAGAAAGCGCCAATTCTACCTTTCCTAGTTTCACGTTCCAACATTCAGTTCCCGCCTTGAACTTACTTTCCTGTTTTTTTTGTTCAATTGCTCGAAAGAATTCTAAGGTTAATTTTCATTTTAAACTGATGAAAGTAGAATTGAATCCCTTTGGGAAATTTGTTGATGGCCACGGGGTGAGAACTGTTGATGACAGTGAGCAATCAATGCAATCTCTATTATAATATTATTTTATCAATATAAAAATGCTACTGCTGACAAAAGAGAAGGATTTTCTGTGACAATGATTTGCCATCCAGCGCCAGCTGAGGACAAAGCTGAGCACAGGCAGCTGAGACCTCATGTACCTCTCCAGCTTGGCATCCACAGGAGCCACCGAGACATCAGTCATGCTGGGTACACACTGAGGTGACAATTGTCCACCAGTGGAGATAGAACGACAGGCTTCAAAAGTTGCATCATGCACCGTGTAACTGCTCATCCTCGTGTGAGAAAACTCTTCGAGAAACCACTGACTCATAACTTTGATACATAGTGGCGCAGTGGTAGATTTGCTGCCTCACAGCACCAGAGAACCAGGTTCGATCCTGACCACGGTTTCAGTCTGTACGGAGTTTAATTGGCTTCGTAAATTGTCCCCAGTGAGTAATATAAAATAGTGTACGGGTGATTCTTGGGCAACATGGACTCGGTGGGTCAAGGAACTGTTTCCCTGCTGTCACTCTAAACTAAACGTCTTAATTTTTAAAGGAATGAATGTTTGTCAGGCTGTCTTTATCATTCTGAAGGAAGCAACTGTGAGGATCCTATACCTGTGTGAAAATGTTGCCCCTCAGGCACCTATTATATCTTTCCCCTCTCACCTTAAACCTATGTCCTCTGGTTCTTGATTGCTCTTCTCTGGATAAAAGTCTGTGCATTCACCCTATCTGTTTCCCTCATGTTTTAATCCAATCTATAACAGTCCTGCCTTGGTTTAACTTCCCAAACTTCAACGCCTCGCACTTATTTGTATTAAACACTATTAATCATTCATCAAACCATTTGCCCAGCTGATCAAGATCCTGTTGCAATTTTTGATAAACATCTTCACTTTGCACAAAACTACCTACTTTAGTTTCATCTCCAAATGTACTAACCATGCCTTGTAAATTGTCATCCAAATTGTTAACATAACCCACAAACAGTACCAGATCTTGAGGCACATCACTAGTCGCACGACTCCAGTCTGAAAAGCATCCTTCCGCCAACAACCTCTGCTTCCTTCGATGAAGCCAATTGTCTGTCCAGTTGGTAAGCTCTCCCTGGATCCATGAGATCTAGCCTTCCAGAGCAGCCTACCATGCAGAACATTCTCAAATGCCTCCCTGATGTCCAACGTCTATGGCTTTGCTCTCACCAACCATTTTGGTTACTTCTTCCAAAAACTCAATCATGTTCGTAAGACACGAGCTCTCATTTACAAAACCAAACTGATGTGACCATACGAAGGACTTGCTCCTGCTGTACCCATATATGTTCTATACTGGGATAGATTTAAATAATTACTAGACTAAGTGGGACCCATTGGGTCCCATGTTCACACGGGAGGGCTGGTCCCCCGACGCAATATTCCACCTCTCCACCAATTCCAATATTGGTGGCCAGTCAGGGGTCTTTCTGGAGTGCTGGTATGGGTTCTTGGGGTGGCAGCTCAGTCCCTCAAGCCTGATGTGCTGGCAGCTCACTCACAGCTGGTGGGCTGGCAGTTGACTCATGGCTATTCCTTGAAATTCCATTTCAAGCAGGGTGCAAGGCCACCAAATTCAAATCAATTTTCCTACCATTTCAAGCAGGGTGCAAGGCCACCAAATTCAAGTGCAGTTTTTTACCACTTTGAGCAGGGTGCAAGGCCACCAAATTCAAGTGCAGTTTCCTACCAATTCAAGCAGGGTGCAAGGCCACCGAATTCAAGTGCAGTTTCCAACCACTTCACCAGGGTGCAAGGCCACCGAATTCAAGTGCAGTTTCATACCATTTCAAGCAGGGTGCAAAGCCACCACATTGAAATGCAGTTTCATACCATTTCAAGCTGGGTGAAACCACCATAAAACCATCATAAAACCACACAAAACACCAAACTCACAGTTCAGTAGACATTCAGTGTGTTCAGTTGATTCACAGCTCAGACAGTCATGACCTCTCCCTCCCTCATCATGCAGAGACTGAGCCACACCGACACTGCCGGGTTTAATAACCCTCCCCCTCCCACTGGAAAGGTGTGGCCTTCATTGCGTGATTGACAGGAGAGAGATTCTCAACATTTTTTAAACACTAATAACACTTTTATTTTTCATTGATGGGAAGAATCCTCTGCACCTGCTGAGCGGAGGGGGATTGAGTAAGATGGCCAAAAATCACAGCCGTAAGTGGTAGCGTTTTATCTAAAATCAATATAAAGTGCAAACAGGAAGTTACCCAAAGCAGCCAAACCACCATTTGCAGTAAGTAGTGCCTTTTAACTTCAACCCAAAGCAGCAAAACCACCATTTGCAGTAAGTAGTTCATTTTAACTTCAACCCAAAGCAGCCAAACCACCATTTGCAGTAAGTAGTGCCTGTTAACTTCAACCCAATGCAGCCAAACCACCATTTGCAGTAAGTAGGGCCTGTTAACTTCAACCCAATGCAGCCAAACCACCATTTCCAGTAGGTATTTCCTTTTAACTTCAACCCAAAGCAGACAAGCCACCATTTGCAGTAAGTAGTGCCTGCTAACTTCAACCCAAAGCAGGCAAACCACCGTTTGCAGTAAGTAATGCCTTTAACCTCAACCCAAAGCAGCCAAACCACCATTTGCAGTAAGTAGTGCCTTTTGACTTAAGCCCAAAGCACCCCAGACACCATTTGCAGTAAGTAGTGCCTTTTGAATTCAGCCCAAAGCACCCAATCCTCCATTTGCAGTAGTGCCTTTTAACTTCAGCCCAAACCACCCAAGCCACCATTTGCAGTAGTGCCTGTTAACTTCAACCCAAAGCAGCCAAACCACCCTTTGCAGTAAGTAGTGCCTGTTAACTTCAACCCAAAGCAGCCAAACCACCATTTGAAGTAAGTAGTGCCTTTTAACTTCAATCCAAAGCAGCCAAACCACCATTTGCAATAAGTAGTGCCTGTTAACTACAACCCAAAGCAGCCAAACCATCATTTGCAGTAAGTAGTGCCTTTTGACTTCAGCCCAAAGCACCCCAGACACCATTTGCAGTAAGTAGTGCCTTTTGAATTCAGCCCAAAGCACCCAAGACACAATTTGCAGTAGTGCCTTTTGACTTCAGCCCAAAGCACCCAAGCCACCATTTGCAGTAGTGCCTTTTGACTTCAGCCCAAAGCACCCAAGCCACTATTTGCAGTAGTGCCTTTTAACTTCAGGGGTGGGGGGTTGTTACCGAACTGAACTCACTGTGGAATGAATCCATTAACGGAGCCACTAAGCTGCTGGAGCTGAAAGCAAAGATCAGGTGTTCCCCTGCTGTATTTCGGAGCACGACAAAAGGCAGCAGTGGAAGAGGCGATCTTTGGTTTGAGCCAGCGTGATAGATCCAAGCCGGGCTGGGCCAGGCCGGGGTGGGGGGGGGGGGAGTGGAGGAAGTAAAATTGGCAGCGAAATAAGGCGGGCGGCAGCAGCAAAAATCACCAGCGAAAGAAAAAAAAATGGCGGCGTCTTTGGAGGAGAGCGGGCTGCAGCAGCTGCCGTTGTGGATGGCCAGCAGGAGGCCACAAGTTGAGTGAGTGTGTCTGGGGGGGGGGGGGGGGGGGTGAAGGACTATTTAAAAAAGTGTAATGGAAAATTTCTCGGGGTTTGAAAGTGTGGTTTTGGCAAACCATTACATCAAAGGGCAAATCTGACATACACCCACAAACACACACACAGAGTTTTAAATAAGTATAGATAATGATTATTTTATTGAAAGAAACCTTAAATCCCCCAAAATAATTTCTACAATCAGCTTTTGTAGTCTGCCAATTTTTTTGATTATCCAAACAAAATGAAGGCAGATTCCATTCCGTTTAACATTAAGATGCATGGGATCCATGGTGCCTTGGTCATATAAATTCAGAACTGGCTTACTCATGGAAGGCGGAGGGTTGTAGTGGAAGGGTGTTATTCTGGCTGGGGGTTTGTGACCAGCAGAGTTCCGCAGGATCTGTGCTGTCACTCGTTGTCACAGTGCCTGCTCATCCCTCTGCTGACCACTGAGGGCAGCATAGGCTGTGTCTTCTGTTCAATTATGTTTAAGTATTTTCACCTGTGTTTCATTATTAATTTTTGTCACCTATTGTGTTCCCTATTCAAGTGCTGCTATTTGGCTCCGTCTCTGCTCAGTCTTGGATTTCCCCATGTTGAGTCTTGTACTCTTGTTTATCAGGCTTCTAGTTAAAGCCCTTTTTTTTAGTTTAACTGAGTCTTGTGTCTTCTCTGTGCTTGGGGCAATTCAGCTCTTGATATTACACCAAGACTGAGCTAAACAGGGACCCAGTCCAGATTGACCACTTCTGCTCTGCTATGACCTACCAAGGAGCCACAAATGGGAGGCACAAACAGCTGCTTCTTCCCATTCTCCACAACCTGCTGTCTTTGATTGAAGCTTTCAGGCAGAGCCAGTTACAGGTGTATTTAACACCAGTTGCTGCTTCCATGACAGCACTATTCTACTGCTTCTTACCCCATCCCAGCAGAGAGCCCTGCCTACCTTTGGTGTTAGTGCCAATCCAACCATTGTTTGGTGCATGGCTCCCCTGTTCCAGCTGGGCCAAAAGGTCTAGTTCTCCTCAAAAAAACTTCCACTTTGCATTGAGTCCCACAAATTGGTACCCCGATTTATTGGCCCTTTCAAGATTCTAAAAATGATTAATCCTGTGGCAAAAGGATTTGATTATAGGAGCAGGGAGGTTCTACTGCAACTGTACAGGGTCTTGGTGGGACCACACCTGGAGTATTGTGTACAGTTTTGATCTCCAAATCTGGGGAAAGACATTCTTGCCATAGAGGGAGTACAGAGAAGGTTCACCAGACTGACTCCTGGGATGGCAGGACTTTCATATGAAGAAAGACTGGATAGACTCGGCTTGTACTCGCTAGAATTTAGAAGATTGAGGGGGGATCTTATAGAAACTTACAACATTCTTAAAGGGTTGGACAGGCTAGAAGCAGGAAGATTGTTCCCGGTGTTGGGGAAGTCCAGGACAAGGGGTCACAGTTTAAGGATAAGGGGGAAATCTTTTAGGACCGAGATGAGAAAAACATTTTTCACACAGAGAGTGGTGAATCTCTGGAATTCTCTGCCAAAGAAGGTAGTTGAGGCCAGTTCATTGGCTATATTTAAGAGGGAGTTAGATGTGGCCCTTGTGGCTAAAGGGATCGGGGGTATGGAGAGAAGGCAGGTAAGGGATACTGAGTTGGATGATCAGCTATGATCATATTGAATGGCGGTGCAGGCTCGAAGGGCCGAATGGCCTTCTCCTGCACCTATTTTCTATGTCTCTATGTTTCTAAACTGACTCCAACTATCCAGGTCTATGAGGATTGATCTTAGTTTCCACATATCTTGTCTTAAATCTGTTACCACCAGTACCTTGTACCCGGCTCCCTCTTCCCCACATGATTGATGGTCAACCCACACATGCTGTTTGATGCCTCATTGATTCTTGCTGTTTTTGGGGTTGCCCCCAGTTCCTGGTGGAATGAATAAATTAATGAATGAATAAGTTCATTGGCCAAGTATTCACATTTGCCTTGGCGCTCCACCTGCATGACGACATGACATAGTGACAATTAGGAATGATACATAAAACATTGATAATAAAACATTATTCATTAAACATGGGGGGGGGGGGGGGTAATGGTCCTGAGGAGTACTCGTGGGTCCCAGCCTGAAACATCCTGGACCCTAATCTTATCAGAGACTTTCACTGGCACCACCTAGGTGGAACTTCGGGTGCTGGTCCAAGAGGGGGTGGGGTGGGGTTGGCCTGTCACGGTGCCTGCCGAGTCCCCTACTATCCACTGAGGGTGGCGCAGACTACGTTGTGTTCAATTATGTTTACGTTTTTGTCACTGGTGTGCCATTTTTTGTGTTACCTCTTGAGTCCCCTATTTAAGTTCTTGTATTTGTCTCTGTCTTTGCTCAATCTTGGATTTCCCCACTGAGCCTTGTACTCTTGTTTGATCAGGATTCCAATAAAAGCCTTTAATCTTAACTTATACATGTGTCTTTGCGCTTGGGTCTACTCCATTCTATCGTTACACTCAGTTGTGTATCTGACTTGGATGCAAATGTAGGCAGGTTGATTAGTAAATTTGCATATTACACCAACATTGTTGATACTGTGAGAAAGGCTGTGATCAAAGTATATGGCAAGATGTAGATTAACATATGAAGCTGACAAAAAAATGGCAGATGATGTTTATTCTGAGCAAGTGTGGAGAACCTTATCTGTGTTAATCCTGGCTGAAATCGAGCTGCCATAGTACCCACACTTTAATAAGGACATGTATTGCTAGGCCATTTTTATCAAGTCTGGTGCTCTCTGTAGAAATGGGACAAGCTTCTGGTGATGCCAGCAAGTCTGGGTCCCAGATCATTGTTGAATTGTCAGTTGACAGATGGATGAGATTTCTGCAAAGAACATAATAGGAAATGTAAAATACATGAGGTTAATTGGTTCTCTGCAAGAGCCTTGTATATAATGTAAATAATGTTGCGAGACAGTTACCCTGTTAAGTGTTGATTGGTTGAAATGTTAAGCCCTGTCTGGTTTGTTTGAATCCCAGGGTAAATGTTGCATATTCAAGTTTCTGTTAGCCTCTTCTAGAAGCTTCACCTACAACAATGTAAGAAGATTCTGTAATTGGCCTGAGTACCTGTCAGCAATGTGTTATTGTAATTTGTTATACTTGATTGGATTGTAAATGTACCACCCCACTGTAGTTCGGCTCCTCAAGGTTCGGGGACCTATAAAGGGCAGCCCCCATGAGGTCTGTTGTCGATCTTCTGGAAGAGTGCTTGGAACTGCGTGACCTTTCGGAGTGTTTCTTTTTGTATGAGGCTAAAGGGCTTGGCCAAGCAGATACAAGGATTGAACCTGCAGTGGTTTACATATCGTATAGGGTGATTTGTTGTGCTTTCTAAAAATAAAGTTTAGTTGCTCCAGTGCTTGAATCAGTGGTTTATTGACTGACCTAGACTGGGGGGAAACTTAGAAAGAGCTTATTTACATCTGTGCAAATATGATGTACAGAGGGAGCTTTGGTCCAAGTCCATAACTCCCTGAAAGTTACACACAAGAGAATAGTGGTCATTATTTTGTTTATTTTTCTTTTCATCACAGTATATCATGTGCCTTGAAATAATTTAATTTGTGATATAATTTTTTTTTATTTTCCGATTAATTTTTGGATGTTTCTAAGTGCTGTTGGGCACCAATGCAGATGCCTTTGGCACCAGTAGGTGATGCCCTCTGCCAGCTGTGACTGCAGTGATGCAGCAACCATGCCGCTGAGACCACAGGCACGGGTCCAGGACAATGATTTACCATGGTGCTACTGAGAAAGTTAAAGCTAATACAAAGTGAATTATTGCATCAACCTTAAATGGCTCATTAATCACAGATGAAGCAACCTTGGATGAAATATGGTGTTAATAAAGTAAAATGAGAACGCAACCATTTGAAATTGGACAGAACCCACCAAATTATTCGCAATATGTTTTAAGATCAATCCAGTTATTAGTTTTACAGATTGGCGAGCTCCAATGATACTGCGATAAAATGAAGGTGAGCAATTGAACTGAAAAAGATTAAAGTTTGAAGCTCCAGCATGGAACTGATGAAATCTGCAGACCGAGTAGAGCCTGCTGCTAAACATCATATTGCTGATAAAAGTGTGGGTGGGATAATCTGAGCACCACCAACAACTGAAATTTAATCAGCCATCTGAAGTGCGCAGACATGACTTGCACAATGTGGAAGCTTTGGAAAAGTAGGATAAACGCAGAGAAGGAATGACAGAGAAAAGATCAAGATAAATGTATTAAATCTAAGCGTCTTTATGAGTTTTATTCTATAGCGCAATCAAACATATAATAAACCACAAAGAAGGGGCATCCGGCAGACAGAATAAAACCTGCCATTGGTACAATTGGAGACAGCAGGAGCATCCCAATAAACAGAGGAAAGAGATACCTGCGTCTGATCTGTTACTCACAAGGGCATGACACACTTATACATTTCCCACATTCTCTATTAATGGAATTGAACTTTAGAAACTCAAGCAGTGCAGTTACTTTGCAATTGTTTCTAACATAAAAAATGGATGGACACCATTCAGCCTGTTGAGTCAATTTTGGCTCCAGCAGTGCGATCCCATTAGAACCTTTCCAACTCTCCTCATTCCTTATAATTCTGCAAATTCTCTCTTGCTTGCTCATCATCTTCCCTCTGCCAATGTTACCACTTGTCTACTCGTGGACTAATGTTGGGTAGCCCATTAACTGGCAGCACATCTTCAAAGTGGGAACACCCCAACAGAAACATGGAGAGAATGGACAAACTCCACCCAACTTAAATGCTTCTGATTGACAACAAATGCCTAGACTCTTGTCCCTTTCTTATTTCTACCACATCACACCTTACTCAGCATCCACCCACCTTGTCCCAAACCTTCCCATCATATTTTAAATTCTGCAATAGGAATTACCACTGCACTTAGCTTCTGATATATGGTTCTGTTAATCCATCCACTTCATAGAAATGTACATAGATTGTGATACTGTTATTCAGACCCAGTTAACTATCATAGATTTAATTCCATTTTAAGTAGCTGTGTAGCAATAATCTAGTTAACAGCTACTGGCATGGAGAAAGAATAGATTTTCCTGTCCAATTTCTTTGTTTTATTTGTGATTGAGATTGTAATAAGCCTGTTGGTTTTGTGCATCTCGACCTTCTTTTGGCTTTTGTTAGGTTCCACATAAAAGATATTTAATTGAAGTCAAGCTGCAGACATTCTCAACTCTGAGAAGGGGCAACAAATTGTCTAAGGGGTAGGAAACAAAACGTATTCATTAAAATAATTATGTTGGAGTGAGGAGATGTACTGGGATGCCTCAAAGCTCAATGCTGGGCATATGACTGTTTCTAATTTACAAAAGTGGCTTCTATTCAGAAACTCAATGTAAAGCCCACACAAGTGCAGATTGTACAAAACCAAAAGGAATAAAAAGGTTTAAAATAATACAATGATCTGCAGAAGAGAGAGCAATAGTAGGTGAAATTTAGTGCAGCCAAGTGTAAGATGATACAGGAAGGGAATAGGGTTGGAATGTCGACTACATGAATAGTGTTGCCTCAATAAACTTTAAAATATTGAAGATTAAGAAATCTTTATAGACTTCACCTTAAACCTGTCCGATTGTCTGTGTTCTTGCAATGGGTCAGCTCTCATCAACATTTCTATGCAAAACTGAGGAAACCATCTGCCATTGCCATACAATAATTCCAACATTTTCTGGCGCTCCCTGCATCTCAGGCTCTTGGATGAAGACCAGCCGCCTTTCCGTGCACAAAGCTATTTCCAATACTCCCGCTTTTACTAAACTGATGCCGAACTCGCTATCCCACTGAGTGCAATAGAATTAAATATAGTCAAGCAAATTGTGACATTTTCTTCCAGGAGAGGATTGCTACAGATGTAGAAAGGCCAGCAAATACAGCATGTTTCTGGCTAAGCCTAATGCCCTAGTACATTTTTTTAGCATTGACTCCCCTTTCCCACCGTTTTGCCATAGGTGTGGCCAGTTCAGGATTTGACCTCACACAGGTTGGTTACATCAATGGTGCACTGTTAGAAAATGTCCTTACCTAAGTTTACCTAAAGTCAGTGGAGGTCTAAAGATCTCTAAAAAAACTCCAGGGCCAATATTGAAAATCTGCCACTGTGTCAAATCATCAGTGAAACCATATTTACCTTTCAATCAGTAGGTCAAACTAAGAACAGCAAATTATGATACAACCCGAAAAAGAAGCAGTAGGATTATAGATCAATACGGAATTCGGATCATACCTACAGTAATTCTCATTTCCTTTAACATGGGTATCATTAATATTGATGTTTCTTCTAATATAAGCATTCAATGGAGATGGACCGAGTTTGCTTTGCAGTGGAAAACCTGTGGCAACCTAAACATCAATGCCTGTCTCTTACACACTTCAGGTGCACTAGAATTTATAGGCAATGCATCTTTATGTAATTGAGAAAGAATATTTACAAGATCCAAATATCAGATTTGACATTTTCGTGAGCTAAGACTGAAAATTAGAAAATGTAACAGGGAACAAAGAATGATACAAAATAATAATCGGAACCATTTAAAATAGTTGAGGAAAAATGTATTCTGCTAAAGTTCAGTAACAAACTATATGATAATGAGACACTGGATGAAGGAAGACACAAAGGAAATAGGAAGGGTAAATAATGAGATATACAGTAAGTATATAGATCGTGGAGTCAGAAAAAAAGAGCTGAATTTTGTTACCCTTGGCCTGTGGATCTGAAAGGAGCTTTTGGAGTTCATTTTGAAGTGAGTTAAGTCCAGTACTTAATATGTATAGGTTGTGAGGCCAGAGTTTATAAAGGTACAGAAAATAGATGGCAGAGGCACAAATACAGTGCTCGTTAAAAGAAAATGTAGTTCTAGAGCAGTAGTGAATAACTAATGTTAAACCGCATCTCAGAAGGGAGGGGATATGTAACCAGGGAAGAGATTATGTCACTTTAACGTCAGTGACAGAAAATAACAATGACTAAAGCGAAACATCTAGAAACCAAACACAAAATAGTGAATATTCTGCGTGCATTTCAAAAGAGTAAATATTGATTCACTTAATCCGTAGCTGATTTAAAGAAGAGGGTGAACAAAGGGCAACATGTTTGATATAAATTATCTGGGTATTTAAAATGACTTTGGTGGAGCCTCAATACAAACCATCGACAGAGCGTGAGAAGTGAAGGGAGAAACAGGAGTGGAGATCGGCTTCCACCACCCCCTGTTGGTGCCGTCGTTGGTCATCAATGTCAAGTTTCAATCTAAAACCGTGAAAACTGAGCACAGCGATTGAATGGGTTTATTATTTTGAAAATGGTCATGGAACAGGACAGGACATGGAATGCAGAATGCCTGACACGGGTCAGGCCACTGTGGGTCTGTGAATTTGTCAATTGTTGTAAGTGGAGTTAACCACCATGCCTGTTGTGGTGACTTCATTCATGTTGCCAGGAAATAGTATCCTACTTTCAAAATTAAAAGATTGACAAGCGATAGTGCATGATTTAAACCATAGATCAATAGATATCAAAGAATTCTGGGTCTTTGTGCTCGAAGCTAAAAGCCCACAGAGCACTGAAATCTGTATCGGATGTAACTGAATAATTTAGGCCGTACAAGGAATTTACGAACACATCTCTTAATGCACTGCTTGTTCAACCTCAATGAAATGTCAGACATTAAAGAACATCCCCAGACTTATTTTAATCAAGGAATCATGTTACCTTGCTTTCTGGATGTTATCCAAAGATAAAACAAGTCAGCTTTGATCAGTATCGTCCAACATCCTCACAGAAATGAAAACAAAAAATTGGAAGGAAAAGATGGTGAGGCACATGTGAAAAAATCAACACCAATAATTTCACACATAGATGTCAAAACATGAAATGATTCTGGATGCAATGATGTGTTCACGCACTCAAGTTTTACTGCTTTGGGAGAAAGCATCTGTCAATAAGATCTATTTGTCTATAATACAGACTGACACAAGTCAGATAAAATAATCTTACCCAATGTGAAATCCAACAAACCATATGGATGGAGAGAGAATTTCATCCTTTTATCACTTTTTGTAAAATAACCTGGTTGGGGGCAATTATTCATTCTTGAGAATGCCGATAATTTAGAATATATTCATTTAAAAAAATTAAACAAATTGCTCCCATTTGTAACCTTGGGACAGTTTTTAAGAGTCAAGTCATGAGTGTTTAATTGTCATGTCTACTGGAATGGAACAATGACATTCTAACTTGCTGCAGCTTAACAGGCACATTAATAACAACATACAGATAAAGATACAATAATCACCAATACAATAAATTAATTGGTATTAATAATCAGTAATGACTAGACCATAAGATTGCAAAACTGAAGTATGCAGTGCAACTAAAACACAGTCCATTGCAGATTATGGAGGTGTGAGCAGGTATGGTACTCTGTGCATCTGAAGTGAGGTCCATGCATCATGCACATGTTGCCAGCTGCTCCTATCATTCCTCCTCATGCAATAGGAAGCAACCAGCAAGGCAGCTAAGAAACAGAAAACAGAGACACTATTGGGCTATGTTTTCCTGACAGCAGCTTGGACGGATGCTCCTAATAGATGCTTCCTAATAGCAGTCACGGAGGCACAATGGTATAGTTGCTGCCTTACGACAAAATGCAGCGCCAGAGACCCGGGTTCGATCCCGACTGCGGGTGCTCTCTGTATGGAGTTTGTACGTGATCTGCATGGGTTTTCTCCAAGATCTTCGGTTTCCTCCCACACTCCAAAGACGTACAGATTTGTAATTGGCTTGATTAAAAAAAAAAGCAAAATTGTCCAAGTTGGAGATATGCAGAGTACTGCCCTGCCAACTACAAAATTCAGAAGGTTCAGAATAGCACGGTTAAAAATGCTCAAAGCATACTCTTGGAACCGATTCAGACTCAATCGGCAAACATACTATGGCCCCTGTCAACATCTCCCATTGCACTAAATCATCACGGCCATTAATATCTGCTCTTCATGATTTGACAGATTTGAGTGGGAACGAATTTAACCTTTACAGGCCTTGACCTTATCCACTACTGTCTTTAGAAGTTCCAACCAGTTCCCGATCCACGTCAGAAGCAAAGGTTTCAACAGATGTTAGAAGCCAAATATGGACAACATGACCCCCGCATTTTGTTCATGTATATTCACCATCTCCACCATGGTGCTGGGCTTGCTTTGGAAAGGTGGGACATTTCAGCATCTAAACCAGATTTCAAAATGATACTGCGTAGGTTTGCAAAGATTCAGAGAGCCAGCCATGGAAGAGGTGGGACTCATTGGTTCGCAAAGTGAGAAGCAGAAGGATGAGGGCTCCACAACAAAGTTCTTCCTTTACATTCTCAAAGTCCATCCTCTGCCACAAGCCCAATACCATCTGCCCTTCTCAACCCTCCCCATCACACCATCTCCAGGTTCTCCCTTGGACCAGCCCTGGCCAGAGCAGCAACATTCTTCCCACATGATTTCCATCACCAAACCTCTTTGGGCAAGACCGCCACCTGTTGAGTTTTCCACTAGGCCACCAGCTGGCCTGTAACCATGGTAACTATGGGTGGTGGATTCATCCCATGATACCTCCCCTGCTAGGTAGGTACTTTACGTCTTCAGCCTCACCCGGTTTTTCACCATTTCTTGGCCTGAAAGTCAGTGGCTGTGTCACAAAAAATATTCTGGCTGCAAAATAATTAATTGCCATTGTCAAATTGGTAAAAGATAATAAATAGTATTCAACTATCAATCATTAGTAATCAACAAAAAGCCTCTCAGAGCTTAAATAGTCACATCAAACGGAAGAGATAAACTTATCTCTAACATTAATCTTATCACAGTCTGAGAGCTGTGGCAAACTTTGCCTTCTTACTGACCACAACTTAAGTGTTAGCAGGGAGGTGAAAGTAACTTATTCAGTTAATTGCTGGGGACTGCGTACTGCGATGAGTTTCTCGAAATCTGGCATAATTTAATTCCAAGGTTGTGCTGTACCTTATAGTTATGAAAGGGCACCAGAGGAAGATTGATTAAATTTGCTGTAAAGAAATGTATTTTCTCTGACAGCCATTGAATTTATATACTTTGGCCTATTAAATTATTTCAAATGAGAAGTATTACTCTGCAGAAAATGAATCACAGTTAATACAAAAATAATTCTATTTGATAAGATTTATTTTTACTTTTGAATGAACTATTCAGATATGTGGTCAGTTTTCCACATAGACCCACGGATGAGTGGAAATCTGTCAGCAGAATATATTGCTGGAATAAACAGAATAGCCAAGGGAACTTGTTAAATCTAATCAAAATAGACTGCTTAAGATGCCATTTTATACATATGTAGTGTGAGCCTTTGAACAGATAATGAAAGGCACATGCCTGGCTTCAAGATAGTTTTAATATCAAAATATTTAAGTCATTTGTTGCCTGTTTGATTTATTACAGTCCACATGCTGAGAAAATATATACGAAAGGCATTCTTCAGGTTAAAGCACTGTTTAATACAGACCAACATAAAAGAATACAGTGCATTGTCATTTAAAAAATAAATCTTAAAGCAAAAAACAAATTGCTGGGGGAACTCAGCATATCGGGCAGCATCTATGGGGAGAGATGGAGAGACAACGTTTCGGCTAGGGACCCTTCTTCCGACAGAAGTCTGAAGTCAGGGCAGTATTTGCCGACAGGAGGCAGAGGAAAGGTTCCAACTCAAAATGCCGTCTGTCCGTTCCCTCCACAAATGCTGCCTGACTTCAGATTCCCAATTATGCATCTTTTGAGAAAGGAGGGACACTATTGACCAACTAGTCTAAATCTGTCATCGTGAAATGCATAAACCATTATTAAAAAAAAGCATGACCTTCTGAAAATTATATAAGAATCAAGTGGTCAACATGGCTTTATGAAAGGAAAATAGTTTATGAAAATTTGCTGGTTCTCTGAGGATGGAAGAAAGCCCATTCATGTAGTTCCAGATAAACGATGACCGTACAAGATAACAGCACATGGCATTGGAGATAACATACTTGCATGTATATGGGTTGAATAACCAACAGAAAACACAAAAAGTGAGGATTACATGCTTTTAGAATTGGCCATCAATAGAAAGTAGGCATCGCAGGGATCGGTGATATGACCTCAACTGTTTACAATCTATAAAAATGACGTGGCACATTTGCCGATGATACAAAGATAGGTGGGTTGACATATTGTGAGTAGCAGGTTATGTGAGTGGGCTAGAAATTGTTAGCTGTAGTATGTACGTGGGAATGTGAGGTTACCCATTTTGGAAGGAGGATTTACTATTGAAATGAAGCGAGTTACAAAACATTGCAAATTGAACGGGATCTGTGGAACTACTGTGCGAAGCACAAAGAATTGGCGTGCAGGTCCATATTGGCTTTGGTCTCCATATTTAAAGAAGGATATGCTTTCATTAAAGTCAACGCAGGGGAGGTTCACAAGGTTAATTCCTTGGATGGATGATATATGGAGAAAAGTTGCATAGGCTGAATCCAAACATTGGAGCTGACAAAAATGAGACATGATTTTATTGAAAGATAGAATATTCCGAGTGGGATGGATATTGACTGGAACTTTCCTCTCATGGGTATCTAAACTTAGGGACTATTTCATACTAAAATGGACAATTAAGGCAGACCTGAGGAGGAATTTCATCTCTCAGGGAGAAGTGAATCTTTGAATTCTCTATCCAGTGGCATTGAAGATTCAATAGTGTTTTATTGTCACATATTCTGAAAAGGTACAATTAAATTCTTGCTGCAGCAGCATAACAGGTTGTAAACACAGTACTCAATAAAGAATATAATAAACAAACAAGAAAAGGTTCAATAAGTTTAAAAAAACAGTATAGCACAAAAACAAAAAACAAAGCCCAAAGCCCCTGGTGCCACCCAGGTGGTTCATAGTTTGGAGTTTAGTTAGAGGTTGTAATGTTCAATGGCCAAGATGGAGATGAGCAGATTATTTAACTACAAGTGAATCAAGGAGAATGGGAAAGGGCAGGAAAGAGAGGTTAAGCTCACATTGGGATCAATCATGATCTTTTGATTGGGGGAGAAAGTCTGAGCAACCAGCTTCCAGACTTCATCTGTTCCAGTTCACAACTGATGTATACAACCCACCACTTTCACTGGAAGAGTTAGCTGTGTTCTGAGAAGATGTCGGCCCTGTAATAGAATATGAGCATTTATTTTATTATTTTAAAGATCTTTGCAATGTCCATTGCAGAAAGGAGGGAATGACATGACATACATAAAATGTGTTTCTTGGGCCTGAGTGGCAAGTTTGTTCAGCAGTTATATTAACTCGGCATCTCCTTAAAATCTGTTCCATATATTCGGTGAAGAGTGACAACTTCAATGGATTTGACAATGACAATAGTGCACAAACATTTGTCGTTATTTTCAAGCCATGCATTCCATCTTGATCGCATATGCCGAGATAGCCTCAGAAGAAGAGTCTCGACCCAAAACATCACCCATTCCTTCTCTCCAGAGATGCTGCCTGTACCACTGAGTTACTCCAGCAATCGCATGGGGAGCAGGGATCCCTGCAGCAACCTCTGTTCATCTCAGTAGGTGGACAAGCCAGGAGCTGTTGTCAGTTGTACTCGGTCTTGAAGATTGGTAGTTGGCTGCATTACCACAAATTCTAGACTAATTTCTCAACTCAATGTTAAAGTGTGAGCAGATGAAGCCTCAATCAGAACCCAGAAGGCATGGTGGAGTAAATAAATGTTGTTATCATATTCACCAAATGAGGCAAGCACTGGAAATGGACATTACAACATATATGCCACATTCCAGATCTAATATTGCAGTCCCTACTCTGTGCCAACAGCAACAAATGCAATAACTGGAAAAACTAGATCAGTCAAGTGACTCAGGTCTATTTAAAATACAGCTGACTGCATAGACGCAGAAAGTACTTACTTTGCCCAGGCTATTCACTACAGTTTGAAACTATCTTTTAATGAACACTGCTGCTGGTTGCAATGATAAACACTGACTGCCAAGGGTAATGTGTAAATTAGCATTAACGCATGACAGTGAAATTACTCAAGACAGTTCACCACAGTGAATAAAAGATTTCAACAATTACCAATGTTATTCTTGCTCGATTTGAATGTGCCAAATATTTTCTCCTTTTCTTTAGCTATTGATAATATAAAGATAAGGTGAACTACCATTGTGTTACTTTAATTTATTTTTGAAAGGGCATAAAACAGTGTGCTGTGCGTGTAGCATAATGATACAGTTTAACCTTCAGAAAATGAAGATTAATCAGTTATGATAGTGGCAGCCATGGGAAGCTTTATTAAAGAAGTCCATCAGAAAATTCTCTGGCAGAAAGTGACAAAATTAACTTTGCCTTTTGGCAGCATCTTCAGGTTTTTGTATCTTCCGACCACTTTTTCAATTAAATAAGGAAGGAATAAACAACCATAAACAAACAAATGGATTCTCATCCATCTTAAGTGGAGTCTTTTAAGTTCCTGGGAACCATCATCTCCAAGGACCTTAAGTGGGGGGCTACCATCGAATTCACAGTCAAAAAGGCACAACAGAGGATGTACTTCCTACGGCAGCTGAGGAAGCACAATCTGCCACAGGCAATGATGATCCAATTCTACATGGCCATCGTAGAGTCTGTTCTCACCTTCATGGACAGATGGCAATTTGGGTCAGATCCTTCTTCAGCCTTTCCAGTCTTGGTCTGACACCTCATCTGTCCATTTCCTCCACAGATCCTGCGAGTTTCCCCAGCACTTAGTGTTTTTCTCAATATTCTTGCCTATGCAATTCAACAAAAACAAAGCCCAAAGCCCCTGGTGCCACCCAGGTGGTTCATAGTTTGGAGTTTAGTTAGAGGTTGTAATGTTCAATGGCCAAGTTGGAGATGAGCAGATTATTTAACTACAAGTGAATCAAGGAGAATGGGAAAGAGCAGGAAAGAGAGGTTAAGCTCACATTGGGATCAATCATGATCTTTTGATTGGGGGAGAAAGTCTGAGCAACCAGTTTCCAGACTTCATCTGATCCAGTTCACAACTGATGTATACAACCCACCACTTTCACTGCAAGAGTTAGCTGTGTTTTGAGAAGATATCAGCCCTGTAATAGAATATGAACATTTATTTTATTATTTTAAAGATCTTTGCAATGTCCATTGCAGAAAGGAGGGAATGACATGACATACATAAAATGTGTTTCTCGGGCCGGAGTGGCAGGTTTGTTCAGCAGTAATATAACTCAGCATCCCTTTAAAATCTATTCCGTATATTCAGTGAAGAGTGACAACTTCAATGGATTTGACAATGACAATAGTGCACAAACATTTGTCGCTATTTTCAAGCCATGCATTCAATGTTGATCGCATATGCCGAGATAGCCTCACAAGAAGGGTCTTGACCCGAAACGTCACCCATTCCTTCTCTCCAGAGATGCTGCCTGTACCACTGAGTTACTACAGCAATTTGTGTCTATCTCCCCAGAAATCGCATGGGGAGCAGGGATCCCTGAAGCAACCTCTGTTCATCTCAGTAGGTGGACAAGCCAGGAGCTGTTGTCAGTTGTACACTGTCTTGAAGGTTGGTAGTTGGCTGCATTACCACAAATTCTGGTCTAATTTCTCAACTCAATTTTAAAGTGTGAGCAGATGAAGCCTCAATCAGAACCCAGAAGGCATGGTGGAGTAAACACCTCATCTGTCCATATCCTCCACAGATCCTGTGAGTTTCCCCAGCACTTAGTGTTTTTCTCAATATTCTAGCGTATGCAATTCCTTGTCTTCGTGAATTTCTACTTGTCTGCACGCATGGCTTTACCTCTTCCTATAATTGTTAACCCTGCTCCTTGAAACCCACCTCTCACCCTGAATATTCCTTCTATTTACTGATGGAGCGTTACTTCTTAGAGAGTCATTTGGGTCACTGTGTCTGTGCCAGGTATTTTCGAAGGAACTATCCAATTAATCACAGGGCCCTTCTCAGTTCCTGATAACCCTGCATTTTTTGTTTTCCTTGAGTATCTATTATCTATCCAATTCCATTTTGAAAGCTTTGAATGAATTTGCTTCCACCACTTGCTCGGGCAGTGTGTTTCAGCTTGTAGCAGCTCACAACATAAATCAACATTCCTTCTATTTCCCCCCGCTTCTTTGGCAGTCATTTTAAATTGGCCTTTACTGAATCCTGACCCTCCATGTCAGTTTCTTGCTGTATACACCAACAAAATGTTTCTTAATTTTAAACACCTTTATTTAACATTCCCATGAAATTCTGTCTATTCAAAAGAGCAATCCCAGATTTCTTCTCTCCCTGCTTGTTTACTCATTTCCGTGATTCCTTCTTGGTAAATTGGATTGGAACATTCTTGGTATCATAAATTCTGCACGGTTGTAAATTCTCATTGTACTGACTCAATAGTGTTTACAGGAAAGAAAGAGATTGGTACTTCATTTGTGTAAACTACACTGTCCTTGAATGGTGTGGCTTTGACTAAAAATACGTAACAAGCCCTGGAGGAGACTTGAAGTCAAAGTTTCACCAAGCCAGGCAAGTTGACACCAGATAGCTTTAATCATCTTCTCATCATAAGACAAATGATATATGAACATGGATTGGCCAATGTAGTCTGTTGATTTAAGAACGTCAGAAATGGAAACATAATTTGGCCATTCCCTCTCAACATCATTCAATAGGATTTTGCCTCAGTGTAATTTTCTTGCATCCTATAAGCTTGAATCTCCTAATACTTAAAATTGATCATTCACTGTCTAGAATATCTTTTGTGAATGAGCTCCACAATCCTTGGTTCCCAGTCCAAGGGATACATTAACCTTTCAACTCCCCGCCCTCGTCTTAAATGTAACAAATGTCCGTTGGAGAACTGTTGCTCACCGCCTTTTGCCGTGGAAGTTTCGCCATTCACTTCCCATCTGATGTTTAACTCTGACATGGTGCAACCTTTACTTGCGTACCTTCAAAGCCCACGGTTTGCATCTGATGGTGTGTCTTCTGCAGATCACAACAACTTGAGGTAGCTGGAAAGGCTCAAACTGTCTGACAGTTTTTGCACAGAAAGAATTGCAGTTTTAGTTTAGTTTAGTTTAGAGATACAGTGCGAAAACAGGACCTTTGACCCATCTAGTTCGCACCGACTGGCACATTAACACTATCCTACACACACACAAGAGACAAATTACACTTATACCTAGCCTATTTACGTATATACCTGTACATCTTTGGAGTGTGGAAGGAAACCGAAGATCTCGGAGAAAACCCACGCGGTCATGTCGAGAATGTACAAACTCCACACAGACAGCACCCGCAGTCGGGATCGAACCCAGGTCATCGGCACTGCAAACACTGTAAGGCAACAACTCTAACGCTGCGCCACCTGTTAACATGTTTTGTGCTAGAAAATTAAAGGGAGGTTCAAAGTGCACCTGCACCTCTTTAAATGTGACCAGGGTAGATGTCAGTGATATTGCAAACAAATATTAAATGGTTATGTATTTTTGAACCCATTTTTCTCATAACACCCACCATCAGCTTTAACTGTCAGTGCTCACTGTAATTATTCCCCTTGTGTGGCTCAAAGAGGGCCGGCTTGTTCATCTATTCTTCCTGATCAAGGACAGTACTCTGTGAGGCACTAACAGCTCCACTCTGTGCCTTCTGATTGTGCAAACTGCTATCACCAGGGGACATCATAGCTTGCACTCAGCAATAGATTTAATGACAATTTGTCACCTGCCTCAACACGGAATTAACCATGTTCCGTCCACTGCAGCTTTACCGGGAAACAACTTGGTGTTCTCTGAAAGCGATCAGAGAATCACAGAGAAGGTATGATTTGGCCCGTCACGTCCGTACCAGTCGGAAAACATATCCCGATTCAAATCCCAGAGGCTGTGAACTTTCAAATACACATCCGAGTACTTTCCACATGTAATGAATGTTTCTGCCTCCACCACCTTCCGTTTAAGTGTCCAGAACTCCAAAGCCACTCCGTTATAAATCTACAACCAATTACATAAAATTAGACCCCTGGTGTTTCATCCTTTGTTAAGGGAGGCAGATCTCTTCTATTTCATCTATCTGGTCCCCAGATAATATTGTACATTTCAATTAAATCTCTCCTAGGTGCATCTATTCCAACAAGGACATCTCCTAGTCTATTTGTACACAGGGTTATTCATCAAAAGTTAAATAACTGCAAAGGCTAAGGATCAAAGAATAACAGAAAATACTGTAAATACTGAGTGTCAGACCGCAATGTGATGTGTTCTGTCCTTCTCCGCATATATACTTATTGCAACGTATCAAAAAATCATTTGAGGTAGAATGTGTTTTTAAATATTGAGTTTTCTGCTGGATATAAACATGATTGGCTTCCATTACATCCAATTAAGTTACTTTCATCAGTTGTAAAGTTCTGCTTCTGTTCACTGTTTGAAAGGGAAGTGTTTTATGTTAATGTACAAATATACAGCAGAGCCTTGTAATTCACCCTCACCAGCTGCGAGAAACCAGAGACCTGTGAATCGGTTCCGTGAGTCCAGGTACTTAATTTTCCAATTCTTCAATTCACGAGATGGAGATTTATCATGCTGTGCAAAACATGGATTAAATTGATTTCAAAACTACTTATTTTCCTAAGTTTCACTGAGCTTTTGAATCTATTGGAAACAGTGGGAGTTCCAACACCAGCATCCTGAGGCACAGCACTCTGGACATGTTCTCAGCTGGTTATTATTTCCTGAACCATCATCCAGTGACGCCTTCTCACGCTCTTAATGTTCCCCAGTGGGAATCGGCTTCAAACAATTGCAGATCAAATGGACTGTGCAGATCCTAATGTGGGTTATGCCCATTGGAAGACAATAATTTCAGCCCAAAATATTACTGATGTTCCCCAGGGTGATGTCATCAGGGAAATGCTGCTAATCTGCAGCTAACTTCGCAAATAACTTCGCTCCTTTGAAAGGTCACTAGGATCATCCACATTGATTGAAATTTGCAATTCCTCAGACAATGAAACATCTCCTGCCAATATTTTGCATGAGGTTCCGCTCACTGGATAGCACGCAACAAAAAATATTTTTGTTACCTCAGTACATGTGACAATAAACTTAACTAGACTTGGACAAAATCCACCATCAGTGCCAACTCACAAGTAGCAGGCAACAGAGAGAGCAAATATTCCTGACTTACATGGACCATTGTCAACAGTTGAGAAAAGTTAGGAAGGGAAGTCATGAACTGCATAATCCACTTGGTCACCAAGTGGATACCCAGACCTCAAAAATAACTGTTAAAAAGCAATTTGTGTCTATCTACAGTTTAAACCGGCATATGCAGTTCCTTCTTAAACATCCTGGTGAAACTCTTCTGCACCCTTTACATCTTAATAACATCCTTTCTGTTGCAGGGCACAAGAACTGCAGACAATACTCCAAATGTGCTCTCACTAACATCTTGACAGCTGTAGCGATGGTGCTCTTCTCTTGTACTTACACGCTGTGACTCCCAGTCTCCAACAGGATCTTCAGGTTAACAGTGTGTGAAGAGTCTGCACTTCAATAAGCAGGTCCTCACTAAAGTAGCTTGAAAGCAAACTGATATCTTATAAAGGTCCATCACTGATATTCTGTGCATCCTTGGCTCCAGAGCCTTTCTGAATTTTCTGTTTTGCCAGACCAACAGCGGTCAAGGCCTCTGAGAGGAGTCCAACATGGTCGACAAAGTCAGCCTCGGACGTCAGCAATGGGGGGCCGACCTGGCAGGTCCGGTGTTCCAGAGGACCTGCCGCAGGCGGCAAATTCGACTGGTCGATCGGTGCGGAAGTTCCGACGAGGACAACATTGGCTACCTCAACCGGTCTAGGCGGGGGAGTGATTTCAAGTGCACTCTCGTAAATTGTGTCCAGATTAAAGGAGATGCTGGACTACCAATTGTCGGAAAATTGGAGGAGGGCCTGTATTGCCAATGGCTGTTGAGGTGACATTGACCTTTAATGGATGTTGGTAAGCCATCGTCTTGAGCTGCTTCAGTCTTTCTTGTGAGTGCATTCGCTTGGTGCTGAAGGTTGTATTAATTCCAACAATAATCTTTGCAAAGTCACACTCAAGTGGATTGGGTGTAGAATGCCCATCTCACTGAATTTCCTTATCCTCGAGTTGGGCGGTGATAAGTGGAGTCTGGAGAAGAGTCCTCAAACAACACCTCTCCATGTTCTCCACAGATGCTGCCTGGCCCACTGAGTTACTCCAGCATTTTGTGTCTATCTTTGGGTACAATGTAATAAGCTCTGTTAGTGTAATGCAAAGACATCGCCCCAGGTGTATACAGTATCTGTCCATTTTTAATGCAAGGTAAAGCTTGGCATAGAGTTTTGACAGGAGTCAAGATTATTAAGAATTCTGACAAATTTGAAATATCAGATGTTTAAAAATCATCAAAGCTAAAGGAAATTATTGAAAAACAAAATTATTAAAACATATTTTTAAATGTGATTACATTAAATAAACTCATCAATACAATCAACATTAAAAAAAAGGTTACATTAGGGTCCTGATCCTGCTCACCTATCCATGTTCTCCAGAGATGCTACGTGACCCGCTGGGTTACTCCCGCACTTTGTGTTTTTTGTTTGCAAACCGCTATCTGCAGTTCTATTTCTCTCTAAATTAAATAACTTCCTCTTTGCTTTTTGAATCAGTGGGATGTAAATTCTCTTTGAAATTAGTGTGACTCTTAAATGTTATATTTGGTCTGATCAGGCATCAGATGTGAATGGCAATTTTCCTCAGTGCAACATGGGGAATCTTAACAAGACTATTCTCCATCATTGAACCCCATGTGGATTCTCATAACAGAATGTGGGAAACATTCAATAAGTCTGCAGAATTCTGCATGTGAGACCACTTACATAGATATAGTCTTAGAATAATATGAAACAGGCCCTTCGGCCCAACTCAACCATGCTGACCAAGATGCTGTCTAGGTTTGTCCCATTTGCCCACGTTTACCCATGTAGTTTTGTCTGTTTCAATGAATAGTTGGATTAGATTCCCATGCACCTTCTGCAATGGACTCCATTGTATTCCATAATCCCAGAGGACAACAACCAAGAAAGTCTAACCAGTGCAATTCATGCTTCGCTAGTTAATTATCTTGCATATCACAATGGTCTTGAAGGTGTAACATTATTTGCCCAGAAATTCAATAATTGAGTGCTATTTTATTCAGCATTACACAAATAAAGGATAGTTCTTGTCCTGAATCAGATTTCAACCTAGAAATTCAAATGGAAATTTCCTGACTTTAGTAACTTCTATGCTTCCCACAGGGTTGCAACATCAGTCACACTTCGAATAACATTTATCATTATGCATTTCTTTCCTTGCAGCAATCTGGAGCAATTTAGATCATATCATAGAGTTATAGAGTCATTTAATAATATAACATAGCAACAGATCTTTCAGCCCAACTCATCCATGAGGACCAAGATACCCAATCTAATCTTGTAACATTTGCCTGTATTTGGCCTATATGTTCAATCTTTCCTCTCTATGTACTTGTTTACGTTTCTTTAAAATGTTCTTATTGTATCTGTCTCAAGTGGTGGCTTGTTCTATATTCAGAGACAGTTTTGTCTCAGCTGTTATCAAGCAACAGTACCATCTTATCAACAACTAGAGAGCAGTCCTGAACTAATATATACCTCACTGGAGATGATCGGACTATCTTTGGTTGGACTTTACTGGACTTTGGCTTGCACTAAACGTTATTCCCTTATAAATCTGTGCACTGTGGTTGGCCCGATTGTAATCATGTATTGTCTATCTGCTGACTGGTAACAAAAGCTTTAAACTGTATCTCAGAACACATGACAACAAATGAAACTAAAGGAAACTAAATTAAACTAAATGATACATCCACCACCCTCTGTGTGAAAAAGATGCCCCCCAATGTTCCCATTAAATCACTCCCCTCTCACCTTAACCTATGCCCTTGGTTCTTGATTCCCCTACCCTGGGTAAAAGACTGTGCAAAGCTTAAGTTTTATGCTTGAAAAAAGAGACACAAACTCAGCAGGTCAGGTAGCACCCCTGAAGAACATGGATAGGTGACATTTCAGGTGGGGACTCTTGATGAGATTGCAGCAACACGAATCACAGAGGGGGTGCAGTGAGAGAGGGTCTTCTTAGACAAGGAAATGCAGCGAGAGCTCCTGTCGAAGAGAGGAGGAGAACTTGTTCATACCTTGAGGAGATTTTGCAGTGCAGCACTCAAAATGTAGTCAAGAGAGACAAAAGACACACACACACACACACACACACACACACACACACACACACACACACACACACACACACACACACACACACACACACACACACACACACACACACACACACACACACACACACACACACACACACACACACACACACACACACACACACACACACACACACACACACACACACACACACACACACACACACACACACACACACACACACACACACACATCTCCATGTTCCAAGAATTTTGTAGTAGAAAAACACTTTAATTCCATATACAAGAGGATTGGAGTTGTCCAGTGCAAGGGGACATATTACATCAGTCAAGTTAAAAGGCAGGGAAATAACTAAACTACAGCAAATGATTTTCCAGAGCTTCCATTATTCATTGAATCATAGAATCAAAGCCAGTACAAGAAGCTGTTGCTTTGCCCATTTTGTCCCCACTTGACAATGGAATGGCTATCTAGCTCACCACCCCTACTTCCCCCCCCTCCCAGTCCATTGCCACCTCGGTTACCCATCTAGCTGATTCATAAATACATTGATATGGTTAACTCACTTCACCTTCCAGCAGTGTTTGAATCTCACAACATATTTTTTTACATATATTCCCCTCTCATTTTTCCACTATTAATATATATAGTGGTCTCCACTAATTGTAAACACTTCAGTTAAGCCTCCCCCTGGCCACCAGTGATCCAAAGGGAACAATCCCAGCCCAGCGTTTTTGGCAATGCTTCATCCCTGACAAATGCTCAGAACCTTTCTCTGCAGTCTGTTGTGTTAGCAATACCACCTGGCCTGGACTATAAACAGTATATGAGCTTTATACCAGCTTGACCTCCCTGCTCTTCATGTTCCACATCTCAGCCGCTGAAAGAAGCAACCCACCTGCCATTGTGCCCACTTTATGGACAAGACCTCCCGCATTAGATCTCCATCCACAACACCTACAATTCACCACCCTTGTTACTTTGATAAAAATCTCTGGAAATTCTCAGCAGGTCAATTCAAGGTTAATTACCGGGATGCTACAAGGTTAATTCCCGGGATGGTACAAGGTTAATTCCCGGGATGGCAGGACTGTCATATGCTGAGAGAATGGAGCAGCTGGGCTTGTGCACTCTGGAGTTTAGAAGGATGAGAAGGGATCTCATTGAAACACGTAAGATTGTTAAGGGCTTGGACACACTAGAGGCAGGAAACATGTTCCAGATGTTCCATGTTGGGAGAGTCCAGAACCAGTTTAAGAATAAGGAGTAAGCCATTTAGAACGGAGACGAGGAAACACTTTCTCTCACAGAGAACGGTGAGTGTGTGGAATTCTCAGCCTCAGAGGGCGGTGGAGGCAAGTTCTTTGAATGCTTTCAAGAGAGAGCTAGATAGGGCTCTTAAAAATAGCAGAGTCAGGGGATATGGGGAGAAGGCAGGAACGGGGTACTGATTGGGGATGATCAGCCATGATCACATTGAATGGCGGTGCTGGCCCGAAGGGCCAAATGGCCTAAATTTAATTCTAAATTGCAAGTGAAATGATTTTGCTAGCGGCGGTACAATGAAAATAGAACACACAAAAACACAATAAAACTTTAACACAAGCATCCACCACAGCATTCGTCACTTGTGGAAGGCACAAAAATTATGAAAAATCTGATAAATTCTAAATATCAAATCGAAACAGGATGAAATAAGAAATGGAATATGTCACTGGTTGGATGAAATAGTATCTTTTTAAACAGTCTCAGGCATTGCCACCATTCAAGGTTGGATTATTGTCACATGTACCAATTAAGTTACGGTGAAATTCAGATTGCCATACAGTCATACCAATAAAGAGCAACAAGACACCCAAATAAATTTTTAACATGAAAATCCACCACAGTGATTCCCCACATTCCTCACTGGGATAGAAGGCAAAAAAAGTTCAATCTTCTTCCCTTCTTTGTTCTCCCTCAGTCAGGTAACGAACCTTCCATTGTCAGTGCGATCTTGGCTCCCACAGCGGGCGGTCGAGCCCTCCGCATCGGGTCGTTCAAGCTCCCGGATCTCAGCTCCCTGCGCCGGGCGATCGGACTCCCGGGTCAGGGCTGGTCAAACCTCCTGGAGCTTCCCGACATGTCTCTACCCGAGACAGCAAGCTCCTCGATGTTGAAATCCGCAGGCCGTGGTCGATCCCAGGCAAGGGATCGCAGGCTCCGCTGGTAAATCCACGGCCCCACGGTGGGGCTCAAAGTCAGTCTCGAGCAAGGCTGCTAGGTCCATGATGTTAGGCCGCAGAGCGACTGGAGATAAGATCCAAAAAAAAAAACCACATCTCCACCAAGGTAAGAGATGGAAACATTGGAAAATTGATTTATTTACTAATTTCTATGATGAGCATTCAAACAGGTTTCGTGGTTGCACAGAAAGTTGGCTGATATCAATAATTTGCCTGCACTTCACACTACAACCTGACCAAGTTTAAAGCACGCTTCATTCAATTCTGATTTGTGCTATTTGTGTTTAAAACTAACTATCTTAAATTATTCAATTCAAGTCATGTTGGAATCTTCCAAGATTTGAAAGTTTGAACAATTTATATAATCAATTGCACCCCTCTAATAATCTGGGATATTTGTACTGGGCATAAAAATCCTTCTGAGTTCTTCAGTGCTGCAGGAAAGCTTTCTTTTAAATCCCCAAAACGCCACCCTTTCTTTCTCTCTAGAGATGCTGCCTGTCACGCTGAGTTACTCCAGCATTTTGTGTCTATCATCAGTGTAAACCAGCATCTGCAGTTCCATCCTACACTTTTATTTTAAATTAATTTATTTCTGCATTGTTGGCATATCCAGCATTTATTCCCTTCGTCTTTGAGAGGATGTTGGTGCGCTGCTTCAGAAACTGTAAAGGTAAAAGATTGCCAAGATTTGGTACATGATAGAATTGTGATTTATCCACGTCAGATTGATGAACAGCCATGAGGTGAACCTGTGAGTGGTGGTGTTCTTGTCCTGTCCTGTCTTTCATGCTGGTACAGGTCATAAGAACATAGGTTTTCACAAAGTCCCATAGCCTCACAGGGCCTGAAGTTGTCTTGGTGGATAACTGTTACATTATGTGAATGGCTCACCTTTGGACTTTGGACTCCCTGAGGTAGAAGGATGAACATTTACAGTGGAAGCTGCCAGGCTGCTTTGTCCCAAGCTGTGGTGAGCATTGTGAGTGCTGTTGGAGCGTGATGATTTGAGTTTGTTGGGGCTTTGTTAGAGGTTTAGTACACTGATGACAGCAAACGACAAGTGGTTCATGATGCTCCCAACCATGTGGACAGCAGAAAGGCCTTGTTGTATCAGGAAAGGAGTCACTGAACATCTGGCTTGGTCGGGCAGCCATAGGATTCATGTGGCTGGTTCAATTGAGCTTTTGGTCAATGGTGAAACTGCTGGATATTGGGGTGGATAACTCAGTGATGGTGGGCGATTGTTGGGGATAGTCTTTACCCGCCATTCCTGTAGCAAGAATGTCACCAGCCATTTGTCATCCCATCGCTGTCGAGAGAGAAAGTAAAGGTTGAGTGGAAGAATTGGAAACAAAGAAACCTGATCAGTATTACGAGGTACCGTGTGAATTGGACTCATGCTGGCATTGGATATCGGACCACTGACCATGTGGGAGCATCACTGAGACGGCTTTGGCTTTTCAGCTGGGCTGGCTTTACAACCCTGAAAACATTTACACTATCTCTGAGAAGGATCTTCTGATGTGCACAAACATTTTTCCGAAACTGGATACCAGGGACAGCCTGGTAAATTTTACAAGCTCAGCCATGAACCAGATGGCTAAGGTGATTATGGAATCTAGCAGGAATTCAAAAGAATTTAAAGAAACATGCAGAGAAAGCAATGAATGTATCGTCATACGATTGGCCATAAAATTGAAGCAATATCTGAAGGGTATATAAAGAGATGCATGAAAGGGTGGCCAACATCAACAAGTCCAGAGACCAACAATTGCACAAGACTCTAAGCTCCAAGTACCTAAATGCAGAGTATAGGTTTTGGTAGTTAAGAAGTCAATGAAAGGTTTGTGTAACTAAGGAGATAATTACATTTATTTGAAATTACGCAGTGAATCTTGAGGTGTTTGAACTAAGAACAATTAATAAAGTATGGTTATTACGGAAAGTCATGGTCAGGCTTGCTGTATTTAATTGCCACAGCTGAATGTTACTTTAGTCTCGCTGAATGCAGACCTGAACTGTTACATTTTCTGAGGAGATGCAAATGGAATTGTGCATTGTTCAATCATCGGTGAATGCCCCCACATCTGACCTTATGAAGGAAGAAAGGAAGGTCTTTGATGAAACAATTGAAGGTGGTTGGTCTGAGGTCATTGCTCTGAGGAACTCCAGGAATGATGTCTTGGGGATTTGCGTAAAGGACGATTCCAACCGGTTAGATGCGTCTTCTTGATGCCCACTGTTACTAGTTTTAGCATGGCTTCTTCATACAGTGCTTGGCCAATGCTGACGTGATGCCAAGGATAGTCATCCTCATTTCACCTCAGGTATTCAGCTCTTGGCTCATGCTTGGATCAAAGTTGTGATCAGATCAGGGACTGAGTTGTCCCGGTGAAATCCAAACTGTGTATCAGATGAGCAGCTTATTGGACTGTGAGTACCATCGGACAGGAATGGCCACACCACACTTCACCATTTGCTGATGAATAGGTGGATTGGACAGTGACTGGCCAGACTGGACCTTTGTAAGCAAGCCACACCTGGGCACATTTCACATTGTCGGAGACTGCACTGGATCAGCGAGGCAGAAGCAGGTACTGGAGCAGAAGTCTTCAGTACAAAGGGATGCACAGCTCCAACAGTGGCCACAGCTCTCAGCTGTTTCTTCATGTCATTTCCATGTCATCAAGACTGGATTCATTCGATGATTAGGATCTTTGAAGAAAGTCGAGATTCACTTGCCATTTCTGGCTGAACATGACTACAAATGGTTCAGCCTTGCCTTTAACACTTGCATGCCAGTGCTCAACTGAATGGATTACATTAGCCTTTATTCCGATGTTTCGGGTGACTGTGAGTGAACAAACAGCAGGATCTTGATCAGTTGGGCAAGTGAGCAGAGGAAAGGCTAATGGAATTCAATGCCGATAAGTGCAAGGTGTTACATTTTCGGAAGTCAAATCAGGGCAGGACCTTCACGGGTAATGGTAAGGCCCTGGGGAGCATAAGAGGGATCTAAGAATACAGGTACATGGTTTCCTGAAAGTGGCATCACAGGTAAATAGGGTGGTCAAAAAGCCTATTGGCCTCCACAAGTCAGTGCTCGGTACAGAAGTTGGGATGTTATGTTATGGCTGTACAAAACTTTGGTGAGACCACACCTGGAATACTGTGCTCAATTTTGGCCACCCTGCTACAGGAAGGATGTCATTAAGCTGGGAAGGTTTACAAGGATAATGCCAGGAGTTCAGGGGCTGAACTGCAGTTTGGATAGGCTAGGTTTTTATTCATTGAAGTGCAGGAGGCAGAGGGGTGATCTTATAGAAGTGATTGCACAGAGTGCTTTACCTAGGGTAGGAAAGTCAAAAACAAGAGGACATATCTTTAAGATGAGAGGAGCAAGATTTAATGCAGACATTTTTCAATTAGAGGGTGGTTGGCATATGAAACAAGCTGCCAGAGGAGGTAGTTGATGAAGGTACTACAAGATCATTTAAAAGGCACTTGAACAGGTATATGGATTGGATAGGTTGAGAGGAATATAGGCCAAACAGAGTCAAATGGGACTTGCTCAGATGGGGCATCTTTGTCGGCATAGGCAGGTGGGGCTGAACGGCCTGTTTCCATGCTGTATGACTTTATGAAATTAGACTGTCAGAATGCCTTCCTTGCTGCTCACATTTTGCAAACCCATTGAATGGTTCACATTGTCACTGCTCAATGCTATATCAGTTTTGTCTCTTTATGAAGTGATAGAAAGGAACATTCCTAAATGAAAGCAACTCCTAAAATAAAATGTCACAGATTTACTTCCAATTGTTAATTTGCAAATTCAAATATGGCCTTGATATCTGGATTTCATTTCGGAGTCACGTGAGTGACTTCGTGAAGAGCCCGCCGGCGCGCATGCTCGACATATCGTCGTACCGCGTTGCTGCGATGGCTGGCGGTGGAGCGCGCTCCTCGCCAGCCCTTCATAAGGGGCCACGGAGGTAAGTATCCTACCTTTAGTTGGTGGTCCTTGTTGTTGGTTATGTCTTGCAGCAAGGACATGGATGGGAGTTCCAAGGGCCGGAGGACGTCAGGACGAGTTCGCCGGTCAACAGTTCCGGGGCCTTTACCATCGGCAGTACCTGCAACGCAGGCCGGGACTCAGGCGGAGATGTGGGTAAGCCCTGTGATTACAGGTCCAGATCCGCCAGCACACCACAGCTTGGAGGAGTCCGGCGAGGAGGAGTGTGGTGTGCCGCCAGAGCAGGGGGACCCTGCCATGGCAGTCAGGTCGTCAGCGGGCTCGCTGGCGACCTCGAGCTGGGTGCGTGCGGCTGCACGGCCCGTTCCACTCAGCCCTCCGAGTAGGGGAAGGGCAGCAGCCCAGAAGTCTAACCCTGCCAGGGCTAAGGCATTGCCTGACACGGAGGAGCGGTCAGGTTCCAGGGCGAGACCCGGGGCGGCTGTGAGGTCCAGCCGGCACACCCCGACTCTCGACGCCGGGACGGGTCGGTTGAGTCGGGTCTCGTCACGGTCGCCGAGCCCCCCATGGATGGGTGGGTGAGACCATGCGTCGGCAAAGTCCACGATGTGGGCAGCCGGCAAGCCTGCGCGGGCTTCAGGCAGCCATGCTTCGGCTGGTGCCGACACCACGCCGCAAGTGCCCTTAGTGGCAGCGGCTTCAGCTCCCGCTAAACGGAGGCGGTTGAACACGCCCGCGCGGGAATCGCGCAGTTTCGCCTCGGCGGCTGTTAGCGACAACTACCGGCACCGGCTGGGCCTCGATGAGGTGCGGGCCGATGATAGGAGCCCGGTTTTCTTTTCAGAGCCGGAGGACTCCGACCACCTGAGTGTTCAGGGTGAAGGGCGTATTGACCGTATGGAGTGGCTGCTGGAGCTCCTGCTTCAATGTCAACTACAGCAGGGCAGCAACAGGCACAGGGCGTCGTCACCAGCCTCTACCATCAGCCTGGAGCAGCAGGAGGAGGAGGTTTTGGTGGATTCCATACCACCTCCGTTGGAGGTGCCAGCGGAAGATCTTCTGGATGTGGCGACCAAATTTGCGGCCCCACATTCATCTGGACTTCCTTTAAACGCAAAGCTGGCAGCCACTGTGGACTTTCTTAACAACCAGCAACTACAGGAAGAAGTCGTCATTCAGGCAATGAGCCGTCTCAAGGCTCCATCCAATTGCAACTCCCTCAACGTGCCTGTGGTCAATACGCCGATATGGGGCAACATCAGTGCGGCTATCTGTCAACAAGAGGTAAAATTGCAAACCACCGCCGCCGCCCCGTCAACTCTTTGGGGAGGACCTCTCGAAGAGAGTCAAAGAGCTTGACGAACAAGCCAAAACGGTGGGGATCATGCGCTCTCAGAGTGCCCCCACATCGTCAGGCTCAAAAGCTCCATACATTCGCTCACGAGGGTCTGCTAGTACCTCGACGAGGACCCACCCTCAAGCTCCACAACGACAGCAACATCAGACCCAGCACCAGGGGTCTTTTTTTGGGCAGGGTCGGCAGAGACCCTGGTGGAAAACGAAGACGCCGCGCCCTCAAGCCAACCCAGCACCTCCACGTCCACCCACACGTGTCAAGGACCGCCGGTAACCACGGGGGTGAGGGGGTCTGGTTCTCTCTTTTCTCTTTGTTTAACTTCACATGTTGGTGGTCGCCTTCGGCTGTTTTTGGGTGCATGGGGTAATTTTACTGGTGACGAGTATGTGTTGCAGAATATTCAGGGGCATAAAATTGAGTTTATTAATGGCGACATTCCTCCATCCCCGCACATGCCCGGTCGAACGTTTAAATTATCTGCTGCAGAACAGGCAGCAGGCTACAAGGAAATTTTAAGGCTTGAACAGAAGGGAGTGATTGAGAAAGCGGTGCATGAGCCAGTTGAATTTGTTTCGAATATATTCACCAGACCTAAGAAGGATGGAGGTTGTCGTGTCATTATTGATCTAACCCGTTTGAATACTTTTGTAACATATACTCATTTTAAAATGGATACGTTTGAAACAGCCATATCATTGATTTCTCATGGTTGCTTTATGGCATGCATCGATTTGAAAGAGGCATACTATTCAGTATCCATCCAGAAATACGACAGGAGGTTTTTGAAATTTATCTGGATGGGGCAACTCTGGCAGTACAAGGTTTTGCCTAATGGGCTCACCACAGCCCCTAGATTGTTCACTAAATTAGTGAAACCAATTATGGCTTATTTGAGACAGCGACATCATATAGTTATGGCCTATTTAGATGATATCTTAATTGTGGGCCACACCCTGGAATTGGCTGAACAGGGAGTTGCAGCTGCTGTCAATATATTTCAACAATTAGGGTTTATTGTCCATCCAGAGAAATCAAAGTTCTGCCCTGCCCAGGTGATTAATTACCTAGGGTTCACGGTGAACTCTATGAGCATGAGGGTTACCATACCAATTAACAAGATTGAGGAGGTTACCCAGGTGTGTCAAGGTTTAATCCGCACCAATATACCATCGATTCGGCATACAGCTACAGTAATTGTTAAGCTTGTAGCTTTGTTTCCGGCAGCGCTATATGGACCTTTGCATTATCAGACTTTGCAAAGAGCTAAAATTGCTGCGTTAAAACAGGACGCTGGTCATTATGATCGATCAATGCAGCTGCCGTCCGAAGCGATAAATGAGTTGCAATGGTGGGTGTGCCACATTAGCAGCTCATTCAAGCCTATCAGGGAGGCTAATCCGGTGGTATATTTGCAGACTGATGCAAGCTCCAATGGCTGGGGAGCTACGGATAATTGCTCTAGTTGTGGGGGCAGATGGGACACCCTTGAGTCAACGATGTTGTTGACTCAAGGGATTAACTATTTGGAGTTGCTGGCAGCATTCCACGGACTTCGTGCGTATTGTTCCAAGCTTGTTGGAGCACATGTCCGTCTCCAAATAGACAACACCACAGCAGTGGCATACTTAAACCATATGGGTGGTACCAGGTCAGTTTCGTGTGACAAATTGGCTGACTCAATTTGGCTCTGGTGTGTTCAAAGAGACATTTGGATTTCAGCTACCTATTTGCCAGGTGAGCTTAATACTGTGGCGGACACCAGGTCACGCAAATTTAATGACAATATTGAATGGATGTTGCATCCTGAGATTTTTGCTAAAGTCACAGCCAAATTTGGTAAACCAGACATTGACCTTTTTGCGTCACGGTTGAACCATCAGGTACCAACCTACGTTTCATGGGAACCAGATCCTGGGGCAATAGCGCTAGATGCATTCTCGCTGGACTGGGGGAATTGGTTTTTCTATGCCTTCCCCCCGTTTTGCCTCATCAGTCGGGTATTGCGTAAGATTCAGGCAGATGCTGCCAAGGGCATCCTTATTATACCCGACTGGCCCACACAGCCTTGGTATCCGGTGGTCTTTGACATGCTCAATGAACCTTGGGTCCTTTTGAAGGGTTGCCCACAATTGGTTACTCACCCTGTCTCAGGGGAGCCACATCCCTGCCATGGCTATTTAAATTTGTTGGCTTGCAGGTTCTGAACAGGCCGTTAGTCCAATACGGCCTCTCAGCTCGGACCATGGATACCATCGGGGCGTCGTGTCGAGAGTCAACAAGGCGAAGATACCGCTCGCATATTAAGAAGTGGGAAGCCTACTGCAGCCGCTCTCGCATCACGTACGATGACGTGACAATAACCGACGTCCTGGAATTCCTCGCGGGGTTGCACCATGATGAACACTCAAGTTACAGTGCCATCATCAGCGCCAGAAGTGCGCTCTCATTCTACCTCAATATTGAGGTAGGATCCAACAGGCTAGTGTCCAGACTCATGCGGGGTATATTCAATATGAATCCGCCTACACCACGCTATAATATCACCTGGGATGTCAGGGACGTATTAAACCTGCTCAGGACATGGTCTCCCATGGAAGGGCTCCAACTGGACCAACTCACCATGAAGCTGGTGATGTTACTAGCGCTGACTTCAGCTCAGAGGGTACAGACACTACACAAACTTCGTGTCGACAGAATGACATCTACCCCTACAGAAGTAGTCTTTTTCATTGACGAGCTACTAAAGCAGCATAGACCTGGGTGCACAGGGCTGCAGCTGAAGTTCCCGGCATACCCCGCAGATGCTAGGCTATGTTTAGCCTCACATATCCGCCACTATGTCAAGGTGACGGCACGCATCAGAGGAATGGAGAGATACCTGCTGGTCACTCATAAGAGACCTCATCATCGAGTGACAGTCCAGACGATGTCCAGGTGGCTTCGAGTCGTCTTGGGTAAGTCAGGTATCGACACTAATGTGTTCAAGTCTCATTCCACCTGGGCTGCATCGACGTCAGCGGCGAGGATTGTGGAGGTGCCTATGGACCAAATTCTCGCCACAGCAGGATGGGCCAATGAAGCTGTGTTCCAGCGTTTTTATAACAAGCCTGTTGCTCCTCCTCTACAGTTCGCAGAAGCCGTGCTGAATGCAGGTCAAGAACGTGGAGATGTCCCCGCATGAGGGGTTTTTGATTTGTTATTCATAAATATGCTCTTGTTTTGCAGTATGAACTATTGAGCAAGTTTGTTCCTCCCATCCATCCCTGGTAGTGGTGTGTCAGCATGGACGTGGTCCAGGGCGTGTAATCACAGAAGCTTTGAAGTCTTCACGAAGTCACTCACGTGACTCCGAAATGAAATAGTAAGATTGAACGAGAACTTACCAGTTCGAAGGTTGATCTTTATTTTATGAGGAGTCGAAGTGAGGGATTTCGTGCCCTCCTCGCCCAACCCTCAATCACCTTCATCTGGTAATCTCAGTCACTTCAATCTTACTATGCGAAGTCATTTCTATTGTTGGTTTCTGTGATTCCACGCCGCTACTTTGAAGTATGTCGAGCATGCGCGCCGGCGGGCTCTTCACGAAATCCCTCACTTCGACTCCTCATAAAATAAAGATCAACCTTCGAACTGGTAAGTTCTCGTTCAATCTTACTATTCTCATTGCCTCCATCAGAACTTGTGGTCACCTTGATTCCTTGTCAACACTACAGGGATATCTACTCCGAGGAATACCAAAGCAAGGAAGTTCTGTATTATTTGTTCCAAGGTTGGCCTGTGAACTGCTTTGTGTTACTATGGAGATTTCTTTATTGAGAGATTATTAAAGGCACAGGAAGCAAACTGCATAGGTTGAAAGGCATGAGGTGAGGGATATATTCCAGGCTTGTGTGACAAGCGAAACGAGGTTTTGATCAGGGCAATAAAAGATTCATCATCTTTTAAGAACTCAGAGTAAATGAGCAAAAATAAACATTCTGCAGCAAGAAAATTGTATCAGAGAGGGCACTGCACATTTTACAGGAAGAACAGGCAGAAATGTTAGGTTTGACTTTAGAGATTGCTGGGGTAGTGAAGCATGAGGTGAATGAGGATAGGGCAAGGTGTGAGAGGGGTAGGGGGTGAGGGTGGTGGGAGAGGGATATGGGTGAGGGAGAGGAATGGGTGGTTATGTGGGAGAGGGTTAGGGGGTGAGGAAGGGGAGTGGGAGGTTATGTGGGAGAGTGGTAGAGGGGCGAGGGAAGGGAGTGGGAGGTCTGATTTGGGGCGATCCAGGCTTGTGGGGTAAGTAAATTACTGGGAATAGTTCTGAATGTATTGTCACCACAAACCAATGGCCTCTGAAAATGGTGTAAATTACTAAAAAGGGCTCATCAATTAAAAAGGATGGGGAGAATTTCAGAGAAGGTCACATTCTCAAAATGTTATAAAACAAAAGTTAATGACTTTGCAGCTTTTTGAATGGGAATAAAATTACTTTCTGCACCAGAAAACAGTGCCACAGGGAGAATTTCCATGGCAAATCAGCACAGCAAGTGTCCAGCGTATGACTGAGCAGACCTTGGAACAGAGAAGTGATTGTAACTTAATTTAATCAGCTGCCTGAATGAAAATTGCAATCTGCCCAATAATACCTGGAGTGCATGATCAAAGAATTCAAAGTACAATTAATGCCCATCTCAGCAAAATTCTGTTTCTAATTGAGGTTTTGAAAGTTTTTTTTGGATAATATCTTGAACTGATACACGAATATCATGGTAATCTTATTTTCTGCTGATCAGGCTGAATCCTGAGCTGGGGCCTGCAGTGTAATAATCAAATGGAAATGCAGCTTCAGACCAAGTGATGAAATAAGCCAGCTGCTCTGGATCCGATTCAAATATTCAGACACTGTAGAAGCTACAGATGCTGGCTAATACACAACGCTGGAGACAAAATGCTGGAGTAACTCAGCGGGTCCGGCAGTATCTCTGGAGAACATAGATAAGTGACGTTTCAGGTCACGACCCTTCTTCAGACTGTTTGTTTCTTAAAATCTTTTCAGGCCATTTACAATCTGAACAGGAGTGGGGAATCTCGGAGTGCACCAGAGCTGCTCACACTTTCTTTGGCAATTTATATATTTTTTCCTTGCCTTCATCACTGACCAACTACCTGCCCACCGAGACGTTAAGTAAGTGACAGCAAGGGAATGCAACTTTAGGAGGATCACACTTGGTTCTTTACTGTCTCTTAATTCAGGGCTATTAATTAAGTCCCTTCCACAATTGGGAGTGTTAATTTTTGTTGAGTTACCAAGAGGTCCCACTACAAAGATGGCTCTGGGAGCTGAGTCATTGAATCTATTCAGTGTAGAGGTCAACAGGGATCCTGGTATATGGCCAAGAAAATGAAGTTAAGGCCAGAACCATGACCCCACGGAGTGGCAGGTTGATCTCAATGGGCCTTTTATTCTAAACAATCTGCATCAGACTCATATTCAAAATATTTAGCAATTATCCTTTATTTTCATTGCTGTTTGCAAAGTTCTTTATGAAACTCCCAATGATTAGACGTGGGATGTTTACTCATCAATTCACTGTTCAAGATGCACCCTTGATTTATGAGATTGGTTTGTTTAACTATGTCTGATTCAAAGTCATGATCACTCATAGAAGGATGCTGGTTGAAGCAGGAATCATGAAGCACCATTGTCTTGCTGCTCAGTCATTCAGTCTTCCTCCAGCTTTACATCAGTGCCGTGCATTGGGTATAGAGCCTCCCGACACAAAGTTCATATCACAGTAAAGGGGCTGCAGGACTGGATGGCACGGAGCCTGGTTCAGTCCACGGGCGATACGCACAGTAAACCGACCAGTACAAGTGGAAATACAAAATATTCATTTTGCTCCAGGATGTATCAGAAAAATAATATGGTAAATGCAATGCAGAAGAAGCGAGCAGAAAGGATATCAAAATAATTTACGCTGGAGGGGATGTTTCAAAACTGTTTAAAGTCAAAGCAGAGGAAATTCATATTTGAATGCGCCCATGCATGTTGGAAGAAGTGGAGGATGGGGAAGCTGAGGCACAATAGTACATTGATTAAAATTCATTAAATTAGGGAATAGTACCCAATGACATGATTCCTGCCTGAACGAAGTGATGGTTTAAGCAAGTTTAGGAACAATGGTTAATGTTCATTCATGGTCACAATGGAATGATGAAGGTAATGAAGGTCTTTTGTGGTTATGGAAAGATTTGAAGAATCTTTGAAGGTTGAAGAAAATGCCTGAAGAAAATGTTTTCACCTGTGGCTGACTTGGTAAATCAGTATGGAATTCAGGAGAACCTTCTTCACCCAGCGGTGAATTGCATTGGTCCATACAACGTGGGAAGATGATGATGGGAAGAGATGAAGAGGAGAGGGAGGAGGCTTTTGTGGAGCATAACCTGCAGCATAGACCCTAGGCAATTTAAACTGTGACACAGAACCATAACAAGGCTAACATCTCAGTATAGCAACAAGAACGTTTTGCAGAAAAGGTAAAGTTTCTGCATGAAAATGTATTTGTGATTTCTCGTTTGAATATTGTTTAACTGTGCTTTATACAATCAATAACCAATCTTAAGGGATGCGTACATTTGAACAAGCCACCGGCTGTTCTGCCATGCAGTGAATAACAAGTGAAGATATTAATTCCATGCTAAAACAGTGGCTGAGATTACTGCACCAAATGATCCACGCTGGTGAAATAACATCACTATTCAGAGAAAGTATAATAGGGACCTATAAAGTAAAGAATTTATTCATGACTGAGGAAATATGCGTCATTCAAGCGGTGAGGTCACAAGTGAATTATCATGTTTGTATAAAAAGTAAAATTATATCTGCATGTTACAATTACCAACCAAATAAAGTATGCATTAAAATGTAATTTAAAATTTTAGATTACTTCCAATCACATAAAGAATCTCACTAATAATCCGCAATGGAATTGCTGTTTATTACCAGAGGTTGCTTGTCTCACCTGGGAGATTTAAGCCGGATGCTGGGATCATCAGTCAATGCAGAAAGTGGAACATGGGCTTGGAGAGGCATTTGCCAAGGTGATAGATGCGATATCTAAGTTCAGGAACAGCTTCTTCCCGACAGCCATTCGGCTATTAAATACCACAACCTCAAATAAGCTCTGAATTAGTCTATTCTAGACTATTCTAGTTATTATTGCACTATTATTGTTTTTTTGTGTGCATGTATGTGTGCACATATATATATATATATATATATATATATACATATATACACATATATATATATAATACACATATACACACACATATATATATATACACATATACATATACATATACATATACATATACATATATATACACACACACACACACACAGTGGGACCCATGTTCACACGGGAGGGTTGGTCCCCCGACGCATTATTATGGCCAGTGGGGGGCATTCTGGAGTGCTGGTATGGGTTCTTGGGGTGGCAGATCAGTCCCTCAACCCTGATGTACTGGCAGCTCACTCACAGCTGGTGGGCTGGCTGTTGACTCCTGGCTATTCCTTGAAATTCCATTTCAAGCAGGGTGCAAGGCCACCAAATTCAAATCAATTTTCCTACTATTTCAAGCAGGGTGCAAGGCCACCAAATTCAAGTGCAGTTTCCAACCACTTCAAGCAGGGTGCAAGGCCACCAAATTCAAGTGCAGTGTCATGCCACGTTAAACAGGGTGCAAGGCCACCAATTTCAAGTGCAGTTTCATACCATTTCAAGCTGGGTGCAAGGCCACCAAATTCAAATGCAGCTTCATACCATTTCATGCAGGGTGCAACGACACCACATTCAAATGCAGTTTCATACCATTTCATGCAGGGTGCAAGGCCACCATATTCAAATGCAGTTTCATACCATTTCAAGCAGGGTGAAACCGCCATAAAACCACACAAAACACAAAACTCATAGTTCAGTAGACATTTGGGGTGGGAGATTTCAACCTTCACATGGTCCACCCTGTTTCGATGAATGCAATCTACCTGGCGTGCACAAACAGAAGATCAAACAGAACAAGTTGTCTTACAACTTCAGGCTGTGCACGCCATACGCAAGAAGAAGAAGAAGAAGTAGACATTCAGTGTGTTCAGTTGATTCAGAGGGGGACTGAGTAAGATGGCCAAAAATCACATCCGTAAGTGTGATCTACATCCGTAGCGTTTCATCTAAAATCAATATACATTGCAAACAGGAAATTACCCAAAGCACCCAAGCCACCATTTGAAGTAGTGCCTTTTAACTTTAGGCCAAAGCACCCAAGCCACCATTTGCAGTAGTGCCTTTTAACTTCAACCCAAAGCACCCAAGCCACCATAGGCAGTAGTGCCTTTTAACATCAACCCAAAGCACCCAAGCCACCATTGGCAGTAGTGCATTTTAACTTCAACCCAAAGCACCCAAGCTACCATTGGCAGTAGTGCCTTTTAACTTCAACCCAAACCCCCCAAACAAACATTTGCAGGCAGTGCCTTTTTACTTCAAACCAACCATATTTTCATTTTCAAACCACATTAAGGCACTCACTGTTGAGTAGACATGTGTTTGGTGCTATTCAGAGCTCAGAGAGATGTGAACCTCTGGCTTCCTCCATCTTGCAGAGACTGAGTGAGGCACACCACTTCCTGGTTTTATAGTCCCTCCCCCTCCCTCCAGCAGGGGCAGCAGAGAGAATGGCAATTAAAAGAAAAACATTAATATCATTCTGATTTTTCATCGATGGGAAAAATCCTCTGGTCCAGGAAGGCAGAGGGGGATTCTGAGCAAGGTGGCCAAAAATGATGGCCCTGGGTGGCGGCGTTCTCTCGGAAATCACACCATAGTGAGCCAAAAGCGGTCAAGATCAGACTTTTAGTAATATATATATATTTATTACTGTATTTATTATATATGTGTGTATTTATGAGTATGTGTATATACTATGCACACACACTGAACTTTTTTTTAATCTCTCATTTATTATCTTGTTTACAGTTTACATATTCTGTTGTGCTGCTGCAAGTAAGAATTTCATTGTTCTATCTGGGACATATGACAATAAAACACTCTTGGCTCTTGACTAAAAGCCTGTGCAAAATGTGAACTCAGCCCCAAAGCATGAACTAATCTGCAAAAACATACAAAATATGTTTTCCATTTTAAATCATTTTTATTAATGTCGCAAAATAAAATATATTATGTAGACTGAATTGTATTATTTATTGCCCCTGCAGGAGAATCTTGATGCTCCTTGCAGTGGTTGTAGGAGTTGTTCACATGGATGCACAAGCCAAGACACTTGAATGCAGGAAACAATATTGTTTCAGGGATAAGGTGCATTCCATCCTGCAGCTGGGATAGATATAGGTCAGTTAATGCCCCCAAAATCCATTGCAGGCAGAGATAAATGGAGGTTTTGTTTGCTGTACTCTCATTTATTCATAAAGGCAAATATAGAATTGCAAAAATATCTGACTGCTGGGTGGTTTATACAGGTGTTCAGTTTCGTTTCACAATCGCAATTATTCCTTACTGCCACCACTCTGTTCTTCCCTTGTCCATTCACCTCCTACCTTTCTTCATAACACTTCTGATATGCTGCAACATTTTAACAATTTCTGCTGTTTTGCTCCATCTGGTTCATTTTCACAACATTGTCCAGTCTACACCTTCATCCCACACCAAGGCATCATGAAGGCCCTGGTACATAGCCTTGGCCAGTCCCTTCCACCAACCCTTGCCTTTGCCTGTCTGACCTTCTTCCCATGTCGCTAACTTGACTTTACCTCCCCTCACGCCAACCAGAGAGAAGGTTATAACACATACGGGTCTAAGATAGTCCCATCTCTCTGCGGATGACGGTCGTTCTCCTCAGCCGCTCCCCCCCCCCCCCCCCCCCCCCCCCACGCCCCCCCCACTTTTCCCAGCGGTCTGATCACTGTATCAGTACTGTTGCCACTGGATATCCGGTGGCGCTGTAAGCTGGCTGCCTCCGCCTTCAGTCTGGTATCTTTTATATTTTTTGTTATGTTCAAAGTCTGTTTTTTTTTGTTGTTGTTTTATGTGGGGGGAAGAGGGTACGGTACGGGGGAAACCGTCCTCCAGTCGCTTCCTGGAGAGGATGCGACTATTATTCTAGTCGCGTCCTCGCCCCCTCCCCCCCGCGGCCTACCTACTGGATTGGTGCGGCCTTTCCTGCCGGGATCGACCAGAGCTCCAGCAGCGGCGGCGCAGCGCTGGATACATCACGGAGCGGGCGACGCCTCACCTGGGATCGCCGTTTGGAGCTCCGGAGTGCTGAGCCTGCTGCATCGACATCGCAGAGCTGTGGTTCGCGGAGCTCCCAACGTGGGTGGTGCTGACCAACATCGCAGGGTCCTGCGACCCTTTGTCGCCAGTGTGAATCTCCACCCAGCTCGGCCTGTGGACTTTGGGAGCCGCGGACTCCGGTGGGAGGTGGCTGATTTTGCGGTCCGGGCCACTGAAATATGTTCTCCTGTTTGACGTTAGGGTTCCATCATTCCCGGTGAGAGGGCCTGAACATCGGGCCACCCGTAGCGGCGACTATGGGGTGCTCGGGAGCCACCGACCACGGGTGAACATCAGGGAAGACCAGCAAGGAGATGGACTGGACTTTGGTTCCTTCCCTCACAGTGGGGAACTTTGGTGCCGCTGTGGGGTTGTGTTGTGTCGTGAAGTTCTGTGTTTTGTGCTTTTTTAAATTATTTGTTTAACTGTAGGAAAATGGCATTTTGTTGTCTCTTGAGACAATGACAATAAATTGAATCCAATCCACTCCAATCTTCAGAAGTCTTCAACACCTTTGCTTCCTATTTTTTCCCAGCTCGCTTTTATTCTTTCTTGGTCTTATTTTCTCTATTTATGGGATAAACTGGTGGATTAGTGTCCACAGACTCCCACGGCTACTTTCTCCCCTCCCACTACCTGCATACAGTCCATTCCCTACTCCCTGTTCATCAGTCCCATCCATCTGTTCTGACACTGCCATCTTCCACACAAGCACTTCCAAGATACCTTTCAACTTCCTCCACCATCGACTCTCCCATTCCGCACACACGCACACGTACTGCAACAAACCTCGTAACCAAGCCTGTTCCAATCCTTGCAGATCGTCTCCTCCCTTCTCCCCTCACCCAAGGCAAGGACAGAGTTTAACGTGCTCTCTCCATTCACGTTCAACACACCACCTTCTGTGATGACCGGCACTTCCAACCTGAAGCCATCACAAGATAGATCATACTCTACCCTTCCAGTGTTCTGACAAGACTTATCCCTCTGCACACTCCGGTCCCATCCCTGCCAATGTCCATGTCATTCTAACAGCACTTCCTCAAGTGGCAGTAAAAGATTAGAAGTAGGGTAGACCCTTCAGTCTGAAGAAAATTCCTGATAATTCTCTCCATAGATGCTACTTGACCTGATGATTTCACTTGCATTCTGTTTTCTCCTTCCTTGGTAGCCACAAAGTGCTGGAATAACTCAGCAGGACAGGCAGCATCTCTGGAGAGAGGGAATGGGTGATGTTTCGGATCGAGACCCTCCTCTTTCCTTGTCAGACTTGGGCACCGTTTGCACAGTTCCCAAATTGTCCTTGCCTCAGGCTGTAAGCTGGTTCCTTTAGCGCATGGGTGGAAATCCAGGAGGGGGGGGGGACAGGGGGACATGTCCCCTCCATTTTTGAGATGTGGGAGACAATCCCCCCCCCCTCTGTGTTTTGTCATCTGGATTTTGAAATTTTGTGGAATTTTTTTTTGTAAATCTCTGCTTTCCACAAGACAGTGAGAGCGGGATTGATGATCGAGGGCGCTGATTGGAGGAGACAGACATCGGTCAGCAGGCAGGGGAGGGGCGGGAGGGACAGGACATGATGATTCAGCGCGATGATTGGAGAAGGGAGGTGTCGGTCAGAGGCGGAAGTAGCGGGGTGGGACTGAGGATAGAGTGCGGTGATTGGAGGAGAGAGATGTCCTGGTGGAGCAAAGATCATAGAACGGAGTTTGAATCGGCCTGTTCGCGGGGCCTTTCATCACCCGGCGCGGCTTAAAATCGGCCGCGGTCAAATTGCTGCATCGAGGCGATCGAGGCTATCGAGGCTCCCAATGTTGAAGCCTCCGCTGGGCGATGGAAGATCCTGCGGTCGGTTTTAAGCCATGCCAGGCGATGAAAGGTCCCGCAAATGGGCTGATTCAAGCCCCATGACTCGGGGCGGATGAAGCTGGAGCTGCTGAAGTTCGGAGTCAGTCAACAACCAGGTCATCCCCCAATGCTATCGTCCACAGGGCCCACGGCTGAAGCCTCGCGCGTGTGTGTGAGCACGCACGTGCGGCCACCAAGTAATTGTGTGTCCCCCATGTTGTTATAGCAAATTCTGCCCCTGCTTAAGGTAAAACAACCTTTAGCTTCTCTTAGTCACCACTGGTTAGACCCGATTTCCTGCTTTTGTGCCTTAAAGGAATTTCTATTTGTGGCAAAGTTCATTTGATTCTTTAAATGTTAACCAATTCTAATCATTTGTGGAAGATCTTAACATAGCGTCCAATCTGCCATAGTCAAATCCAGCCTCTCCTGTTTGTAGTTTGCCTTTTTAGATTGAAGATGCTCATTTCAGGTGCACAATCACTAGATCACCACTGCTGTCTGATGGTCCATAAACAACTCCTATCATGGTTTCATTGTTGTCAAACTCCACCAATGAATGGGATCATGATCAGCAGATACTTTAAAATATCTGTTTGGAATCGTGGAAAGCATTTCATTTGAGTTTGATCAACATAAATCTGGACTTGTGTGTGGAACTCATTTCCTGTTTCCTTGCAAAGCTAATCCAAGCTATTAATATTGTGCCAAGCATCGAATAGTGAACTGACATTGAAATGAAAGACAGAGCCATGCTTGAGAGACCAAGCCTTGCTTATTTGAAATGAACATTTGATTGAGAGCATTGCACTGTGTGCAGGTGGTGATTCAACATCCATCTCACAAGGTCTCCCAGCACCGGTGTATTATTGATGGAAGCACGGAGGCAGATTGGGCTGGAGGTAATGGGGTGCGGGAGGGCTAGAGTTCATTTTATAAATGTAGAGCAAATAGGTGGATGAATTGATGATGACAAATGTTTCATTTGTTGGAAGCGTTAGCATCTTATGAGAGAGGAAATAATTCAGAAAGAACAGTTCAGGAAAACTGTAAGCAGATTTTACTGTTCCCATGGTTGTGAATATCTACAATGGAGAAGGCCACCGGGACCAGCATCGTGACCCCTAGCACCACCACACAGACCTAACACCTAAACCTGCTGCTTACTGGGGAAAGTGGCAGGTAGAGAACAGCCACGGCTAAACCATTTAGTGTGGCATTTCCAGGCCTGCATGTCTTCCCCCTTTGTACAGTCTGATATTCAGTGATTGAAATGGGGGGGGGGATACACGGGGGGATGGGTGGACTATCTTGCTCCGCTATAGGATCTTTGGTTTCCAGTCTCCATGAGCTGGAGAGTGTGGAGGAACATGGCGCTGTAAGGGCAGAGATATAGATGGTACTAAGGACAAATGAATGGAAGATATGCCTATATCTCCCGTTTCCATTTCCCTGTCAGTCTGAAGAAGGGTCTCGACCCGAAATGTCACCTATTCCGCTCTATGATCGCCGAACAAACACACACACACACACACACACACACACACACACACACACACACACACACACACACACACACACACACACACACACACACACACACACACCACACACACACACACACAACACACACACACACACACACACACACACACACACACACACACACACACACACACACACACACACACACACACACACACACACACACAGCATGTCCGGCAGATCCGTGCAGGCCGAGACCAGGAGCAGGGTGAAGGATGATATCAAACGGGTCATGGCAGCTATCGAAAAAGTACGGAAATGTTAAGGGGGAAATTTTTTAAATCACCCAAAGGAAATACATGTTTAACACAAAAAAGGGAGCCGGCGAATGTTCTGTGTCCGTGTCGGAGGGGGGGGGGGGGGGGGGTGGGGGGGTGGGGAAGGATGGCTTGAGTGGGTGCAGGATTTACTGGAGCTCCTTCCAAATGGAAATATTTTGTATGTTCAAAGTTAATAAGGAGGACTAGGCAGGAATATCAAAATGAATCACCTGCAGCTGAGAAAGAAAAAGTGATTTGTGCATGAAGATGCCATGACCAAAGCAAAGATACTAGAGCGGAGATGGAAGCCGGTTACAGAAATGGTGCTGAAGATTATTCATGACCCTACTATGGCTTTTTCGTCGGGTGGACTATCTTGCTCCACTATAGGATCTTTGGTTTCCAGTCTCCATAAGCTGGAGAGTGTGGAGGAATATGGCGCTGTAAGGGCAGTCCATGTCTTTCACCAGCTCATTGGACCATTCCCCAATTCCATAATGACTGTCTAAGAACTTGGTCCTCGGGGGGGTGGGGGGATTAAATAAGTTAAATAAAAAACACACAGAGTGCTGGAGGAACTGAGTGGGCTAGGCGGCATCTGTGGAGGGAATGGATTAGGAGTTGTTTCAGGCCAGGGTTCTTCTTCAATAGGAAGGAACTGCAGTCAAAGATACTAGAGCGGATACTAGTATCTTTGCTGCAGATCAGTCATGTCATTCTTCCGATTTAAAGCAGAATTCCGGTTTTATTGTTTACCTATTTGTCAATTTTTGTGCCCAATTATTTGGTGGCCAATCAACCGCTGTCTCTAAGGTGCTTGCGTCCATTCACCAACCAGCTTCCCTTAAAATTCCCGTCCAATCAACAAATCGGTCTCCTCCCGTCCAATCAGCTGCTGTCTCCAAGGGCAATGTGTCTAATCACATAATGCGCTGGTCACTCGGCGGCCAATCAGACACAGTCCCTGAGGGGCCTTTTGATCAATCACTGTCCTGCTTCCCTCACCGAAGCAGACAATGGCTGCAGCCCACTCAGAGTGAGAGATGCAAGAACGCATCTATGACATATAATAACAACAAACTATATTATAAATACACAATAAACAAGTTATGCATTTTTGTACTCTTACATGGGTATTACCCACGTTAAAAATCCCCCCCACCTTCCTTCCCAACCTCAGCCTCACAGACCTTAGAGTACCCCTAGTTCCTAAAACCCATTTCCATCACTGCTGATATTTACAGGCAAACCAAATAAAAATCTCATGCTTCTTTGAGAATCATCCTCATTTATCCAAAGGCGATTAAAGATTAAAACTCTTTATAGGAAGAACCAGTTAGCAGAAGGGGCTGAACTGATGTTCTATGGCGTAAAACCTCGTTAACAATTCGCCAGCTGAGGCCAATATCGTGATCTCGGAGGGAATGCAGAGCATATTTACAAAAATAACAATTTCAGAGGAGGAGGAGGTGAAGCGGTTTGGACTAGGGAGTAGATCCTCCAATTTAGAAGGCTAAGGTGCAAAGTTTTCAAGGTATTAAATGGAACTAAAAGTATTGGTGCAAAGTATTTGCAGTGGTGGGATGAGGAGAGCCAGGTGCAGCGGAATGAATCGAGCCTGGCTCTGCAGGATTGAGATTAGTAAGCACTCTGGTCACAAAGAATGGCAGAAGGATGGAGTTCTCTCTTGTAAGTTATGCTCAGTCAAATGTTCATTTCAAATGTGAGATTGATAGAATTTTAAGAAGGAAAGTGAATTAAAGATACGTGGAAATGATTGTCTATGGAGTTGGGCTATAGACCAGCTATGACCTTACTGGTCAGCAGAGCAAGCTTAAAAGGCTAAAGATATTTTTTTGTAACAATCCACTGCTTCCACCTGCAGAGGAAGAGCCAGTCCTTCGAAGCATCAGCCCGAGGGTTCCCTGCAAGTAATTAACTATTTCAGATACTTTATCTGGGAGAGTGCTAAAATAATTTATTTCTCTTAATAATTTCCAATCTCCTCTTCTCTTGTATTGCTTAATCGCCTTTTTAAATAGCATTTACCTTATCGCATCAACTCCATTCATCATTTAGTAGCTCACTCTATTCCTTATTTCCACTGAAATTTACCCAAGCATAAATTCGAGTCAATTACACTTCCTGGTATTTTCCTATCATTCCTCAGCACCGCAGTAACCCATCTGTCAGTACGTTTGCACTCTCTCCGACAATCACGTAATACTCTGCTCCAAATACCTGAAGGCTATTAATTTGAGGTCAACACTGAAATCCTTTAACATTCAGAGAATTTGCATTTTATATTTAGTTTTCCTCCCCAACAAATAATCAACAAAAAGGATTGTCTTTTGTTCATCACCTTTACCTAATCTCTTCATATCTAATGCGGGATCCCCTGTCTCACATTCATTGTATTTGAAACATTTTTCTATGGGATTAAATCCAAATGCCCATCAATCAATATGTCATTGCTCTGCTAGTTAACTATTTGCTACAGTACGTCACTGCTACCCACCATCTTGCCCAGTCCCCACCATCTTCCCCCTCCCCTCATCACCTTCCCCTATCCCCACCACCTTCACCTTCCCCTCACCATCTTCCCCCTTCCCTCATCACCTTACCCTGCCTCCACCATACCTAACAACCTCCCTGATCTTAATCCTGGATCCAGCAGTATGACCACAGTTAGGGATGCCAGCACCTACTCCTCTTCATCTCAGGCATCCGTCTTTCACCTCCGGCCTTTGGGCAGAGTAATTTGGCTCAATTATCTATTGCAGGGAGAAATCTAATAAATCAGGGCAGGGAAGCTTGTATTAAATGTAAGATCACATTACCTGCTGACCTGGGAAGACCACGCTAAGTGCTATGATTTGCATTTCTACATTCACAGTAATCAGCTTTGCAGTCATCTTTAGTCATAATTTAAAACAAATATGGCCAATTTTACAATGAGAATAAGATCAAAAATAAAGTTTCCAATCTACCACAGTTGACAGAGTTCGTAACTACATCTCATCTACTTCCCACACCTCTGCACTCCAGCTCTCTCCTCCTCAACAGAGCAAGGATACAGTTCCCTGCTGTTCAACCTCCACCTCGCCAGCCTTCACTTCGAGTTATCAATTTTCCCAGCTTTAACCAGATTCAAACACATATTTTCCTCCAGTTCATGATTCCCTTGCTCTTTCTTCCAGTCCCACCAACTACTCTCCATCTGATGCCGCATGCCCATGCAACTGCAGGAGATGTCACACCTTTTACTCTTCCTTTCCCACCACCCAGGGCCCCAAACATGGCTTCTTCTCATCACAGAGACCAAACCTAGACAGGGCGACCAGTATACAGAGCACCTGCGTTCATTCCACTTGCACCACTCAGAGATCCCTGTTCCTGTCGTTACAAATTTCCATCCTACTCCCACTCTGACCCCTGGCACAATTAGAACACCAATAGTAATGCAAATCATAAATTTGAGGACCATAGCCTCATCTTCTGGGCACATTGCTGCTCTCCAGATGATGTGGCAAATTTTATAACTCCAGACAACTTGCTCCAGACAACTCTTTCTGCGGCATAACTGGTCATTTCTGCTGTAAGTCATCTATCGGTGATATTCACTCAGTTCTTCTCTCTCCATTAGCACAGCCTGACCTGCCGAGCACGTCCAGCAGAGCTGCATTTTGTATTTTTTCTAATTCCTTTGTTTGTATTCTTAAATTCTGACGGCCCCCACTAATCCATTTGCCAGATGACCAGTACGGCCCATCCTCTGACGATCAGAGGTCTTTCACAAGTTCACAGGTTATAGGAGTGGAATGGGGCCATTCGGCCCATTGTGTCTACTCCGCCATTCACTCCTGGCAGATCTCTGCCTCCTAATCCCATTATCCTTCCTTCTGCCTATAACCCTTGACACCCGTTCTAACCAAGAATTTGTGTATCTCTGCCTTAAAAAATATCCACTGACTTGGCCTCCACAGCCCTCTGTGGCAATGAGTTCCACAGATTAAGTAAGTAAGTAAGTAAGTAAGTTTATTGGCCAAGTATTCACATACAAGGAATTTGCCTTGATGCTCCGCCCAAAGTAACAACATGACATACAGTTACAGTTACGAATGACTCAGAAAACACTAAACATTAATAATAATAGAACATTAATGATAAAACATCATTGATCAAGCATGTGAACCGACAAAATACCAGATCAAAGGGAGGCTACAGATTTGTGGCTGTTGAGTAGAGCAACTACTCATGGATAAAAACAGTTTTTATGTCTGGCTGTGGCAGCTTTGACAGTCCGGAGTCGCCTTCCAGAGGGAAGTGATTCAAAGAGTTTGTGGCCAGGGTGAGAGGGGTTAGAGATGATCTTGCCCGCTCGCTTCCTGGCCCTTGCAGTGTACAGTTCATCAATGGGGGGAAGGTTGCAGCCAATAATCTTCTCTGCTGATCGGACGATTAGCTGCAGCCTCCAGGTGTCGTGCTTGGTGGCTGAGCCAAACCAGACCATGATGGAGAAGGTGAGAACAGACTCTACGATGGCCGTGTAGAATTGGACCATCATTGCCTGTGGCAGATTGTGCTTCCTCAGCTGTGGTGTTGTTGATGGTGGTGAGTGGGGTGAGGGGAGGGGGAGCTCTCCTAAAGTCCACAATCAATTCCACTGTCTTAAGCACTTAACTATCCTCTGACTAAAGAAGTTCCTCCTCGCCTCCTTTCTAAAATAGCATCCTTTAATTCTGAGGCTATGACCTCTGGTTCTAGACTTTCCCAACAGTGGAAACATCCTTTCCACAACCACTCTATCTATGCCTTTCAATATTCAGTATGTTTCAATATCGCCCTCAACCTTCTAAACTCCAGTGAATAGAGGCCCAGTGCTGTCAAATCCTTTTCCTTTGACCTATCTCTACCTTCTGTGAAACTTGAGACTGTTTTCTTTTACTGTGTAAAAAAACTTACCCTGCACATCTCCTTTAAAATTTCCCCCTCTCATCTTAAAGCTATGCCCCCTAAGTATTTGATTTTTCAAACCTTGGAAAACAGTTCTGACTGCCTGCCCTGTCTGCCTCTCATAATTTTATATACTTCAATCAGGTCTCCATACAACCTCTCGTGTTCCAGGGAACTTTATTTTCTTACTTTTGATTTTGAACATCTGCTGCTATTTGATGTGATTTATTAACCTACAGTACATGGTTTTCAAGGGAAATTGGACACTTGGTTCGAAAAAAGAGAGATATTTACAATAATTATAGGAGGCATGGAGTAAATGAGGTGCTAGATGAGTATAAAGAATGTAAAAAGAATCTTAAGAAATAAATAAGAAAAGCTAAAAAAGAAGATATGAGGTTGCTTTGGCAAGAAAGGTGAAAGTAAATCCAAAGGGTTTCTACAGCTACATTAATAGCAAAAGGATAACGAGGGATAAAATTGGACCATTAGAGAGCCAGAATGGACAGCTATCTGCAGAGCCAAAAGAGATGGGGGAGATATTGAACAATTTATTTTCTTCAGTATTCACCAAGGAGAAGGATATTGAACTCTGTGAGGTAAGGGAAAAAAGTAGAGTAGCTATGGAAACTATGAGATTCAAAGAGGAGGAAGTACTGACACTTTTGAAAAATATAAAAGTGGATAAGTCTCCAGGTCCTGACAGGATATTCCCTAGGACAATGAGGGAAGGTAGTGTAGAAATAGCAGGGGCTATGACAGAAATATTTCAAATGTAATTAGAAACTGGAATAGTGCCGGAGGATTGGCGTACTGCGCATGTTGTTCCATTGTTTAAAAAGGGTTCAAAGAATAAACCTAGCAATTATAGACCTGTTAGTTTGACGTCAGTGGTGGGCAAATTAATGGAAAGGATACTTAGAGATAATATATATAAGCATCTGGATAAACAGGGTCTGATCAAGAACAGTCAACATGGATTTGTGCCTGGAAGGTCATGTTTGACAAACCTTCTTGAATTTTTTGAAGAGGTTACTAGGGAAATTGATGAGGGTAAAGCGGTGGATGTTGTCTATATGGATTTCAGTAAGGCCTTTGACAAGGTTCCCCGTGGAAGGTTGGTTAAGAAGGTTCAATCTTTGGGTGTTAATGACGGAGTAGCAAGATGGATTCAACAGTGGCTGAATGGGAGATGCCAGAGAGTAATTGCGGATGGCTGTTTGTCAGGGTGGAAGCCGGTGACCAGTGGGGTGCCTCAGGAATCTGTGTTGGGTCCACTGTTGTTTGTCATGTACATCAATGATCTAGATGATGGGGTGGAAAATTGGATAAGTAAGTATGCAGATGATACTGAGATAGGTGGTGCTGTGGATAATGAAGTAAATTTTCAAAGTCTACAGAGAGATTTGGGACATTTGGAAGAGTGGGCTGAAAGATGGCAGATGGAGTTTAATGCTGATAAGTGTGAGGTGCTACATCTTGGCAGGACAAATCAAAATAGGACGTACATGGTAAATGGTAGGGAATTGAAGAATGCTGTGGAACAGAGGGATCTAGGAATAACTGTGCATAGTTCCCTGAAGGTGGAATCGCATGTAGATAGGGTGGTAAAGAAAGCTTTTGGTGTGCCTTTATAAATCAGAGCATTGAATATAGGAGTAGGGAAGTAATATTAAAATTGTACAAGGCATTGGTGAGACCAATTCTGGAGTATGGTGTACAATTTTGGTCGCCTAATTATAGGAAGGATGACAACAAAATAGAGAGAGTACAGAGGAGATTTACTAGAATGTTGCCTGGGTTCCAGCAACTAAGTTACAGAGAAAGGTTGAACAAGTTAGGTTTTTATTCTTTGGAGCACAGAAGATTAAGGGGGGACTTGATTGAGGTCTTTAAAATGATGAAAGGGATAGACAGAGTTGACGTGGATAAGCTTTTCCCATTGAGGATAGGGAAGATTCAAACAAGAGGGCATGACATGAGAATTAAGGGACAGAAGTTTAGGGGTAACATGAGGGGGAACTTCTTTACTCAGAGAGTGGTCGCTGTGTGGAATGATCTTCCAGCAGAAGTGGAGGAGGCAGGATTGATTTTAACATTTAAAAGTAAAGTGGATAGGTATATGGATGGGAAGGGAATGGAGGGGTATGGTCTGAGTGCAGGTAGATGGGACTAGGGGAAAATAAATGGTCGGCACGGACTGGAAGGGCCGAGAAGGCCTGTTTCCGTGCTGTAATTGGTATATGGTTATATGGTTATATGGTTGTTGTTCATGATTATCACTCCCAAACTGTCCGGAATGAAGTCGGGAAAATCTTCTTCCTCCAGACATGACAGCTGACACATTGCTGATCCAATATCTCGACCTATTTGATCCTCGGTGGATCCCAGTGTTCGGCATGTTGGAACCAAACTCATCAGGATGCATGAATGGGTGCATTTAAGTGTGGTTCACAGTGTACAATTTATAAGGCAATTTGATGAAGGAAATCAAGTAGGTTTTGGACACAGTTAATCACAACTTCTTGCCAGACATTTTATTGTGATCATCCATTTCAGCGGCACAGATGTACAATAGGGATGAACTGAAAGATGATTCCTCTGCAACTAGTGTGTAATGCATCACCGATATCAGCGGGTATTTAAGTCATCCTTCTTCCCTTACGATTGTTGGGAAAGGAACAAAGGAAGCAGTGAGTTAGGACCTTTTTTTCATCCCGTCACTTTAGAGCACCTGCTCCATTGAAATCCATTAATGGACGATTCTACCGAGCAGGCTTGCAAACAGGGTCATCGCAACAATCAAACGATGTACAGAAACAAAGTGACTGCCATTCATCACCGGGTGCTTACCTGGAATTCTTGGCAGCCGCCATCAATGTAGACTATTTTAAGCCACTGCTTATTTTCAGCGACCACATTTGTATTATATTTGTTACATGACCGAGCAGTTGTTACTGACTGGTGTCTTTGGTGATGGTGTGGACACTTTGTTCAGATCTAATCTGTCATATGATCTCCACATGCTGGACAGGCAACAGAAATAACTTATAGACACAAGATGCTGGAGTAACTCAGTGGGACAGGCAGCATCTCTGGAGAGAAGGAATGGGTGACGTTTCGGGTCGAGACCCTTCTTCAGACTGAAGAAAGGTCTCGACCCGAAACGTCACCCATTCCTAATCTCCAGAGATGTTGCTTGCTGATTTACTCCAGCATTTTGTGTCTATCTTTGGTTTAAACTAGCATTTGCAGTTCCTTCCTACACAATATAGCGTCTGAAGAAGGGTCTCGACCCGAAACGTCGCCTATCTCCTTCGCTCCTTAGATGCTGCTGTACCCGCTGAGTTTCTCCAGCTTTTTGTGTAACCCTCGATTCTCCAGCATCTGCAGTTCCTTCTTTAAAAATGTATAGCTTACAGAATTGTTATCTATCAAAGGGGAGAAAAGCATAACATCTTTGGTCATATCTCAGTACAGAGATCACTTTGTTGTCTCAAAACAATGCATTAAAGCAGTAATCCCTAAAGTAAATATATTAGAAGCTAAAACTATCATTACTACTAAATTCCAATGACGTCAATCAATTTGTCATCAAACAGGGGTCTGCCAGCAATTTACTTATCTCAATTGGCGCAATTGAAAGGAACACCACTACAGTCAACATCTAACAGGTCAAAGCTGTCGTAGAACAAAAAAATTACAGATGAGTCAAAGGACATCCGGATTGTTCCATAGTCATGAAGGTTAATGTATTTCTCCCGGTTCTTTTGTCAGTCTTTATTCTGCTAACTATGTTCTTTGCTCTTCTATTTTTTTCATTCTTTAATCAGCTGCTTCATAGCGAAATAAAATAATTCACAAATAATTCATTCTACTGTACTGATGATAACACACATTAGATTTGTGACTTTGTGGAATGTGATCCTAATGGTCAAATAGATAACGTACTGCTGGTCCAAGGAGCACAACAGTCAATGGAGAGATGCTGCTGATGATTTTGACTTCCAATTATTTTGGCTATTTGTCCACTGCAAAACTAATTTTCAAGTTTGTTAAAATGCCTGACCACATCACACCTTTCTCTTTCTGGCACAAATTATTGTGAAATTTAACACATTTTTTATTTGCTGTGTTGATTTGCCTGCTGAACTATTGCCAGCTTGAATGATTTTTCCTTAACTTATTGTTCTGGTAATAACTTGACTCTTAAGTGAAATATGGATTTCTTTGCAATGTGGATTACGGAATTTAAAGGAGATGGGGTTGGAGTAGGAAATTAGCACAGAGCTAACACAACAGCCGTCATCTCACTGTATTAAAGAGCAGGAACGAGGGAATGAAGGACCCACTTCAGCTTCTGATTCTTATGATCTTTGTTTAGGCATGATCAGAAATAGGAGGGCAACCTTTTCACTTACAGGACGGTGGGTACGTGGAATGATCTGTCAAAGAAAGTAGTTGAGGTATGTACAATAACAGCATTTAACAATCATTTGGACAGATGCACGGATAAGAAAGGTTTAAAGGTATATGGGCCAAACATCGGCAAATGGGACTAGCTTTAGATGGGGCATTTTGGTTGGCATGGGCACGTTGGACCGAATAGCCTAGTTCCATGCAGTATCACTCCATGACTCTAAGGTGGAGAAATTATGCTGTCACTGATTTTTTTACAAGCAAGAAAACTGCAAATACTGGAAACTAAAATAAAACTGAAAATGTTTGTAGACTCATTAGGTCAGACTACTTCCAATGGGAGAGGTGCATAGTCAATGTCGCAAGTCAATGAACTTGAACACTAGCTCTCTTTCTCTTTCTACTGACGTTGCATGATCTGTTGAGCATTTCCAGCATTTCTTGTCTTGATTGCAGGACTATCTACAAGGCAAAACATGTAAACTCCACACAGACAGCATTGGAGTGCAGGATCATGGGTCTCTGGAGCTGTGAGGTTGGTGAATCATCAGCTGCACCAGAAATATACACCTCCACAATCTCGAACTGATAGCCTGGCATATCAGCCATTCCTTCCTAACCATCAAGCTGGGGGATTAATTCTGGGTTCAGGAAGAGAGTGTAAAGGCATGCAAGGGACAACATTGTTCATATTGAAAACGGAGGTGCCAATCTGCTGAAGCAGCTAAACACTACAAACAAGCTAAACAAGAACAGCTTGTGGTGGATGTCACAGCGAGTATATCCGGTCCAAACTCTCTTCCTACTGGAGTATTTCACTGGAGTTGGTGAGATCTGTGGCTTCATTCTCCCCTTCAACCCAACCAAGGACCTGCCAAGAAATGCCATCAAAGGTTCTTATGACAATCGCCCATGGATTGAAGGAGGTTATGTCAATGGCATGCACAAAGACTAGTCCCATGGTGTTCAATGCCAGCCACTGTTGTGTCTGCAGAGCAAGATAAAATGGCAACAAACCATATTGAGGGTCGTCAAAGGTTAGTCAGGCCCTGTGGAGCAGCGCATAGCTGTGATGGTGACTGCAGCAAGAGAAGCCAGCAAGCTGGACCCATTGTAGGTACAGCAACCCCTAAAGAGCTTCTTCCTAATCTGTCTTCTCCACTAAAGCTCAGAAGCGAAACATTTTCATCACGTATTATTTCATCCAATTACATATTAACACTGCCGACTAATAAGTATGCCGATACAATCACCTGTATTGTTAATTTACAAACATCCCATTTATCTTTTTTTTACTATAATATAATTGACTCTTCAGGACACGTGTCTTTGATTTGCAAAGTTCTTTATAACTATAACGAATAGCAAATCACCCTGCAGTCAAGGAAATAATTTGTTGAAGATGCCCAAACTTTAGCTAACTCCTTCCATTCATGAAATCTCACCACAAAATGTTGCACGTTAATCTTTGTGAGTCAACAAATGACTGCCTAGCCTTCAGATACTTGCATCTAATGTATAAACCTTTATATTCGAAGCAAGAAAAGACCAAATGGTCCTTCAAGCCTTCTTTGTCTTTCACTAAGATATGGATGACCTATAACTGTAACGTCATCTCACCAGTCCTACATCTCCCTGTAATCTTCCCACTGTTATTTACTGAGAATCAAATTACGTGGCTATTCAAATTGACTCAACACAATTTTCAACATAAGGTGAAAAAGCAAGTTAAGCTGCAGTAATTTACAGATTTTAAAAGAACAATGCATATTGACCAAAAAGCTAAAGCACATTGATGTAAAAGCAAGGGTGGGCATGTAAAGGTATACTTTATATGCCTACCCAGGATGAGGTGTTCCAAACCAGGGCATCAGAGATGTCCTCATTCTTTAGGGAACGGGGGTCCCCCTCTTCAACTATAGATGAGGCTCTCCTCTATATCCCATAGCTCTACTCTCACTCCCCATCTCCCCACTCGTAACAAGGGCAGAGTCCCCCTTGTCCTCACCTTCCACCCTACCAGCCGACACATACAACAGATAATCCTTCGATATTTTCACCACCTCCAACGGGATCCCACCACTGGCCACATCTTCCCATCTCCTCCCCTTTCAGCTTTCCACAAAGACCGCTCCCTCCGTAACTCCCTGGTCAATTCGTCCCTTCGAACACAAACCACCCCCTCCCCTGGTACTTTCCCTTGCAACCGCAGGAATTACTACACTTGCCGCTTTCCTCTCCCCCGACTCCATCCAAGGACCCAAGCAGTCTTTCGAGGTGAGGGAGAGGTTCACCTGCACCTCCTCCAACCTCATCTATTGCATCCGTTATTCCAGGTGTCAACTGCTCTACATCGATGAGACCAAGCGCAGGCTTGGCGATCGCTTTGCCCAACACCTCCGCTCAGTTCGCATTAACCAACCTGATCTCCTGGTGGCTCAGCACTTCAACCCCCCCCCATTCCGAATCCAACCTTTCTGTCCTCGGCCTCCTCCATGGCCAGAGTGCGTCCCACCGCAAATTGGTGGAGCAGCACCTCATAATTCTCTTAGGTAGTTTACACCCCAGCGGTATGAACATTGACTCCTCCAATTTATTTGGTTGATTACTTGCAGGCATTTGGACACAGTCGTCACGTTAAAGGAGTTGACGGACATTCACTTTAAGCACAGCCCACCCTGCATGTAAAAACGATTCCACTCTTTAAACAAAAATAACATGACCCCAAAATAACTCGGAATTAAAACACCGTACAGTAACCCTGAGCACAAGGTCACTGCTTCAAAATGGCTGACTAAGTTATAATTATGTTTATTAAATTGGATTTCAAGGCTTGTATTACTTTGGGGGTTTGTTGGATGTTTGGGCTAACTTGGCAGTGAACCTTGAGACTCAGTCATATAGCAACAAAAGTATTTACAATTGCAGCCCTGTGGTACAAAGTCTTGTTATAATGCCTGTGCAGGTATAGCCACAATAGTGTTCTGCATTTTGCAATAAAGAAAGAAAATGTACAAGTAATACAACACTTAATGTAATCAATTTTGTTACCCAAACAGGTTAATAGCCTGTTATTTGGTGGTCTGAGGAGATTTATTGATCTCAGAAGATACTGTATGTTTCCACCATTTGGACATGACTGTCACGTTAATAACAATATTTAGAAGATATTTAGACAAGTACATGGATTGGAATGGTTTAAAAGAATAAGGGTCAAACACGGGCAAACGGGACTGGCCCATAGGGGCCCGAGCTACAGGGAAAGTTGGGCAGGCTATGACTTTATTCCTTCACGTGCAGGAGGATGAGGGATGGTCTTATAAAAAAGCATAAGATCATAAGAGGAATAGATAGGGCAAATGCCCAGAGTCTGTCACCCAGAAGAAGGGACTCAAGAAACAGAGGATTTAGGTTTAAGGTGAGAGGAGAAAGATTTAATAGGAACCTTTTTCACACAGAGGGTGGTGAGTATATGGAACAAGCTGCCAGGAAAGGTAGTTGAGGCAGATATAATAACAACACTTAAAAAACATTTGGACAGCTATATGGATAGGAAAGGTTTAGAAGGATGCAGGTTAATTGTGGGCAAATAGGACTGTCTTTGATGGGTTTCTTGGTCGCCATGAATGAGTTGGGCCAAAGGGCCCCTCATCTTAAACCTATGTCCTCTATTTCTTGAGTCCCCTACTCTGGGCAAGTGACCCTAGTCTATTCAGTCTATGCAGGCATGTATTCAGGGAATGATAGACCTCAGGTTTCGCTTGAGCCCTGAGCTTTCCAAGAACCACAAGGACTATCACGACCTGATAATACAGGTTATGTGTGACCATCTGAACATAGTGATGGTTGAACCATGTAACCAAGAAGCTCACAGAATATCGGTGCTGTGTCCATTTGTGCCTCGCCCCCCATGGCAGGCAAACAGACCGCTGTCACTTCTGGCCCCAGTTACTCACTCCAGTCCAGGCTACTGGTCAGACTACAGACTATAATGACAGTCACAGCCAAAGACCAGCAGCTCAGTGGAGGTTCCCATTGAATCCTCAACTTTGCTATCTGGTTCATATTAGAACACTTCTAGTTGTTGACATATGTATTATGTTTCCCCCCCATGCCTCCACAATTGTTCCCGTAATGGGGTGACCAAAACTGCATGCAATACTCCAAATGCCCAAGGTATTTCGAAAAGTATGTTTTTTGAACTGAGCCAAGCAACCTACGATTCAAATGGTTGCCAATTTCACCAAGTCTGCAGAATGACCTTTTACACATTTGGCTAATAATTTTCCACTATGTTACATTGAGGAGATTGTTCAGGTTTACCTAATTTCTGCAAAGCATTACTTACTATTGATTTGACTTTGGTTGGTTTTATAAAACATATTTCCCACTGGGATTTAAAATTGGAAGCATTATGTAAAGTTTCCCTGCAAGAAACACACTTCTTAAAGCACAGTGACCCTTAAATCAGAAAAATATGGAAAAATATGGTAAGGCAATAATTTCTAGTTGTGCCTTCAAAATTGCTTTCAATTCATGTATTTAATATATAAATTACACAAAAGCAATAACTTAGCAGGCATGTCTATGACACGTGACAATAAAATTGTGTGATTCTTATCCAATTTCATCTCGGAGTCACGTGAGTGACTTCGTGAAGAGCCCGCCGGCGCGCATGCTCGACATATCGTCGTAACGCGTTGCTGCGACGGCTGGCGGTGGAGCGCGCTCCTCGCCAGCCCTTCATAAGGGGCCACGGAGGTGAGTATTCCACCTTTAGTTGGTGGTCCTTGTTGTCTGATTATGTCTTGCAGCAAGGACATGGATGGGAGTTCGAAGGGCCGGAGGACGTCAGGAGGAGTTCGCCGGTCAACAGTTCCGGGGCCTTTACCATCGGCAGTACCTGCAGCGCAGGCCGGGACTCAGGCGGAGATGTGGGTAAGCCCTGTGTTCACAGGTCCAGATCCGCCAGCACACCACAGCTCGGAGGAGTTCGACGAGGAGGAGTGTGGTGTGCCGCCAGAGCAGGGGGACCCTGCCATGGCAGTCAGGTTGTCAGCGGGCTCGCTGGCGACCTCGAGCAGGGCGCGTGCCGTTGCACGGTCTGTTCCACTCAGCCCTCCGAGAAGGGGGAGGGGAGGAGCCCAGAAGCCTAACCCTGTTAGGGCTAAGGCATTGCCTGTCGCGGAGGAGCGGTCAGGTTCCAGGGCGAGACCCGGGGCGGCTGTGAGGTCCAGCCGGCACACCCCGACTCTCGACGCCGGGACGGGTCGGTTGAGTCGGGTCTCGTCGCGGTCGCCGAGCCCCCCATGGATGGGTGGGCGGCACCATGCGTCGGCAACGTCCACGATGTGGGCAGCCGGCAAGACTGCGCGGGCCCCAGGCAGCCATGCTTCGGCTGGGGCCGACACTTCGCCGCATGTGCCCTTAGTGGCAGCGGCTTCAGCTCTCGCTAAACGGAGGCGATTGAACACGCCCGCGCAGGAATCGCGCAGTTTCGCCTCGGCGGCTGTTAGCGACAACTACCGGCACCGGCAGGGCCTCGACGAGGTGTGGGCCGATGACAGGAGCCCGGTTTTCTTTTCAGAGCCGGAGGACTCCGACCACCTGAGTGTTCAGGGTGAAGGGCGTATTGACCGTATGGAGCGGCTGCTGGAGCTCCTGCTTCAACGTCAACAACAGCAGGGCAGCAACAGGCACAGGGCGTCTTCACCAACATCTACTATCAGCCTGGAGCAGCACGAGGAGGAGGTTCTGGTGGATCCCGTACCACCTCCGGTGGAGGTGCCAGCGGAGGAACTTTTGGATGTGGCGACCAAATTCGCGGCCCCACATACGGCTGGTCTTCCTCTCAATTCAAAGCTGGCAGCCACAGTGGACTTTCTTAATAATCAGGTGCTGCAGGAAGAAGTCCTCATCCAGGCTATGAGCCGTCACAAGGCTCCATCAAACTGCAACTCCCTCAACGTGCCTGTGGTCAATACGCCAATATGGGGCAACATCAGTGCGGCTATCCGTCAACAAGAGCTACAATTGCAGCGGATCCTGAAACTCCTCACGGCCGGTATTACCGCCTTTGCGCGGTCGGTGGACGAGGACGAGCTGAATTTGGACCAGGAAGATGCTCTGGCCTTATTGTGCGCGACCCAGCACGAAATCAACGGGTTTCGCAAAAACAGCATCCGCCCAGCACTCAACCCGAAGTTTGCAGGATTGTGCAAACCACCGCCGCCGCCGCCGCCGCCGCCCCGTCAGCTCTTTGGTGAGGACCTCTCGAAGAGAGTCAAAGAGCTTGACGAACAAGCCAAAACGGTGGGGATCATGCGCTCTAAGAGTGCCCCCACACTGTCCGGCTCAAAAGCTCCATACATTCGCTCACGAGGGTCGGCCAGTGCCTCGACGAGGACTCACCCTCTAGCTCCACAACGACAACAACACCAGAACCAGCACCAAGGGTCTTTTTTAGGACAGGGTCGGCAGAGACCTTTTTGGAAATCGAAGACGCCGCGCCCTCAAGCCAACCCAGCACCTCCACGGCCACCCACACGTGTCAAGGACCGCCGGTAACCACGGAGGTGAGGGGGTCTGGTTCTCTCTTTTCTCTCTGTTTAACTTCCCATGTTGGTGGTCGTTTACGGTTGTTTTTGGATGCATGGGGTAATTTTACTGGTGATGAGTATGTGTTGCGGAATATTCAGGGGCATAAAATTGAGTTTATTAATGGCGACATTCCTCCATCCCAGCACATGCCTGGTCGTACGTTCAAATTGTCTGCTGCAGAACAGGCAGCAGGTTACAAGGAAATTTTAAGTTTGGAACAGAAGGGTGTGATTGAGAAAACAGTGCATGAGCCGATTGAATTTGTTTCGAACATATTTACTAGACCTAAGAAGGATGGAGGCTGTCGTGTCATTATTGATCTAACCCGTTTGAATACGTTTGTAACATATACTCATTTTAAAATGGATACGTTTGAAACAGCCAAATCATTGATTTCTCATGGCTGCTTTATGGCATGCATTGATTTGAGGGATGCATATTATTCAGTATCCATCCAGAAAGATGATAGAAGGTTTTTGAAATTTATCTGGATGGGGCAACTTTGGCAGTATAAGGCTTTGCCTAATGGGCTTACTACAGCCCCTAGATTGTTCACTAAATTGGTGAAGCCAATCATGGCTTATTTGAGACAACGACATCATATAGTTATGGCCTATTTAGATGATGTCTTTATTGTGGGCCACACCCTGCAATTGGCTGAACAGGGTGTTGCAGCTGCTGTCAATATATTTCAACAATTAGGATTCATTGTCCATCCAGAGAAATCAAAGTTCTGCCCTGCCCAGGTAATTAATTACCTAGGGTTCACGGTGAACTCAATGAGCATGAGGATAACTATACCAATTAACAAAATTGAGGAAGTCACTAAGGTGTGCAGAGATTTAATTGGCACCAATATACCATCGATTCGGCATACAGCCACAGTAATTGGCAAGTTAGTGGCTTTGTTTCCGGCAGCACGATATGGACCTTTGCATTATCAGAATTTGCAAAGAGCTAAAATTACTGCGTTAAAATGGAACGCTGGTCATTACGATCGATCTATGCAGCTGCCGTCCGAAGCGATAACTGAGTTGCAATGGTGGGTGTGTCACATTAGCAACTCATTTAAGCCTGTCAGGGAGGCTAATCCGGTGGTATATTTACAGACTGATGCAAGCTCCAATGGCTGGGGAGCTACTGATAATTGCTCTAGTTGTGGGGGTAGATGGGACACCCTTGAGGCATCGATGTTGTTGACTCAAGGGATTAACTATTTGGAGTTGCTGGCAGCATTCCACGGACTTCGTGCATATTGTTCCAAGCTTGTTGGAGCACACGTCCGTCTCCAAATAGACAACACCACAGCTGTGGCATATTTAAACCATATGGGTGGTACCAGGTCAGTTTCGTGTGACAAATTGGCTAACTCAATTTGGCTCTGGTGTATTCAAAGAGACATTTGGATTTCAGCTACCTATTTGCCAGGTGAGCTTAATACTGTGGCGGACACCAGGTCACGCAAATTTAATGACAACATTGAATGGATGTTGCATCCTGAGATTTTTGCTAAAGTCACAGCCAAATTTGGTAAACCGGACATTGACCTTTTTGCGTCACGGTTGAACCATCAGGTACCAGCCTACGTTTCATGGGAACCAGATCCTGGGGCAATAGCGCTAGATGCATTCTCGCTGGACTGGGGGAATTGGGTTTTCTATGCCTTCCCTCCGTTTTGGCTCATCAGTCGGGTATTGCGAAAGATTCAGGCAGATGCTGCCAAGGGCATCCTTATTATACCCGACTGGCCCACACAGCCTTGGTATCCGGTGGTCTTTGACATGCTCAACGAACCTTGGGTCCTTTTGAAGGGTTGCCCACAATTGGTTACTCACCCTGTGTCAGGGGAGCCACATCCCTGCCATGGCTATTTAAATTTGTTGGCTTGCAGGTTCTGAACAGGCCGTTAGTCCAATACGGCCTCTCGGCTCGGACCATGGATACCATCGGGGCGTCGTGTCGAGAGTCCACAAGGCGAAGATACCGCTCGCATATTAAGAAGTGGGAAGCCTACTGCAGCCGCTCTCGCATCACGTACGATGACGTGACAATAACCGACGTCCTGGAATTCCTCGCGGGGTTGCACCATGATGAACACTTAAGTTACAGTGCCATCAACAGCGCCAGAAGTGCGCTATCATTCTACCTCAAGATTGGGGTAGGATCCAACAGGCTAGTGTCCAGACTCATGCGGGGTATATTCAATATGAATCCGCCTACACCACGCTATAATATCACCTGGGATGTCAGGGACGTATTAACCCTGCTCAGGACGTGGTCTCCCATGGAAGGGCTCCAACTGGACCAACTCACCATGAAGCTGGTGATGTTACTAGCGCTGACTTCAGCTCAGAGGGTACAGACACTACACAAACTGCGTGTCGACAGAATGACATCTACCCCTACAGAAGTAGTCTTTTTCGTTGACGAGCTACTAAAGCAGCATAGACCTGGGTGCACAGGGCTGCAGCTGAAGTTCCCGGCATACCCCGCAGATGCTAGGCTATGTTTAGCCTCACATATCCGCCACTATGTCAAGGTGACGGCACGCATCAGAGGAATGGAGAGATACCTGCTTGTCACTCATAAGAGACCTCATCATCGAGTGACAGTCCAGACGATATCCAGGTGGCTTCGAGTCGTCTTGGGTAAGTCAGGTATCGACACTAATGTGTTCAAGTCTCATTCCACCAGGGCTGCATCGACGTCAGCGGCGAGGGTCATGGAGGTGCCCATGGACCAAATTCTCGCCACAGCAGGATGGGCGAATGAAGCTGTGTTCCAGCGTTTTTATAACAAGCCTGTTGCTGCTCCTCTACAGTTCGCAGAAGCCGTGCTGAATGCAGGTCAAGAACGTGGAGATGTCCCCGCATGAGGGGTTTTTGATTTGTTATTAATAAATATGCTTTTGTTTTGCAGTATGAGCTATTGAGCCAGTTTGTTCCTCCCATCCATCCCTGGTAGTGGTGTGTCAGCATGGACGTGGTCCAGGGCGTGTAATCACAGAAGCTTTGAAGTCTTCACGAAGTCACTCACGTGACTCCGAAATGAAATAGTAAGATTGAACGAGAACTTACCAGTTCGAAGGTTGATCTTTATTTCATGAGGAGTCGAAGTGAGGGATTTCGTGCCCTCCTCGCCCAACCCTCAATCACCTTCATCTGGTAATCTTAGTCAATTCAATCATACTATGCGAAGTCATTTCTATTGTTGGTTCTGTGATTCCACGCCGCTACTTTGAAGTATGTCGAGCATGCGCGCCGGCGGGCTCTTCACGAAATCCCTCACTTCGACTCCTCATGAAATAAAGATCAACCTTCGAACTGGTAAGTTCTCGTTCAATCTTACTATTCTGCCTCATTGTCCATCCTAAAGATTAATTTAGATTTTGCAGATTTATTAACAACCCTAAAATAAAAGTTGCATTTAGCCACGTGAATAACTCCAGCTTTTCACGGCCAGTAGCTGAACTTGAAGGAGTGTGACATGGTCTACCCACAATGCAGCATTATCAGAGCGCCTACAGGGAGCTTATTAAATGCATGTAAGATATGGAGAAAGGATTGAATGATCTTCTTTGCTCTGTATTTATCCTGCATTTGAGTGCATCCAAATTCAGGAGATAAGTCACATTCACAGTCTAGCTTGGATCTGGTCTTGGAGCTGGTGAGAGCTTTACTCCCCTCATCTGTGAAAGAAATGCCTTTCTGTTGTACAGACGGCACAGGAGGTGGGAACACAACCACATAGTTCAAGCAAGCTTCATCTTTGTTCCAACTTCACGGAATCGGCAGTAACGACTTCATAATTGGTCTGAGTAGCTCCAGGCCAGGCGTAAGATATCTGCCGAAGATAGACACAAAATGCTAGAGTAACTCAGCGGGACAGGCAGCGTCTCTGGAGAGAAGATTTCTGCCCACTGTTCAGTGTCTGATACTGAAATTGTGTGGGTATCATGAGTTGAGGGCAGATTTAAACAATGCCAAGATGGTCCCACCACATTCTATGTTATCACCGCTGTTGCATAATGGCCACGCATAATCCTGTCTGTGACTAAGTCGAGTATCTCAAAATAAAATTTTATAACTTGATTTACTTTCAACAGCAACAATCTGAAAACGAGTCATGATTTTACCTTCTTCATTGACAGACTGTATAGGACATATATGCCACAGCAAAATTCACTGTTCTGACATTCTATTTAAACTAACCTCATTAAACATCAGAAATGTAACATCTGCAATTCACCGTTTTGTTTTTCTTCCATCCATGCTTCCTTCCCATTTTTCCCATCTGCCCTCCCATCCCTGACTCTTGCTCCTGCCCCATTGTCTTAACTCCAACCCACCCCTCGCCTCCCTCCCCTCGCTGACTATTTCTTCAATCCACCCACCACTCTCTGACTGTTTCTTCCTCCCACCCCTCCCATCCGTCCCCACTGACTATTTCCCCCACCAACCCTCCCCTCCACAGCGAGCTAGCACTGCTCCTCTGTTAATGACAGCCAGAATTTAATGATGATCAGAAACTACGCACAAGCTACTCGGTGATGGACATGGATTTTTTTTTTTTAATTACTTGCAGCCAGAGAGTTTGTATCAATGGAGGCATTTTCTAAATATTTGAAATTTAATGGAGATGTTATTCTTTTAAGTGATCAAATGCTCGGTACGGTGACAGTGTTGAGCAGTCCCTGATAACAGTCTCCTTGACTCTATTCCACCTTCCTGCTGGCTTCCAGCTGCCTCACACGAACACACTGCTGCCACCTGCCATCTTCTGTCAATCTCTCCCCCCTTCGCCTTACATCCCAGCTACTGTGATGAGTCGCACTGATGTGAGACACTGCTATTTTGCAGCGAAAACAGCCAGTTAAAAAAAGGGTCACAGTTTAACCCTTGACTGAATTCATTCAACAAAGCAGCACAGTGCAATCAGTTCAACCAGGTCCGCAAATAGGTCAGTCCCTAGCTGGGGAAAGAAACAGGTTTAATTGATCTTTTTTAAATTCCTGCTTCAAGCTTCAAATATTTGCCATCAGAATGTTTTTGCCTCCAGGGATTTTGCTGATCATTTACCACCATCCACCGTCATGAAGTGCTTCGAGAGGCTGGTCATGGTGCACATGAACTCCCGTCCCCAGACAGCCTTGATCGGCTGCAGATCGCCCACCGTCACATCAGGTCTGCAACAGACACCATCTCCCTGGCCCTTTACTCATCCCTGAAACATCTAGATAACAAACACACCTACGTCAGAATATAGCTCCACCATAATCCCAACCAAACTCACCTCCAAACTCCTGGACCTAGGATTCAACTCCCCACCTCTGCCACTGGATCCTCGATTTCCTGACCCACAGACCACAATCAGTGAGGATAGGTAAAGAAACATCCTCCACGGTAATTCTCAACACCAGTGCCCCACAAGAATGCCCTCTCTATTCTCACGACAGCACGGCCAAATTCTGCTCTAACTCCATTTGCAAGTTTGCAGATGACACCACAGTAGTGGGCTGGACCTCAAACAATGATGAGATGGAGTAGAGGAAGGAGACAGAGAACTTAGTAAAATGGTGTTAAGGCAACAAGCTCTCCCTCAATGTCACAAGACGAAGGAGCTATTTGTGTAGGAATAAACTGCAGATGCTGGTTTACACCGAAGATAATGCTGGAGTAACTCAGTGAGACAGACAGGCAGTCCCACTGAGTTACTCCAGCATCTTGCATCTATCAAAGGAACTATTTATTGATTTCATGAGATGAGGTGGTGTACATGCCCCAGAGCATCAATGGTTGAGGAAGGTGAGATTATTAGAGTGCTGATCATCTCAGTCTCTGGTTAATTCAGGTGATGACTTATGGTAAATTCCACACCATACTGCCGCAGCCCAACAGTAGACCAGGAGAGGTTTGATAGGCTGGGAAATATTTTCCCTTGTGGGTAGAAGGCTAAGGAATGACCATATAGAGGTTCATAAAATCATGAGGGGCATAGAAAAGTTGTCACAGTCTTTTCCCCAGGGTAGGGGAGTCTAAAACTACATAGGTTTAATGCAAGAGGGAAAACATCTGAAAGGGATGTGAGGTGCAACTTATCACTGAGATTGATGAATACATGGATCAAGCCTCGTGAATAAATGAAGGAGGGAGTTACAATAACGACATTTAAAAGACACTTAGACAAGTACTTGGATAGAAAAGGTATGGAGTGATATGGACAGGCATGTGTTACTAGCTTGGTCAGGCAACTAAGTTGATATGGATGAGGTGGCCAAGGGCCTGTTCCTGTTCTATTTGGCTCCATGACTCTATGACACATACCTGTCTGTGCAAGGCCCATCCACCTTCTCCTTCCTATCTATTTCTCTTTGTAAAAGGTTGCCTACATCTCTGTTGCAGAGGTCTTATGTTGCAGGCACATGGATTCAGGAGATGATAGACCTAAGGGTCCTATTAAATCCCCCCCCCCCCCCGCCCTCACCTTAAACATATGTCCTCTGGTTCTTGAGTCCCCTACTCTGGGCAAGTGATCCAGTCCATTCCTGTGTTGCAGGCACGTGTATTCAGGGAATGATAGCCCTCAAGTTTTGTTTGATCCCCGAGCTTTCCAAGACCCACAAAGACTATCACAGCCTGATAATACAGGTTATGTGTGACCATCTGAACGTAGCAATGGTTGAACCACGTAACCAAGCAGCTCACAGAATATCGGTGCTGTGTCCATTTGTACCTCGCCCCCCATGGCAGGAAAACAGACCGCTGTCACTTCTGGCCCCAGTTACTCACTCCAGTCCAGGCTACTGGTCAGACTACAGACGATAATGACAGTCACAGCCAAAGACCAGCAGCTCTGTGGAAATTCCCATTGAATCCTCAACTTTGCTATCTGGTTCATATTAGAACACTTCTAGTTGTTGACATATGTATTATGTTTCCCCCCATGCCTCCACAATTGTTCCTGTAATGGGGTGACCACAACTGCACGCAATACTCCAAAGGCCCAAGGTATTTTGAAAAGTATGTTTTTTGAACGGAGCCAAGCAACCTACGATTCAAATGGTTGCCAATTTTCACCAGGTCTGCAGAATTACCGTTTACACATTTGGCTAATATTTATCCATTTTGATACACCGAGGAGATTGTTCAGGTTTACCTAATTGAAAATAATTGCATATCTCTAATTTCCTCATCATTGGTAGAGTGATTCCACTACAAAGAACACTGTTGTACACATGGTACAAAGAAATTAGCTAATGCAACTTACTAGTAAAAACGTAAGTAATTTACAACATAATGCAGCATTCATTTGGCTAATAGCTTTTATATGAGATACATGCATAGCAATCAAAATATAGCCATCTTTATATCCAATTTTCAGAAAAGTATAAATGATGTCTTAAACCAAATACAATTAGTGCATTCCTTTCAAGCCACATATATTGTTTGTGCCCAAAGCTTCAGAATGATAGAAATCGTGGCCTAATCCAATCTTTATCCCTATAATAGAACACATTTAGTTTCACAGTTAAGGTTGCTGAGGTATATTGAATAAATGTTATTCGATGTGATAATGATTTCGCTTCATGTTAAATGGGGCAGTAGTTACACAATTACTGTCGCTGAAACATGCTATTTAGTGTTCAATGACAAGATTGTTCATGATAATTGATTCATATTTAACATTATTCCATTTCCTGCATCCATACCTCGGGAGTGTTTTCTGCAAACTCACAAGCTACACTCCATGAAATGATGAAGCCGTCAGTAAAAGTAAATGGAACCAGATGCAGCATATCTGCTCATCAACCTGGAACAATTAGTTGATAGAAACAAGGCATTTCTTGAAGGGTCCAATAAATTTAAAGAAAGTTCATTTCTGGGATTCGAGTTCAAATCCAAAGCGAATTTGAGGTGAAAATGTCTTCCTTGATTTGGTCTTTGGCAGAAATCAGTGTGATTTTTATTTTTGTTGCTTGGGGATTTTACTCAAAGACAACAAGCTGGTTGGTGTGAAATTAAAATGTTACATTTGTGCATTTGATAGAAAGCTTCTATTGCCGAGGCACAATTTACTGCAGTAGAGGAAGCGGTATATTGCAGGTGGCTGTGTTCCACCATTCTAGGGAGGACCAGGAGCCAGTCTACTTTCTGCACTCTAGGGTGGAGTTTGTGTACCGGGTACAGAAACAGGGAGAAGATCTGTGAATTAAATCCACCTTTAATTACACATTCATCATTAAGAACTCCCTGATATTTATTCCGCAGATTCCAGCTACTTTCCTCAAGATGCCAGTCAAACGACGAATCCTACACCCCACCGGTATGAAGATTGAATTCTCTAACTTCATGAAACCCTTGCTTTCCCTCTCTCACCAACCCTGCCCCTTCCTAGTTCTCCGACCAATCTCCCCAATTAAATTTTCTCTGTATGCTTCGCTGGCAGTTTCTCCTAGCTAACATTGATCTATTCGACATGTTCCTTGGTACATCCACTTTGATGTCTCATTTTCACACACACATCCTTATAACCTTATAACCATATAACAATTACAGCATGGAAACAGGCCCTCTCGGCCCTTCCAGTCCGTGCCGAACATTTATTTTCCCCTAGTCCCATCTACCTACACTCAGACCATACCCCTCCAATCCCTTCCTGTCCATATACCTATCCACTTTACTTTTAAATGTTAAAATCGATCCTGCCTCCACCACTTCTGCTGGAAGCTCATTCCACACAGCCACCACTCTCTGAATAAAGAAGTTCCCCCTCATGTTACCCCTAAACTTCTGTCCCTTTATTCTCATGTCATGCCCTCTTGTTTGAATCTTCCCTACCCTCAATGGGAAAAGCTTATCCACGTCAACTCTGTCTATCCCTTTCATCATTTTAAAGACCTGAATCAAGTCCCCCCTTAACCTTCTGCGCTCCAAAGAATACAGACCTAACTTGTTCAACCTTTCTCTGTAACCACTTATCTCTGTGTCTCCCTCTCCCCAGCATCTCTGAAGAAGGGTCTCGATCCAAAACATCACCCATTTCTTCCATCCAGAAATGCTGCCTGAACTGCTGAGTTACTCCAGCATTTTATGTCCATCTGGTGTTAACCAGCATCTGTAGTTCCTTCCTCTACCCTTTATCCATAACTTGAGTTAGGCAGACTATCTGACTTACAACCCATAGTGTCTAATCGCTGGTAATGGATTGATTAGTTCCTCCATCTTACGATATTCAAACACCAGCGAGGCAATTTTATTCAACATAGCAACTAAGTTTAATTTTCACTGTTAAATTTGTTGAACACTGCTCTCTCCACCACAACCATGTTTGTTCAAATGCCCGCCAGTTGTAGGAGCCAAGATCGCCCCAACAGCGGAAGGTTCGCGTGCCCTGACCGCGGCAGAGAAGGGAAGAAGATTGAACTTTTATTGCCTTCCATCACAGCGAGTGGGGGAGTCGCTGTGGTCGATGTTCATGTTAAAAATGTATTTGGGTGTCTTGTTGCTCTTTATTGGTGTGACTGTATGGCAATCTGAATTGCACTCTACCTTAATTGGTACACGTGACAATAAACTAACCTTGAAACCTGGAAACCTTAAATTAAAGGGCCTGTCCCACTTAGGCGATTTTTTTCGGCGACTGACGGCGACTGCCACAGTCGTAGCAGGTCACCGAAAAAGCGGCATACCTACGACAACCTACGACCACACAGGCGACAACCTACGACAATCAAAGTCAACCTACGTCCACCCACGACAAGCAACGATCCTGTCGGCTACCGCTGAAGACAATTCAGTCGCCGGTACCAGTCGCCAGTTGACGTAGGTTGACGTAGATAGTGGCCAATGGAATTCACCAAAGTCTGCAGTTGGCGACAACCAATGTCACCTGGTGCCAACCCGCTTCATCCTGGCGACAACCTACGACAGCACCTACGACAGCAGAAGACAAGTTACGTCAAGCTAAGTCAAGCCCACAGTCAGCGAAAAGTTTTTTCAAAATCCAGTGGCGACCAGAAAAACGTTACAACTCTTTAGGCGATTCGAGGCGACTACTCATGACAATGCAGGCATCAACCCGCGACCATGTGGCGACAGCCTAGTCGCCTGTAGTCGCCAAAAAAATCACCTAAGTGGGACTGGGGCTTAAGGAATTTTTGGATGTACCTTCAAGATATAATGGCTAAGTTTCAGATATATTCTTCAAGAAAAGTGACAGACAGATAAAATAATTTTCTATTGGCTTCATTAATGGCACAAAATTATATTAAACCAGTTAGCACCCTGGCTAAGCTTAAAGCTGCCCTTTATGCAAATACTGTGCAAAAGAATTAACAACGATGATTACAAAACAACAAAAAATGTCAACAAGTATAGTAGCACGTAGGTGGTTTTGAAATAATGACATTTCCAAATAATTACTGCAGACATCACAAGAAGCACGTTTTCAGTCTTCCAGCTTTTCATCTTTGCACTTGGGAAGTGTGACAAGTAGGTTTAGTCAAGTATAATTGCATTAAATAAAAGATCATGTTGCCGTCACACACTCTCTTCTCACCTACAGCACGATCTTCCTGACAGCCCAATTGCCACATTTTCATTTGCTACACTTCCGTCTACAAGGACACACAGCGGTACTATTAATTTGTCGTATATCCAAGATGCTCCATAGGGGACTGGCAACACTGTCCATTCAATCAGGTCTATTGTTAATACAATTCCACGTAATTTACCAAAGTGTGGCGTCTTCATGAAAACACCTTTTCAAACATAGCGACGCTAATCTTAAATGAGAAAATAAAATATCCACTAATTTAAGCAATAGTAATTGGATATGTAAAGATGTAATGAAGCAAATATCTTCAAAATACAGCCAGTTATGGTGAAACATCTCACGCTGTCGCGGTGAAAATTATTTCTGCCATTTGTATCTTTGGCACCTCAGGCCATAATCAACACCTGCACTGTTCCTGGAAATGCATCTCATGTCGATGCAGCGATCAAAACATGACTGCTTTGGTTTTCATTTCCACTCTGTTCCAAAAACATGAATCAATAATACTGGCCTGTTAATTTCCAACCAATAAATACAAAAATCATTACTTGAGGTTTCTCTGAAACCTACCGCTGCTAGAAAGCTACCCAAGATTAAAAAACAATAGAAAGTAAACTGCAGTAGTCCTATGCGCTAACTTTTGATTATTGGCAATAGAAGTTTATTTTTCCTTAAGATGGATAATATGGCTTGTACAAGAGATCACAAAGAGAAACTGGAAACTGGTGCTGAAGTGGATTAGCGTGAGAGAGAGGACAAAAGATAGATGTGTAATCATGACATTGTAATCAACATATTTAAACATGTTTACTGTTCTGATGAAAGTGTTTCAATGAGTTAAACTTCAGTGGTTCTTGTTCATCTCAAATACTTACGGGTAATTTTCTTGCTATTTTATAAACTTCCTTGCATTTCATTTCAGAGAGTCAGAACTTCAAATGCACTATCAAAATATTGAATAAATGATGTGAAAAAGTAAGACTATTAAAGACCTGAAATGCAGAATATTTAAAAAAAAATTGAACATTTGTGAGTCAGCTCAATTAAATCCAAAAGCATGAAGTGCCTGAAGATCACCAGTGACCATGGCTGCCATTCCTCACTGCAGAGATGGTTCCTGCTGCTGAACCTGCACTGGGTCTAGCCTTGCACAGGTTCCTGGGCACATTTCCCAGAGACATTGGAGGAAGTTGGCACTTTGCCACGGAGATCCTTAAATGGCCAACATTGAAATGCAAATGAAAAGAACAGGGATTATCTGAGGAAATTTAAGACCCCTGCATTTGTACAGCATGGAAATCGGTCCTTTGGTCCACCATGTCTATGCCAAGTACCCATTCATACTAATCCATTTCCATCCTTACCTTGGTGATTCAAGTGCTCATCCAGAAACCTTATACATGTTATGTGAGGACCTGCCTCTACCAGCTTCTCAAGGAAGGCATTCCAGACTACACCTCTGTACTGTGTGATGAAGTTACTCCTCAGATCCCCTCTCACTTTAAACCTGTACCCTCTAGCTTTAGATGCCTCATTGTGGGGGAACGTTTCTCTCCGTCCATTCTTTTTCTGTTCCTCATAATTCTTACACGTCAGTGCCTCCCCTCCCCCTGCACCACCACCAACCCTCCCCCCCCCAGAGAATCTTCTGCTCCAAGTAAAACAAATATAGGCTCCCTATCGTTCCTCAAAGCTGAAACATTCCAACCTCTTGGAAATCTCCTCTGCACCCATCCAGAGCATTCATGTCTTGTTAATAGTGTGGAAATCAGAAATACAGGGAATGCCCCAGCTGTGGCCTAAGCGCAGTTTGCTAAGGTAGTATTGAGTGATGAAAGCCAGCATCCCATATACCACTCTACCTGAGCTGCCACAGTGAGGGTTCTGTGGACTAGGACGCCAAGGTCTCCATGTCCCTCAGTACTGCATAGCTTCATCCTTATTGGGGTTAAATTCTATTGCATTTGCTCTATCCAAGTGCATTCAAAAGTACTTAAATAGATTTCTAAACCTTCTGACAAGTACATTGGTAAATGCTGGCAATTTCATACTCAACTGCTGGCTTTTTGCCATGAAATTTCAAGCCGATAATTTAATAATCTGTCCTTTTAGAATAATATCATCTATTCACCCTGTAAAGCAAATGATTGCAGAATTCTTCATGAAGACAATTTCTTCAAAGGAGATAATTTTAAGGATCTAGGATGTTTGAATATTCTGTTCCACCATGTGTTGATGTGTTTTGTTTATTTTTCGGTTGGTTACTTAGACTGATTTGTTTTGGGTAACAGTTTACATTTTATTTAAAATTTGCCAGGAGAAATTAGCATATTTTCTGCATGGAGGGTGAGGATTAGTCGAGGTGGATGTGGTTTTACAAGCTGTTGCCCATCTGCTTCCCGTGGAATGGGTTCAAGCAAAATGATTTCTCCCTTTGCGAGGCTCGATCCCATCCCTTGCCGAATGCCAGACCCAGGTCATCTTTCTATTTTTCGCCCAACCCAAATTCCGTTTGAACGTCACAACTAATGGAGAAATAGTCGGAGGAGAGTCTCATCGCAAAATATATAAAAATGACAATAATAGTGTAAATCAGCAGTTGGCAGATGCATTGATCGGGTAGCAGTCCACAGTCAGTAACAAACGGAACTAGTCATGTACTGCACGTATGGTTGTGTACAGATTCCTGGTGACATTTGTACAGCAAGATCTCATCATCTGCAGTTAGCAACAACACCATGCCTCTACAGGGGATCAGGAATCACATGAGTAGGGAAAGAAGGAATAGCTTTAACAAGTCAGTCTGAAGAATCCTACCTGAGACATGCAAACAAAGCCAAATATTCTACATTATATCTAGAATATGAAGAGTCTGAAGAAGGGTTCTGACCCGAAATGTCACCTGTCCAAATTCTCCAGTGACGCTGCCTGTTCCGTTGAGTTCTGCCAGCACTTTGTGCCATTTTTTTGTAAACTAGCACCTGCGATTCCTCGTATCTACATTGTATCTAACTTGGTGTAACTTCATCATAAAAACATTAAGATAGAGGAAAAGAGGATGTGGTTGAGGAGATAAAGAGAGTTTTAAAGAAAACAAAATCTTGTTTCAATTAGATATTTTTTCAAAACTCCACTAATAATTAAAATCCAAAGGAATAGGCTTTGACATTTGTAGAAGTAAACTTTCAGCACTGGAGAGATGGCTTAGCAATAATTAGGATGCACCTTGAATGGGCACATGATGACTCTCTCTGGCACATTTAATGAGTAATTGCTGCAAGCCACATTGCCCACGTGACTAGCTGCTGATTGTCGGCAAAGCCCAGATGCAGCAAACCCTGTGTAGAAACAAGTCAGTCTTGAGATCCACACATTTGCATATCCAGAAACACCGGTGACCCACTATTAATTCTACCACACATTGAGCTTGACGAGTTGCAGCATTAAGCATTAACAGAATGAACAAAGAGGAGGAGAGGTTTGCAACCTAAGAAAGTAAAATTTTGAGAATTAGGTAATTCTTGTAAGAATTAAGAAATAGTGTTAAGTTAGTGTAGGAAGGAACTGCAGGTGCTGGTTTACACTGAAGATAGACACAAAATGCTGGAGTAACTCAGCAGAACAGGCAGCATCTCTGGATAGAAGGAATAGGTAACTTTTCGGTCTAGACCTTTCTTCAGATTGAGAGTCAAGAGAGAGGGAGACAGAGATAAGGAAGTGTGTGGTGTGAAAACAAGACATTAAAGAGGATGAGATCGAAAATGTAGACTAGGTCATTGTTAGTTAGGAGAAGATGACAACAAAGCATTCAGAGATAACAGTTAATCAGGGGGACAGCAGACTGGTCTGAGAACTTGTTGGTTCACACTCTTCCATTCTTTCTGCACTGTGTTTCTGTCAGTGAGAGGCCTAGCACAGATGAAACTCTGCCTTAGCTTGATTTTGCTGAAGTATTTGTTGGACTTCTACTGCAATTCTTTCTTCTGGGCAATTGATGCCATGATCATCCCATTCATGCTTCTCACACTGACTCTATTAACTTTCCAATAATCTTTTATCAGAATCAATGAATGTTAGTTTATCTATATTAATGAATAATATCCAATCTAAGTTGTGGAACAAATAAAGAAAGTGTAGGTGAGTTGTGCAGATAAAATGTTGGAAAAGTTGAGAAGTAATATTAACACTTTTTTAATCAGTTGAGGCTACTTGTAGAAGTCAGTAGGTAGATTTGCTTCTAAGAAGAGATGCAATTAAAGCAGACCCACATCAGCACTTTTTCAAACATTTTATGCCTACTTAAACTTTTGATAACCAAATATTTTCACCACAGAAACCTTTTTAGTCTAATGATGAAAATAACTTGCAAACATTGTACATATATGCCAAAGAAACAAATTGATCCGTAGAAAGGCTTTGTGTTCTAACAGTTAATAACTAGCTCTATTGCTCAGTGCATTCTTTGGTGCACCATCACTTGTGATTCCAGTTTACAGCGAGGTGACTGATTTGGTTCCTTAGATGTGATGCAGGAACAGGTGAGTGGTGAATCTAGGAGTGGGCAGACTGACCACAGGTGCTGAGAGCAGATTGTTGGGGATAGTTGTGATGGAGGCCAGAGATCTTGGCTCTGGAACTGCCACTGACCTTCTGCTGTATGGGGGTCAGGTGCGTCGGCTCAACACAGTGGAAACCCGCAGATGTTGGAAATCTGCAGTTTCTGCAATGTTGCATCTTAAGTGTGTGCTAAGCATGGGACTTTCACAATGTCAACAGAAAGTAGATACAAAATGCCCTTCTTTAAATAGAAGCATCTCAAGTGAAGAGGATAGGATATCACCAGAAACCAGGCCAATCAATGGCTCTGCCAGAGAACTTCCTCTAGTGTTTTCTAATGTTAGAACATGTAATGGGTTCTCATCTGAAAATGTAACACAAGAATAGCAAAATAAACTGTTGGACTGTGACATTTTTCTTTGTTATAGCCATATCAGTGAAGTACAAGAGCTGTCCACTCTCATATTTATCTACATGAAATGTCATAGAGTTGGGAATTCTACCAGTTACAAGCCACAGTCAAATTAGGCACAAAATACAGATAAGTATATCAAGGGCCCACATTCTGCTAATAAACATTAATATATGATCAGCTTTCCATTCTGTATTACATCTCAGTCCTCTTCCTGACATCTCGATCTGTCTCTGTCATTCATGGTCGGTAAGAATGTCAGCATCATCGATCATTTATTGATTGGTTTTAATAAAATCAGTGTCAGTGTTGAGAGAGAGAGAGAGTGCAGCAGTTACAGTAACGGTGTAGCCATGCCCTACATATCATTGACATTTCCAACAAGGACTTGTTCCCCTTCTCCAGGCCCAGAAAACAAAACTTCCTTCTTTCAGGGGCTCAAGTGAAAACATTAATTCATAAATAGACAATAGACAATAGACAATAGACAATAGATAATAGGTGCAGGAGTAGGCCATTTGGCCCTTCGACCCGCACTACCATTTAATGTGATCATGGCTGATCATCCACAATCAGTACCCCATTCCTGCCTTCTCCCCATAACCCCTGACTCCGCTATCTTTAAGAGCCCATCTAGCTCTCTCTTGAATGTATCCAGAGAACCGGCCTCCACTGCCCTCTGAGGCAGAGAATTCCACAGACTCGCAACTCTCTGTGTGCAAAAGTGTTTCTTCATCTCCATTCTAAATGGCTTACCCCTTATTCTTAAACTGGGCCCCCTGGTTCTGGACTCCCCCAACATTTTCACACAAAGTGGGGTGGATGTATGGATCAAGCTGCCAGAGGAGGTAGCTGATGCTGGGAATATCCCAACATTTAAAAAACAGTTAGACAGGTGCATGGACAGGTTTGGAGGGATAGGGACCAAATGTGGGCAGGTAGGACTCGTGTAGTTGGGACATGTTGGTTGATGTGAGCATCTTGGGTCCAAGGGCCTGTTTCCACACTGTATTACTCTATGAGTCTAAGCCATGACAAGAAAAGCTTGTTCAAGCAGAAGCATTTTCCATGATTTTCCATGATAAATGGTTCTCAAAGGTGCTTTAAGATGATCGACAACAATCAGGTCCATCATTAAGTGTTAAAGCATCAACTACTGGAGTATTGTAGCTTCACAACACAACTTGCCCATGTTGACCAACATGCTAGTCCCATTTCCTCATCCTTGATCCATATCGCTCTAAACCTCTCCTATCCAAATGTCTTTTAAATAGTCTCAGACCACAGCACATGCTGTAGCCTCAGAATAAAGGGACATACCTTTAGAAAGGAGATGAGGATGATTTTTTTTAGACAGCGGGTGGTGAATCAGTGGAATTCATTGCCATAGAAGGCTGTGGAGGACAAATCAATTGATATTTTTAATATTGACAGAATCTTGATTAGTAGAGGTGTCAGGGGTTTTGTGGAGAAGACAGGACGATGCGGTTGAGAGGGAAAGATAGATCAGCCATGATTAACTGGTGGAATAGACTTGATGGGCTGAATGGCCTAATTCTGCTCTTATAACCCATGAACTTAGGAAATAAATGTTGTTATAATACCTGCTGCAGCTACCTCCTCCGGCAGGTGGTTCCATATACCCACCACCCTATGTATGACAAATGTTCCCCTCAAATCCTCTTTGAAATTCCTTCTTCAAACCGTAAAACCCACTTGTTTTGACATCCCCTACTGTGGGAAAAGATTCTACCCAACTACGCCTCTTATAATTTTATCGTCACCTTTTTTATCAGCCCCTTTCGCTACAGGGAAAATAAACCCAGCTTATCCAATCTCTCCCCTTAAGAACATTCTCCAAACCAGGCGACATCCTGATGAATTGACTCTGCACTTTATCCTGTCAAACACATCCTTTCTACATTTTGGCACCCAGAACTGCACACAATGCTCCAAATGCAGTCTAACCAATGTTTTGTAAAGTTGCAACGTAACGTTCCAATATTTACATTTCATGCTCCAACCTATGAAGGCAAACATGGTACATACTTTCCTCACCCCCACCCCCCCTATCTAGCTGAGCTGCCACTTATTGGGAACAATGGACTTGAATCCCAACATCTCCCTGTTCATCTACGTTTTGCAGTGCACATCCATTTACTGTATACATCGCACATTTATTTGACTTCCCAAAATACATCACCTCGATTAAATTCCATCTCTGAATGTTTTGCCCAATGTTCTACCTGATTGATATCATCCTGTAGCCTTGGGCAACCTTCCTTGCTATCCAGACAACCACCAACTGCTGCATCATCTGCAAACATACTGATCATACCTACTACATTCAGTAACGTTGCATGTTCAACTCCAGGCTGGAATCATCCTCTGTGATCTTCTAAGGCTGCACAGCTTCCAGTTACAAACAATGTGTAGGAAAGAACTGCAGATGTTTGTTTAAACCAAAGATAGACACATAAAGCTGGAGTAATATAGCGGGTCAGACTGCATCTCTGGAGAAAAGGAACAGGTGATGTTTCAGGTCGACACCTTTCTTCAGACTGAGACTCAGGGGAAAGGGAGACAAGAGATATAGATGGTGATGCAGGGAGGTATAGAACAAATGAAGAAAGATCAATCTGTTTTGCATATCTTTAATTAATTTGTTCTATATCTCTCTACATCACCATCAATATCTCTCGTCTCCCTTTCCCCTGACTCTCAGACTGAAGAAGAGTCTCAACCTGAAACATCACCTATTCCTTTTCTCCAGGAGTGCTATCTGACCCGCAGAGTTACTCCAGCTCTTTGTGTCTATCTCTGGTTACAAACATCATCCTTTCAGCTCAATTCAGAATGTATTGCTGTCTCGAAGATTAACGTTTACTTACCAGACAGATGGAATGTGTAAAATTTATGCTTGAATAATAAATAATTTAAAATTGATATTTTAATCTTTAATTTAAGAGCTATATTCTTTCATACATTAATATGTAAATAAATGTTCAAAGAAGCTCAGTTAATCCTGAAAAACGTTCAGAAGATTTTCTTGTAGAAGAATATTTACAGCTGCTATCAGTATTTTATAGTGAAATTAGTAATTTTATAATTCTAAACCTCTTTGGAAATTGGAATAACACTGATCGGTTTTTGCAGCGCCTAATATGTGACATTAGGCATAATTGAATTCAATTTTTTAATTTTGATTTATCGTGAAATTTAGGTCCCTGTTAGTTTGAGAATGGACATCGATCCAGAGCATAATAATGAGGACAAAATGCCTCATTTCTTCTGTAGGAGGATTTGGCCAATTAGTTACATTTATCACAATTGTTCCATTTGCAGTGCTGATTTCAGTCTAAGGGACAGCTTCACGAGACAATCTGCGGAGTTTATAAACAAACCTGTCCACAGACATTACCGAGGAAAAGGAGAATTTCATAAAAAATAGCAATAAGGAAAATAGGAGATAAACAGCAGGGAGATTTCATTTATTCTTATAACCCGTTTATAACAGAAGCATTTTACATAGCAGCTGCAATACTGGGTTCAGTGTTCAAGGCTGAAACAGCTCTTGGAGATTGAGACAATCTGTCATCATCATGGGGGAGTCACACAGCATGGAGAATGGCCCTGCTGATGATTTGTTTAGTTTAGTTTAGCTTAGTTTAGTTTAGAGATATAGCGCGGAAGCAGGCCCTTCAGCCCACCTAGTCCGCATCGAACAGCGATCCCCACACGTTAACGCTAGCCTGCACACACTAGGGGCAATTTACATTTATACCAAGCCAATTACCCTACCAAAAAATACTATGTCTTTGGAGTGTTGGAGGAAACCAAAGATCTCGGAGAAAACCCACGCGGTCAAGGGGAGAACATACAAACTCCATAGAGACAGCACCCATAGTCTGGATCGAACCCAGGTCTCCGGCGCGGCAAGTGCTGTAAGGCAGCAACTCTACCGCTGCGCCACCGTGCCGCCTTGCTGGTTTTGTCCAGGCTGGTGTTTCGAGGCCTTCAGGGAACAGGCATTTCCATTCATCCAGAAGCCCATTGTCACAAAGAACTGTGCATGAGAACTTCACTTTGCAGGAAGCGCAGGGGTGACCTTGTACAAGTTTATAAAAGTATGAGGAAGACTGATGTTACAGTCTTGTTGAAAGAATAGGTTGTGTTCACGGACATCTTTAATCTCTCCCTACTCTGTTCTGAGGCTTCTGTTTCAAGAAGGCCACTATCATCCTGGTGCCAAAGAAAAGCAAGATCTCATGCCTTAATGACTACTGTCCAGTGGCCTTGACATCCACCATCATGAAATGTTTTGAGAGACTGGTTATGGCCTGCATTAAATCCAGTCTATCAAACAACTTTGATGACTGAATTAGAGGGTGTTACCATATAACCATATAACAATTACAGCACGGAAACAGGCCATCTCGGCCCTTCAAGTCCGTGCCGAAACCGTGCCATTACCTATAGGAAGAGGTTGGAAAAACCTGGATTGTTTTCTCTGGAGCATCAGAGACAGAGAGGAGACCTGATAGATATATATATATATATATAATTATGAGAGGCATAGAAAGGATAGATAGAACATTTTTTCCAAGGTGGAAATCTCAAATTAAGGAGGGCATAAATTTAAGGTCAGAGGTTTAAGGTTTAAGTTAAAAGCCCTGTCCCACTGTACGAGTTCATTCGAGAGTTCTCCCAAGTTTGCCCTGATACGAACGCGGAGATTTACGGTAATGGCCGCTCGTAGGCACTCGGGGCTCTCGTGGGCATTTTTCAACATGTTTCTTTTTGCGAGTCTTCCCAAGCTTACCGCGTTTACCAAGCACTTGCCGTTAGCGTTACGAGCCGCTAAGAGATGTCCCTGAGCTCCGACGCACCCGCTATGTATATTCTATGTGCTTCCACGAGTTTGATTTTTTTAAAACTCTGGAGAGCTCTTGAATGAACCTGTACAGTGGGACAGGGCTTTAAAGGAGAAGTGCTTAACAAGTGTTTTTTACACAGAGGGTGGTGGATGCATGGAACGTGCTGCCAGGGGCAATGGTGGAGGCAGATATGACAGAAGCATTTAAGAGACTTTTAGATACCCATTTTGATTTGCAGGGAGTGAGGGATGTGGATCAGGCAGCGATTAGTTCAACTTGGCATTATGTTTAGCACGGACATTATGGTCTGAATGGTCAGTTTCAGTTTCATGTTTTATGCTCTAAATCAAAGCTCCACATGTTACAAAAATTATTTTTATTTTTAGTTCTCTCTCAGGTCTCATGGCTGAAAATCCGCACAATTCACTGTCCTGAGAACATGTGGGCCATTCTTCCACAATTACACGTGAATAACTGGCTCAGGCAAAAAGGGTAGTTAAAACTCAACCAGATTCAGCCTCCCCTTGTCTTTATAAGTTTTAGGTCCAGTGATGCCAGAGAGAAGGATTCCTCTCTGAAAAAAAAACATTTATGATTTGACTTTATTTTAAAATCACAAATCAAATAAATGTGCGGGGACTTTTACCAAAAAGGTTGCAGTTATGAGGAAGGTGTCACGTTCTGCACTCAAAGGAACATCACCCTCAACGTGAGGGAGGCCAGTATGTACATGGAGGAGTCCTCCTTCAGAAACACATGGGGAAAGTACCATGTACATTACGGTTGTCGGAGAATGCTATTGATCAAGTCGTTGCCCATTTACAGTCTTTTATCTCTCACAACGTAATAGAATTGTTCCATGACTTGTCTGCACTATGCAGTCTGCTGCTCATAATCAAGATGGATTGCTGCCGAGGTGTACATATGACATTATATATGTACTCTTTCAACATGCAAAGCATCTAGGCAACTGCTTCCAGAAAAATAGAATAAAGAACAAACAGACAGACTGAAGGAGCCCTCAGAAATTAACATTATTGACTCTCCTGGGGGAGGCATCCAGCAGCATTTTTATAGTTGACAGATGATGAAGCTCCCCCAGCCTGTTTCATCGATCTTCTACTGTTCAGTAACAGCAGGTACTGCTTAAAACCAACCCCCTTCAATAACTTCAGTTGGAATTGCTGGCCATCATCAGACACTCTTGCATCAATTACTCCCGCCCTCTGTCGAAAAGTGACCTGTGACAACCAGAACCAAATACCTTCCCACCTGGGACCCTTGAATTACAACTTATTTGCCAATCCATTAGCTGACAATATTGTTACTTCTGGTTCTAACAAAGAGGCCCCCTATGTTTCCAAACAAAAAAAGAAAATCACAGCATCTATATTTATTGGAAAAACAATGAGCAATTGTCAATGAGATCAAAAAAAGTCATGAAAGCATTTCAAACAAATTGGGAGAGGAATTGAAGAAAGTTTTCATTGACAGAAGCCTCTCCTCTCCCAGATCAATCTTCCACCTTGCTCTGTTCCACCAACACCATTCAAAGCAGGCGAGGCTATTGTTTACATATCCAAGGTTTAAACTGTTCGTAAGTTCTAGGAGCAGAATAATACCATTCAGCCCATCAAGTCTACTCGGCCATTCAATCATGGCTGACCGATCTTTCCCTCTCAACCTCATTCTTCTGCCTTCTCCCCATAACCCTTGACACCCGTTCTAATCAAGAATTAGTCTATCTCTGCCTTAAAAATATCTAATGATGGTCTCCACAGGCATCTGTGGCATATGAATTCCCCAGATTCATCACCCTCTGACGAAAGCAATTCCTTGTCATCCCCTTTCTAAAGGTACATCCTTTTGCTCTGATGTTATGGCCTCTGGCACTAGACTCCCCCACTAGTGGAAACATCATCTCCACATCCACTCTGTCCAGGTCTTCATCTATGTCACATTTTATTTATTTGGTGGGAGGTTATAAATGGAGAGTTGAATAAAACATTAAAAAAAGTATATGTCAACCATGAAACAACATTTGCTTGGACAGCACAAAGCAGGAATACTAACTTAAATCTGCACAGGTGAATGGCTTGTGCCTGTGCTGTACTGTTCTGCACTTTGACAATGCATCTCTGGTCAGTAGCTTTGAAAAATGAAACAACAGTGGCAAAGGAGTGAACTTGAGATGAGAATTCAAAATGCTGTGGAGCCTAAATTACAAGTTTAATGTTATCCAACAAGGGTTGAATTCCTATATAACTTAATTGCACAATCTGCCTCCCTTAGGCCCACTTCAGATGAAAGGACAATGAATACAATGTGATCCTGATCTAAATGGATGGAAATATGCTCCTCCCTTAATTATGATACATTTGAATCCGTAATGATAGTGAAATTAATGTCATTACATACAAGAGTACTTCAGGCTGCAGGATCTTGTATAGCTCAGGTTGCAAATGATCTCAGTTCAATTTCCCAGCATGGCTTTATTCTAACAGAGCCAGTGAAGAAAAAACCTCCCAAGCTTTTCTCAAAAAATTGACACAAACTGCTGGAGTAACTCAGCAGGTCAGGCAGCGTCTCTGAAGAACATGGACAAGTGATATTTCAGATCAGGTCCATTCTACGGAGTGATTGTGGGGGGAGGAGAGAAAGCTGGAAGAGAAGAAGGGTAGGACAAGCCTGTAAGTCCCTGGATGAAGGTTCAGTAGGAAGTATAGTGACAAGTGTTACATCTCCTGCTGTTGAAGTGGAAAGAATCTGGAAAGAGGGTGGTTTGAGTGGGAAGGGATGAATGAACCAAAGAGTTGCTGAGGGTATGATCTCTGTGGAAGATGAAAAGGTGTTGGGATGGGAAGTTGCGACTGGTGGTGGAATCACATTGGCGGTGACGGAAATGTTGGAAGATAATTTGTTGGAATGGGAGGCTGGTGGGGTGAAAGGTGAGGACAAGGGGATCCTTGTTGCATCTGGGGGGAGAGGGCAGAATTATGGGACACAGAGGAGGTGAGGGTGAAGGATCTTTGGAATAAGGAATATTCAACATAGCCGACAAAGACAGGCATAGCTGAACCCCTGCGGATGCCCACGGATACATATTTAACTTGGAGAAAAGTGAGAGTAGTCAAAAGATAAGTTATTGCAGGTGAGGACAAGTTGGGTCTTTGTTCAAGGAAGAATTGGCTGGGGGGGGGGGGGGGGGGGGGAAGGGACTGGATGCCCATAATAAAGATGAAGCAATGGGGGCCTAGAAATTGAAGGTCATTGAAAAGCTGATGGGCTTGTGAGGTGACTCAGATGCAGGGTGGAAGGGACTGAATATGGGGGATAGGATGGTATTTGTTCAGTTGGGCAGGAACAGGCAGAAAAAATGGGCCTGCCAAGGCAGTCATGTTTGTGGATTTTGGGAAGGAGGTAGACTGTGGCCAATGAGGTGCTAGGGAAGGATAAGTTTGGAGACTGCGGAGGGGAGATTGCCAGATGTCTTGAGATTGGAATAGATTGTGATGAGCTTTTCCTTAGATGTCTGTTTCATACATTTTCTTTCATTTCCAGCTTGAACTTGTTTTATTCTTCCTCGGCTACTTCATTCTTCAAATCTTATCACCAGCGTTCTTGAAACAAACCTGATTTCAACGGGCTCTTTGGTTTGTAACAATCATAAACAATTTGGGCCAAAATCCAATTTCTATTTCTGAAGCCAGGGGAAAATAGTTATATCTGTCTCGGATTTGGAAGTTATATTGATAAATGAAATGTACAGTTTATACTCTGGAACTATAGATAGCTTTGTTGAGGTGAGGAAATGGAAAAGGACTTTACTTTCAACAGATATTGCTTACGTTCAGTTGTTTTCAGTTAGCCTTCCCATTTATTAGAAATCGGCTGTCTTTGAATGTTTGTAGCAATAACACAGCTATTCCACAGGAATAGGTTCCAGTTTTCAATTGTATTGAATGGATGACCGAAGTTGTCTTTTCCATCAGCTTTACAACTGGTAAATATTGTTTAGATAATTAACAAAGTAATAGGTAATTAAGCAAGTTATTAAGGGAGGTGATGACTTGAAAAGCATATGGAAACTAATTTATGTTGCTAAATTAAACCTTAATTAGGAATGCTCTTGAAGTATTTTTGAATGAGGATTCAAGTGCTTTAATTCGCTATGAAATCTCTCTCTAAAAAAATCAATTAGTTGGCTGTTGCAGTACATTCTTGAGCTATCTTGTTCAGGAAAATTCATTCCACATGTCTGTTGGACAATGAGTTAAAAGACAATCTATTAACCAAATGAGAGTAAAGTATTTTCACATAAACTCAAAACGTATTGATGCTTTAATGGGAATAATGAGTATTTCATTAAAAAACATTCAGTAAACATTAGATCATTTACAAATTAAAATAATGGAAGGCATATTAGAATATAGATGAAATTGCAGAGCCAAGGGACGTGTGATGTGAGAATGCACCTCACAATGCATTATAATTGTGATTCCAATCAGTAAGTCCACAAAATGAAAAACAAACAAAGCATTGAGATTAATTTGTGGAATAGGTAAAATAAACTAGAGAGGTCCATTAAATGTGGGCAAGATGTGATTAGATCCAAGGAATTTCAACTTTGAGCAAATATCAACATTTCTTGATTTCTATATTATACAAAAGATGCAGAAAATCCGGAGAAAAGATTTCTGGGATGGTACCAGAGAGTTTATACCCCTTTGGAACTCTCCTCCAGAAAAGATGGAGCTTTTTAGGATACAGCTGTATAGGAGCTGGTTAGGCCACATTTGGTTTATTACGTGCAGGTCTGGTCGCCTCATTACAGGAAAGATGTGGAAGCTTTGGAGAGGGTGCAGAGGAGGTTTACCAAAATGCTGCCTGGATTAGAGGGTTTCAGCTACAGGGAGAAGCTGATTAGGCTTGGATTGTTTTCTCTAGAATGTCAGAGTTTAAGGGGAGATTAGATAGTATATACCATTATGAGATGCTTAGATAGAGTATGCAATCAGAACCTTTTCCCCAGGGTTGAAATGCCCAACACTAGATGGCATAGCTATAGGGTAGGAGGGGGAATGTTTTGTATGGAACACTTTATTTTACACATAGACAGTAGTGGGGGCTGGAATGTATTGTCAAGGGTCGGTGTGGAGGCAGAGACAAGTGGTGTTTAAAAGGCTTTCATATAGGCACAGGAAAGTGTAGGGAATAGAGAGATATGGATCATGTACAGACAGATGAGATCAGTTTAACCTGGCGCGTATTTGGCATAAACATTGTGGCCTGAAGGGCTCATTCCTGTGCAGTACTGTTCTATGATCTATTTTGGATGAGATTAGCAGAGAATATGACGAGTGTGACATCGTCTATGATAAATCCAACAGGGTAATTTAGAAGTGTGTAGGAAGGAACTGCTGGAGTAACTCAGTGGGCCTGGCAGCATCTCTGGAGAGAAGGTATGGGAGACCCTTCAAATTGTCTTTATAGAGATTGACTAGAATATGGAGATCACCATCGTCAGGATTAATGCATCATAGACGCAGGAGACAAAACACAAAAGAAAAAAGACCCAAGGATTGTGCTGATGAGAATTAACTGAAGGAAGGTAAAAGCAGCCCATGTGAAGCAACAGCAATGCCATGGAATTACTGGGCTGAAGAAACTGTTCCTCCGTCAGCTCATTTGTAGGATAGTGAGTTAAAAGATTTGAACCAACAAAACGTGTTCAAATCAGGATAGTGTCTGAATTGGAGGGGAAGCCACACTTATTAGTATTCCATTGAATCTGTCATCATTGTCCACCTTTGCAGTTGCAAGTTTGGCAGTGCTGAGGCTGTAGTCCAGGTGAGTATCTTCAGTACCTGTGACAGCTGGTATACATTGTAGCCAAGAAACTAAATCCACCGACATTCTGCTGGAGGTCCAAGTGACATCTATGGAGGTCTCGACAGTGAATGTTTAAATTGGTGGATCCAGTAAAAACCAGTGTTATTTTCTCCTGGATGGTAACAAGGAACATGATCCCACCACTAGTCATATCTCCCCCTCTTGCCACTCACCACTCACCACCCACCCGCCAACTTTATGTATTCTCTGGTCTTTCTGTGGCTCTCTGGTCTGATTATCCCATCCGTGGTCCATGTCAAGGCCACATGGTAGTCTGTGTCCAATTCATACTTTGTCTGTCTATTCCCACCACAGATGCTGCCTGATCCACAGAGATTCTCCAGCATTCTTTTTTGCCATTGATACAATGTGTTTAAAGAATTAATGCAGGGACATTCCTCACACTCAGTGCAGGGGATGACCTGCTTCCATTCTGGTTCTAAGAGTCAATGGGTGACACTGTCAGCGATAGCAGCATCGCCAACAGTCTGTCTGTCTTTTTGTATTGTTTGTTATTTTTAGTGTGTTTTAAAAGTATGTGCTAATGTTCTCTGGTTTGCTTTATGTGGGGGGTGGGGGAGGGGGAAACTTTTTTCAATCTCTTACCTTGGTGGAGATCCAATTGTTTTCCAGATCGATCTCCAGTCTCTCTGCGGCCTATCATCGTGGAACTGGTGGCCCTGCTCGAGACTGACTTTGAACCCCACTGCGGGACCGTGGTCTTACCATCGGAGCCTGCGATCCCTTGCCTGGGATCGACCAGCTCCAACCGTAGCCTGCGGATTTCAACATCGAGGAGCTCACTGTCTCGGGTAGAGACTAATGTCGGGAAGCTCCAAGCCACACGAGGTTCGACCAGCCCTGACTCGGGAGTCCGAATGCCCGGCGCGGAGAGCTGAGATCCCCCCCGATGTGGGAGCTTGATCCCCCCGACGCGGAGGGCTCGACCACCGGCTGCGGGAGCCAAGATCGCACCGACAACGGAAGATTCGAGCCCCCCGACCATGGGAGAACAAAGTAGGGAAGGAGATTGAAGTTTTTTTGCCTTCCATTACATTGAGGAATGTGGTGGATGCTCATGTTAAAAATGTGTTTGGGTGTCTTGTTGCTCTTTATTTGTATGGCCGTATGGCAAATCAAATTCCTCGTACGTTGCAAAACATACTTGGCTAATAAAGTACTATTATGATTATGATAAAGAAGAGATGGCCGAAAAACAAGACAACCAAAGATTATTGAAGAAAGGGCATATTGTGGAGAAAATGGCAAGGAAGGGAATATCTAATTGTGGAGAGCGCTGAATAGAGTGGTTCGGTTATCGCAGCCAGCAGTGAATGCTTCCTCAAGATTAAAATGAACAGGGTGTTGGCACATCAAAGAGTAGTGCAGCTGAGCAGAGAGTGTTGTTTAGCAAGTGTGAGTGATACCATCTGGATGGACCAGGTGCACCCATTGTATCTGCATGGAACCAAGCAACAAACTCCAAAACACATTTTCAGGCTCTGGAGTCTGAGAAAAGGAAACACAAACAGAGATATTAACAAACTCAGAATGAATTAAGAACAGGATTGTTTTGGCAAAGGCTTAATGGAATGACAGGAAAGGTAGAGTGAGTACTTCCATGCGGGGGAACAATAACAACAAAATATGGAGTCAGTGGCTCATTACATGTAGCAAGGGAGAAATGAAAGAAAATATAACGTGATCCAAACAAGTGTTGAGGTGTGGGTTGGGCAATATGAAAGGCCACAGTAATTGTAAACATAAAACTCCAAAATCTTCATTTTTCACAGAAGTTTCTACTCTTTAACGTGCACTGTTAAATGCCAAAATATTTAAACAAGGATGGAACAGAGTTACAAATATTAAACAAAGTATTTATAACTGTCACAATATCAATTAGCTTTCATATAGTGTGACAGCATTGATAAAGTGTAATGTGAGAGAAAGGTTGTTTGAATTGTTTAATTTACCTGAATGTAAGAATTTCCAAATCGTAAGTGTATTTGTGTTTACATCGGAGGCCAGGTGAGGGAGGTGAACAAGGATGAATGGAGAGTTCAGCTGACAATAGCAAGGTGACGTATCAGACTAGACTTTACTAATTTACGTCATCAATGCACCAGTTTCTGCCTCAGTTCATACTCGTGGTTTTGGCTGCATTAAATATTCCTTCACCATCATTTATTTTTCATTCAGCCTATTTCAGGTACAGAGATTCCTGGCGGGGGCAGGAACTCAGTGAGTCACTGAAGACAGACACAAAATGCTGTAGTAACTCAGCGGGTCAGACAGCATCTCTGGAAAAAAGGAACAGGCGACGTTTCGGGTTGAGACTCTTCTTCAGACAGGGTCAGGGGCAAGGGAAACATAGAAACATAGAAAATAGGTGCAGGAGGAGGCCATTCGGCCCTTTGAGCCAGCGCCGCCATTCAATATGATCATGGCTGATCGTCCGCTATCAATAACCCGTGCCTGCCTTCTTCCCATATCCCTTGACTCCACTAGCCCCTAGAGCTCTATCCAACTCTCTCTTAAATCCATCCAGTGATTTGGCCTCCACTGCCCTCTGTGGCAGGGAATTCCATAAATTCACAACTCTCTGTGAGATATAGACAAATGATGTTGAGAAATATAGAACAAATGAAAGATATGCAAAAAAGTAATGATAATAAAGGAAGCAGGCCATTGTTAGCTGTTTGTTGGGTGAGAATGGGTACAGGCAATAACAAGACCACTTTGAAGCTGCTACAACTTGGGTAGAGGAGGGATGGAGAGCGAGGGAATGCAGGGGTCACTTCACTGAAGGTGCAGTGTTTCCTGGGTCCTCGTGACAGTGCCTCGGGATACAGCCATGTATTGATGACCCAGTGTGTGTGCACGCAAACCAGACTGGTTTCTTTAGAACTAGCACTATGGTGCTACATCTTCCAAGGAATTAATCCAGCAATGGACCAACTCCTGTCAAAATGAACCCACATATGCATCTTACGACATTTTTAATGACTGGTGATAGGTCAGTGTGGGAAGAAGTGTCACCTTCAGTGAACATTAACATTGTTGAGTAACCCGCTGTCTACAGATGTACGCTTGTCCTGAGACTACTTAGTGTACTATTTACAAATTAAAACTGCGCATTTTATTTAGGTTATCTCAATTATGTTCAAACCTAAATAAAATTAGCACATTGATTTCTTAAAATTCCAGTGTGTACGGCAGTCAAAAAAGCATCTGGAAAACATCAGTCTGTGAAGGTTCAATCGGCAGCCAATCTGAAGCAAATGTTGAATCCAAGGGTTCCCTGTGCAACTCAAGCCAAGTAACAATGTGTGCCAGCATCATTGTTTCATAGAAATCCCTAGTTTCCATTGTTATTTTAACATATTTCATTTGTAAACGATTGTACGGATCCACCACCGATTTGCTGGCAATTGGTGGTCCGGCACCTCCTTTAATCCGGACAAAATTACGAGAATGCACTTGAAATCCCCACCGGAAGTCCCTTCGAAAATGTGGCACCTGGTCAGGTAAGGTGGCCGATCTTGACCTCATCGAGACTCACACGCCGATCGGCGGGTCGTATGCACACCCTGGCCGGAGCCGGCAGATCCGCTCCTCTTGCCGACCTGTGAGGCCGACTTTGTGGGCCTGTATCTCTGGTCCCGGGGCCTAGGCAGACTGTTCAACTCCTCTGAGAAGCTGTGATTTCTGTTGGTTCAAGCAAAACGGATAATCCAACAAGGCTCTGGAACCAAGAGCCGGAAACTCGGTGGTGCAACTGTAGGTGGAAAATGCCAATTGCTATTCTAAGATTAACCTTTAATATGATGAATTTAAAAGAACAAAAATAAATCAAGTCTTGTTTAAAGAAGGTTCGATTTCAGGTACATTATTTTATCAAGGTGGGCACAAAGAAGGCACACAAGCAGCAAAACAGGGCAGTTGACACAAACTCCAACATATTTCCAGCTCGGGTAGGCTGTCGATGGCAATTTGAACAAGAGAAATGCATAAAAAGGATCAGGCGGTCCTGCCCTATCTTGGCGTTTTCTTTGTTATGCAGTTGGTGTTTTTTTCATCAATTTTCATCATTAAGCTGCAATGACTGTCTATGAGATTTATGAAGTGTGCTCAATTCTCTGTCAATCCAGTATGATCAGACCTTACTAATCATTTACATGGAATACAGGTTATTCTTGAAAAAAGGCAAAGGAAATTCCCAAGCTAGACAAAAATGCTGGAGAAACTCAGCTGGTGAGGCAGCATCTATGGAGCGAAGGAAATAGGCAACGTTTTGGGTCGAGACCCTTCTTCATAGAAACATAGAAACATAGAAATTAGGTGCAGGAGTAGGCCATTCGGCCCTTTGAGCCTGCACCGCCATTCAATATGATCATGGCTGATCATCCAACTCAGTATCCCGTACCTACCTTCTCTCCATACCCTCTGATCCCCTTAGCCACAAGGGCCACATCTAACTCCCTCTTAAATATAGCCAATGAACTGGCCTCAACTACCCTCTGTGGCAGAGAGTTCCAGAGACCCACCACTCTCTGTGTGAAAAAAGTCCTTCTCATCTCGGTCCTAAAGGATTTCCCCCTTATCCTTAAGTTGTGACCCCTTGTCCTGGACCTCCCCAACATCGGGAACAATCTTCCTGCATCTAGCCTGTCCAACCCCTTAAGAATTTTGTAAGTTTCTATAAGATCCCCTCTCAATCTCCTAAATTCTAGAGAGTATAAACCGAGTCTATGCAGTCTTTGTTCATAAGATAGTCCTGACATCCCAGGAATCAGTCTGGTGAACCTTCTCTGCACTCCCTCTATGGCAATAATGTCCTTCCTCAGATTTGGAGACCAGAACTGTACGCAATACTCCAGGTGTGGTCTCACCAAGACCCTATACAACTGAAGTAGAACCTCCCTGCTCCTATACTTAAATCCTTTTGCTATGAAAGCTAACATACCATTCGTTTTCTTCACTGCCTGCTGCACCTGCATGCCTACTTTCAATGACTGGTGTACCATGACACCCAGGTCGCGCTGCATCTCCCCTTTTCCTAATCGGCCTCCATTTAGATAATAGTCTGTTTTCCTATTTTTGCCACCAAAGTGGATAACCTCACATTTATCCACATTATACTGCATCTGCCAAACATTTGCCCACTCACCCAGCCTATCCAAGTCACCTTGCAGTTTCCTAGCATCCTCCTCAAAGCTAACACTGCCCCCCAGTTTAGTGTCATCCGCAAACTTGGAGATATTGCCTTTAATTCCCTCATCCAGATCATTAATGTATATTGTAAATAGCTGGGGTCCCAGCACCGAGCCTTGCGGTACCCCACTAGTCACTGCCTGCCATAATCATGGTTGATTTCCAACCTAACTGGCTATCACCTTGGCATCCACATCAGCTGGAGCTATTGTTTCTAACCTGAGTTTTTCTAAACAGACACCTACTTGAAGACTTTCTACAGTTTAATTGTAACAGACCTTTTACTAATAGAGGCCGCCAGGTTGTCCATTAAACATATGGAAGGAGAACCAAAGGACAAAGGGAAGCATTTTGAAGTTCAGAAACCAATCTCCATAGTAATGAGATACAGTGTCAACTGCAATTGAAGTAGGAAAGACAATTAAACTCCATGTCGACAGACCATTATGAAATGTGGCATGAGTGGCTGAAGAAAGGACCATGCTTGTAAAATCAGCAAGAACTGTTAGAGTCAATCAAATCTGAACTGCCACAGATTATTACCAAGAAGATGAGGTGTACTGTGGCAGAGAAACCTAGATAAAAAGATAATCTTTGTCAGCGCCCAATTTTAATGGTGGTTAGGTAGCGATCCACCTGCATTTTTCACATTTCACAACCAGATCCAAGAAGCTGCACTTGATCACCTTCTACACTGCATTGGTTCAGAAGCAAATACATTCAGTCATTCCAAATTACAGGGAAAACACACCTCCCAGATCCACCCGTAGAATTCATACCACATAAGCACTGATGCAACGACATGTATGTATATGACATCTGAAGTCATTTCTACTTAAACTTCCCTCCCCTCCACCCTTCCCCCTTCCCCTTTCCCTCCACCCTCGTTGTTTTACCAGTTTCACAGTTCTCCACATTGTTTCCCTCTTGAGATCACACCTTCCCTCGCCAACAATAGATCTACCAAGCAACGCCCTGCCTGAGGTCATTTGTGGCCGCCCCTGATCTTTTCTCGCCTCTAGATTTTCACCACTTTCAATCTGAAGAAGGGTTTCGACCAGAAATGTCACCCATTCCTTCTCACCTTCGCTGCCTGTCCCGCTGAGTTACTCCAGCATTTTGTGTCTACCTGGGGAAATTATTTAACTGATTGATTGAAAGATTCCACGATATGGAAGCAGGCCCTTCGAACGACCAATCATAGATCACCCGTTCACACTAGTTTACATGATCCCACTTTCTCATCCACTCCCTACACATTAGGGACAATTTACAGGGGCCAATTAACCTACAAACCCACATGTCTTTGGGATGTAGGAAGAAACCAGTGCACCCGGAGGAAACCCATGTGGCCACAGGATGAAAGTGTGAACTCCACACAGTTAGCACCCAAGATCCGGATCGAACCTGGGTTCCTGATGCATGAACTCTACCACTTGCACCACTGTGTGCCGAAAGTGAATATAATCACACTGAGGTACACATAAACATTTTAAACCTTAATTGTCACATTGTCATAGTTTCAGATAATCTCTCCCAGTGATATTACGGCGCCTCATCATCACAAGAATCACTTTCATGGACAAGGCAGGGCAGCATCATCTACATCCCAAAATAGATATGAAGGGAAAGCATACAGGTCATTCATGCCATTTCTCAGGAAGATTGCCTGAAGATTCTCAGGAAAACTGTGCAATTTCTGAATATTTCTTAATTATTGGTCAACCTTGTTTGAATTTTAAGAGTTGGATATTTAAACAAAATATTTTCTGTGCCCTCATTGCTTTACTGATAGCCTATACAAAATAGGGGAATTGGACTGAAAATTCACCATAGAAAGGATGAAATATATTGTTATATGTTCCAGCACCTTCACTTTGTTTTCATCAAGTGGTGGTACAGAGGGCTTTTACTTCTTGTCGGATATCCTTAACCCCCAAGAATGGAAAATCGTGCACCGAATTCTCTGACAAGGTCCCAGTGGAGAGATCTTTGTGCTGGAAATGCACAAGGGAGATGACGCAGCACCATCTCCACAGAAACTGGAAACCAAGTAAATTGGACAAGCAATTGTCTATTTCCTCCACCAAATAAAATGAAAAATCACCACTTAAGCAGCACAAGGGAGTGTAAGCTGGAGTGAGGAATTCAATATCACATCAGTTGGAGTGAAAAGAAAGAGTAAGAACAGGTTAAAAGGGTTTAAAGGAAAAGAAAGTGGTTAAAATTAATATAAAAGTGAGATTCTGCATAAGTAATAGTTAATTTTCAGAGCCTATCTGGTTAAATGATAATAATTGACACTTATGAAATGAGCAGATTTTCTTTTCATAGCCTATCTACCGAACAGCTACAGGGACCATACAATGCTCAGTGCATTTGAATAGGGAGCTGGGAGATTGGATGCTGCTACCTGTATTTGCATAGCTAACAATAAAGCAGACAGGAAGTTATTGATTTCCACATTTAATCACATTTCTACACCCACCATAAATTGCAGTGGCATTTGCACATAAGAAACAGATTATCCCCGACATTATTCTGACAGACATTCTGTGCCAGGATTACAATTTTATTTCTATCCCACTTAACAAGCAAAAAAATTAAAGATCTTGTCTTCGAAATCTGAGGGCTTCACACTCTGGTTAATCCTTGCACCAATCTTTATTCAACCCGTGGGTATTCACTTGAAACTGCAACACATAAAGGTAGCAGTGATGTTGGAGATGAAGAGACATGGACAGTGATTGGTCTGCACAGATACAGGAAATTAAAGTGAAGACAGACTATCTCAAGGATATTCACTTCTTGCTGGTCTGCAAATTCTTTATTTCATTTCAGGGGCTGGAATTTGAATCACATTCTCTCCATTAAACCTTGGAAACGATTTGTTTTGTTGTTAACCACATGGCTTTAAAATATGAGATTAAATTTGTTTTAATCCATCACGACAACACTTGCAGCTCTTTTGTCCTGTTCCAAGGTGATTGTAACAATCCAATTTTAAAAGTGATGGTGAGATGAGTTTGGAAAGGTGAGCAAATGTTAATCACAATATAAACTAGGTCATTTTATTCAGTACTGTCTATTCACTCCATTGACTTACATTGTTAGTTCTTTAATTGTACAATCTATCACCCATTTTGCAAAATGAGAAACTGCTGGAATTCTCTAGGCGATTAAAATTCTATCAAAATCTGTTGGTATTTCAGCTGGTTAGATTGGACGCAGTTAAGAAGCTGTAGCTAGTCATTTCTTATTTCCTAACCAACATGAATCATCACTCCCTCAGGATGCCAGTGAGTTTTACACACAGCTGAAATATCTGCATTACAAGCAGCAGGCACAGTGTGATTTTTCATCCATCCAGTGCAAAAAAACCCAAACACCAGGTGGGCCCACAACATGGTCGTAGTTCCATCAGAGACACTCTCTGATCTTCCTGAATCTACAAGTGTTTGGAGAATGAGCCAAGGTGCAGAAAACCCCCTTGAAGCCAAAGACACAAACCATCAATTTCCAGTTATTTATTCTCTCCTTATACTGTTACCAACAGACAAAGACACTTCATAGAAAGAACACGCTGGGCATTTTTAAAGATCATGTTTTGTGGCCAGTACTATAATATTTTATTTATTCTGAACTTTAAGATCTACCCTTGTCAGTGTGTCTCAGCCACAATCCAGCTGTTCACAAAACTCTACAAAGTCACATCTCAGGGACAATCCGGAATGCTTTCGATGGACAATTTGGAGAGACTCACAAAGCGGATGATCAGATTATGGTGGCAGAGGTGGGGCAGAAAATGCTGACCCATAGGAGTAACGTTTAGTATGACACAATTGTTACTTTATTCTTAGAATAAAGGGGAGGTCATTTAAGACTGTGGTGAGAAAAAACCTTTTTACCCAGAGAGTCGTGAATTTTTTAATTCCCTGCCACAGAGGGCAGTGGAGGCCAGATCACTGGATGGATTTAAGAGAGAGAGTTGTATAGAGCTCTAGGGGCTAGTGGAGTCAAGGGATATGGGGAGAAGGCAGGCATGGGTTATTGATAGCGGACGATCAGCCATGATCACAATGAATGGCGGTGCTGGCTCGAAGGGCCGAAAGGCCTCCTCCTGCACCTATTTTCTATGTTTCTATGTTACAAAAGGTCACCGATCTGAAAGCTTACCTCTTGTGCCTGATCTGCTGAGTATAAGTGAGTTTGGTATTCCGTCTGCACATGCCCAGGTCATAGGTCACTCGAGATAAACATTCTCAGCAGCCGAGCTGTGGCATGTATACAGACCTGCGTTTAATCCGTATTCAGGATCAAACTGGGTCTCTGGCACTGTAAGCTGTTGAATTGCTACTGGAGTTAGCGACACTAGTTCTCCCTTCTCCACTGGTCCATGCAGAAATCTCAACAGTGACAATCTAATGAATCACGGTCCGGTCCCCTCAGCCTGGGTGTATAGGTTCCATTCTCACTTGGGCTGCCGTCCCGGGTTTAATAGGGTTATTATACATTGGCGGACCACTCACCCCTCTCCTGCATAACCCCAGTAGGCAGATTTGTGAGTGGAGTCTCACTACCATTCCCGTCCCCTCCCGAGTGTCCCATCCCTATCCGGGGGCGGCCTGTGATGTCCGGGATAACCTGGGACTGATGGGACGCTGACCCGGAACACTGGCGGCCCCAGGCCTACAGCCAGCGTGGAGAAGAAGCGCTAACTCCAGCTCAACTCTGCTCCAACTCCTGAGGAACCCGTTCCCTGATGGGCCGGGGACAGTCAGCTGCACCTCTCGCCTTATCCAGTGGCTGGTACCTCCTCGGTGCCATCGAAAGCCGAGCACCAGTCATCAACAGGGATACACACAAAATGCTGCAGTAACTCAACGGGTCAGGCAACATCTCTGGAGAGGGTCTCGACCCGAAACATCACCTATTCCTTTTCTCCAAAGATGCTGCCTGTCCCGCTGAATTACTCCAGTACGTTGTGTCTATCTTTGGTGTAAACCAGGATCTGCAGTTCCTTCCTACACAGTAATTATCGATTACCCAATTAAATGTTGATTAAACTTGAGGGAGAGAGAACAAATGTTCTCCAACACCGCAGAGGGTGGGTTTGTGAAGCGAGATAGAAATAAGATCAAATTCATGTTCATAAAAGAGCGACGCCTGTCCGTGGTTAAAGGCGAGGCGGCGGGGAAAGAGATGGGGAGAGAGATGGGGAGAGAGATGGGAGCGATGGGGAGATGGAAGGGAGAGAGAGATGGGGAAAGATGGGGAAAGATGGGGAGAAGGAAGGGAGAGAGATGGGGAGAGAGATGGGGAGAGAGATGGGAGCGATGGGGAGATGGAAGGGAGAGAGAGATGGGGAGAGAGATGGGGAGAGAGGAACTCGCTATCGCGGCTTCACTGCAGTTCCCGGACACCCCGCCTCCGCAAGAACTCCCCGGCATGAGGACAATCCCTCCACCCCCCCCCCCCCCCCCCCCCATCCTCTTTAAGATCACCCCTCAGAATCCTGTGCTACAATTAATAAAGTCCTAGCCTGCCCAACCTCTCCCTAGAGCTCAGGTTCTCAAGCCTTAGCAACATCCTTATAAATCTTCTCTGCACTCTTTCCACCCTTAACAACTTCCTTGCTGTAGCATGGTAACCAAGATCGAACACAATACTTAAGTGAGGCCTCACCACTTGCCCAGATCATTAAGTCATAGAGTCTTACAGCATGGAAACAGGCCCTTCAGCCCAACTTGCCCACACCGGCCAACATGTCCTACACTAGTCCCACCTGCCCACATTTGGCCCATATCCTTCTAATCCTGTCCTAATTATGTACCTGTCTAAATGTTTCTTAAACTTTGCAATAGTCCCTGCCTCAACTCCCTCCTCCGGCAATTCATTCCACCACCCTTTGTGTGAAAAAGTTACCCCTTGGATTCCTATTAAATATTTTCCCCTTCACCTTAAACCCATGTCCTCTGGTCCTCGATTTCCCAACACTGGGCAAGAAATTTCTGTGCATCGATTCCTCTCATAATTTTGTACACCTCTATAAGATCTCCCCTCATCCTCCTGCGCTCCATGGAATAGAGAACCAGCCTACTCAACCTCTCCCTATACCTCACACCCTCTAGTCATGGCAACATCCTCGTAAATCTTTTCTGACCCTTTTCAAGCTTGACAATATCTTTCCTTTAACATGGTGCCCAGAACTGAACACAATATTCTAAATGCGGTCTCACCAATGTCTTATACTACTGCAACCTGACCTCCCAACTTTTATACTCAATACTCTGACTGATGAAGGCCAAAGTGCCAAAAGCCTTTTTGACCTCCTTATCTACCTGTGACTCGACCTTCAAGGAACCATGCATCTGTACTCCTAGATCCCTCTACTCTACAACACTACCCAGAGCCTACCATTTATGGTGTAGGTCCTGCCCTTGTTTGATGTCCCAAAATGTAACACCTCACACTTTTCTGTATTAAATTCCATCAACTATTCCTCCGCCCACCCACCTCCGATCCACATCCTGCTGCCATCTTTCACAACCATCTTCACTATCTGCAAAACCACTAACTTTTGTATCATCAGCAAACTTGCTAATCTTGCCCTGCGTGTTCTCATCTAATTGCATGATGTCATGCATTTAAAAGAAAATTATATTTTTGGGAAAGATTGGTCATGTTGTCGTGCGCAACAGTTTTGTGCATGGCCAATGATATAAGTTTCAAAATTTAATTGTATGTCCTGGTAACTTTGGGTACGTTTCATGAACTTTTATGCTGCATGCATGGAGATCTTGCCCTCCGACTGACAAGGGGTCATTTTGTTCAGCTTCAGCAGGGTTGGTGCTGAATTTAAGAACTTGGAACCAGGACAGGCGGTGCCAGCCTGCATAGCCATTTAATAGGGTAGTAGTTAATCCAAATTTCACCTCAGTTCCACTTTCCTGCCTTCCCCATAACCCTCTATTTCCCTCTCACCCAAAATTCTGCCTTTGTCTTGAACATTCAATGATTGGACTCCACTGCGGACAGGGACACTTCCTTCCAGTGTCTGGCCGTGGCTTTTGGAGTAACAACTTGAGTCATGGGTTAGATATTCAAGTCCCACTTCAGGGACTGTGGGAAAAAATAAATGGTGCAGCACCAAGATAGTGTTGCACTTTCCAACATATTGACATTTGGATCTGATTAATCTGAGGTCCTAATTGTCTCTTGTGTGGATGTAAAGGATCCCACATCACTGTGGTAAAACATTAACAGGGGAGTTATCCTCTGTGCCCTGCCCAATAAGTGTAGATCAATTGTTATCATTATGTTTGCAGGCATCTGCTGCTTGCAAATTGGATGCCATGTTCCAACAAATTAGTTCCTTAGAAAGTATTTATTTGGCTGCAAAGTGTTTGAGATTATGAGAGGTGCCATGCGAATGCAAGCATGTCTGCCACACTGGAAGGCTAGCCATTATGCCAACCTTCCTCAAGTACTGATGATGATGAGACCGTAGCAAACAATTGGAGATGTCTGAAATTGTAATCATGTATTGTATTTCTCTGACTGGTTAGGATGCAACAAAAGCTTTTCACTATACCTTGGTCCACGTGACAACAAAATAAACTGAAACTGGCTCACTCTACCAAAGCATCCAACCTGCCTGTTTAATCAGTGCTTATTCATGACAATAACAGCATTTACTGCAGAGCCCTATAGCTGACAGTGCCACACCTTCATGATAGTGCAGGCAAAGGTAGTATGGTTGATAGTGGAGGCCCACCTCAATCTCAATTCGAGTTATTCGAGCACGTTGTGTCATTCTGACATCCAGCAGTAAGCTTCCTCACTGCACCCAACTCTGATGGAGCACGTCAGATGTTATTCCACGCAAAATATCCACCAAGAAGAAATTCCAACAAACACTTGCCACATACTCTAATCGTTTCTAAGGAATTAAGTGTACCCATCATTATTTGAACTGCATATTCACAGTATATTAAAACTGTAACAGAAGGTGCATCGTGCACCAGGATCACATGACACAGGCTTTAGAGTCAAGAGTGTTTTATTGTCATATGACTAGAAACAGAGCAGTGAAATTCCTACTTGCAGCAGCACAACAGATATGGAAACACAATATTCTGTAAACACTATAATATACAACAAAAAAGATGAGACACTTCACTGAAGAAAGCATCTTCGAAAGACTATCTCTGGAAGATGACCCTTGTTCCTGTATTAATGGATTTTCATTGTACTCTGTGTTCAGCTCCTCCTCCTGATCTAATGTTCACTCTCCCAGCTGTCAGTCCTGCAACCCACCAATGCTGTCGACAGCTCAGGGTGAACAATCAAAGTGCTAATAGGGTGCATTGTGTTGTCATCTGGATTTGGAAGGAGGTTTCTGAAACATGTAGCAGCAAATAATAAAGTGCTTTTAATTGATTCTTGAGAAATAAATAAATCATATTTTTTATCTCCTCACTCTAGACAAATACATAAATAAATTAGATGCACTACCGTTTTTAAGTATACATCTTGCTGTCTCACGTTGCGTTCTGTAAATGTAGCACTTTTTAAGTAAATAGAAGCATTTCTCCATTCGTCTAAGAGAAAGTCGAAAGTCAAGAGTGGTTAATTCTCAAATGCCAGGAACAGGATAGTGAGATTCTCATTTGTTGCAGTTTTACAGGCTCATTGATGAGACAACACACAAAATTATTATTCAATAGCAAAATAAAATATCAGTAATGGTAGGTAACACGACCGTGACAGTGCGAACAAACCAAAGTGCGCAGTGCAACCTGAACAAAGTCCTTGGTAGTTCATTGCCAAGGTAGGGTTCTGGTCAGGGTTGTGCAAGATAGTTCAAGAGCCTGACGCTTGATGTAGAGAAGCTGTTTCCTGAACCTGGAGGTAACGATTCTCAGGGTTCTGTACCTTCTTCCTCGCAGTAGCTGAGAGATGAGAGTGTGGCCAGGATAGTGGATCTAGACACCAAGTTCTTGACCTGTTGTCCAATTACAGTTTGGTTTGCAGCAGTATAATCAATCCCAGACTAAACTTTGTCCTCCACCAAACTATAAAGCCCCGTGATTTTCATGTGGAAAATTGGCGATGGTAAATATAATAGACAATAGACAATAGGTGCAGCAGTACGCCATTCGGCCCTTCGAGCTAGCACCGCCATTCAATGTGATCATGGCTGATCATCCCCAATCAGTACCCCGTTCCTGTCTTCTCCCCAAATCCCCTGACTCCATTGTTTTTAAGAGCCCTATGTAGCTCTCTCTTGAAAGCATCCAGAGAACCCGCCTCCACCGCCCTCTGAGGCAGAGAATTCCACAGACTCACCACTCTCTGTGAGAAAAAGTGTTTCCTCGTCTCCATTCTAAATGGCTTACTCCTTATTCTTAATCCAGGTCATTCACATCAGTGTCATCCAAAAATTTAAACAATGTTTCTGAAAATGCTCTCTCTGCTGAAACGACAAGGACTGGAAAAATTCCCTTTCATTTTCAATTAACGTACATTCATTTAAAACATATGCATGAGAGGTGGCCAGGATAGTGAGAGTCTTTGATGATATTAGTGGCCTTTTTGACTCCCCCTCTCATGCCATTGCCTATGGGAATCAGGTACTTGTTCTCCTTTGCAAGATTGTGCTTGCAAGTTAGAGCAACATTTAAAGCAACAGAAAGCAGGCATACATGGGTCTTTTTCCAGTTGGCAAGATCTAATGAGGAGTGTGATGGGGATTGGTGCTGGGGCCTCAACAAAGTAGACTTTATATACATGGCTTGAACTAAGGCAACAAATATGCCATTTCTAAAGGGCCTGTCTCACGGTGCGAGTTGACCCACGAGGTACCCCGTGTGAAAGACTCGTGGTTGTGTACGACACTCCAAGTTTATGAACAAGAGTTTAACCAAGTTCCCACGGGTATGACTTAGTTTGCCGTTTATGCGATGTTCCAAGTTCCTCTCCCGAGTTACCAAGTTCCTCTCTCGGGTTACTCTTGAGCCAACCGTAAATGAAAGCCTGTTTTAAAAGTATCAAATAGAGGAGCTGGACAGACTATATTCTGATTCAGTATTGAAGGTTATTCAATTTCAGAACTTAAAAATGCTAGGCAGGATCTCGGCCCCGCACTCGCTGCCATTGTGCAGCAAGGAGGAGGAGGTGGTGGCGAAGCAACAGTTTAAAAAGAAGACAACTCCATCCTGCGGCTTTGAGTTAAAAATAGAATTCAGCACTGCCGCGTCTATTGATGTGACCTACAAAGGTAAAATGCGCACCGTCCAGTGCCAGAGCTAGGCTGGGATCATTCTCTGCTCTCATCTCTCTCTTTCTGTGTGTGCATTAGCAGGGGGAAGAGCGGTCTACCTCGCTGGGGCACAAGACCTCTGCCACCTGCCCCTTGCAGCCATCAACTTGTTTGTTCCTTTAATGCGCCTCATCTGCCCTGCTCCCATCCCAGCGCTGCCCCAGCTCTCTGCCCCATTCTCTTGGAAATGTCGTGTCCACTGCTGTAATGAGGAGGGGTCCGGCTGGCTGGCTTGGTGGGTGGGTGGGTGAGCAGGGAGGAGGAGTGGGTACAAACCACCGAAGCCATTCTCAAACGTCAGGCAGAGCCGTGTAGAACTCACTTTTCTCACTGCTTCATATATGTGGGAATTCCCTCAGTATGGTCACTCAGCGGGCAGGCAGCATCTCTGGAGAGAAGGAATTAGTGATGGGATGACGTTTCAAATTTAAATCATGGGCAAACCATCTTGCCCCAGGCTGCTTTACATTATTTATTGTGTTGAGTTGTTTGTGAGGCTGGGACTTCTCTGAGGGTCGCCACCTTATATGCGTGTGCCTTAGATCCTGTAAACTGGCCTCATGGCAGGAAGGTCGAGGGGGAGGTCCCTGACAAAGCACAGCCCAAGAGGATGACCTCAGTGGAACTGGCCGAGGATGGTGTTTGGCCGGCAGCTGAGAAGGTGGAAGAAGGCTGCAGCAGGGAGAGACTTGGAACCGTGGTGGAGCCCATATCATTGGACTCGGGACTATCAGTGAGTGTTGTTCGAAAAGCGTTACCAATCTCTTTTGTTGAAGATGGTCATTGCCTGATAATAGAATTACAAACAGCACAGAACCACCCCTTCACATCCTTTTTACCCCTCCGCACTAATCGCATTTGCTCAAATTAGGTCCTTATCCTTTCCCTGCCTTGTCTATTTAAATACTTTAGACAATACAGCGCGGAAACAGGCCCTTTAGCCCACCGGGTCTGTGCCGACCAACGACCCTTGCACATTAACACCATCTTACCCACACTAGGGACAACTTGTACAAGCCAATTAACCTGCAAACCTGAACATCTTTGGAGTGTGGGAGGAAGCCGAAGATCTCGGAGAAAACCCACGCAGGTCACGAGGAGACATACACACAAAGTCATTCACATTAAGATCCTTTTTATTTTGACGCTCGTTTTTTGAGCTGATGAAACTGCAATGTTACAGTTCAATCACAATCACGGGAAGCACAGAACACATTGTGAGCTTTCCAAACCTTGCTGCAACAAACAATGTGAAATCAAGAGGGCAATACAGAGAGTGACAGTAATAATTCCAATCAGCACAATCTAAATCAAGACAGGATCAGGCTCCACACAGGGACTTTCCCACAGTCTGTGTCTGCCCATCACCACCACCCCCGTGCCCCTGACGCTTTCTTGTCTACCTGTGTGTGTCAGAGAGATGGCACCACTCTGTACTGCTGCACCTTTCAACCGTGATGCCCAACTGTTCCCGGTGGGATTTGAGGAAGGGCTCCAGCAGAATGGACGAGGAGGGGATTCAGGTTAAAGAGGGCGGACTTGTCTGTTCTGAGCAGTCCCTGGGCTTCAGTCAAGGGTCAGTGTGTGGGGCAGTGCCCTGGAGTTACATCCCTTAGACATCCACCATGGTTCCCCGCTCCCTGTCCCTCTCTCAATGTGTGACGGAGAATGGCCGCGAATATCACTGATTTCACATCCAATCCTGTAAAATGTGCAGAACTAAGATTGTCATATGCCACTTTAAAGTTGGAGCTTTACCATCTGAGATGGAGCACTAGGACGCAGCAGAAATTTGGAAACGTCACCCCATCACCCATTCCTTCTCTCCAGAGATACTGCTTGTCCCGCTGAGATAAAGAGTTCCCACGGTAAACTCACGAATCACTAAGGTAAACGCACGGGCCACTACGTTATTACAACGAGTTTAAATGTTTCCATTTTTAACTTGAACAGTAAATTTGACTTGTGGAAAATATCAAACGTGTTTGATTTTTTTCCACGAGTTAACAAGTTTCACGGCTACCTGCCGTTAGCGCCACGAGTCGATAAGTTGCTCGCGCGAGTTCCGACGTTCCCGGTACGTTGATTGTACGTGATCACCATGAGTGAAAACTCGGGGTCACTCGTGGGCCAACTCGCACCGTGAGACAGGTGTTTAAGTTTGCTGATAATACAACGATGAATAGGAAAGTATGTGTGGAAGAGGATACATTTTGTGGAAGAGGATTCAAAGGAGCTACAAAGGGATATAAAGGGACATATATGGAAGCAGTCTTTAAATATTTTTAAAGCATAAGTTGATATATCTGTGATAAGCAAGGGAGGGAAAAGATCTCAAGAGTCGGCAGCATTGCAGATAAAACGTTACAATCAGATCACCCACACAGGCTCAAGGGACCAAGGGCTTAACCATTACTCCAAACTCGAAGGTCCATCAACTAGGACACAAAGGCTTGGTTTAACCCATGTACGATTTTTATTCAAATTTTAAACTGTAAAAACAACTTTGATTATCAAGTTGAAAATAAAGAAACTGCAACTGGCCAGCCAGTCATGGTCCACGACTAATATCTCCCCGGAGCTGCTTTAGTAGCTAGTGAGTGATGAGACTTTAAAGAAATCTGTCGGCATGATCAGAGTCGTAGAGTCATAAAGCACAAAACAGGCACTTTGGCCTAACACTCCCATACCGAGCAAGATGTTCCATCTAGGCTAGTTTTGTTTGCCCCTTATCCCTCTGAATCTTTCCTATCATGAAGCTTCAGGCATATAACCTTTCAATCTATGTATGATATCATATAAGGATCTCACCAGTACTTTTTGTACATATAAATCCAGAAACTAAAAATGAATAATGAACCTGAATTATGTCTTGGATGCATATGAACACTACAGTGTGGCCTACTCTGAGAAATACACTAATTGCCTTTTTGGCATTGAATAATTAGAGAAATGAATAATTGACCCAAATTAAACCCATCATCCTGCATTCTGCTCTGGCACCTACTGCTGAATCAGGAGGATGGTTTGTTAAAAACCGAGCGATTGACCTGAAAAACTTAATGATCATCATTGTATCCAGACACCAAGTTCTGGACATGTTGTTCAATCACAGATTGGTTTGCAGCAGTATGATCAATCCCTAAACTTTGTCCTCCACCAAACTATAAAGCCCCTTGATTTTCATGTGGAAAATTTGGCGATGGTAAATACAGGTCATCCACATCAGTGTCATCCCAAAATTCAAACAATGTTTCTGAAAATGTTTTCTCTGCTGAAACGACAAGGACTGGAAAAATTCCCTTTCATTTTCAATTAACATACATTAATTTAAAACATCTGCATACAAGGAGAGCAAATAACATTTCAAGAAATGGATAGATAGGAGTCCAAAATCAAAATGCGCCTTTGTTGAGCATGAGTTTTTCAAAGATGTACTGCCACTGATGTCTGTGGTGGCTTATCAGGTTCCAACATGCTGCTGCAGCTTACTCATCTTTTTCAATAGGAATAAGCTGTGTTGGAGTTAATGGAAAGACCTACTTGAGACATCATTCTAAGAGTGCTGGTACAAAGAAATGCTGAGTGCTCAAAAAACCAACGCAGTTTAAAATGTATGAATATTTCCACATGGGAATGCATCCAAATTAATTATAATCAATCACTAATAAGAAGAAAGAAACTTAAGTTGGATGGTTGCCATGGTGGAACTGCTTCTCATATGCACATAACATTGAGGGCACTATCTTTAATTCTAAATTCGTACGAGCAAGCTAGTTTATAATCTTTTTAAATCACATTTATCCTTAATTTTGCTTCATTTTACAAAGCAAGATTCCTGTACAATGGAATTCATCATTTCCAGAAGTATTTCGATGCAACACCATTATTGACTTACATATCCCTTGAAATAAAATAATTAAGGATACATTTAATAATTGTTTTTAAATTGTAAGCAAAATTATGCATTTTAAATATATTCATTTCGCACTCCATCTATATATCTTCAGACTTTAAATCCATGGGTAAATCCCAGTTTTTCAACATATTCTGTTCACATAATTGTAGGTCACAGTAATAAAACTAAGGGCTAATAGTGAGCAACCAGGCATTCAAAGTATAGAGACGAATTGTAGTGGAAACTAGTAGAGGCAACAGTAGAGTCAATAATAGAGACAGTAGCAGAGACTAGTATAGATAATGTAGAAACAATAGCAGATCACATTGAGAAACTATGGGTTAATAGAGAATAACCAAACATTCAAAGTAGAGACAAATTCACACAAGATTATTTATACAATTATTTAAATACAAGTTGAAATCAAAACATTTTAATAGATTTTTTTTTTTCAGGAAGAAAACCATTCCTTAAATCAAATTGCTGCTTTCGAATGAGACAAGCTTATGCTCTTTTACAAACTCATTTAGTCTAATGCTCTGTAGCTCACGACGCAAGCATTGCATCATTCCTAACGCCTTTCTATTCCTGTCCCCAAAGAGATTAGAATAATGTTCAACAGGAGCCACTAGCTTCCCTCACTCAAGTAAATATCTTTTGAGCACAAAGTATATGATTGTTGACCATGGGCGGGCATCACATCTGAATACCCACTCAGTGTCCGCAGGGCAGTAGGAAGACGGTCATTTCACCTTTATTGCAAATATCATGTCACTAAAGTTTGCCTCCAGGTCAAGATGCCAGCATTGATTATAGCACTACATCTTTCATGCCTTACAAGATCACAGACACACACAAACCATTCATCTTTTCTTACGGTCAGCAGGGTTAATGTGCAGATGTTCTCCATTGCTTGTTCAGATATTATTATCCATATTTTGCAGTTTAACAGCATTCTATTCGGATGTTGATTTAAATAAAACAAAACAAAAAAACTGTCATCTAACATTATTCCTTAGGCCCAAAATACAATATCTTATTAAACCTCTCCTGCAGCATGTTACCACACCTGTAAATGCTCAGCAAAGGAGAGGGGCCATACAGTTGATGAAGCACGCTGAAATCATTATTGCATTTTGGTCAATGGTGTAATCTGTAGGAATCTTCAAACAAATTCATTGTTTTAGAAATTGAAGCACGACAGGAGATTATAAGCACCTCCAGATTTCTCTGGTGGATTGGTTATATTTTTCACATACTTGATTGAGTTTTTCAAAGAGGTTAAAAAGGAGATTGATGAAGGTAGGGCAGTGAAAGTTGTATAAATGGATTTTAGTAAGGCCCCTCAAGGTAGGCTGATCCATAAATTCATGAGTATTAGGTCATTTGGCCCATCAAGTCTACTCTGCCATTCAATCATGGTTAATCTATCTTTTCCTCACAACCTCATTCTCCTGCCTTCTCCCCAGGACTATTGACACCTTTACTAATCAAGAATCTGTCAATCTCTGGCTTAAATATACCCACCAACTTGGCTTTCATGGCCGACCATGGCACGAATTGCACAGATTCACCACCATCTAACTAAATAAATTGCTCCTCATCTCCTGTCTAAAGCTATGACCTTTTATTCTTAGGCTATGCCCTCTGGTCCTGGACTCTCCCACTAATGGAAACAACCTCTCCACATCCACTCTATCCAGGCCTTTCACTATTCAGTAAGTTTCAATGAGGTTCCCCCTCATCCTTCTAAACTCCAGTGAATACAGGCCCAGTACCTTCAAATGCTCATCTTATGTTAACCCAAACATCCCTGGAATTATTCTTGTAAACCTCCTCTGGACCCTCTCCAATGCCAGCACATCCTTCCTCAGGTGTGGGGCCCAAAACTGCTCACAATACTCCAAATGCGGTCTGACCAGTGCCTTATAAAGCATCATCTTATCCAGAAGGTTAAAAGGTATTAGATTCATAATATTTTGTTCGTATGGATGGAGATCTGGCTTATTCATAGAAGAGAGAGTGTTATGGAAGGTTGATATTCTGCCTGGAGGTCTTGACCAGTGGAGCTCCACAGCGATCTTTGCTGGGATCTCTGCTGTTTTGTGCTATATATATATATATATATAGAAATGGCATGCTTGTAAATGTTGATAGGTTGGTGAGTATATTTGCTGATGACATCATCATTGGGGGATTACACAAAAAGCTGGAGAAACTCAGTGGGTGCAGCAGCATCTAAGTAGCGAAGGAGATAGGCGACGTTTCGGGTCGAGACACTTCTTTGGGACCCTTCTTTGCATCCTCACCCATCATTGGAGGAGTTGCAGACAGAGGATGTTCAAAGACACAGTGGGATATAGATCAGCTGCAGAAATGGGAGGTGAAATGGCAGATGGAGTTTAATCTGATCAAGTGTGAGATGTTGCACTTTGGGTGGTTGTATGGAAAGGGAATTAATACAGTTAATGGGAAGACCCTTAACAGCATTGATGTGCAGAGGGATCTTGGTGTCCAAGTTCGTAGCCCACTGAAGGTGGCAGCACAAAAAGATAAAGAGGATATGTGTCAAAGATAATATTTGTTACACATCAATTATTTGCCTAAGAGAGCATGTCTGACCACCTATGTTGTAAATAGGGTTTGCAGTCTACTGTTCTACAGTGTGAACCAAGTCTCTGGAACAGCGAGGCAGAGGGGACAGATACCTATCCAGTTGAGGCTGATCTCAAATCCTCCCAATCCACTTTTCCTCAGCATCAAATACATCCATTCTTTGAAGGTAGACAGTATTACAGGGCGGTCGCGGTGACGTGGCAGTGGAGTTGCTGCCTTACAGTGGATGCAGCGCCGGACCCAGGTTCAATCTCGGCTACGGGTTCTGTTTATATGGAGTTTGTACGTTCTCCCCGTGACGTGTGGCTTTTCTCCGAGTTCTTCGGTTTCCTCCCACACTCCAAAGATTTACAGGTTTGTAGGTTAATTGGCTTGGTAAATGTAAAAAATTGTCCCTAGTGGGTGTAGGATAGTGTTAATGTGCGGGGATCGCTGGTCGGTGCGGATCCAGTGGGCCAAAGGACCTGTGTCTGCGCTGTATCTCTAAACTAAACTAAAACATTCAATCCTATTATTTATTGCCCAGAATCATTGTATAATTGCCGATAAACATTTGGAATATTACCCATATCCTGAAAATTACCAAACTGACAAATGTAATTCGCTGCCTCTCTGACAAAGAGTTGGCCTGTGATCATTAAACAGGATTTTGCACATCACTTCCCTTCACCCTGGCAATTCCTACAATTTCTTTATCCTGTGGTAATCAGCTGTATGTATCCACAAGACACAACTGTTATGCTACTGCCAATGTTTTGTTCTTAAAATAAATTCCACTTTGATTGCTTTTTGCAGACCTGTAGATCAATTGGAGATCAGGGATCAAACAGTTTTATCTTAAATTTGACTACTACTGTCCATTAAGAGATTATTTTCCTTATTTCAGTTATCAATTAAAAGGCAGATTAATCATGGATGGTATTTGGGTCAGAGGGCAGAATAGGTTTCTATTTTCAGTGCACATAGAAATGCATGCGTGTGACAGAATTCCACCTGGACGCTGATAAGAAGCAGGTGTTAAAAGCTTCCCTTGTTCTATTTATGATGGTCTCTTTCCCTAGGGCAGACCGATTGTTGAATCTGAAGATGAACTTGGATTGTTCTCAGGAAGGAGGTGCTGGACTCTGGCAAAAGGGAAGCATGGCCATCTATCTGAGAAAAATATACAGTTATACTTCGCAGCCTTGCACACACGTGAATCTCAAGAGAAAGCCAAATAGATAATGAATGAGTACAACCTGTGTGCTTAGTTCAGTCAGATCTTTGTAAACACTTATGCAGTTTCTACACTACCCACTTAACTAGAAGGAGATGCTTCTAATTATCCTGAGCTGACAACTCAAGGAAAAACATTAAAACACAAATCTGAGAGAGAAAACTGAGAATTTCATGTAACAATGTTAATGTAGGTTCCTAAAAGCACCAAGGACTCTTTAGGTGGTAATTTTAAATGTGTTTCAATGAATATTATCTTTTGTACCCTTTCATTCAATCTGAAGAAGGGTCTTGACCTGAAACGTTACCCATTCCTTCTCTCCAGAGATGCTGCCTGTCTCGCTGAGTTACTCCAGCAATTTTGTGTTATTTTGGATTATGGATTTTGGGCAGTAGGTACATATTCCTGAAGTCTCACACCACCAGGTTCAGGAACAGCTTCTGTACTTTCGTACAGCCATCAGGTTCCTGAAGCGACCTGCACAACTCTTATCCTACCTCAGCTATGGAACACTATTGACCACCTCTTTCAGTACCCTGGGCTTGCTTTTTCTCCAATTATGTTTTTGCAACAATGTTTTTTTTTTGCAGAATTATAATTTTGATAATTAGTTTGTGCTGGTCTAAATCTATGTTCCTGTGACACTGCTGTAAACAAGATGTGTCCTTGTATCTGTACCTACTGTATTGTAGATATGACAATAAATTTGAACTCAGGAATATATATAAGAAGTAAACAAAGGAATTTAAAAATTATAACATTTGTTTGGAGAGCACATGTTTGGAATTTATCACGATTTGTTGTTGTGGAAAATTGTAGAGTTTGATCTTTTCAACTTTAAAACTTGAATTATTTTAGTTTGGAACTCTCAAAAGGAATCTATCCGGCCAAAATGCCTTCTTTACACAGGAATAAGCAAAATGTGGACAGTGGTTTGCACGTTAATTGGGCCCCAGATCTCAGGGGAAATTCTGAATAAAATTACTCATTATTCCTGTTAGAATATTTCTGTCTCACCAGAATACATGTGGAATAAGCAAGATGATTGCAAGGGCCGTACTGTTAATGAACCTTTATGAAGAGCCCTGTCCGGATGTGGTCTGAGCTGACAGAGAACTCACAACACAAAGCCACCATCAGCATTCAGTGCTCACAATGACTGAAATGAATTATAAATAGACAATAGACAATAGACAATAAGTGCAGGAGTAGGCCATTTGGCCCTTCGAGCCAGCACCGCCATTCAATGTGATCATGGCTGATCATCCGCAATCAGTCCTGCCTTCTCCCCATATCCCCTGACTCCGCTATTTTTAAGAGCCCTATCTAGCTCTCTCTTGAAAGCACCCAGAGAACCCGCCTCCACCGCAAGATACTAACTCAGCACAATGCTCAGCAAGAAAAATAGGCTCGTTGGTTTCTTGGAAGTTATTCATCTTTTGAAGATAAACAATCTGAATTTTACGATTCTTTCTAACAGCTTCTTAACATGTCTGAAGAAGGTCTTGACCAAAGCATCACACATTCCTTCTCTCCAGAGATACTGCCTGTCCCACTGAGTTTCTTCAGCTTTTGGTGTCTCTGCTCTAACGTACAATTGGGCTGGCAAATAATGCACATGAATGCAATACAAATTCCAAATGAACGTAAAAGTGGAAAGGTTTAAGAGATAGTTACACTGTCAATGACACTAACAATACATATTATAAGTCCAGAGTTAAGTCCCTGAGCCATGAACCGAAGCAGAAATGAATTGGTTATTTTAACGGCTTACTATGATTTGCTTCAATATTGTCAGACTGCATATTCTCATTTAAGTGTCACACATTAATTGTAAAGCAAACTCCCTTTAATTCAGGAGTCAGCACCACTTCCCATCATTGAAACTGGAAATGAATGTGCCCCAGACTTGCAGGAAATCACAGCCTTTAGAATTTACTTTATTGTACATTGAATCATTAAAATAGTAAAATGTATTTTAGCTATTACTCATCACACATATAGGCCCACAGATTCACAGTACGACAGTTATAACTGTACTCCCTGCCCACTCAGCTTTTCACAATTATACCAATTTAACATGGCTGCATCCATCGACAAACTCTCATCGTTAAAGACCACTCGAGAATGATCAGCCTCAAAAATATTAGATCTATCTTTAACCATGCAATAGACAAAGTAAAGCACACATTCCTACTATAACTGTAATAAAACAAAACATTGCCTTCTAAATCAAATTAATTATTTCTCCACATTGTAAGAGAATGAATTGTGCAAAAACGCTTTGATGCACATTTAGTTCAGACCTGAAGGATACACAAGTGTATGTAGACTTTTCCTACAAAAAAAACACTGACACGATGTATAATTAATGGGCACAGAAGAAACAGATTATATAAATTTACCTTCTAAGAGAAAAATGCATCTTCTATTAAAAACATTTGTTCTACACAATGATCGGACAAATCACTGATGAGGCTTGCAACTTGGGTTACATTTACAAAGAAGCTGGGTCAGATTCCATTGTTTAAATTCTGACAATCAATAGAAAAAGGCACCCCTTATAAAGCAGTGGAAATTTCCTGAATGCTGTAAGATCGGCTAAAATAATCAGATGGTTTTGCTACATCGATGATCGATTAAACAGATGGGCTTTTGGCCCAGCTATTTTCACAATGAAAAATCAATGTTATGACATTTTTTAAATAAATGTAACGTAGCTGAATAGGACATTTTCTGTTTGGGGAGGGGGGGGGGGGGGAGGGGGCAATGTTAAATGTGCACGGGCAATCCATTGGACCAATAATGAATAACTATTGTAACTGAAAATTAGATTTCACATGGCTCACCTAACAAAATAAAATGTACTCTGTGCTGAGGTTGTAAGGGCAGGAAACATTACCCATAGAATTGCCTTACGCCGTCCAAGCTAGTGAACTGTGCTATTCGTAATTGAATGCGTCTCACATCTGAAGCTTTTTTGAGGGTTATGTTTCTGCTGACCAAGCATTACAGGCACTAGCGAAAATGGGGTATGCTCTGTCAACCAAGAACTGATTAGAGATTAGCGAGTGTTTTGTTCTCTGCAAACAGTCTTTTGCTAACATTTGTTCTCAGGGAAATTCTGCCAGGAGCTACTATGAGGAACAGCAAGATTAGTTACAGTGACGAATTACCTCCCCGATCCAAGGGTACAATGGATGAGTGTTCATTAACAAAGATGGGAGAGGAATAAAATTCTGGTGCAATTATCGAGCACACACTGAAAGCAACAAATCGATACAGGGCTGTCATCAACAAGGTTAATCGAGTACTGGGATGTTTTTGAGGACAGCTATTTAAAAATCTAAAGAGAGCTAAATTAACCCTTTTGTTCTCAAACTGTGTTAACGTGGAGATTTATCTCACAACCCTTGTTGGTAAAATGAAATCTTCCAGGATCGTTGTTAAAAAATATCTTTGTACTTTCAAATAGCATTTTCCCTCCAATATGGAAGTTATATCGTTTCAGACATATTATTTCATAGCACAAAATCTCACCTTTGGTTAAGGTACTGGCATGAGGTGAATCCCCTTTTGAAGCTCCATATATATATATATATGTCAAGGCATTGATAAATGACAACTACTTTCATGATCAGGTTGTTCTTGGGTTGGGGTTGGGCTGGAGAAGAGACAGCAAATTCCCAAGGTGAGGGTAGAGCCCCAAACAAATGAATATTAGGAGACGGTTCTGATTTCTGCTTCCACTTCAAGTCCCAGCCCTGGATTTGGAAAGAAGAACTGACTTACAAGAGAGTATTATTACTGCTGCACATCTGCCTCTTAAAAATGTGTTCACTCACAGGAGTTCCTAGCAAGACTGACATTTACAGTCCATACAGACCATTCACTTTCAGTTGAGGAGACATTTAAAAATCGATTTGTTGGGGGTTTCAGTAGTTATATGTTCCCAAATAAGGCCAGGATAGCAGATTTCTTTCCCCTAAAGACAATTCAAATTTTACACAATTCGTACCATTTCTGATCCTGGCTGTTTGGTTTAATTCCAGCTTTATTTAATTCCTTCACTTAATGCTTCCCAATGGAACTCGTGTCTCCAGGTCAAAAAACCAAGCCTCTCAGTGCTAGTCCAATAATTTAACAACCTGCAAATTTTTTTATGATAGAACCAATCATTGAGTTATATTTAAGAACAGAATTTTTACCTTTCAGACATTTTGATTTATGTAGAAATAAGTATCACAAGCAACTTTGGGGTTGTATCTGAAAAGCTTAGAGGATCACGAGAGGCATAGATAAGCTAGACAGTCAGAACCTTTTCCCCAGGATGGGAATGTCAAAGACTACAAGATATAACTTGAAAGTAATAAGGGATTGTGCAGGGCAAGTTTTGTTTGTGACATGGAGAGTGGTAGGTGCCTGGATCATGCTGCTAGGGGTGGTGGTGGGGGGTTTTTTCTTTCTTTTTTCCGTTTTTGTCTTTTTATTTCTTTAAGTTTTTACTTACTCTCTCTTTGACTACACTCATTTGGTAGTTTAGGGGTTCGATGCTTACACATTCACCTTCTCTTCCATTTTCTTTCTTTCCTTCTTTCCCTCTCTTTTTCTATTTCATCTTTGCTAAAATTAAAATAGAAGCTGTGCAATAAATGTACTATGTCACATGCCGCGGTTTTGTACTCTTCTTCTAATAAAAAAATCAATTTTTTAAAAGAAAGTCTTTGTACCTTTTGGAACACTATAAAATGCAAATACTGAATAAAGACCATGTTAAGAAGGGAAAAAAAAGTACCCCATCTGCACAGTACTCAGCACTATACACTGCATTTCTGTTGTAGGTGTGATGCAATTGCAGTTGTCTCCATCAATTGGAAAATGCCCATATTTCCAAGACAAATACAAGCATTTACTCTATTGGCCAGAGCCCAAACATATAAATTTAAAATAATCCAATTACAGTGATTTCTGTGCACTCATAACACTTCAGAACTTCAAAATAAATAAAACAGATATGGTACGTAATAATACAAATGTTTTTTAATATATTTAAATATATATTCCACGTACACCACATATATATATATATAAAATCATATTTTGTTGCTGAATATGTTATACATATATTTGATTCCAGTAATTTTGTGTCATCATTGAGTCACAGAGGTATAACAGTGTAGAAACAGGTCCTTTGGCCCAACAATCCCACACCGGCCAACATGTCCCAGCTACACTAGTCCCACCTGCCTGCGCTTGGTCCATATCCCTCCAAACCTGTCCTATCCATGTGCCTGTGTAACTGATTCTTAAACATTGGGATAGTCCCAGCCTCAACTGCCTCTTCTGGCAGCTTGTTCCATACACCCACCACCCTTTGTGTGAAAAAGTTACCCCTCGGATTTCTATTAAATCTTTTCCCCTTCACCTTGAACTAATGTCCTCTGCTCCTCGATTCCCCTACTCTGGGCAAGAGATTCTGTGCATCTACCCAATTTATTCCTCTCATGATTTTATACACCTCTAAAATATTAGCCCTCATCCTCCTGCACTCCAAGGAATAGAGACCCAGCCTACTCAACCTTTCCCTCTTGCTCAGACCCTCTTGTCCTGGCAACATCCTTGTAAATCCTCAGTGAGGTTAAATTAAGTAGCCTGTAATCACTCACCTTATCCCTTCCTAACCAGTGTTAGCTGTCCAAAGTTATCTCATTTTGTTTAATTTCCATTGATTAACCTCATTGTGGTTTTATTTATTTTTTAATAATTTTCAATTTTGCATTATTCAAATCTTTATTTAAAGTGCCTCTGATAATTGGAGATAGTCACAAACAAATGAGGGATGTTTGATAGTGGTCAGATGGCCATCAGTGTGCTTGTGTTCAGGACCTGGAGATCCATCACTTGAAGTCTAGGTACCACTGCTTCATGTGGCGGGCAAAGCAGACTGGCCCAGAGATCGAGGAGACCACGGAAGTACAAAAAGCAAGTGTGGCTGTTGTCAAGTTGAACATAGCAAGTACATGCAGTAGGTATGGTTGAATGTGATCCAGGCTTTTGTTTGGGAGATCATTAAGGTTTACATATAGCATGCTACTTCTGATGGTTAGCTTACGCATGGCCCTGTATTATAACTTCAGGATTCCTTCTGCATTCATCACTGAACTACAATGATCTCCCCGCCTATTTGGTAGAGTAAAGGATATGCCAAATCAGGAGATTACATATGCTGGTGGGTTACCATTTGGTTGTTAATGGTCCACTCATCCTGGAGAGTCTTTCTTCATAACTCCCACACTCCATCCCAAGTAACATCCCTGCTAATCCCTTCCACCCCTTTTCCAGAAGCCTTGAACAACCCTTGTCCCAAAGACGCACCTGAACTTCAAATATGGCAGCTTCAGATATTAAATAATCACAGTAAATGAATATGTTTTCAGGTAGTTCCAAATGAGATTCAGCAACAATTACTTGACAACTAATTTTTCAGGTCAATGGAATTACAGCCAAAATTGTAGAAGTCAGGACAAAACACACTTAAAATATTAATGCAGACAGTCAAAGCAGAAGTTTGGGAGTAATGGACCATGCTGTCAGTACAAAAATGGTTCTATATTGTTCAGAAAATGGACAGCCTTATTAATTGAATTAATCATAATGAGGAAGGGTCCCAACCCGAAATATCACCCATCCATGTCCAGAGATGCTGGCGGACCCATGGAGTTACTCCAGCACATTGTGTTTTACGCAAACGTTCACCATCTGCATATCCTTGTGTCTCTGTATTCATAATGATAACTGTGGTGGCTTTTATAAAAGTTAACTCACAGTACGTATTCATGAGTTCAAAGTCTGACTCACAATTGGTGATGCCCATAATTCTCTCTCCTCTGATTTTCCCCATCGTTCCATTCTCCTATGTTCACGATTCCATCCATTTTGTCTGATCAGATCCATTGACATCTCACTGACCATGGGCTCCAGGTGGGATTTGCAACTGAATACCAAAAACAATGACTAGAAGAGACTTTTATTACCATATATTTGAAGCTGTTTTTCTCTGAGCTGAAGGAAGCACATCAAGATTCTAGTATCTTAAGTTCTACAACCTTCTCCGGGGCTCTGCTATTTACTGTCTAAGTCCTGGTATGGTTTACCTTACCCAAATACAATACCACACACATGTCGGAGTTAAATTCCATCCGCCATTACTTGGCCCACTTCCCCAGTTAATCTACATTTTGTTGTAATCTCAGATAACCTTCTTCACAGCCCACTACATCACCAATTTTGGCATAATTCACATACTCACAAATCATGCCAACTCTATCCTCTTCCAAATTATAGATTACATATAGATACACACATCAAATGGCCCAGCACCAATTCTTGCGGCACACCTCTGGTCATGGGTCTTTTGTCTAGAAATCGACCTTCCACTATCACCTCTGACTACCATTCTATGTCCTATGTGATCTAACATTCTGGACCAGCTATTGTCCCAGGATCTATTTCTGCCAAATTTCCAACATTTTTATTCTCTTGCTTCCCTCAATGTATTGGTATCAGTCCCATGGATTTATCCAACTTAAAATGCTTTAAGACAGCCAGCACCTCCTCTTTTGTAAAGTGACAGCAAGACATCTCTATTCATATTCTTAAATTGCTTAGTTTCCATGACCTCCATTTTATAAATTCGGAAACATTCCTTTTAACCATCACCCTGCTCCACTACATTAGTCCGCAAAGAGACCTGTTCAATCTCTAGTTACCCTCATAAAATATTCTTAAATAATTTCTTATGATTTTCTACCTTACTTGAGAGCTTCACTTTGTGTGATGAAGTAAAATGAGACTCTGAAATGCTGAATGTACAGTGCCAGAGAGATTGGATGGCAATAATCATGGATCACCATACATTTTAAAAGGTATCTACATTAGAGTTGACATGCTCTGACCTTTCCTGAAGTACCTTGTGTATTATGTGTCATGTAAGTAGGGCAACTTCCATCCATTCCATGTACTTCAACACTGATTAAAGCACAGTTATAATGCACTTGTTATTGCAAAGTCTCACTGAAGGAGCAAGGTTTCTTGGACTTCCTGAACCACTCATTTAACTGTAGCTGCTGTCGTTTGCAGCTGTTGCCGAATTCACACATTATCAGCCTCAAAAGTAATTTTCCACAGCAAAATGTTTCCAAAAATATATTCCTGACCTCTGTTGCATTTGATATCTCTCACCCCGTCTTCTAATTATCGGAGGTGGCATCCATCGCACCAAGATAACAATTGTGGCAGTACAATTGCAATGAAATTACGGCTTCAAAAAGGACAAAAGTGTAGGTTCCACTGTAACTGTCACCAAGTCAAAGATCAGTCAGTGATTGAGCAACAACAAAGCCAAGATTAGTTACAGAACAGACCAAGTTCAAAGCATGCCCCTCTGATGGGCAGATTGTGCATTTCAGTTCTGATATACTGTACTTCTATCTGATTAATAGTGTTGCATACACAGAAGCTGGTGTACTATTAATCCCAATGTCAGCTCCTTGGAGCAGGCAGCAGGATTAATTCAGCCCTCAGTGCAGCTTTTAGTGCAACGCCACTGATTTCATGCAACATTGTCACCAGCACCATCTACTCAATGAACGCATTTATTGTGTGACACAGCTCTTACGTGAGGCACAGAAAACACACTTTTAATATAATTAAAGCAGATATTTATGATTCAGACTAATAAATAACATTATATAAATAAACATAGAAACATAGAAAAATAAATGCAGGATTAGGCCATTCGGCCCTTTGAGCCTTTCAGTATGATCATGGTTGATCATCTAAAATCAGTACCCCGTTCCTGCTTTTTCCCCATATCCCTTGATTCCTTTAACCCTAATTCGTGGAATGTGGAATTTGTATATTTTCAAATAAAATTGGAATTTCCATTGCATACTTGGAACAAATTATCGTGACAAATATAACCAAATATCAGCAAAATATTTCATTTTATAATGAGAACATGAATTTTAATAGATTTACTTGAAAATTACACAACGTTTTAAGCATGAGCCGATGAAATACATATTTTTTTAAATATTATTCATTGCACTTCATTAATTCATCAATGATCAATTACATTTTTCTGATAATTTGCCTTTCAAAAATGTGCACTTACATTTCCCAATTAACCCATGTCCTTTAAACTAATATTATGATTCCTTTCTGATGTACTCGTTAACCACGGGCAATATCAAAAGTGAACGGTCCATGATTATTTATCTTGTTCCCTTCCAACAAAGGAGATGTACAATCTCCTGGCAAACGACCTTTGAAAGACGCTGGCCTGAGCTTTTGTTACTTCATCTTTGATTCCCCTTCAGCATTCCAGAGTGCACATTATTCAGACTCTGAGCAGAGATAGAGTTCCAGCAACTTTATCCGTAACAGTCCCTTCAACATTCCGAGCAAGTGTCAGGTGTTGCTTTGGAAGATTGAATGCAAGGGAAAATATAAGTAAGTAAGATTATTGGCCAAGTATTCACATACAAGGAATTTGCCTTGGTGCTCCATCCACAAGTAACAACATGACAAACAGTGACAGTTACGAATGACTCCCCTTATTCAGTTTTAAAGACCCCCAGAATTAATGGGAAAGGAAGCTCACTAAGGGATAGGAGAGTATGGCTAAGTGTAATAGGGATCGATGCGAAAGGTGAGATGCGTAAGGAATTAAAAGTATTGTATATGAATGCGCAAAGTATAAGAAGTAAAGTAGATGAGCTTGAGGCTCAGTTAGAGGTTGGTAGATATGACATTGTGGGGATTACTGAGACATGGCTGCAGGAGGATCGGGCCTGGGAACTTAATATTCAGGGTTAAACATGCTACAGAAAGGATAGGCAGGTGGGCAGAGGAGGGGGGGATAGCTCTGCTGGTGAGGGATGGAATTCAGTCCCTTGCGAGGGAAGACATACGGACTGACGAGGTAGAGTCACTGTGGATTGAGTTGAGGAATTGTAAAGGCAAGAAGACGCTAATTGGTGTTATTTACAGACCCCCAACTAGCAGCCCGGATGTAGGGTGTAAGTTGCAGCAGGAGTTAACACTGGCATGCAACAAAGGTAATGCCACTGTGGTGATGGGGGATTTCAATATGCAGGTAGACTGGGAAAATCAGGTTGTTCAGGACCCCAAGAAAGAGAGTTTGTAGAATGCCTCTGAGATGGATTCATAGAGCAGCTTGTAATGGAGCCGACCAGAGAAAAGACAATTCTGGATTTTGTGTTGTCCAATGAACCAGATATGATAAGAGAACTCGATGTAAAGGAACCGCTTGGAGGTAGTGATCATAATATGATTAGTTTTAATCTGCAATTTGAGAAGGAGAACGTTAAATCGGTAGTGGCAGTGATGCAGTTGAACAAAGGGGACTATGAAGGCATGAGAGGGGAGCTGGCCAAGGTAGACTGGAAAGGGATCCTAGCAGGAATGACGGTGGAACAGCAATGGCAGGAATTTCTGGGCATAATCCGAAAGACGCAGGATAATTTCATTCCAAAAAGGAAGAAAGATTCTAAGGGGAGTAGGAGGCAACCTACCCGTGGCTGACAAGAGAAGTTAGGGATAGAATAAAACTAAAAGAAAAGATGTATAACACAGCAAAGAGTAGCCAGAAGCCAGAGGATTGGGAAACTTTCATAGGACAACAGAAGGAAACAAAACGGGCGATACGGGCTGAAAAGATGAAGTACGAATGAAGCTGGCCAGGAATATAAAGAAGGACAGTAAAAGCTTCTTTAGATATGTTAAGGGAAAAAGAGTAACAAAGTAAAATGTGGGTCCCTTGAAGGCAGACATGGGTGAAATTATTATGGGCAACAAGGAAATGGCAGAAGAGTTGAATAAGTACTTCGGATCTGTCTTCACTAAGGAGGACACAAACAATCTCACAGATGTACTGGAGGACAGAAGATTCCAAGGGGGTAGAGGTACTGAAAGAAATTTTCATTAGGCGAGAAATAGTATGGGGTAGGCTAATGGGACTGAAGGATGATAAATCCCCTGGGCCTGATAGTCTGCATTCCAGGGTCCTCAGGGAGGTGGCTCTAGAAATAGTGGACGCAATTGTGATCATTTTTCAATGTTCAATAGATTCAGGATCAGTTCCTGTGGATTGGAGGATAGCTAATGTTATCTGTAAAAGGATTAGTCCAAGTCAACATGGATTTATGCAAGGGAAATCATGCTTGACTAATCTTCTGGAATTTTTTGAGGGTGTGACAAGTAAAATGGATGAAGGGGTACCAGTGGATGTAGTGTATCTAGACTTTCAGAAAGCCTTTGATAAGGTCCTGCACGGGAGACTGGTGACTAAAATTAGAGCACATGGTATTGTGGGTAGAGTGTTGACATGGATAGAAAATTGGTTGGCAGACCGGAAGCAAAGAGTAGGATTGAACGGGTCCTTTTCAGATTGGCAGAGTGGGAAGTGGAGTGCCGCAAAACTCGGTGTTGGGGCCGCAACTGTTTACCATATATATTAATGATTTGGAAGAGGGAATTAGGAGCAACACTAGCAAGTTTGCAGATGACACAAAGCTGGGTGGCAGTGTGAACTTTGAAGAGGATGTTAGGAGGTTGCAGGGGGACCTGGACAGGTTGAGTGAGTGGCCAGATGCATGGCAGATGCAGTACAATATAAATAAATGTGAGCAAAAACAAGGGGGCAGATTACTATCTCAATGGGGTTAGGTTAGGTAAGGGGGAGGTACAGCGAGACCTGGGTGTCCTTGTACACCAGTCACTGAAAGTTAGCGTGCAGGTACAGCGGGCAGTGAAGAAAGCTAATGGAACGTTGGCGTTCATAACAAGAGGATTTCAGTACAGGAGTAAAGAGGTTCTTCTGCAGTTGTATAGGGCTCTGGTGAAAATTGTGTACAGTTTTGGTCTCCTAATTTGAGGAAGGACATCCTTGTGATTGAGGAAGTGCAGCGTAGGTTCACGAGATTGATCCTTGGGATGGCAGGACTGTCATATGAGGAAAGATTGAAAAGACTAGGCTTGTATTCACTGTAGTTTAGAAGGATGAGAGGGTATCTTATAGAACCATATAAAATTATAAAAGGACTGGACTAGCTAGTTGCAGGAAAAATATTCCCAATGTTGGGTGAGTCCAGAAGCAGTGGCCACAATCTTAGAATAAAGGGGAGGTCATTTTTTGTGGGCGGCGCGACTCTCGTTGCAGCGGCCTCTGCAGTCTGTCTGTCTTTTTTTAATTTTTTGTCTCGTTTGAGTGTAGTTAGTTAGTGGTTTTTTTTTTAGCTGGATATGTGTGGGGGGTGGGGTGGGGAAACTTTTTAAATCTTTTCCCTGTACAGAGGACCCGACCTTTTCTCTGTCGGGTCTCCGTTGTCGTTGGGGCCTAGCACCATGGAACGGCCTCCAGCCGGACTCTGGGGCTCCAGAGCTGCGGACTTACTTACCATCATGGGGCTGGCCGAGTTCGGAACGGGAGGAGCTGTGGTGGCGCGCTGCTGCTGCCCGACCCCAGAGATTCGAAGGATCCAGCTGCAGGCCGGTGGACGGTAACACCGGGAGCTCGCGGGTCTCTGGTGGGAGCTCCCGCGGCAACAACTTCTCCCGCCCGAGTTGCGGGGTTGAAGACGACCAGGAGCGGGGCCTTACATTGCCCGGCACGGCTTTGATGGCCACGGGACTTGCTATGGCCCGCCGGGGGCTCCAACATCAAGACCCGGAGCGGGGCCTTGCATCGCCCAGCGCGGCATGAATGGCCGCGGGACTTGTATACCATCGCCCGCCGGGGGCTTTGACCGACATTGGGAGAAGAATGGGGAGTGCAGGGGAGAGATAAGACTGCCGTCCATCACAGTGAGGAGGATATTCACTGTGATGGATGTTTGTGTAAATTGTGTTGTGTCTTGGTTCTTTTCTTGCATGTATGACTGCAGAAACGAAATTTCATTTGAACCTCAATGAGGTTCAAATGACAATAAATGGTATTGTATTGTATTGTATTGTATTGTACTTAAGACTGAGCTGAGAAAAAACGTTTTTACCCAGAGAGTTGTGAATTTATGGAATTCCCTGCCACAGGCCAAATGACTGGATGGATTTAAGAGAAAGTTGGATAGAGCTCTAGGGGCTAGTGGAGTTAAGGGATATGGGGAGAAGGCAGGTACGGGTTATTGATAGTGGACGATCAGCCATGATCACAATGAATGGAGGTGCTGGCTCGAAGAGCCGAATGGCCTCCTCCTGCACCTATTTTCTATGTTTCTATGATTCAGAAAGCACTAAACATTAATAATAATAAAACATTAATGATAAAACACCATTGATCAAGCTTGTGAACCAACAACATACCAGATCAAAGCGAGGCTACAGATTTTTGGCTGTTGAGTAGAGCAACTACTCGTGGATAAAAACTGTTTTTATGTCTGGCTGTGGCAGCTTTGACAGTCCGGAGTCACCTTCCAGAGGGAAGTGATTCAAAGAGTTTGTGGCCAGGGTGAGAGGGGTCAGAGATGATCTTGCCCGCTCACTTCCTGGCCCTTGCAGTTTACAGTTCTTCAATGGAGGGAAGGTTGCAGCCAATAATCTTCTCTGCTGATCGGACGATTCGCTGCAGCCTCCTGGTGTCGTGCTTGGTGACTGAGCCAAACCAGACCATGATGGAGAAGGTGAGAACAGACTCTACGATGGTCATGTAGAATTGGACCATCATTGCCTGTGGCAGATTGTGCTTCCTCAGCTGCCGCAGGAAGTACATCCTCTGTTGTACCTTTTTGACTGTGGAGTCGATGGTAGCCCCCCACTTAAGGTCTTTGGAAATGATGGCTCCCAGGAACTTAAAAGACTCCACAGATGTGACTGCGGTGTTGTTGATGGTGAGTGGGGTGAGGGGAGGGGTAGCTCGCCTAAAGTCTACAATCAATTCCACTGTCTTAAGAGCATTGAGCTCTAGGTTGTTGCTACGGCACCAGGACGCCAGCTGTGACACTTCCTGCCTGTAGGCAGATTGCTCCCCATCCTGGATCAGTCCAATCAGGGTTGTGTCGTCCGCAAACTTGAGAAGCTTGACAGAGGTGTCTGTGGAGGTGCAGTCGTTGGTGCAGAGAGATTAGAGGAGAGCAGAGAGTATGCAGCCTTGCGGTGCTCCTATGCTGAGTGTTTGCGGGTCCGAGATGTGCTTTCCCAGCCTGTCTGTCAGGAAGCTGGTGATCCACCGACAGAGGGGTTCAGGCATAGTCAACTCGCAAAGTTTGGAGTGTAGTAGCTCTGGCACAATGGTGTTGAATGCAGAACTAAAATCAACAAACAGGATCCTTGCATAGGTCCCCTGGCGGTCTAGGTGCTGTCGGATGAAGTGCAGGCCCAGGTTGACTGCATCATCCACAGATCGATTGGCCCGATATGCAAACTGCAGAGGGTCCAGCAGGGGGTTTGTGATATTTTTCAGCTGGGCCAGCACAGGCCTTTCGAGTGTCTTCATGACTACAGAGGTCAGTGCGACAGGCCTGTAGTCATGACGACAAGTAATCCTTGCCTTTTTGGGTACAGGGACAATAGTGAAGACTTTGAAGCAGGCAGGTACAGTACATGTTTGCAGGAACTGGTTAAAAATGTCTGTCTAGACCGGTGCCAGCTGTCTGGCACAGAGCTTAAGAGTAGAGGGGAAAACATTATCAGGTCCTGGAGATTTCCGCCTCTTTTGACCTCTGAAAAGCCTCTCCACCTCCTCTATTTTTATTGTTGATATTGGATAAGTTATGTTGTGCAGCACAGAGGGCGTGGATGATTGGATGTGAAGTGGTGATTGGAGGGGGGTGGGTGTAGAAAGGCCCAGTCTTTGCAGACTGAGGTCAGGCTGTGAGTGGGTATAAAGTGTTGGTTGGGGTGGGAAATGGTCCAGTCTTTTCATACTGGAGTCTTGCCTTAAGTAGGTGTGAAGTGGTGAATGGGAAGGAGAGGGTGCAGGGTCCATTCTTTGCATACTGGGGTCTGGCTGTGTTGGTTGGGGAGGGGGTACCAGAGTTATGTTTCTGATTTTCAAACATGCAGTAAAACTCATTCAGGGTGTTGGTCAGCTGATGATTGTCCAAAGAGCAGGGGGCTTTCCTCTTGTAGCTGATAATTTCTTGCAAGCCCTTCCAAACTGAAGAAGAGTCACTAGCTGAGAACTTGCTCCTCAACTTCTCAGAGTACCTTTCCTTGGCAGCTCTGATTCCCCTTCTCAGCTCGTACTTGGCCTGCCTGTAGAGGTCAGCATCCCCGCTCCTGTAGGCCTCCTCTTTTGTTTGGGGTCGACTCACAAAGCCAGGTCCCGGTGAAACACAGGGCAGCAGCTCCAGAGAAGTCCTTGTTTGTCCGATGCAGGAGTTGCAGTTCGTCCACTTTGTTCTTGAGAGAACGTACGTTTGCCAGGAATATGCTCGGGAGTGGTGCGCGTGATCCTCGTCGCCGTAGTCGGGGTGAGTGCTCCAGAGCGCTTCCCACGGGTCCTCCTCCATCTCAAGACCTTGAACGCAGCCACAGCCCTGCCGACGAGCATGTCCAAATAATCCAGCGAGTGAGAGAAATCCGGAACGATGTTTGGAGGTACTGTATGTCCGATGTTTATGAGTACCTCTCTCATGAAAGTGATCTTTGTATGGTTTTCGCAGACAACACAAACAAACAAACAAACACATACAAAACAGCAAGGAGCAGTACACCGTGGCGGCCATCGTCACCGTCAGCAGCAGCAGCGGTTACACTGCAAAGACAGAGACACGATACACACGCAAGTTGGAGTTGCCCCATGTCTGTATTGATTTGTGGCACTTTATTCATCCAAGTTCCAACATTTCAATCTAAAGTGACTCTTCTATCTCCAAACTCTGGTCTGAGGAGTCCTCAACCCTTCTGCTACTGAACCCTTGATCTTCTGGCCCACAGACCTTAGTGAGGATAGGTGACAATATATCCACAATAATTCTCACCACCAGTGCCCTGCAAGGCTGCGTTCTCACTTCCCCACTGCACTCCCTCTACACTCACAACTGTGCAGCCAAACTCCATCTACAAATTCACAGATGGCAGCACTGTGGTGGGCTGGATCATGAACAATGATGCATCAGAGTACAGGAAGGAGATAGAGAGCTTATTAAAATGGTGTTAGGAAAACAACCTTTCCCTCAATGTCAGCATGACGGAGGAGCTAGATACCAACTTTAGGAACCATAGTGGACTAAATGCTCCAATCACCACCAATGGTGCCAAGGTGGAAATGATTGAGAGCTTCAAATTCCCTGGCATAAATATTATCAACGATCTGTCATGGACCAACCACTTTGAGGTGACAACTGAGAAGGCACACCTAAAACTACTTAAACAAACCCCCCCCCCCCCCCCCCCCACCCCTCTCAAATACAATGCTCGTCTCTCTATTTGTACCCAGCAATAAACCCTTCCACTCACTGCCCCATAACAAGCATAATTCTGATCTTGCTCAGTCTTCCCCCGGCCCTTCATTGAAGTGTGGACCAGTGATCAAATCAATCCGTCTGCTCTGCCATTCTATGGCACTGGTTCTCTCAGCAGATGACACCCCAATTGTCCTGTTGCTGAAATTCCATTGACCTGCCAGGAAGGAATACCAGTGAGAGCAATCAAATGGCACGAGCATTATGTTGGTTCTGGATTTAATGAATCAATGTAATATTTATACCGCTGGATCTTCATTTAGAATCCTCTATTGAGTAATGTAATTCAGAACAACCTTACCACAAGAGACCAGACCTTGTGTTAATACACTTCAATCATATAAAATTAGTTTTTAAAATGTTACAGAACCTAATTAATGAATTTATTGCTGCAATGTATTATTAATCATTCACCTATCAATTGTCAATAGGTCCAGATTAAACATCAGCCATTACTTTCTAATTAAACATCGTGATATCATTGAATAATGGAGCACTAATGATTTGAAAGAACACTGTAATGAAAGAGCAGGAAGAACATCGACACAATTTGTGACATACTTATTGTGCTCTGTGAACGGATTTCTGAATGGATTGAGAGGCATAAGCGAAGCCCCACAATATAGGTCTCATTTAGAAATCATATTTGCAAACAAACGCATAACCATTAGAGAGTTATTGAGACACACACAATCATCATCCCACTGACTATTATAGCCAATGTCATTGTTACCCAGATCCCAACTTGCACCAAGGCCCATTTATGGGTCAGCCCACTCTGTGTCCAGCTGCATGGCTTTAAAATTCTCTTCCAATGTCTCCTCCGAGGTATCTGCACCGACTTGATATTTCAGAATTAGAATCTCTGGTGCCCACACCAGCACTGTCAAGGCCCCCACCTTCCCTTCTTGTATCTCTTCATTTATCTTTCAGCTACTTACATCAATTTGGTCATTTCTCCAAATATCCCCTGATGTAGCCCACAGCTGATTTTTGTTAATGGTCTCCATAAACTCATTTCAACCATTAAACTGACCTTCAGCCAGCTTGCCCCGACTCCTAGGAAATGACTGGAAAGCATCGCTCCTCGCCCCAACATTATGTTGCTTGTTCACTCTCTCTATGATCGCCCTTCTCAAGGAAATAGCTCTTGATTCTCTTTAAAAATATCACCCCACTCACAACCTCCCTTTCCACCCCAAAATCTCCAAAGATGCTTTAGCCTCTCAAACACATGCAGATCTCAACTGGAGCCTTGTGCAAATTTCTCCAAGTCATGCTTAACACTGCCTGGTCTCAAGGTCACCAGCAGAATCATGCCTGATTGTAACAACGGTAATTCCTTTCTTCTGGAGGCAGCGTTTGGCATGTTTAATCACCCCGTCCACATACAATGGCCCATCCACTATAAAGCAGCTGGATTGGACTATGCTGCTCTGGTCTATCCATGGCCATCCCACTGTAACACACTATCACCTGCAATGACCTGTCTTACCATCCACATCCACACCTTGGACACTCCCATAGATCTCCTCAGTGTCTTCTCAACTGCTTCCGGCCTCTGAGCAACATTGTCCAAAAGCATGTGGGAAGGAACTGCAGATGCTGGTTTAAACTGAAGATAGACATAGAAAGCTGGAGTAACTCAGCGGGACAGACAGCATATCTGGAGAGAAGGGAGAAGCGACTGGATAAGGGTCTTGACCCGAAATGTCACCTGTTAATTTTCTCCAGAGATGCCGTCTGACCCACTGAGTTTCTCCAGCTTTTTGTGTGTATCTTCTTCTAAAAGCATGCCTTTGGTTGCTACCTGGATGCTTGGTCCCCCCTCATTGCTTGCCCTTTCCACTGTGGATCGGGAGAAATGTCCTGCAGTTTATCACGCAAGCCTGAGATCGTCAGTTTCAGTCCCCCTCACAAACTCTGCTCAACCTCCTGCCAGCGACTCTCTGCCCCAGACTACTCACAACATTGGTCTCAAATATGACCCAAACTGAATTTCAGACATTGCATTCATGCTCCCCATGTTTCTACCAGTGTAATATTACTCACTTCTGTCCTCTTTTAACCACTCCGGCGGAAACTCAAAGTTTTATCCTTTTCTGGCAGGTTTGTCGATATCACTGTACAGCCTCCTCACACTTTAAGCCATTCATAACTTTGCCGATTATTCCCAGATGTGCACTCGTTCCATTCATCCATCGTCCGTGTGTTTGTGACCTTCATTCGTTCTCGGCTAAGCAATTCATCAATTTAAAAACTCCTATTGTTGCTTTCAAATTCCACTCCTGCCCTACCACCAATCACCCCCCAGGCATACAAAACCTTAGCAATGTTAGGCTTTCAGGTATCCCATGTGTTTAGCCACTGACTACTTTGTCTTCACCTGGCAAGGGTCTAAATTCTGGAATCTCCCCTTTGCCTCTTTACACTGCTCTTTAAATCTACATCGTTGATTAAACCTTTGATCATTCCTCCAGAATCCCTCCTTGGGGCTCAGTGTTAATCTTTTTTTTCATCCATTAATTTATTTTTTTAAGTTTCAGTCCATTATATAAAAAGATATAGATGTTAGGATTGAATTGCACGCTGTCAAACCATCTGACACATTGATGAAGCCAGGTTTTATACCTCCTTTTCCAGTTACATTTTCCCAGAAGAACGAAGAAGTTATTTCCATTTAGAATACTTTGCAAGAGCAGCCTACATTGAAGTGGGAAGCAGCAGCACTTTCCCATTTTACAGGCGAGCTGGAAGGAACAGCACTTACTCATTTCCATGCTACAAAGTTCTCGTCATCCATCACATTTATCCCTCCATTGATCCTGAAAATGTGCACCGGTTCCTCCATCAATGCCTCATCCATCCCACCCAGGGAAGAATGGGCAGCTCCTTCAGTCTTTTACTCTCAAAGCATATCCACCCTCCTTTATATCATACGTGCAAGCACATACATGAGGATTATTTAAATTAATGATACAACATATCATTTGTACTTGCATGCTAGAAGATACAATACACATATTGCAGAATTAACAAGGTATGTGCTGTGCTTAATCCAATGCTGCACCTCATCACTATGTAGAAGTTACAGAGGTTGTGCATCCTCAATGCGAGCAGTCACTCTCTACCCCATGCCTTCTCATTTCTCATACATTTACACTTTATACTGCTTCAAATGTAACATGGTCCCTGCGCCTCCCAACATGTATTCCACAGTCTCACAATTCTCAGTTTCTCCCACTAACTTCCATTTATTAAGCATCAAAATAACACATTCTCAAAAAAATATTTAAAACACTATCACAGTACCCGTCGATCCCCCTGCTGACCACTGAGGGTGGCACAGACTGTGTTTTCCTTTGTGTTCAATTATGTTTAAGTATTTTCACCTCCTCACTTTGACATTTCCACCATGGGAAAAAGATTGTGACTATCTACTCTATCTATGCCTCAGAATTACTGTATATGGACTTCAATCAACATTACATGTTTGATCAGATGAATTCAATTGTTAGCATTAATCACAGGTGCAGGCTGCTTTCCTGCAGTTGGTGGAGGGGGGGGGGGGTGCATTTATCACACCACTAGTATCTCCAATCCATCAGGGGACAAGACATACTGTACCAGCACCATAACAAGCAATATAAACAAGAGAGATTCACACCAGCTTAGTGCATGGGCTTCCAGCTACAATCTTTGTTCAGATGAATAGGAAGATTAAATGAGAACTTACCAGTTTGAAGTTTAATATTTATTTTATAAGGAGTTACGTTGAGGGATTACGTGAAGAGCCCGCCAGCCCGCATGCACGTCAATCTTCAAAGCAGCAGTGCGAAATCACAGATAACAGTTGTTGAACTGAATATAGTAAGATCTGGGAAACTAGGACTACCAGCTGACTTTTATGTGAGAGGGTTGGGAGTGGAGGGCACGTAATCCCTCAATGTAACTCCTCATAAAATAAAGATCAAACTTCAAACTGGTAAGTTCTCATTTAATCTTACTATTTTACTTCGGAGTCACGTGAGTGACTACATGAAGATTTCAAAGCTGTGTGATTTCAGGCTGTGGAAGTGAGTCCATGCATCACACACTGCGTTAGTTGACCAAGGAGGAGTGAAATTATAATGCATTCAGACATGACATGGATTTAAAGCATGCTGATGCTTTATTAAGAAATAGTAAATATGAAACAAAAATGACCCCTAACATTGGGGGTAAATTATAAGACAGAATTCAAAATAGAATTAGCGAACACCCCTGGCCTGGCAATGGGTTTGTTATAGAATGTCTGAAAAGTTCTCTCATTTGACCATCCTGCCGCCACAAGGATGTGGTCAATAGGAACTTCCAATCCCCTCACTGCTGACATTGTTGCAGTCCTGGTGGAGTGAGATTAAAAAATATCAGTGTCCACACCTGCACAAGCCAACACCTGTCCTAACCACTTCGAGATGGTCTGCACTGACTCTCTTTTGTGAGGTTGTTTGTGACTAACAAATACTGCTAGTTCAGTGCCTCTGAGGTTTTTTGTGACCTTGATATAATGTAATAAATGTGTGACCACACACAGCCGAAGGTCCACAGGGTATGCTACAAATTCAAATTTGAGACCTGATGCCCCTGGTCTGCTGTGATTGACAGGACCAGGGGCCATGCACATAGAAAGTTATTTTATTGGTAGCTATTACCATAGTGTCCAGTTGCAATTTATGCAGTGACTGGACATGTTGCGCCGAAACCAGCGCCATGAGCATGACCACTTTAAAAGTTAATTTGGCCAGAGACAGAGATGCAGCTGGAGCCCACCACCGAAGCAGCGTCAGAACAATGTTCACATCCCAAATCTCCGAGTATCTAGACCTGGGGGTATTAGTGTTAAAGATACCCTTCATGATTCTCAATACCAGTGGGTGAGACCCGACAGCGTGTTGTTTCAACCCCAGCAATAAATATGATGATATTGCACTCCTGCGCAATTGAGGGCATTGTAACTCAGTCTTTCATCAAAGTATAGACTGGACAGTAATTCCAAAACATTCATCATAAAATGCTGTGTTATTCATGATGTTGGATCGAAAGCAGAATGTTTCCCATTTACTAAAATAGGTGGTGTACTGCTTTATGGTGGTATCTCTCCATGCTGCAGTGATCATGTCCAAAGTTCGATCTGTCAGAAAAACAGATTTTCTGGGGACAGAAAAATCTGTCCCCAGAAAAGGTCTCCTCAGAGACTGCAAATCAATAAATGTATCCGGTCATGTAATGGGTGGCTCTCCCCTGTTACAGGATGAACCACCAGATTACGCCATTTGGGAATAGTCATACAAGGCTCAGATACCATTCCCAGAATGGTGGAGGGCGGGGGGGGGGGCATTTATCCCACCACTAGTATCTCCAATCCATCAGTGGACAAGACATACTGTACCAGCACCATAACAAGCAATATAAACAAGAGAGATTCACACCAGCTTAGCGCAATGGCTTCCAGCCACAATCTTTGTTCAGATGAATAGTAAGATTAAATGAGAACTTACCAGTTTGAAGTTTGATTCCCAATTAACAGCAACCTCTGTAACTTCTACACAGTGATGAGTTGCAGCATTGGATTAAGCATGGTAGGCCAGTCAGGTACTACCAAAATACCCAATGCGGAGTCTTGTTGGATCTTTTGTAAGACCCGACTGATGAGGCAAAAGGGAGGGAATGCATAGAAAAACAATCCTCCCCAGTATAGCGAGAAGGCATCCATCGCTACTGCCCCAAGGTCTGGCTCCCATGCAACATACTTTGGCAATTGGTGGTTAAGCCGGGATGCAAATAGATCGATATCCGGCAATCCATACCGAGCAACAATGTTGGTGAACACTTTATGGTCCAACATCCATTCGGTGTTGTCATTAAATTTCCGTGACCTGGTGTCCGTCACTGTATTGAGCCTACCTGGTAGGTAGACAGCTGAAATCCAAATGTTTCTTATGATACACCAGTGCCAAATAAGGTTAGCCAAATTATCACAGGATATTTACTTAATTCCACCCATGTGATTAATATATGCCACCACTGTGGTGTTGTCAATCTGAAGCTAAACATGCAGATGTTGCATATTCGTATAATAAGCCTTGAGCCCATAGAATGTTCCCAACAACTCCAGATAATTGATACCATGTGACTGAAGAAATGATGACTCATGCAAATCCCATCTGCCACCGCAACTAGAGATGGTATTAGTAGCTCCCCATCCTTGAGCGCTAGCATCAGTTTGTAATATTGCTGAAGGACTGCTGACTGAAATGGTATTGGAGCAATGCCAAATGTTGGTCGTCCACCATTGTAATTCAGAAATAGCATTGGCTGGTAATCGCATAGGTCTGTTGAAATGACCTGCATGATTTTTGGGTGCTTGCTCCTTTCCATGTTCTAAATTTTGATAATTCAAAGGTCCAAACTGTGTGGCTGGGAATGCAGCCACTAATTTGCCATTTACCCTGGCCACTTGCTGAATAGTTGGCCACTTGCTCAACAACAACAAAGTTGTTACAGGCTTCTATTAATTCTAATCTCTTGCCCCAGGGCAGTCACAGACATGTGAACAGAGTTAATAGTAAACCCCAAATAATCATTAACCGTGGATGGTATCAACTTAGATTTATCTGTATGGATGCGAAACCCCAATCTCTCAAACAAGTGTTTAGTGGCTGAAACAGCTAATTTAGCTAATTCCAGAGTTTTCCCTATGATTAGGATATCATCCAAATATGCCATGACAATGTATGTTTGAGCTCTGAGAAGCGCAAGAGCTGGTTTTAATATTTTGGTAATTAATCTGGGGGCTGATGTTAACCCATTATGCAATGCCTTAAACTGCCACAGTTGCCCCATCCAGTTAAACTTCAAATACCTCTGGTGATCCCTGTGAATGGGTACCGAATAGTATGCATCTTTGAGATCGATGCATGCCATAAAGCATCCTTTGGAAATCAGTTGTTTGGCAGTAACGAAGGTTTCCATTTTAAAGTGTTTATACTGCACGAAAGCGTTAAGCAGAGTCAAATCAAGGATGATACGGCATCCTCCATTTTTCTTTTTCGTTGTAAATATATTGGAAACAAATTTGTGAGGGTCATGCCCCGAACTCTCAATTACCCCTTTTAAATGTAACTTCTGTATTTCTGCTTGCACCTCCAAACTTTCCTGCTGTGAAAGAATGAACGTACGATTTGGTTCATGCTGTGTGGGTGGTAATGCATTGGGAAGGAACTCAATTTGGAACCCCTCTATACTGTGCAGTATAAATGGATCAGATGTTATTGAACTCCATGCATCCAAAAACAAGTGTAATCTCCCATCAGCTTGTAAATGGTCCACACACCCCATGTTCCGGAAGGAACCAGACCCACCTACCTCCTACCAGTGGTTTCGAGGTTATTACTTCCGTCCCCAAGTTTTGGGGGGTAGAGGTGCTGGAATGCGGGAATGGCGCATCGTCCAAGAAGGCCGGTCTGGGCCTTGACCTAAAAAAGACCTCTGTCCTGAATATCCAGCCTTCGAGTTTTCACCAGCCTCAGGAAAACGTGTTTGGCTGGTGGATGCAAAGTGGTGCTTCCAGCCGGAATTGAGAGGTTTTGCTGGTTGATGGCGCCTTCATTAGCCCGAAAGCCTTTGCCTCTTCATCCAGGTCCTTGACCTGCTAGGTAGGTTCTCTCTGAAGAGGAGATTTGGCGGCTGAATGTTGCTGGCTTTACACAACCCCGCAAATATGGGGTTTAGGGCCGGTCGGATGGTACTTTTTCAGATACAATTAATCTCAAAATGTGCATTGCGCATTAGTGCCAGAGCATCCTGTTGCTCATTCGACAATGGTCCTCCATCCACAGACCTTGAAAACGCCGTTATGCCCGAAGCCAGTAATTTGAGGATTTTCTGAATTTTTACTTCTTGGGCTCTGATGCCCCCTCCAATATATCCCCAAATTGAGTTATTTACGGCTGGTACATTTAACGAAGCACAGTTAGCAGATGCCTTGCATTTGGCAGCTGTATCTGTCATCACCTGTTCTTGTAGCTGGTGGGAGGTGAGGTAATTGATACTAGCAGCCAGCTCTTCCTGTAATTGCTCCCCTGTTTGCGAGGGTATCGCAAATCTGGAAGCTATGGCTGGCAAATCCTGTGCTTCATGAACCCCATGCACACTAGTATGATCTTCAGCCATCCCGCTGAATTCGGAGTCAGCCCAGTACTAACTCCGTACACTCCCCTCCGCAGAGAGGGAGACATTGTGCAGCCCTGAACCAGGCGCTGCCGTGGGCCTCCAAGGAGACCCATGCTGACATTACTCCGTTTGTTGGAGCATGTCATGCTGGAGCATCTTTTCCATTAGATGCTCCATCCGGGATAAACGTCCTGGGACGCTATCCACTGTAAAAGGCGAGCCCTCCTGGCCTGACTCATCCGAGTCCACAGGCCTATCTGTCTTACTTTTAGATTTACCCCCTTTCTGGGGAACCACCGCGGATTCGAGAGGTACCAAGTCGGAGGTCGCTGGCCGCACTGTCAGCGACCTGGGTGGTAAAATTGACCGCCGCCGGCTACCCGCACTCTCGCGGTCCTCCGTAGCCATCTTCCCCGTGGCCCGTTTGGACTTAGCCCTGGACTTTTCCATTGAGTTTGGAAATTCACCGTTCTGTAAACAAATTGTCAGAACAAAGACAAATAAGTGAAACTTACCTGTAGGGCCTTTTTAAACTTACCCGCTGGAGGAGCAGCGCGCCTGCCAGCCAGTCGCTGCGCCTTGCGTTAGACGATAATGACGCGCATGCGGGCTGGCGGGCTCTTCACATAGTCACTCACGTGACTCAGAAGTAAAATTCAATTGTTAGCATTAATCACAGGTGCAGGCAGCTTTCCTGCTATGGGGGGGGAGGGGAGATGGGGAGGAGGGGAGGAGGGGAGGAGGGGAGGAGGGGAGGAGGGGAGGAGGGGAGGAGGGGAGGAGGGGAGGAGGGGAGGAGGAATTGATCCCACCACTTTTATCTCCAATCGATCAGTTGACAAGATATACTGTACCAGCACCATAACAAGCAATATAAACAAGAGAGATTCACACCAGCTCAGTGCAATGGCTGCCAGCTACAATCTTGTATCGTATTTAAGAAGGAACTGCAGATGCTGGAAATATCGAAGTTAGACAAAAGTGCTGGAGAAACTCAGCGGGTGCAAACAAAGGATACAAAGGACATTTATTATCACATACACCAATTGGTGTAGTGAAATTTGACTTGCCATGCAGCACACTGATAAAGATAAGACACAACATTAAAGAATTTAACAATAAACATAAAAACATCCCCCCCACAATGATTTCCACTGTGAGGGAATGTACAAAGTCCAGTCCCCATCCCCATGTCCACCCATAGTCGGGCCTATTGAGGCCTCCACAGTCGCCACTACAGGGCACGATGTTTCAGGCCGTTCTAGCCTTCAGGCAGCAGCATTTATGGAGTGGAGTGTAAGCAGTAAATTAAAAAAAACAATCGTATCTCTGCTGACGATATGGGCAGATGAATGTAGTCAGGCCATGGATTGTGTAAGGGATTGGGAGCTGAAGAAAGGCCAGCACTTTGTGATCCAGATCAGTCTGCCAACAACTGCGACACACACTCATGGTGAACAAATTTAGCTTTGTGTTCAGCTTCTAAAATAAACCCTTTAAACTTTAGCAAAACAATTATCGCCTGCTCCGATTTCTAGACCAATGGTGAATCTCATCATTTCACACATAAACGCCTTTTCCTTGCTCCCTGCTTACATTTGATTCCCACATGCCCCCTATTACTTGATGCTGAGGAAAGACCAATGCTGAAGAATTGAAATATACACAGGATAATATATTTTTTTACTAAAACACAACACAGTCCTTTTTGAAAATCTGAAATAAAAACAAGAAGTGCAGGAAATGCTTAGGGAGGGAGACATGGTGCATCTGTGGTGAGGGAAACGATTTATCGTGAATGTTTCAGGTGAATTAAAGGCCTGGCGGCATGGTGTTGCAGCGGTAGAGTTACTGCATTACAGTACCAGAGACCCGGGTTCGATCCTGACTACGGGTGCTGTTTGTACAGTTATTTTACGTTCTTCCCGTGAGCTGCGTGGGTTTTCTCCGAGTTCTTCGGTTTCCCCCCACACTCCAATGACATACAGATTTGTAGGTTAATTGGCTTGGTATAAATGTAGTGTGAGTAGGATAGTGTTAGTGTGTGGGGATCGCTGGTCAGGGCGGACCAGGTGGGCCGAAGGGCCTGTTTCTGCACTGTACTCTCTTAGATAAACTAAACTAAACTTAACTAAATGAAAGGTGATTAACAAAGCACGAGGGATGTTTGTAGGGCCCTTCTTTGATTCTCCTGGAAATTTTCATAAATTCAAAAGGATGGCCAAAACACATGATGGGCATTTTGTTATAGTGAATTCCTAATTGTGGGGAATGGTATATCATTCTTTCTACTGAAAAACAGCTTCATAAATGGAAGACATACATTACAACAAAAAAGTATAACTTGACGAATCCCTGAAACCAGTGATACTCCTTGTGCTTGCTTTCCGCAGTGCTGAATATATTGCCTCTCACAAGTGGAAGAGGGATGGTTATAAAATCATGGTGTTAGCAGGCTACAATTGAGCTTAACCACACCCAGGTGCAGTGACCCTGCGGTGACTGAGTCGTAGACGTGGCTGGGAGGTAGCTGCAGAGCTGCGGGGTTTCAGGGGTAACAATGTGCAGGGTCAGTGGGGTTTGGTGTGATGGTGTCGGGGACAGGTTGGGTTCTGGGGTAACAGTGCCCGGTGTTGATGGGGATTAGGGGTAACAGTTTTTTGGGGGGGGGGGGGTTCAGGAGTAACAGCGTCGGGGGTGGGGTTCAGTGTGACAGTTTCGGGGACCGGTGGGGTTCAGGAGTAATAGTGTCGGGGGGGGGGGGGGGTTCAAGGGTAACAGTGTCCGGTGTTGATGGGAATTAGCAGTAAGAGTGTCGGGGGGGGTCGTGGGGTTTAGCGTGACCGTGTCAAGGATGGTGTCAGGGGCGGGTGAGGTGATAGTACTGTTTCGGGGTAACGAAGTCGGGGGGCAGTGGGGTTCAGGTGTAACAGTGTCGGGAGCAGGTGGGGTTCAGGTTGACGGTAGGGGGCTCCTGCATCCTGCGATCCCTGCCAGCATATTACCAGAGTTTTATTTCTTGAAAACATTCTCTTTATGGCTTCGGTGAAATTGCTGTTTGCCGACAGGGAACACAAATTGTGGAGCGGACACTTCACTTAATTCAACCTCCTCAGCTTTCTGCACTGAATTAGTGTGCCCATCACGTATCTGACCACCTCACTCAAAACCCATCCTGTGAACATCTGTCAGGGTTCTGACAGTGCAAAATTACAACATTGATGAGTGGCATTTGCCGTCACACTAAAGCAAAATTTAAATTGAGATGTTTTCTTGTCAAAGTCAACTTCTTATAAAACTCAGGCTGCACCATCAGCATCACAAATACAGCAAAGATTCTGTGTGATCCACGACCGCCACCACATGAGGAAGTCTGTGGTGAACAGAGGGAGCTGGTACTCTCTCTGCAGCAGACAGGCTGGTAGCAGCATTCATGATGCTCAGCTCTGTCTGTTCCTGCCGGATAACTACTGCTGAATTCAGGCAACAATGAGTTGGGATTCAATTGAACTTGGGGATGTGGGGAGGGGGGGGGGGGGGGGGGAGGTTGTTGTCCATTGCAAAAAGAAAGGCACAAACTTATCTTTAGATTCCCTTTCCCTGACTATCAGTCTGCAGAAGGGACTCGACCTGAAACGTTGTCCATTCCTTCTCTCCAGAGATGCTGCCTGTCCCGCTGAGTTACTCCAGCATTTTGTATCTATTTTCGGCACATACTGTTAGCCCGTCTCAGAATGAGGGAGCGAGAAATGTTGGTGTCTTCCTGCTTTGCATTTATCCCCAGATCGGGTTATACTGGCAAGATGAATCGCATGAGTTGGTCATCTCCAATAACATCGTGTGAAGATTCTGCACCCAGAATAGTTAGAGTGAGACTCTTTTGATTTAGATGGAGTGAGACTGAAGTAGTGATATTGCCTTTAAGTCCTGGATGTTAGGTGATGCTCTTGTGAAATGGTGAACCTGGTTCCTCCTGAACTATCTCTCTGTAACTCTTAATTTCTCCACAAATGCTCCCTAACTTACTGAGCGTATTCCGAAATGTTCTCTTCTAGGAAGGAGACTAAATTAAAACTACATTTTTTCCTATCATGAAAAAAATGGTTACTGAAAGGAAGAACTGAACCGTTGCATAAAATAGTAAGATTAAACAAGAACTTACCAGTTTGAAGTTTGATCTTTATTTTATGGGGAGTTACGATGAGGGATTACGTGTGGAACCCCGTACAGCCGTTGGTGCGTCAATCTTCAAAGCAGCGGAGTGAAACCACAGGTAATAATAACTGAAGTATAATAGTAAGATAACAGAGACTAGAACTGCCAAATTATATTTATGAGGGTTGGGAGCGGAGGATACGTAATCTCTCATCGTAACTCCTCATAAAATAAAGATCAAACTTCAAACTGGTAAGTTCTCATTTAATCTTACTATTTTAATTCGGAGTCACGTGAGTGACTACGTGAAGATTTTAAAGCTCTGTGATTTCATGCCGCAGACCCAAATCCGGTGTTCACACTGCATTGAGTGACTCAAAAAGTCGTTAATAATCAATAATGCATCAATCATAACATTGTCAAATGAATAACGGTTTATTTACAAACGAAGCAATAACAACCCCTCAGGGGGAAACTATAACAAAACTCAAAACAGAATCAGCAAACACCCCCAGCCTTGTAATCGGCTTATGATAAAAAATTTTGGAAGGTCAGCTCACTGGACCATTCTGCGGCCGCGATGATATGGTCTATAGGCACGTACATCGCCCTTGCCGCGGAAGTTGATGCCGCCCTGGTGGAAAGAGATTTGAATTTATCAGTATCAATCCCAGCACTTCCCAGAACCTGCTTTAGCCACCTTGAAATTGTTTGCACCAACACCTTACTGTGTGTTTTTTTGTGGCTAATAAATAATGCAGACTCTGTTCCTCGTAGGACTCTGGTGGCCTCAATGTAATGAGATAAATGTGATACTACACACAGGCAAGCATCTGTGGGGTATGCTGAAAACACAATCTTACATCCTGTCATGCCTATTCTACTATGTTTGAGCAAATCATAGACATAAAAAGTAATGGCATCTGTTGATACCTGCATTCTGTCTAGTTGTAGCTTTTGCAATGTTTGCACACGTTGGGCTGATACCAAGGTCATAAGCATGACCACCTTCATGGTTAGTTTGGCTAGAGATAGGCTTGCAACAGGAGCCCACTGGCAAAGAAGCTTAAGAACTTCACTCACATTCCAAATACCGGCATACCTGGGTTTAGGAGGATTAGAATTGAAAACTCCCTTCATAAACCGAGAAACTAACAGATGTGCCCCTACTGAATGTGACTCTGAATTCATGGGTAAATAAGAAGACAAAGCACTTCTGGCTGTATTAATCGCACTATAGCTCGACTTTTGATCAAAATAAAGAGTGGACAAGAACTCCAGTACGTCTGGGATTCCTGCAGTTTGATATGAGATATTCTGCTGTAGGCAGAATACCTCCCATTTCCTCCCATTGAGGTGATGTACTGCTTCTGAGTACTATCCCTGCAGGCTGACATGAGAACATCCACGGTACGATCAGAAAGTCCTCTCCCCAGGTATGGCCTCCTTAAAATCTGCAAATTAACAGATCAATACGATCATGTCAAGGATGTTGATCGGCAGTTACTGGATTTACCAGTAGATTTTTATGTTTGGGAATAATCATGTGAGGCTGACTAGCCATTTGCAATACGAGAGGGAACCATGGCTGTGTAGGCCAATCTGGCACTACCAATACTCCTGAAGCGGAGTCCTGCTTGATCTTTTGCAAGCATCTTCTGATGAGACAGAATGGAGTAAATGCATAAACAAACATTCCATCCCAATGCAGCGAGAATGCATCCACCGATGCTGCACCAGGATCTGGTTCCCATGAAACATATCTGGGCAACTGATGGTTTAGTCTAGATGGAAACAAGTCAATATCTGGCATTCCATACTGAGCAACCACTTGATTAAATATGTCCTGATTTAACATCCATTCTATATTATCATTGAATTGGCATGACCTAATGTCAGCTACTGTGTTGAATCTACCTGGTAAATATATTGCTGAAAGCCAGATATTTTGATCAATGCACCAGCCCCAGATCTGATTAGCCAGTCTATCACAAGACTGTGACTTGACTCCACCCATGTGGTTTACATATGCTACTGCTGTAGTGTTGTCAATCTGAACCTGCACTTGCAAGTCACTCCTGGCAGAGCAATAAGCTTTAAGTCCATACCAGGTTCCCAAAAGCTCTAAATAATTGATGCCTCTTAATTGAAGAAGGGATGTCTCATCAGTATTCCATCTGCCTCCACAACTGGAAGACATATCTGTAGCACCCCAACCCAGAGCACTGACATCAGTCTGTAATATTATGGAAGGTGGTTCAACCAAAACCTCCCTGGAGCTTTTTGAGTCATTTATGACCCACCATTGAATGTCTGAAATTGCCCCAGCTGACAATTGCATAGGCCTATCAAAATGACCCGCATGACCCGAGTCTTCCCAACAATTAAAATATCATCAAAGTAGGCCATTACAACATGCCTCTGAGCTTGGAGTAATCTTAGATCAGGTTTTAACAATTTTGTAAATAATCTAGGAGCTGAAGTTAACCCATTAGGCAATGCTTTTAATTGCCACAACTGACTCATCCAGATAAATTTTAAATACCTCCTATCATCACCATGGATAGACACTGAGTAATATGCATCCTTTAAATCTATGCTGGCCATATAACACCCTTTGGATACCAGATAGCCGTAGAAAAAGTTTCCATTTTGAAATGCCTAGAGCAAACAAAGGAGTTCAAACCCGTCAGGTCCAGAATGATTCTACATCCCACAGTCTTTTTAGACCTAGGAAAAATACTTGACACAAACTGACGGTTTTGACGAACTGACTTCTCAATCACCCCTTTTTTGTGTAATGTGTTAAGTTCTGCTTGTGTGCTGCTGCGCTGGTCAAAATGGCACAGCAACAACTGTTCGTCCTAAGAACATTGAAACGGACTGGTCTGCCCCAACAGCTGCTGACAACCTTCTACCGCTGTATGACAGAGAGCATTCTAACGTATGGCATCTCTGTGTGGTATCTCAGCTGCACGGAGGCGGAGAGGAGAGCTCTTCAGCACAACGTCCACAAAGCGCAAAAGATTATTGGGACACCGCTACCAGCCTTGGAGGGCATCTACCACACGTGGTGCCTTAGGAAGGCTGTCAGCATCCATAAAGATTCCCCTCACCCTTGTAATGGACTGTTCGAACTACTCCCTTCCGGCAGACGCTACAAGGCCTTCTACGCCCGCACCTCCAGACTCAGGAACAGCTTCATCCCCAGAGCTATAGCGGGTCTGAACGGCCCTGCTGAGTGCCCCCCACCCCCATGGACTGTCTCCCTCGGATGGCCACGTTGCACAGACACATCTGCACTTTAGTCTGTTTTGACTTTTACTGTTCTAATGTTCTTTTCACAAACCTTGTTCTCGGGGTATCTCAACCTAAATTTTATTAGTCGTTTAAGTTATGACATCGGATGGAGTTGCAAGCTAAATCTCGTTGCACTTATGTGTAATGACAATAAAGAATATTATTATTATTATTATTATTATTGTATGAGCACATTCTCTTCTTCTGAAAATATAAGTTTCCGACTTGGAACATGCTGATTAGGTGGACACACACTAGAGTAAAATTCAATGTTAACCCCCTCTATACTGCTAAGTATAAATGAATCTGATGTTATCTCCTGCCATTGTTTGAGAAACAAGTGTAATCTGCCCCCAATTTGAACATCTATTTCCCTTGATTCATTCTCTTTAAGAGGAATTTTCTCACCTGCATACGTCGTGGCTGCCCTTGTTTCCCCCGGCCCTTTGTAGGGAAAGTCATCCTTCCCCTCACCCCTGTGGCAGGTTGCCAGCTCCGAGACTGCAAAGCTGAGTGGCTGGTCCCTTCCCCGGCGTCCGAACTCCGCCGGTAAGGAAAAACCCTCTTTCCTTGTTTGCCACCTGGCTTGATGAGGCCCATAGTTTTAGCGTCCTCGTGGAGCTCTTTAACTCGCTTGGCGAGATCTCCTCCAAATAAAAGATTAGGCGGTTGTACGCTGGGCGGTTTACACAAAGATGCCAGATTGGGATTAATAACTGGCCGAATAGCACTTCGTCTTATATTGTTGATTTCAAAATAAGCATTACACAGAAGTCCCAGTGCATCTAGATGAGCTTCCAACATATGCCCTTTGTCTACTGTAATAGCAAATGCCGTAAGCCCCGCTGAAAGTAATTTCAATACCTTTTGGAATTTTAATTATTGGGATCTTGCTGACACCCCCAACTGTGTCCATATGAGATGGTTTACCATAGGTACCTTTAGTAAACCGCAATTGATAGGGGCTTCATACTTTTTAGCCGCCTCATCCATGGCCAATTCTTGCAGCTGATGAGAGAGCATATATTGGATGGCTGATTCCAATTCATCCCCTAACGACTCTCCTGCCTCTCTCGGGACTGCAAATTTCTCCGCTATATTCGGGATAATTTCAAGTTCCACTCCCTTGTGGCTCTCCCCAGCCATTGACTCGGTGCCAGTAAACTGCACCGGTATACCCTCCTCCTCAAAGGTTGGGTATTCTTCCAGCCCTATTATAGGCGCTGCTAGCACAGGCTCTCCACTAGCCTGGCGTGGGCACCACTCCTCCTCACGGAGTTCGTCCCTGTCGAGCTTCTTCTGCAATAAGACCTCGACCTGGGAGAGCCGTGAGCAAACGGTCTCTCCTTTTGAGGATAAAACCTCCAGGCCCGACTCTGGGTCCACGGCCCTATTTGATTTTACTGTAACCTTACGCCCTAGCATAATTTGCGTCATACTTACCAATCAGCTGGGCAGGAGACTGTCTGACTGAATTATGGCGTCGCACGGCGTCCGGTGGTGACATCATCATGCAACGCCACACCGGGCGGTGACGCTAGCTCCATTGCTGGCTTCGGACTTGGTGTGCTAGGCGGGCATCCGCTAACAATAGTATCCTGGTCATTGACCCTTTTCGCTGCGGATCGCCTCGCCAACACCTTCTTCACTTTCTGTAACATTTTTAACGGTGTATCCACTACCGCTGAAACAGAAAATGAACGCAAGAAAAGTTTGAAACTTACCTTGTGTTGTAAACTTACCGCTTGGAGGAGCTCTACTGCTCCAACCAGCCGACTGCACCAATGCGTCTGACGTAATGATGCACCAACGGCTGTACGGGGTTCTTCACGTAGTCACTCACGTGACTCCGAAGTAAAATGGGATCCTACATGATCAGTGTTGAAAATGGATTCACAATGTTACAAAATGGTTAAAGCAATGAGCTGCTGAAACTATTTATCTGAAAATATCCTTCACTCGTTATGTTTATTCGAGAAACGATCTTGCTGTTATATGGAGAAGTTGCTGTAGTTTCTGCTTCCTCGGCTCTTTAAACAATGTATCTCTGAGCAAATGACTGTTCTGTGTACAAACGATTGCCTGCCCAAGTCATTTGCCTTAAATCACTATCAATTCACTGCTGATGCATTGTCGTCATTAAATGTTATTTATCTTGGATAAGGAATAGTGAGGGCTAATAATTAGTAAATAGGGATGTGGATTGCGCTAATCTGGTGACAGGGAACTGCAGACAAAGTGGTAGGGACGTGGAATGCAGCAGTGATGACACCGAAGTTTCAGGAACTTCATCGATTATGTTATAGTGTGCACCCATCGTTGTAACAGAAAATTGGATCTACTGTTAACAAAGTTAAACTTATGGATAATCATCTCATTCTGTTTGTCACCTGATTAAGTCTTTCTGCGTTCCATTCTGCGCAATACCTCATTTTATTGTTAGTCAAGTTTCTGTAATTAAGACCTCATTTTACTGTCTTTACAAGTTTTTGAGTAATCTTGTCATCTGAGAATACCAAAGTCACACTTGACATCATCTTTCACTGATCTCCTGGTGCGCAACAGATTTGAATAAATCGTTACTTCGAACACCAACTCTGCATGGCCTTTCCATTTTGCTCCAACTTTTATCTTACATTACATGGGACAGGCTTTCATGAGGAGTAACTGGGAGAACATGGACTACTTAGTAAACCTCCTGCTCCAAGTGATGTTTCCTGCACCAACTAATCATGGAAGGTATCCAGAAAATAAGCAGGAGAATTACTAAGAAACTATGTAATTACTTATATACTTAAAAAAGAGTCCTGACTGGGAAGGTCATCGGTCCATTCCCTCCACAGGTGCTGCCTGATCCAGCATCTGCAGTTCCTTTTCACTCCCAAGTTTATATTTGTACATTTCTAGAACACCGCTTCGAACTTTTCAGCATCATCTTCATAAATTAGTTCCCGACACAGGAATTCGGATGCCATATTAAAAATAATCTGTGAAATGAGCAAGTCCATCCACCATTCTGTAATGATGTGCGCTTAAAAATAGAACTGATATGCTCCAGAAATCACCACTTTTTCTTTCTGCCCTCCTGGCATTAAAATTTGTCTGAGGAACACTTCACACAAAAAAACAAGTCAACTAACTGGACACCATCTGAACTGCATACCCATCCATCTTAATAGTCGTTTAACTGATTACGTTATTCCCATCTGGCAGCCATTCACTGACTGTCAATCCACTTTACTTACCTTTTCACATAAATTAACACTGAGGCTGGCCATTAGTTCCATTGTCCAATGCACAGGATTGAAGACGGGTCTCGACCCAGAATGTCACCCATTCCTTCTCTCCAGAGCTGCTGCCTGTCCCACTCAGTGACTCCAGCATTTTGAGTCTATCTTCAGTCCAATGCACAGACAGTTTCATTTGTTCTGAAGTTTAAATTAGTAGCAAATGTGCTCACGCTGTATCTCTAAAACTAAATTAAACGCTGCAGCATGAAGAACTGCTTTACTGATGCTGTTGGTTACACAAAAAGCTGGAGAAACTCAGCGGGTGCAGCAGCATCTAAGGAGCGAAGGAGATAGGCGATGTTTCGGGTCGAGACCCTGAAGTCTGAAGAAGGGTCTCGACCCGAAACGTCGCCTATCTCCTTCGCTCCTTAGATGCTGCTGCACCCGCTGAGTTTCTCCAGCTTTTTGTGTAACCCTCGATTCTCCAGCATCTGCAGTTCCTTCTTTAACACTTACTGATGCTGTTTCCTGTTTGTCAGAGTTTAAAGGAACTTCTGGAGCCCAGTGGCTGTGATGCTACAAAACCAGCCAAGTGATCAATCACATTGAAGAAATTTCACAACCAAAAATAAGAACGAAAATAGTACATTTTTACAAATTAACCACATAATTTGCTGGAAAGTATATATATTTTTAAATTCAAGTATGATTCATGAAGAATTTTCAATGAATTATAAATATAAAAGCAAAAACATTTTGAAATATTTACGAGGGAATTACCATCCAAAAACATAAAATTATTTTTTATGAGTCTGGATATTGATTGAAATGTCATTATAGCTTAGCTAAAGTTAAACGCCATTAGTTAAATATCAGTTAACCTCAGTTAAATACCATTTTTAAAACTCACCTGGATTCTTTGCAGAACAGTGCATATCTTCAGGGTATTTTTATAAGAAGACCAATGCAAAACTACTGTGGTCTGGAGCGTGTTGCGGTACTACCCAATCTGCACATAACTGCAGATATTTTATGGACTAAATGCTGCCTAGTTTATGATTCCTGCACCAGTGTGGAAATGCTTAACTTGATCACCAGACTTTGCAAGTCATTTCCCAGCCACACTCCATTTTACATGCTTCATGAAGGCAGGTTGATTCATTCCTCAGCTTCCACCTCACAAGTCTCCCCATTCAGTGAATTATTTTTCCAGTTATTGCCAGCCTCAACAAGGTCCCACCACTGCACATATCTTCCCCTCAACTTTCAGCATTTCACAGGGTCCGTTTCCTTTGCCACTACCAGGTCTACTCTTCCGTCTCACCTACTGCTCCCCTTCTTTCTCATGCAACCACAGAAGGTGCCACCCCAGTCCTTTTACTTTTCCTCATCCCATCATCCAGTATAAACAGTCCTTCCAAGTAAAGCAGCGACTCCCTTACATTTCTCCTAGCCTTGTGTGCTGTATTAATTGTTCACACTGTGGCCTGCATTGGTGAAACAACATCCAGGTTAATAGATCACCTGTATTCTTTCTGTTGTGCACTCCCAAGAGTCCTGTTGTCTGCTATTTTGATTTACATCCCGTTACTTTGACCTCTTGCACTGTTAATAATGAGGCCCAACAAATACCAAAGGAACAGCATTTCATCTTCTTCCTGGGCACACTGCAGTCTTGCAGACTCAATATCAAATTCAGGTAACTCACTGCTAAAACACAAACCCCTTGGAAAAAATAGGAGGATATTGGGTTGAGAAAGACTGAGGATTTGCAATAACTTAAATTTATATAAATCTTATTAATCTTACATGAATATGGTACTAGAAAAATTAATGGGAGCAAAAATGGGAGTAATGCCTCAGTATTTAGCACCATGCAATACAAGACTTAAGGTGGTTGGAAATAGCACTGCCATCTCCCAAAATTCTGCCATGTCACAAATGGTTCCCACAGATTGGGAAGAAGCAAATTAAATCTTGCTATTTAAAAAAGAGGACGAAGGGGAAAAAGGGAACTGGAAACCTGTTCTTGCAGACATCATGAATATAGAAAGTGGTATCTATTATCAAGGAAGTGCTAACGGAATACGTCAAAAAGAGCAAAGTTAAACACAGAGTGCTGCAGTAACTCAGTGGGCCAGGCACCATTTCCGGTGAAAATAGCAAAACCACTGATATCTTGCTCATCAGCTGCTGATTGCACACATTCAGCTTAACATACCCAGGTCCCAGATCTCAAGTTCCTTTAAACTCATCAGTATTCAGCATCCCTATGCTCCCTTGGAACTTAGAGTTTGCAGAAAATTTAAATTCAATCCATAAAAATGAGTTAACACTGCATTGAGGTATTAATTGGAACGACTTCCAATAGTCCAGAAAATCAGTCAGTCTGACAATAACATTTGGAGTATGCCAGATTAATGGAGTTTGACATGGAAAATAATGATAGGGTTGGGCAAAGATTCCATGAAATAATATAATGTGTGATAAATCAGTAATTCATTGGAACAAAATAGATAAGAGAAAACCAATGAGTGCAATGTATTTTGACATTCTTAAGGAATTTGAAAAGGTGTCATACAAGGGATTATGAACTAATAGTGGAACTTATGTATTTGGAGATAATGTACTAGAATGGATTGAGCATTTGTATCGGACAGAAAACAGAAGTCGGGCCATTTGGATGCTGCAAAATCGTTAGAATATGAATTATGCAGAGAAAGCAGAGAGGACTCCAGAAGATATAGACCAGTAAATAGGTGAAGACATGACTGATAGAATAAAATATAGAAACATGAAGCTATGCATTTGGTAAGAAAGTACGAACGTTATGTATTTATAAATGGTGAGAGATTAAAAATATTTATTATTTCTATTAATTCCTCTCTTGAGCGACCTGTGTATCTTTGTACAAGTCACTGACTTGCCAATAACCAGGGAAGGTGTGCAAGCGGAATTGACGACTAAATCAACACACCAGTCTAAGGTGAGGCGAGAGTGACTAACCATACAGTCTGCAAGTAAGAAAGTAAGCAAAACATTGGGCATTATTTAAGAGGAATTGAGTACAAAAATCAATACACTAAATGACTAAAATGGCAGAAGTGATGCAAGAGTGACTATCCAGGACATTGGGATACCCTGATGTGCATCAAAGAGAAATCACTTTGGTGGTTGGAGTCACTCCTTGCACTTGTGTTCTCAGCCTCCAACTGCATTCTCAGCCCCTTCTTTACTCCTTGTACACCCACTACTGTGCAGCCATGTACAAATCTCATTCAATTACAAATTCGCAGACAATGCCACCATTGTGGGCTGGATATCAAATAATGATGAGACGGAGTGCATGAAGGAGACTGAGAACCTCGTTTCCTGATGTCGAGACAACGAGCCTTCTCTCAATGTCAGCAAGACAAAGGAGATAGTGATCGGCTTCAGGAAGCAAAGTGGTACACATATCTCAGTTTGCATTGACAGCACCTCAGATTCCCATTAAATCTTTCCCCTCACCATTAACCTATGCCCTCTGGTTCTTGATTCCGCTGCCACGGAAAAAGATTCTGTGCATTTACCTTATCCATTCCGTTATGATTTTATACACCACTATAAGGTATCCTTTCAGGCTCCTACACCCCAAGGAATAAAGTCCTAGCCTGTTCAACCTCCCTCTGTAGCTCAGGACCTCAAGTTCTGGCAACATAAATTTTCTCTGCAGTCTTTCCAGCTTAATGACATCTTTCCTATAGCAGGGTGACTAAAACTGAACACAATACTCCATTTGCGGCCTCATAAACGTGTTTACAACTGTTACATAATATCCCTACTTCCCAACTCAATGAAGGCCAATGTCTCAAAAGCTGCCTTCACCACATCTGCCTGTGACGCCGCTGTCAGGGAACTGTGTACCTGTACTCCTTGATCCCTTTGTCCTGCATTCCCTCCACCACTGGTGCACAATGGCTGCAGTGTGTACCATCAACTAGATGTGTTGCAGTTATTTATCCAGGCTTCTCCTCAGCGCCTCCCAAACCATGTGCCTGGAAAACCCAACGACTGCAGGTTCCTCTCTCAGTGCATCCACACATTTCTTTTGTTGTAGCCAAGTCACTCTATGCACTATCCAGACTCTATCCGGTCTGAAGAATGGTCTCAACCCGAAACTTCACCCATTCCTTCTATTCAGAGATGTTTCCTGTCCTGCTGAGTTACTCCAGCATTTTGTGTCTATCTTCACTATGCTGATGTCCACACTGATAGACTGAAGTAAAATCTCTGATAGGCACAACTGCTTTTCACTTGCACTGTTTTTTTTTTTTTGTTAAATATTTTTTATTAGAAGTATAAATACATATTAATACAACGTTCTTAGGAAAGAGATGGATAGTTGGAATAAAATTTTCATTACAAACATTCCAGTATTTGTTTAAAAGTTACCATCATTTCATGTTTATACTTCTAAACATTTTATTGTAATTTTTTTTTTTGTGAAAAGTAGGAAAATGTGAAAAATAATTAAATAACAGTGGTGTATTATACAAACAGTATTTATGAAGTAATATATCCGTGATCAATAATATATTATTCTTCGTCCATTCCTTTGTTCTGGTCTCGGTCAGGCCCTCGAACCGAGTCACATTGACCCCTTAAGATATTCAAGGAATGGAGACCAAATCCCATTAAATTGGTCTAACTTGCCCGACAGTGCAAGTCTTATTCTTTCCAAGTGTAAAGTCTCCGCCATTCCTGAAATCCACAATTTGACTGTAGGGGATGTGGGACCTTTCCAAAATTGTAACATTAATTTTTTACCAATTATTAAACTATAATCACTTGCACTGTTTTACAATACATACAGAAAGATAAATTAATCTGACATTTATATTAATCGATAATGTTGAAAGCAGCCACAGGATTTGGTGACACGCACACCAACTATTGGAATGTGATAAAGTGATAGATTACTTGCCACATAAGCTCAGAAATGGGTAAAAACGGAACATCCAACATTGTATTCATCCAGTTTACCTCAAACCGCAGTTTAATTTTGTTTAGTCATTTTTCAGTAATCATAGATTAAGTTCGATTTCAAATGTATCCTGAAGCATAACACAAACTATGTTTGCACGAGAACAGTGAAAGCATGGTTTATCAATCAAGGTCTGCAGGCATAGGTAGTTTAATATTTCATGGCACTTCATGATACATGAAACATTAACTTGCAATGTTTTCTTCAGATGGAGCAAATTGCTATTACCCCTCCAATAACTTGGTTTGTATTTCCCATTTGCAAAATGCATAGATTTCCTTTGAGGGGTATGCAGAGGCACTTGTGCTCAAATCCACCACACAGTTTTGGATCATCATTGATTCGTGGGGTGATTTGCCTGGCATGCCCCCTTATCACTCTTCACCTTGCACTCTCCCCCTTTTTACATGGTTAGAAATGCATGAGCAAATATTAAAATATAGATGGTCCTAGGCCATAGAGAGGATATCTCATGGGTTTGAGTTTTCCGTGATTCGAGTCTATATGAAAGTGGAGATGTTTGTCTGGACGTTATGGCTGATGAATGACTTAATGCACACATTTAATTAGCCTATATTTCATTTGGGAAAAGGGCTAATTAAACAGTGAGGGATGTAGGTGGGGTAAGAATCCACATTTATTCAGACATGATATAAGGCTAGATTTTACCTTACAGTTGCACTGTGATGTACGTTAATGGATTATCTGTGTTCTGTGGGACATGCAGTCCACCTCGTTTACTTGCCGGATGGATCGCCTCAGGCATTGCAATATAATAGTTTTTATTCACATGAACCGTACAAGTGCAAAGCAGCTTACAACCACTCAGCATCTCGTTCAACAGATGTGTTAAACATGGTTGAATCTCTTTTGCAGAATTATGATCTCGGTTGTGATCCAAATATATGGAAGGTGGGAAAAACATCATTCATATTTAACAATCTGCACACACTACCACACATCTAGCTTCTATTTCAATCTTTGAACACAATAGGATGTGATAGTCTCCCATGGTTGAAGATTACAAACTAAAATAAAGATGTTTTCTCCTACTTAAAGCACAGTCATGAATCTATCTCAATCAAGAGATATATTTTGTTTTCAAGAGAGAGTTAGATTTAGCTCTTAGGGCTAAAGGAATTAAGGGATATGGGGAAAAAGCGGGAAAAGGATATTGATTTTGGATGATCAGCCATGATCATATTGAATGGCGATGCTGTCTCAAAGGGCCGAATGGCCTACTCCTGCACCTATTTTCTATGTTTCTATGTTTCTATTTAACCACATATTCCATTATTATTGAGTATTTAATGCAGTAAAATAATTCACAGGAATAAGATCAAAATAAATCCTTTGTCTCCAGAGATGCTGCCTGACCCATTGAGTTACTCCAGTACTTTGTGTCTAACTTGGAATCATTGTCAGCACGGAATTGTAGGTCAAAGGGCCAGTTGCTGTGCTGTACTGTTCTATGTTATCTTTTATGTTACAAGGTTGGGAAAGCCCCGCGTCAGTTGCTATGGTGCTCTTTGTAGATAAGGCATGGTGCATATCGATGTGTTCGTACTGGAGGAAGTGAACATTGACATTGATGGTTTGGGTGCAAATTAAAGGGCCACATTGTCCCAAGTTGTTCCAGATCCGTGTTGTTGACTCTGCTCTCCATCAGACAAGGGTATTCGTAGGAAAGACACAAAATGCTGGTGTAACACGGTGGCTCAGGCAGCATTCATGGAGAACATGGATAGATGACCTTGTGTGTTGTAACCTCTGAACTTGGAGTTTGGAGTTTGAGACTTAAGTTGCCACCCAATGTTCTGCCTCTAATCTGTTCTTGTAACTATACCATTGGTGTGGCGGCGAGCCTGCAGTTTGGCAGGAAATGAGACGATGACAATGCCAACGAGTGTAAGGTAATTGAGGGACTCTTTCTTATTGAAAGTGGATATTTCTTGACACCTATGTTGGCTGAATGTTACTTACAGTTCAGTCAATGTACGTGGATTAATAGGATGTGTTTCTGCAGGTCATGTACTTTGAAAACAAACAGGAATGTGGGCCTCCAGCGGTGTACGCATGATTTTTCAGATTACGTGACACCCCACCGGTGGCAGGCCTTTTGGAGAATCTCCCTGCATTATCTAGGTTCATACTTGAAGAATGGAAATGTTGATCTGCACCACTGTTGTAACACAGTAGGGAACAGCAGCTTCAGAGAGGAACAAAAAGCCCACAGATGGGTTGCAAGCCAATGGATAAGGAATGTGCTGATCTGCAATGCTACTTTCCTAACTTAAATGAGATGAAGCCCTCCTTGGTAGTCAGAGCAGAGAATATTTCAAATAGTATTAAACGGTGAGGAAAAGAAAAATCAATTTAATGAAGCAGGGCAAGTATGGAATGTAAAGTTACCGCGTATTCATGAAAAAGTCAATTGGGAATAGAGTTGCCTGAGGGCCCGGGTCCACTAATTAAATGTCTGTCTCTTTATGTTATCAGAAGGTGCCTGCATGAAATTAATAGCAGTGCTACACAGCATTTCCCTTATCGCCTCTCTGGTGGCCTCAACAAAACAAGGCTTCCAAAAACTGCAAACCCATAATATGTAATCACATACAAAATCATATTTAGTATTTATTTGTAAATTAATCTCAGATAAACTCTATAAACATTTCCCAGTTCTGGCACAAAGTTGCAATTCAGAATTTGCAGCATTAAATAATGGCGAGATTACAGACACAGAAAATTAGAATGATGAAAACTGGAAGGCAGCGACAAATCTGAAATCAATAAGATAATGAAAATGTGAGCTGGAGAAGTCATTTAAACTGAGATTAGAACCAGTCTTTATTAATTTCTTCCTTTATAAACCACGGTGGAGAAGCAATTATGTACACCATGCACTGTATTTTTAATGTGTGTAGAGGTGCTATTGTATTTGCCCTGTCTCAGATTTTCTTTCTTTTAAATCACTTAAATCCAAATAATTCTTTGTAAACTGCAGATAATGAAAGCATGCCGTGCATGTCTGTTTTTTCAAAAAAGAGATAGTTTAATATAAATTTATATTAAAAAATAAAAGTCACATTGTATAAACTCCCTTGGGTAAAGTATTATGGAGATGTGAGAAATGTAATGGCTGATTTTGAAAACATTGAATTTTTTCCTCTCTCCCTCTGATAAACAAAGTCAGATCATTCTGCTTTCAGGCTTTGGAAATCTGACCAATTACCAGTCACAGAAATTGTTTCACAAAAGAGTCCCTGGAGTACTCCGTGAAGAACTTAGAAATTAAATTAATTCTTTTTTATGCTATCAAGTTGCCAACATACTGTAGCTTACTTAGCACTGAAAATGCCTTCATTCTCATACGGCAGAGAATGGCATTAGCATTACCCGAGGAGGGATTGCTGCTTTCGTGTTAAGCAGCAATTAAGTTTACAGAAACGCTCAATTGTAAATTGAAAATCTATTATTTTAATATAAATTTTGGTGGGCTTTCATACTAATTGCTTTCCTATCACAATGTCCACAATTATCAAAGAGGAGCCAAGGCTTAGAAGAAGTCCTATCAATCAGTAAATTTCACAGACAAATGTTATTCAATTGAATTGAGGCCCAAATTGTCTTATTGCCAGTAGTTTTAGAAAATATGATATGAACTAGAAATATCTTCTAAAATGATATTTTATCTCTTTACTGAAAATGTCCTTGTGGTGCTGTATATTCTGAGTGACTTTGCATCTAATTACAATGATCCTTTCGAACTCCCCGTTGGATTGCAACCTTGTCGTGGTCGGGGAGCTTGTGTGTCTCAGTGACCCCTAGAACTATGCCAGTGGGAGATTCGTCTCCTGTTAGGGTCTCCTATGTTGGACAGGTCGAATGGTAGAGGCGAGATGAAGAGCGATCCACTGGTCCCCCAAGTTGGAGGTTGCGCACAGGGCTAACAACACTGTCTCATAAAACAACTATGCTACGAAAACAGCAACTGAAGGAATCAATAGGCGTGGAGGACCTTCGTTGCTGTCCTACATGCAAGGAGGCATAATAGGCAGTAAGTAACAGGAAAGTAAACTATGTGACTTCTGACAGGGAGCACCTGAGCCAAGGATTGGCAGTGGCAATGCTACCACTGATCTCAGATATTAAACACATAAAAACATCTCAAGCACCTTTTTATCCAATTTGACAACTGATCCGTGTGAAGATGAACGATATAATGTGTACGCTCTAAGTGACATACCAAGCAATGAAGTGAGTAGTGATTAGTACAATGAGGAGGTTACAGATCATGCCTGTGGCTCTCCATCAATTTATTTATATAAGCTAATTACTACATGAATATTTCAAGAGAAACTGTTTTTCATTGCAATACTGACCCAATTATAATCACAGATATTGTTAAACGGAGCAGAAAGTGCGAATGCAGGGCACAGTTTAAATTTGCTTTGACTGCAGGCAAGATGGTGATAGGTGAGAACATCACGTCCAAGGTCAACAATGATTAATATTTCAAACGGACTGCAGATTGGCCAATAGTTGCTTTTGCAAATGGACAACGCTGCATTCACAGGGACTGTCCTAATTGAGAGCCCTTCATCTATCGCTTACGCCTCACTGATCCTGAGCAGATGGTGGCGAGCTAACGTTTTGAATCAGCTGCACATTTTTGATGTAACAGAGTGACCTGTTGGGTCAACTAGAGGGAAGAGGGCAGAACAGGAGGAACCCATGGTACAGTGAGTCTGGTCTTACACTGTGAGCAGGCTGGGCAAGGATCGCATGACAGAAGCTAATGGGCTTCCTTACGATAATCATTGGTTTCATGGTCATTATTACCAACGTTAGCTTTTCTTTCTACTTAATTGAATAACCGCGTTTATATTCCCAACCTGCTACAGTGAGGTGGAAATGTTGGGCTTTAAAGAATGATGAGCGAAGTGGGTAGATATCCCTCAGCTTGCAAAGGCCCAAGGGGCTGGGAGTTGGGAGATGTGTGTGATATCGGCAAGGAGCAAGAGGAGGGTTGTGGGGCAATCACTAACAATGAAGCATTAAAGTACCCAAGCTAGAAGGAAAGGTGGCCATCCCGGTAAAGCCTTTTCAACATTGGAGTCTCGGTCTTGTGTCCATGGCATGATTTCACATAAATTATGTTAATTGTGTGTGATTTCATATCACTGCACGTGTTCAGTGGCCTTTGTGCATGTGTGTGCCATACATGTGGAGGGAACAGTTCCAAACTCCAGAGGTGCAAAAGGAGCTTGATTGCATTTGGCCACTGGAGTTTTTAAAGTGAATGAACAATGGCTATGGCCAAAAAATATTCTGCTTTCTCATTGGTAATAATCTTCAATCCATCTCCTCTGGTTATGACCTATGGAAAGATTATCTGTCTAAATGTATCCATCTTCGAAGCCTCAATCAAATTTTCCCTCAACCTTCACATTTAATTCTTTTTTTATTTACACTATGTTTATGGAATGGTTGTCAAGCTCCATTTGGACTTTTGCCCTGACTGTTCTTTCTCCAAAAGTATGTGCAGAGACCTCATAGAGTCATAGAGTGATACAGCATCGAAACAGGCCCTTCGGCCCAACTTGCCCACATGGGCCAACATGTCCCAGCTGCACTTGTCCCACCTGCCTGCATTTGGCCTGTATAACACCAAACCTGTTCTATCCATGTACCTTAATTTTCTTAAACGTTGGGATAGTTCCTGCCTCAACTACCACCCCTGGCAGCTTGTTCCACACACTCGCCACCCTTTCTGTAAAAAAGGTACTCCTCAGATTCCTATGTCCTCTTGTCCTCGATTTGCCTACTCTGGGCCAGAGACTATACATCTACCGATCTATTCCTCTCATGAATTTATACACCTCTATAAGACCTGGTTTAGCATTACATTTTACCAAAGGATTGTGCAGTCTCATTGGCTGTTATCAAATGATAGCCTACAAGTTACAACATGAAAACCAAACTTGCATTTCCAATACGTGATGACACCGCTGCCAAAAGGTAGAAGGTCTAGGAGCCTGAAATCTGGTACATCCAGGTTTAGGAACAGCTTCTTCCCCACAGCCATCAGGCTATTAAACTCGCCATCAAACAAACTCTGAACTATAACAGCCTATTGCACTTTATCTGTTTATTTCTGTGTATATATGTTGTCTATGCTATATGGACACACTGAACTGTTCTGTATTTATGCTTACAATACTCTGTTGTGCTGCAGCAAGCAAGAATTACATTGTCCTATCTGGGACACATGACAATAAACTCTCTTGACTTGGCCTGCAATGACCTGACATAACATCAGCTTCAACAATGCACGCTGGTGCCTGCTGTTGATAATCAATTCCCAATTACCGCTGGTCACCCTGGTCATCCATTGCAAATTTGGATAACTTGAGACACTGGCTAACATGACATACCATGCAAGAGGACACACAGTGCTAGAGTAACTCATCAGGTCAGCTTTGGAGAATGTGGATAAGTGACATTTCGGGTCAAGACCCTTCTTCAGACATACCATGCATTCCATCTGTCCCAGGAGTTTTGAAAACTAGTCCTGAAACAAGGTCAGTCATGAGAATAAATAACAGAATTGCTTGGCGTATGGACCCTTCCACGTAATGGAATCAACATCCTCTGTCAATCTGCATCTCTAATGAATTGCCATCAATCACGACAGTCACCTTGAAGCTTGATTCTCCCCAATAATAAGTGTTTGTACAAAGCAAATTCTGTGTCATATGTCACATCTGTAATATCATGCAGAGTCTCAGTTTCTGCTTCTTCAGAGAAACTAACTCCTTGATGAAGCACTCCATACCCTGACAATGTGAATTTTTTACATTTAATTTATTTTTGGTATCTGGGAATCAGTGCCATGGCCAGCAATTAATGCCCATACCATGAACGGGTGATGGTGAGCTCTATTAGAACCACTGGTTGGGTGGAAACACCAGGATTTAGATTATTGATGAGCTTATTTCCAAGTCACTGTGTTGTAAGGCATGGCAAAGAACCTGAAGGCTGGTGGTGTCCCAAAGACCTACTGCGCATAACATCCTTGGTTGTAGAAGGGTTTGGGAAGTGCTATCAAAGTAGCCTGCAGTGCCTCGCTGTACACCTTGCAGCCACTGTACAGTGATGGTATAAATAATATTTAGTGTTTTGGAAAGGTGCTGATCATGGCGGCTCTTTCATCTTGGATGGTATAGAATTTCATGAGAATTATTGGAGCTGCTTTTACTCAGGCAAGTGAAGAATGTTTTGTAACTCCTGACTCATGCCTTGCAGATGGAGGAAAACTCCTGAGACATGAGGAGGTGAGGCAATCAGCACCTGATATCCAGCCTACGACCTACCTTTGTAAACATAGAAAAATAGAAACATAGAAAATAGGTGCAGGAGTAGGCCATTCGGCCCTTCGAGCCAGCACTGCCATTCAATATGATCATGGCTGATCATCCAACTTAGTATCCCATACCTGCCTTCTCTCCATACCCCCTGATCCCTTTAGCCACAAGGGCCACATCCCTTTAGCCACAAGGGCCACAAGTAGTCACAGTTTTTACAATACAATACAATACGGTACAATATACTACAATACTGCTTTGTTGTCATGTGCAAAACACAGTGAAATTATTTTTGTGTCACTAGGTTTGGCGCTATTTCTAAAGTCGGGTCCATGCGCTAGGTCTTATGGAGCGGCACCCGACCCAAGTGAGCCCCTGGATTATTCAGCATACCGATGTTTCTTTTCTCTTCTCGCTCAGCCATCTTCATGGCTTGGAAGTAGCTGGTGAGGGTATGGGAGGTACGACACCAGTTCACTTTCAATACAATGGTGACCGTAAACATTTTGGTGGTGGGGGACATTAAAGACGTTGAATAGGCAGATAGTTGATTCTCTTTTGTTGGAGATGGTCGCTGACTGCCGCTTCTATGGCACACCATTACTTGACATATAACAACCCATCCCCTGGCTCTTGTCGGGGTCTTGCTACATACACAGTGGGATGTTTCGTTGAACCAGGTACAGTTCCATTTGTAAATTGTGTTGAAAGAACTTGGGTGATGATGAATCAGGTTAAGAATGGTTGAAATGGGACACTACCCAGAGGAATCCCTGCAGTGATGTGCCTGGGGTGGGATCATTAATCTCTGACAACTACAACTATATTCTTTTGTCCAAGGCATGACTGGTGGAATGTTTTCCATTGGTGCCCATTAACTTCAGCTTTGCCAGGATACCTGAATGCCGCACTCAGTCAAATGCTGCCCTGGTGACAAAAGCAGTCATTTTCACCTCACCATGCCTTGATTGGGAGTAGCATGGTTTTTCCAAACCATTTTGGAGGGGTGCGGACCCAAAGCATTAACTGTCCACATTTTCCAGACATGCTGCCTGACTCGCTGAGTTACTCCAGCACTTTGTGCCAGTGAACAAATGTTTTTATGCAGAATTTTAAGTTGTTTAACTAAAGCCGTGAGCTCCTTGAAATAAAACAATTATTTCCATTGGATGTGTTTCCTGCTTGATGCAGGCATCAGCTAATTAATCACCTGGCTTTTATTGAAATAAAATTAATTTCTGGTTTTAAACTGGTTGCTGAAAAATATCCATAAATTGACAAAACCAGCTCCATTATATTTCTGCTTTTAAACTCTTCACCCCTCATTTATTCTCCCAGTTCATCACCAAGGTAAAAAGATAACATCACATTACAAAAGAATAAATCATTCCATTATATTCTGCTCTGAGACATGTGCATTTCCCTCTGGCCTTGCCGTGGCCCAGTTATGCTACTCGTTGCCTTTTGTGTACCATAGCTTTTACCACTGCATAATAATCAAAGAAACAGTATAATGACGTGGTTAGAAGAACAGTGGTTTATCATGTAGAAATACCTACTCTCGGCCGCATGGGAAAGGTACAAATCAGACTGCAAACATATATTTTAAATCAAAAAGTGAGTCAATTCCTCTACTACACAATTCTCTGTAGAGAAACTTTCTTCATAGCCTGAGAAAACTCCTGACAGGAATTGTTAGAGATATTGTTCAGGCAATGCATGAATATGTTCCTTATCAAGGAGAAACCTTTATGAATGTGAGTGTGAAGTCAGCTCTACCAAACTTTTGTTTCTTTGAACCATTGAGATGCCCTGCAATATTTACCTTCTCTGGTAAAATACAGCTTAGCATTTGAGGCAGCATAGTGGTAGAGTTAAAAACATAGAACCATAGAAAATAGGTACAGGAATAGACCATTTTGCCCTCTGAGCCAGCACCGCTATTCAATATGATCATGGCTGATCGTCCAAAATCAGTACCCCGTTCCTGCTTTCTCCCCATATCCATTTATTCTGTTAACCCTAACAGCTACTGTATATAGAATAGAAACATAGAAACATAGAAACATAGAAAATAGGTGCAGGAGTAGGCCATTCGGCCCTTCGAGCCTGCACCGCCATTCAATGTGATCATGGCTGATCATCCAACTCAGTATCCCGTACCTGCTTTCTCTCCATACCCCCTGATCCCTTTAGCCACAAGTGCCACATCTAACGCCCTCTTAAATATAGCCAATGAACTGGCCTCAACTACCTTCTGTGGCAGAGAATTCCAGAGACTCACGACTCTCTGTGTAAAGAATGTTTTCCTCATTTCGGTCCTAAAGGAATTCCCCCTTATCCTTAGACTGTGACCCCTTGTTCTGGACTCCCCCAACATCGGGAACAATCTTCCAGCATCTAGCTTGTCCAACCCCTTAAGAATTTTGTAAGTTTCTATAAGATCCCCCCTCAATCTTCTAAATTCCAGCGAGTACAAGCCGAGTCTATCCAATCTTTCCTCATATGAAAGTCCTGACATCCCAGGAATCAGTCTGGTGACTGATAGAATAGAATGCTATTTATTGTCATTCAAACAAGTTTGAACGAAATTGCACTTTCCACAGTTTTTGTTTTACATTACAAAACAACCCAAGACCCACACTTAACACAGTTTACACAAACATCCATCACAGTGAGTCTCCAACATTTCCTCACTTTGATGGAAGGCAAAGTCTTATCTCTTCCGTCTGTTCTTCACCCACGGTCCAGCAGTCTAACTGCAGCATCTAGGCGAACTCGGGCTCCGATGTTAAAGCCCCCGGCGGACGATGGTAAGTCCTGTGGCCATTAAGCCACGCCGGGCGATGTTTGGCCGCGGCTCCGTGTCCTGTAAACCCCGCGGTTCAAGCAGTCCAACCCGCAGTCCAGCAGTCCAACTGCAGCGTCTAGGCAAACTGGGGCTCCGATGATAGAGCCCCCGGCGGACAATGGTAAGTTCCGTGGCCGCTAACCCACGCCGGGCGATGTTAGGCCCTGCACGGGTTAGGCCCCACTCCGTGTCCTTAAACCCCGCGATTCCAGCGGGAGAAGTTGCCATTGCGGGAGCTCCGAAAAGCCGTCTCCCACCAGGGACCTGGAGCTCCCGATGTTCCTGTCCACCGGGCCTGCAGCCGGAGCTTCCGAAGCTCCAAAAGTCGGTTCGCAGCCAAGCGCCACCACAGCTCTCCCCGCTCCAAAGACGGCCAGCTCCACGATGTCAGGTCCGCAGGCTCCGCGACTGGAGCCCTCAGGTTGGTCCCGGTCGGAGGCCGCCGCCGGCTCCACGATATTAGGCCCAACGACACCGGAGACCCGACAGGGAAAAAGTAGGGTCCCCATACAGGGAAGAGACTAACTGTTTCCCCCTACATTCCCCCCTCCACCCCCCACATATACACAGCTAAAAAATATTAAAAACTAAGCTCAAGACCTACATTTAACAAGACAACATTTTTTTTTAAAGACGGACGACTGTAGACGAGCCGCTGCCATTAGGCGCCACCACTCCCACTATCTAACTCTCTCTTGAATTCATACATGGTGCCTTACAGCACCAGAGACCCAGATTCGATCCTGATTACGGTTGCTGTCTGTACAGAATTTGTGCGTTCTCCCTGTGACCACATGGGTTTTCTCTGGGTGCTCTGGTTTCCTCCCACATTCCAGAGATATGCAGGTCTGTAGGTTAATTGGCTTCTTTAAATTGTCCCAAGTGTGTAGGATTGAACTAGTGTACCGGGATCGCTGGTCAGCACAGACTTGGTGGGCCAAAGGATATGTTTCCACGCTGTATCTCCAAACTAAACTAAACAAAAACTAAACAAATGGCATTGCAGAAAATCTAAACTAATATCTTTAAGATTAAAAAGTAAGATCTCATCTGTCATGCAAAGTGGGAATAAACAGCTCACAACTTGATAAAGACATTTCTATCCGGGAGGGGGAGGGGGGAGGGGAGGTTGATTTTCCACATCAGGTAGGTCCAGAGAAATCACTGCAGTACATAACTGAGGCTGGTAGCTGCTTGCAACTCAAAGCATTTCTCACAAAAGTTACCTTGTTTTTATCAGTAGAAGTATTTGTATTTTGTGTTCTAAGTTCTGTTAGTTCCATTCTGCTTTTTGAATAAATGGACTGTTCTTGATGAACATTCGGTTGTTTGCTGTGAGCCCATGTACATGCCCCACTCTGCCTGCAACTCATTGGTTGATGTACATATGTTATCTATGGCCATTGACCTTAAAAAGTGACTGGGAATCTTGGCCAGTATTTGCTCCTCAATAAACACGACTAAATAAAATGTTTTGCTGCTCATTGTGATTTTTGATGTGCACAAATAATGTTTCCAACAGGCGCCTCACTTCAAGACGTGTGGCTCTTCCAGGAAATATGACTCCGAAGCATTTTCAAAATCGCAGGGATAAGAAAGTCACTATACTATTGAATAGGTAGACAAAAATGCTGGAGAAACTCAGCGGGTGAGGCAGCATCTATGGAGCGAAGGAAATAGGCAACGTTTCGGGCCGATAGGTTTGAAGAATGGTTTCAGCCCGAAACGTTGCCTATTTCCTTCGCTCCATGGACGCTGCCTCACTCGCTGAGTTTCTCCAGCATTTTCGTCTATCTTCGATTTTCAAGCATCTGCAGTTCCTTCTTAAACATACTATTGCACATATTCCTTTCCCACATCTCACCTGGAGAACTTAATTATTTAGCTGTCATTCCAAAATTAATGAACAGGTTTCCCTGGAGAAAAGTTGAATGCTGTAAATGCATGGTGGAAAAAACAAGTTGAAAACAGGCCAAACTTTTACTCTTAAAAATGATAAATAATTTTTTTAATCATTATATGATTTATATGGCACCTAGGAATAGACTGGGTGACAACCAAGAATAGTTTGGTGACTACTGGAGAGACAGTTGATGGCACAGAAAGACGGCACCCGGGAAAGGCTGGGTTAGCACCCCAGTCTGTGTCTTTCGTGAGAAAGACACCAACAAAGCTACGGAAAGGCCTAATGAACCATCGTGGCCTAAACATCCATCAGGCGAGAATGAAATGCTCGGAGAAGGAGAAAGAGGTGCAGCGCACAGGCCTTGAACCTGGTGAGACGCAGGAGGAGCCCGGCCGGGAGTCACCCCACAGAGCCCAGTCCCTCCATGCACTAGAGTCTCCCAACCCCTGCAGAGTAGTTATTAAGATGGCTGATCCGTGGGCGGTTGCTGCTGGGAAGCAAGGCGGGGCCTGATCAACCCCGGCTGGGTCGCCTGGGCGAGGTTGTCTGATGTTGTGAGACCCGAAACACCCGATGACTCCAGGTCACATCACTGAGGATGCTTCCCAGCGCATCTAGAAGATGTATATTTTTCACTTCATATTCAAACACATGATAAACAAAGCGAGTTGTGATATTGTTCCAGAGGACGAGTGCAGATTACACATTAACCAATGCTGATGTTATATTGGTGCATAAAGTTTGCTAAAGACATTATTATTTATTATTAAGATATAATTGTTCCTTACACAATCTCAGTTTTTGGTGAAGTCATGGCCAATCTCGTTTCCTTCTTACTCTTTTAGAAAATATTTGACTTACTTTACATTTCTGCTTAGACACAGATTACTGCTCATCTATGAATGCAAACAGTATTTCAGTATAACAGAAATGTCTCAAAAAAAACTATGAAGAATTTGAATTTTGCTAACATCTTCCCTGCCAACTCTCCTCTTGTTTTTCATTAAAATTGTATACACTTTCTTCATTTTACCTTTAAGTTTATTTGTTGCCATCATGAAGTGGCAATGCCAGGTCCTTCAGCCTCTGTCAGTGTGCCTCAGTTATTTCTGCATTAGTTTGTTACCTTTACATCTTCCATTTAATTGGATCTGTTCTCTTTACCTCTTCACTGTGATTTATTCTTTGCACCCAGAGCTTTGTTGTTGCTGCGGTTTCCATAGGAATACCAGATTATTTTTGTTTTTCTTTCAAAATTTGAATCAAAGAACAGATATGTTAAAACTGAGGTGCTTGTGGCAGCAAAGTGATCCATTAAATAACACTACTGTTTCGATCACAAACATTTGGTAGCATACAAATTTCCCACTGTGCAATGTGTGCCACGTTTTATATAGTTCTAATTAAAAGTAATAAAATCCTTTGAAACAATTCACGCAATTGGTTGTAAAGAAACGTATTGTCACATGCCCCCATATCATGTCTTACTCACAGAGATGTGTCAGGGCATGTACGTTTCTGTTTGAGTGAAGGACAAGGCAGTTGGGTGTATGGAAGCTTGGATGATGAGAGAAATTGCGGCTCTGGTGAGGAAAAAGGAGGCATAGGACAGATATAGGAAGCTGGGATCAAGAGTATCCTTGGAGGAGTTTCGGGAGCTGAGTAGCTTACTGAAGAAGTAAATCGGTAGGGTAAAAAGGGGCATGAGATGGTTCAGGCAGATAATATTAAGTAAAGACCCAAAGAGATTTTATGTACATTAAGGATAGAGGGTAAATGGATTGAGAATTGGGCCCCTCAGAAACCAAAGCATTCATCACAGTGTGGAGCTGCAGGGGGTGGGTAAGGTCCTCAATGAGTTTTTTTTTGTTGCTGTTTTTACTGTGGAGAAAGACATGTGGAATGGGGAAGTTGTGACAGGAAAGGGAAATGTCTTGAGGACAGTCCATGTTACAGTCGAAAAGGTGCTGAATGTCCTAAGGCGTATGAAAGTAAATTAATCTCCCAGACCTGATCAGATATATCCAAGAAGGAATAACAGGCCCACAGGGTGAAATTTATGAATCATCATTGGACACAGTGATGCCTCTATTTAAGATGAGCTGCATGAACAAGCCTAGGATTAATAGACTAGTGAGTCTAATATCTGAGGTAGGCAAGTTACTAGAGTGTATTCTGGGGGATAAGACGTATATGCATTTGGATAGATGGGCTGATTAGGGATAGTCAGCATAGTTTTATACATGGGAGGTCATGTCTTACAAATCTGATTTTGAAGTTTTTTGAAGAAGTTTTTTGAAGAAGCCACCAATAAGGGTGATGAAGCTGTGGATGTTGTTTATGTGGACTTCAGCAAGGCATTTGGTAAAGTTCTATATAGTCAGCTGCTCTTTAGGTTAGATTGAATGGGATCCAGGGAGAGCAACTTGAATTGATAGTGAATTATGTTCATTGAAAGGTGATGGTGGAAGGTTGTTTTTTTGATCCTGTGATTAGAAACGGACCTCAGGGATTGGCGCTGAGCCCATTGCTGTTTGTGGTTAATGTCAACAACTTGAATGAGAATGTCAAATGCATAATTAGTAAATTTGCAGATGACACTAAAGTGGGTGGCATCGTAGACAGCGAAGATGGTTGTCAAAATTACAGCATGATCTTGATCTGTTGGAGAATTGTGAAGAGTGTCAGCGGGGTTGGCTGGTAGGACAAGAAACCATGGAAAAACAACTTCAGAATTCATGAACCAATATCTCGTCACAGCACAAAACATAAACTGGCGTAATAGCCACCTCCCATTACACACACCATGTGCTGCACAACGTGAACAAGATGTTTAATCTGTATTTTGTGTATGGATTGATAACAGAATTAATCTCTTTCATGAACAGTTTATAAATAGGCCAATATTTGAAATTGCACTATGATTGCACTATTAATTCAGAAATTTGAGATCCCCCTATTAATTACATTGGTATGAACCCTCACCCCATTTTAGCTTGGATAATTGTTGCTTGTACATGAATTGATTAAAATGCAGCAGCGCACACTCTAATATTTCCACCCTTCAGGAATGTAAAATGGAACTGACTTCCATCTGCAAAATCCTTGGTAGACTTTGTGCAGAATTGCACAGCTAAATTCAAGTCATCGTTTACAAGCTCATTGTGTCCTAGTTTATGCTTTTGTCCTTTCAATTTAAATGAAATGTCGAAGGGGCCCTGCCACCTTCCTCACTTTGTTTAATTGTTGTGTTAAATGAGGGAAAAAAAACAGGTTAAAAATAACACAGAATGCAAGTAGTACTAAATTATTTCATAATGCATTTTTTATTAGTTTAATAAGGTTGAATGGCATTTACTATAATACCTATGTGAAAGTATGAAACTGTTTTTATGATTTATTGAGAGAGTCACATCATTCTTCATATTTGTTTAATTGCATTTTAATAGCTTCAGCTTCATTGTGGATGGTGTGGCATTCAATCAATCATAATGGCAGCTCCTGACAGGAGTGAAAATCCACTGCACAAATCGTTTTACCTTCCTGTTTAGAGGCTAAACCTTATTAGGTTTCTGGTCTTTGTGCAATAGTTTACAATGCTGCATAACATACTGTTCAATTTGCTGACTCTCATCATGTAATACATCGAGGAAGCCATCGAGCTTTGATTTGGACCCACTGACCGTGTCCATGCTCATGGTTTGGCCACTCCCCTCAGTCAGTACATTCTACACATTATGAAATCAACTAATGTTTGTCTTCATAAGGTCTTTCAAAGATTTAACTATGGCGGCACAGTGGCACAGCGGGAGAGTTGCTGCCATACAGAGACAGAGACTCAGGATCGATTCTGACTACGGCTGCTTGTCTGTACAGAGTTTGTACATTGTCCCCATGACCTGCGAGGGTTTTCTCAGAGATCTTCAGTTTCCTCCCCAACTCCAAAGACGTACAGGTTTGTAGGGCAATTGGCTCGGTATAAATGTAAAAAAATTGTCCCGAGTGTGTGAAGGGTAGTGTTAATGTGCGGGGATCGCTGGTCGGTGCGGACTCGGTGGGCCGAAGGGCCTGTTTCCATACTGTATCGCTAAACTAAACTAAAGTCCGTATCTTATGCAAATTTCAACTTTTTCATTCCCTATTCTTGGGAAGAATATGGCAAATATCTGGGAGACCCAATACATGTCATCATATGAAGGAAGGATTATCTCAACTTCACTGTATGTTGCAAGTTTGTAAAATAATCTTAAATAGTCAGTCTGGTAATAAGCAGAGATGATTTCTATTTAATTGTTTGAATGCACAATTCCATAAATTATCTGCAAGCTGCCATCCCCAGCTCCACGCTAACAAAAATATATATATATTATTTAGGGCTCATGCACTCAAAACACCCCACTCAATTTTAAACCTTAATTATCAGATGTAGATGAGAAAATATTTGATCAGCTGGCAGGGATGGGTGGGGATGAAAAGTTACCATGGGAGATAGGAATGCAAAGCAGAGATTTCATCAGGGTAGTCATGATCTTATTAAAGGGCAGAGTGGATATGAGATTTAAGCATCCATATGTTTGCATTCATAATAAACAAGCTGTAGGACCTTGTGTGCTCGGCAGTAATTCTGTGCAATTTGAGAGCCATGGTGCAGAAATTTACTTGAAACTCAGTCAGAACAATCTGGAGAAGAAATTTTTTTTTTTAATTAGAAAGAATAAAAAAATAATAATTTAATAATCTGAAGGGATTTCAGGCAGAATACCATCTGTTATATTTAATTACTTTCAATGAGATGGTGAACTGATGAGCTTTCCAGGCAAATGTCAGACTGCACCACTCTGAAACGTTTTATTTGATTATTGAACAGTGGGAATTTTGGGGTGCAACACACAGACCCTGGGATTCGTGCATTTTGATGTCCAGATGGTGCAACCAGGAGGGGGATGGCAACAGGGCTAAAAATTATTAAGAGTGAGAAAGGGAACGGTGACAGGGACAGGGAAGAGTGCAGGACAGGGAACAGTGAGCTGAGAAAGGATGATTTGTCCACCCCAATTGATCATGACGTAACACTTCTTATTAATATTCACCAAAGAATCATCAACCATTTTCATAATTCTCCCATCTAATCATGCACAAAATGGAGGAAAAACTATTGATCAGTTTAGAGCCGAGCATGCTGACTTTTATTTCATTCATACTTGTAAATGTTCTTGTGTAAAGCCATGCACTCAGCTGACTCGACTCTGAGCTCTCCAATTCCTTGTATGCCTTAATATCACTCTCGTCAAAGGTTCTCTGGAAAACACTAAATCTGGAGCTCCTTAAATCCAGATTTTTGGATATCTGTAAGAATTTTACCTGGCAACGCCACCATGTAGCTGCTTACGACATCAAAGGCACCCCTATAATTGCAAGTTGGTTGCAGCATTTCAAGTGTTTGTAACAGTGCAAGTGTTTGTAACATCATATTGCAGTACTTTTGTTATGGTAACACTGTACACAATATTGACTTTGGTACATCATCTTTGTAAGATTAAACTTAATGAGGCGGAGTTCAATATTGAAAGCTTTCTGCTGTATCATAAGTTGCAACTCAAAATGTACAAATGCATGAAAAACAAAACATTGCAGATACTAGAAATCTAGAACATGCTGGAGGCAGTCAGCAGGCCGTGAGAAACTATAGTTGGCTACCAATCAATGGTTCAATCAATGGTTCAATGGTGCTCTATTGTCCCTTAGTCTTGTCTGCTGTTGTCTAATGTCCTCATGTCATCAGTATCATGACCTAATATCATCAACATCATGGTTAATCCTCCACCACTATCATTTTTTGTTGCATTATGCCATAGTCCAAGGCACCCTTAATATTCATAAATCTCTGAATCTTTGTTTGAATCACACTCAATGTTCTAATGGAATAGAAAATCCCACAGATTTATCTTGCTCCAAGTAAAAGATTTTGAAATATGAACGTAAAATGGTAGAAACACTCAGCAGAGGAAGCAGCAAATGCAGTTAGAGAAACAGTTACATTTTCAGATCATGGACTTTTGATTAGAACTGTGAAAGAGAGAAAACAAGTTAGTTTTAGGTTGTTGTGAAGGTTGGAGAGATGGGATAGGATGGGTAGATCTGTGGGAATATCTTTGATGGGTTGAGACCATTTGACCAAATGTGATAGTTACAATTAGAGTTAGTTTCTTTGCCTGTATAACGTGTGGCTCAAGGTGACTGTGGGGTGTGACAAGAAGGTCAGACATTCAAGAAAGAAACATAAGATATTTCTCATCATCTCAGCCCTAAGTAGCCTGGACATTGTTTTGAGGCTCTGAACTATGGTGCAGGGATGCTCAACCATAGAGATATGATCTCAGCATACCGAGATTCATCAGATTTTGACAAGTTGAATGAAATTGTCTCACTTTTCTAAAGTCAGGAGAATACTCAATCTCTCCTCATAGGGAAGACCTGCCATTATAGGAGCTGACCTAGTTAATCTTTGCTGCACTCTTCCATGGCAAGACATTGAAGGGAGACCTGGTTGAGTCATATAAAATTATGAGAGTCAAAGATAGGATAGATAGAATATTTTTCCAAGAATGGTAATATCAAAGACATAGCTTTAAGGTGAGAGTTTAAAAGAGATGTGTGGGTCCAGGTTTATTTTCTTACACACAGAGGGTGATGGTACCTGAAATGTGCTGCCATGGATGATGGTGGCAATAGATACAATAGTTGCATTCAATAACTTTCAGGTAGGCAGATGGATATGAAGGGATGGAGGGATATAAATCACGTGCAGGCAAATGAAACCAGTTGATCGTGACATCATGTTTATCACAGACATTATGGGCCAAGGGGCCAGTTCCTGTGCTGTGACCTGGATACACCTAACCTATCGAGGTCTTTTTGAACATCAACCTTACACAATCTCGCCACTATTTAAAATACACTTGCTTTTTTCCTGTTCTGCGGATGGCTTCGCATTATACTCCATCTGTTGTGTTCTTGCCCAATCAGCACTCCTCTATTTCCTTGAAACATCATTATTTTCTTCTCCCTATTTACAATCACAACTAATTATGAAACTTGGAAACATTACATTTGGAGTCCATAACCAAAATGGTTGAGATAGATTGAGAATAACTGGGGCCTAAACGCTGATGCTGAAGTACAGACCTTGCTAGCCTGAGAAGGGAGAGAGAGTTAAATTTCAGATTAATGCTGGCTGACCTATGCATTTTATTTGGTATTTTCAGTTTTTAGTTAAAACATATGCAAACATCTTCAATGAATGGTAAATCTAAATCACTATGGACTCTATCTATAAACCATCTTTTGCTACCCGCCACTGTATACAGTGGCTTGCAAAAGTATTAATACCCCTTGAACTTTTCCACATTTTGTCACGTTACAACCACAAACGTAAATGTATTTTATTGGGATTTTATGTGATAGACCAACACAAAGTGGCGCATAATTGTGAAGTGGAAGGAAAATGATACATGGTTTTCAAATTTTTTTACAAATAAAAAACTGAAAAGTGTGGTGTGCAAAAGTATTAAGCCCCCTTTACTCTGATACCCCTAAATTGCCTTCAGAAGTCACCTAATTAGTAAATAGAGTCCACTTGTGTGTAATCTAATCTCAGTATAAATACAGCTTTTCTGTGAAGGCCTCAGAGGTTTGTTAGAGAACATTATTGAATAAAAAGCATCATGAAGCCCAAGGAACACATCAGGCAGGTCAGGGATAAAGTTGTGGAGAGGTTTAAAGCACGTTTAGGTTATAAAAAAATATCCCAAGCTTTGAACATCTCACGGAGCACTGTTCAATCCATCATCCAAAAATGGAAAGAGTATGGCACAACTGCAAACCTACCAAGACATGGCCGTCCACCTAAACTGACAGACCGGGCAAGGAGAGCATTGATCAGAGAAGCAGCCAAGAGGCTCATGGTAGCTCTGGAGAAGATGCAGAGATCCACAGCTCAGTTGGGAAAATCTGTCCACAGGTCAACTATTAGTCGTGCACTCCACAAATCGGGCCTTTATGGAAGAGTGGCAAGAAGAAAGCCATTGTTGAAACAAAGCCATAAGAAGTCCCATTTGCAGTTTGCCACAAGCCATGTGGGGGACACAGCAAACATGTGGAGGAAGGTGTTCTGGTCTGATGAGACCAAAATTGATGTTTTTGGCCTAAATGCAAAATGCTATGTGTGGCGCAAAACTAACACCGCACATCACCCTGAACACACCATCCCCACTGTGAAACATGGTGGTGGCAGCATCATGCTGTGGGGATGCTTTTCTTCAGCAGGGACGGGGAAGCTGGTCAGAGTTGATGGGAAGATGGATGGAGCCAAATACAGGGCAATCTTGGATGACAACCTGTTAGAGTCTGCAAAAGACTTGAGACTGGGGCGGAGGTTCACCTTCCAGCAGGACAACAACCCTAAACATACAGCCAGAGCTACAATGGAATGGTTTATATCAAAGCATATTCATGTGTTAGAATGGCCCAGTCAAAGTCCAGACCTAAATCCAATTGAGAATCTCTGGCAAGACATGAAAATTGGTGTTCAAAGACGCTCTCCATCCAATCTGACTGAGCTTGAGCTATTTTGCAAAGAAGAATGGGCATAAATTTAAGTCTCTAGATGTGCAAAGCTGGTAGAGACATACCCCAAAAGACTTGCAGCTGTAATTACAGCGAAAGGTGGTTCCACAAAGTATTGCCTCATGGGGGCTGAATACTTTTGCACGCCACACTTTTCAGTTTTCCATTTGTAATAAAATTTGGAAACCATGTATCATTTTCCTTCCACTTCACAATTATGCACCACTTTGTGTTGGTCTATCACGTAAAATCCCAATAAAATACATTTACGTTTGTGGTTGTAATGTGACAAAATGTGGAAAGGTTCAAGGGGTATGAAAACTTTTGCAAGCTACTGTATACACAGGATAATATATTTTTTTACTAAAACACAACACAGTCCTTTTTGAAAATCTGAAATAAAAACAAGAAGTGCAGGAAATGCTTAGGGAGGGAGACATGGTGCATCTGTGGTGAGGGAAACGATTTATCGTGAATGTTTCAGGTGAATTAAAGGCCTGGCGGCATGGTGTTGCAGCGGTAGAGTTACTGCATTACAGTACCAGAGACCCGGGTTCGATCCTGACTACGGGTGCTGTTTGTACAGTTATTTTACGTTCTTCCCGTGAGCTGCGTGGGTTTTCTCTGAGTTCTTTGGTTTCCCCCCACCCTCCAATGACATACAGACTTGTAGGTTAATTGGCTTGGTATAAATGTAGTGTGAGTAGGATAGTGTTAGTGTGGAGGAAAAGGGAGGAGTCAAACGAGAAGTTCGGGTTAGGATTTCCTCCAAATACAAGGCGTAGCTATGGGCATGCACACGGGCCCCAGCTATGCCTGCCTATTTGTCGGGTACATCGAACAATCCTTGTTCGAGGCGTACCAGGGCCCCATCCCTGACCTCTACCTCCGTTACATCGACGATTGCTTTGGTGCTACTCTCCTGCACCAAAAACACAACTGACTGACTTCATCCGCTTCACCACTAACTTCCATCCGGCACTCAAATACACCTGGACCATTTCCGACACTTCCCTACCATTTCTTGACCTCACTATCTCCATCGCAGGTGATAGACTTCTCACTGACATCCACTATAAACCCACTGACTCCCATGGCTATCTAGACTACTCTTCTTCCCACCCTGCTTCCTGTAAGGACTCCATCCCCTACTCCCAATTCCTCCGTCTACGCTGCATCTGCTCCCAAGATGAGGTGTTCCACACCAGGGCATCGGAAATGTCCTCATTCTTCAGGGAACGGGGGTTCCCCTCCCCCACTATAGATGAGGCTCTCACCAGGGTCTCTTCAATACTCCATAACACTGCTCCCTCTCCCCATCCCCCCACTCATAACAAGGGCAGAGTCCCCCTAGTCCTCACCTTTCACCCCACTAGCCGTCACATACAACAAATAGTCCTCCATCATTTTCGCCACCTCCAACGTGACCCCACCACTCGCCATCTTCCCATCTCCCCCACTTTCTGCTTTCCACAAAGACCAATCCCTCCATAACTCCCTGGTCATTTTCTTCCCTTCCCACCCGCACCACCCCCTCTCCAGGCACTTTCCCTTGCAACCGCAAGAGATGCTACACTTGTCGCTTTGCCTCCCCCCTCGACTCCATTCAAGGACCCTAGCAGTCGTTCCAGGTCCGACAGAGGTTCACCTGCATCTCCTCCAACCTCATCTATTGCATCCGCTGCTCTAGATGCCTGCTGATCTACATCGGTGAGACCAAGCGTAGGCTTGGCGATCGTTTCGCTGAACACCTCTGCTCGGTCCGCATTAACCAACCTGATCTCCCGGTGGCTCAGCACTTCAACTCCACCTCTCATTCCGAATCCGACCTCTCTGTCCTGGGTCTCCTCCATGGCCAGAGTGAGCACCATCAGAAATTGGAGGAGCAGCACCTCATATTCCGCTTGGGCAGTCTGCACCCTAGCGGCATAAACATTGAATTCTCCAATTTCCGGTAGCCCTTGCTGTCTCCTCCCCTTCTCAGCTCTCCCTCAGTCCTCGGGCTCCTCCTCCTTCTTTTTCATTTCTTCTCCCCGCCCTAAACCCCCCCCCCCCCCCCCCCCACCATACATCAGTCTGAAGAAGGGTTCGGCCCGAAACGTTGCCAATTTCCTTCGCTCCATAGATGTTTGGTCTCCTAATCTGAGGAAAGACATTCTTGCCATAGAGGGAGTACAGAGAAGGTTCACCAGACTGATTCCTGGGATGGCAAGACTTCAATATGAAGAAAGACTGGATAGACTCGGCTTGTACTCGCTGGAATTTAGGAGATTGAGGGGGGATCTTATAGAGACTTACAAAATTCTTAAGGGGTTGGACAGGCTAGATGCAGGAAGATTGTTCCCGATGTTGGGGAACTCCAGAACAAGGGGTCACAGTTTAAGGATAAGGGGAAGTCGTTTAGGACCGAGATGAGAAGATCTTTTTTCACACGGAGAGTGGTGAGTCTGTGGAATTCTCTGCCACAGAAGGTAGTTGAGGCCAGTTCATTGGCTATATTTAAGAGGGAGTTAGATGTGGCCCTTGTGGCTAAAGGGATCAGGGGGTATGGAGAAAAGGCAGGTACAGGATACTGAGTTGGATGATCAGCCATGATCATATTGAATGGGGGTGCAGGCTCGAAGGGCCGAATGGCCAACTCCTGCACCTATATTCTATGATTCTATGATTCTATGATTCTATGTTGCTGCACCCGCTGAGTTTCTTTCATTGTTACATTCGATTTTCCAGCATCTGCAGTGCCTTCTTAAACAGCCAAATGATTTTGTGGTTTAAGCAATTCCCATCTTGCACTGCCCTTCAAACAAGACAGTCATTGAAACTATGCCCAGAGCTATTTGGCAAGTGTTTCAAGTAAAGGTGAAAAGGTTCTGCCTATTAATGAACCATCTAATTATTCATTTATTTGAGCTGAATCCTTCCTATGTGGTAAAGTTAAAAATCTGTTAAGTGTATTAAACAAAGTTGCAGACAACACCATATCGCAAATAATAAAAGTATAACTCTTCTGCAAATTGGCAAGGTTAAATAAAATTGCTATCATAATTTTTCCACTAAAGCTTGAGGTGAACGATAATTTATTTTCTATTTTTAATGAGTCAATTTTAATCAACTTATTTAATAGTCATTTTACAACACAAGGGAACAGGAATACAAGAGAGAGGTCTGCGTTTTTAGGTCACACAGCTCGACATTGCTCTGCAATAAAACTGATCTTGGTTGATTTGATCATTGCCTCATCACCATTTCCCTGTCTGTTCCCCATAAACACATCCCAGAGAGTCCTAAAGTCTGTCCATCAGAACCTGGTACAAATTCAATGGTTCAGCCTCTACAACTTTCTGATGGACAGAACTCCAAGGGTTCATAATGCTCCCCGGATAAATTCTGTGTTTCTATCATGATATCCTGCCCCTAGCTTCCTGATTCCGTGCATGGAGAACATTCTCTCTGCATCCATCAGGTCAAATCCTCTCCAAATCTTACATCTTTCAATAATATAACCTCCCAATACTTTCAAATGCAATGAATGTGTACCCAATTTGCTTAATATTTCTCCCAAAACACCCACTGTATATCCCAGAAATGACTTGAGTGAACATTCTCTGAATTGCCTCCCTGAAGAAAGAAACTTATACCAGTACTGTTCAAGGTGGAGTCATTTAGCAATTAGTTAGTTTTCCTACTTTTGTATCCATCATCTCTCCTGCAATAAAGACCAATATTCCATTTGCTTTCCTAAATGATTGCTGAACTTGTACACAAAACATAAAGTTAGCATACAGGTTCACCCACAACCTGTGTTACAGGGACATTCTGCAAAGTCTCTCCATTAAACATCCCAGTTCTCTATTCTACCTACCAAGGTAGATAACTTCATATTTCCTCATGCTTCAATCTTTATCTTCCATGCTATCTGTGCGGAGTTTGCATGTTCTCATTGGTGGGGTGTGTGCGTGCAGGCGAGTGTGTGTGTGTGTGCGTGTAAGAGGAGGTGCTCAATGTTGGCACAGAGCGGGACAAGTGGCCCAACTCCAAATATTAGGGAATAAAAGATTGGGGATCTGTGTAAGCAGCCAGAGACGTGTAATTTTTCTTCCATGTTTGACGCAGGGAATTCCCATTTGCAGAGCAATATTAATATTGCACAATCCAGGCCCTAGATAACAGTCCACGATTTTGTACCTACCTCAACGGACCATATCATCCTTTTTGAAGGTAGCTTTCACAGCACTTGAAGTTACATAATTATGATTTTTAGCGGTCATCTCCTCAATAGGGAGTCATCAACAGGCCTTCCACTGCACCACTGAAACTTTCAAAGGAGACCAAGGGACTGTGGTATGGATATATTGCATTTTCTTAATTTATTTTTGCTTGACGCAGATGTTTAAATATTACATTTATGTTTTGTCCAGTTGCTTTTTCTTCTTTCTTAAGCACATTATGGGGAATCGATGGTTGACTGCTTCCACCTGCCTCCACCAATAATACTCAGGTTGTCTGTGCTTGTGGAATAATGGCCCTGACTCTGTAAACCCAAAGTGAGCTCTCCAATTGTTCAGTTATCGATGACTAAACAATAAGCAAGAGGTCCCTCACCTTGCCACTAAATCACATCTGTAGTGTTGGGTTGAGTTCTAGGACTGTTGACATTGCCTATTAGAATAAAGACAAAAATTGCTGGAGTAACTTCTCTGGAGAGAAGGAATGGGTGACGTTTCGGGTCGAGGCCCTTCTTCATGGGTGTCACAACCTGAAACAATGCCCATTCCTTTTCTCCAGATATGCTGCCTGTCCCACCGAGTTACTCCAGCATTGTTTGTCTACCTTTCTTGCCCATTAGAATCCTTGTCCATGCTCTAAATATTTTGCAAATTAGGAATACTCCCTTTTTTATGAAAATATATTATTCTAATTAGGTTCCTCATGGAAGAGGATGTATTCTCAAAGCAAGTTTGTTTCTTGCATGACATTCGCTGCACACCTTCTTGATTTTCTTTATGAAACTTCCATTCCCCTTCATTGACCTAACCAGGATGTCACCATCCGGCAGCACTTCAAATACTGCACTGTGCTCGAGAACATGTATACCTGGTTTGATGATCATATTTTCCTTAGCTCAATGGACATTAAAGGAATGTCACATTCTGGATGAAAGCACAACCGAAGTGCCACTACAAAATGGCTCAACGTAATGCATTAAACAAAGAAATTCTGGAGATTGATGTGTGTCCTATAGATGGAATTTATCTTTGACAAGAATTATAGGCATGCAATGGTCCAAATTTAGTTTGTGGAATTGAATACATCTATCAGCAATATTAAAATGAATGAATCAGTCACATCAACAGAAATCTGCGAGTTTCAATGAATCACTGAAATGTTCAAAGTGATTGTGGTATGGATACGTTTGCAATTTTCTTTGCCCATTTTGCTGCATAAAAAAAATGTAAATATCACATTAACCTTGTGTAATATCGCCTGTTTCACAATTTCAAGCACATTAGAATACCAGCCTCCAAAAATAGTCCATTAAGAGATGTTATGGTAGTTACATTTGTTTGAATATGCAATCAAAGGTAGAATAAATGTACCTTAAGCAAAAGCAATATGTAATAAAAAGTAGGGGCCAAACTCGTAATTATTTACCATGCTTGTCAATCATTTTTCCAAGCACTCTCTGTTTACATTCAGTCACTTTAAAAGCAAGCAAATCTCTTTAAGTATGTAATTTGATGCAACTTTAATAGGCCATTCATTTCATCTGCCAGCCTTTGTCTATTATTTAAGTACAAATAGTGACCAAGACCATTTCATATCCCTCTTCAATTTCTTTAATCCCAATTCTCAGTTCAGTTTAGTTTATTGTCACGTGTACTGAGGCACAGTGAACTGCAAAAATCATTCTTCCAGTGTGTTAAACTGTGCATTGTCAATCTTCCTTTCAGAACTCTTCCACTTCTAACTCGTACTAGTTCATATGTTCATTTGGCAGCAAGATGCCTATCATCCATTTAGCTATTTTATTCATTTCTCAGCTTCCCCACCCAACCTATTGATATTGACATTGTTTGTGGAATAATAGCCAATGAAAGTTCAAGCAATTAGGCCGGAATGTGCAGGTTATGCCCAGTGCTGTGGTAGAAGGCCATTATTCAAGCTGGAGGTCTTTGACTGGCAGAGTCCCACAGGGATCTGCACTGGGACTTCTTTTGTTTGCGATATGTATAAATGACTTAAGGGCCTGTCCCACTTATGTGTCCTTGGCACGCAAATTACTCGACCTCGTGGTCGTGTTGAGCCGCGATGGTCCAGCGAAGGTCGGGCACGATTACACATGTACGCACAGCCGTCTGGAGCGCGTGACGTCATTTGAAGATGGACACAAAGCTGGAGTAACTCAGCGGGACCGGCAGCATCTCTGGAGAGAAGCAATGGGTGACATTTCGTGCCGAGACTGAAAAGAAGGGTCTTGACCTGAAACGTCACCCATTCCTTCTGTCCAGAGATGCTGCCGGTCCCGCTGAGTTACTCCCTCATTTTGTGTCTATCTTCAATTTTCTTGGCCCCGCTCTGGGAGTAGAAGTGGGGGCGGATCCGGACCGCAACGGCTGTGAGCCCCAGGCCGAGTTCGCCTGCTTCTGCTGCTGTTGAAGGTGAGACATTGCGTCGTGCCAGGGTCTTGGGCCTGTCCCACTTTGGCCGTCAGTTCTGCGAGAGGCTGTTGGCACGCAAAGATTTTGTTAACTACAAAAAGTTTGGAGCCTCGCGTGATATAGCGCACAACTACATACCCGTCCGCGCTTCTAAGTGGGACCGGCCCCGCACGACCATACGATGTCCGTATGCCTCAATGCGACCACGAGGTTGCGTAAGTTGCGTGCCAAGAACACGTAAGTGGGACAGGCCCTTTAGAAATAAATGAGGATGGGTTGGTTAGTAGGTTTGTAGACTGTGAGGAATGCTGCCAACATTTACAATGGATTATAGATCGCCTACAGAAATTGGCGGAGAAACAACAGATGGAGTTCAATCCAAACAAGTGTGAGGCGTTACAATTTGGCAAGTTGAATGTAAAGGGAAAGTATGCAATTAGTGGCAAGACCTTTACCAGCATTAATATAAAAAGGGGTCTCGCAGTCCAAGTCCAAAGTTCCCCGAAGGAACAATACAAGTAGATAGAGTGGTAAAGAAGGTGAATGGTATGCTTGCTTTCATCAGTCAATGCATTAAATATAAGAGTCAGGAAGTCCTGCTGCAGCTTTATACGACCTTGGTTAGCTGCATTTGGAGGATTGTTTGCAGTTCTGATCACCCTATGGTCTCCGAGAATTTTGCCCGAACAGTCTGTGACCCATAGCGCTGTGGCCGGTAGCACTATATTTAGAACCCATAGCGCTGCAGCTGCCGGGGCTTTGTTTAAATTTCCACGCATTAATCCATCAGTGCTCTGTATAAACCTTTGCGTGCCAAACCGGCAGCGCCAGGTGTATTACCTTTACGCGCCAAGTCTGTTGCTCTGTGTGTATTGCTTTAAGTGCCATGTCAGTGGCTGATAGCGCTTTGTTCCCAAACGGGAGAGGGCTTGCTCAGATGCAGTCCCCTGCCATTGGTTGTAGTTTGGATTTGGGAGCAGCGCTAGTGACCAGGATTTACTAGCAGTTATTTTAACGACTGATTTCTGCCTGTATAAATCAGGTGCCAGTAAGACATAAGGTAGTTCTTGACGAGAGGGGTTCACCAACGGACTGGGTTGTGAGCAGCTCTGTGGACGGAGGCAGAGAGAGAGGGAGGTTTGATGCTGTAAGATGGGCCCCACGCATACAGAGATAAGTGTTGTTTTTGTTCTCTTTCTTGTCAATAAATCTGATTTGTAACTTAACGGAGGAGTGTTCCTTTTTTTTGTTTTACTAGTCAGTTCCTTGAACCTGTTTCCTTGTAACACCCTATTACAGGAAGGATGTGGAGGCTCGGGAGAGGGTGCAGAAGAGGTTTGGTGGAATGATGTCTGGATTAGCCGTTATTTAGCTAAAAGGAGAAGTTGGACAGCCTTTGGATTGTTTTCTCTAGAACACCGGAGGTTAAGGGGAGACCCGTTAGAGGTATTTAAAATTATGTGAGGCAGAGATAGGGTTAGACAGTCAGAACCCTTCCCACTGCATAGAAATGTCAACGATTGTCAACGATTAGTGAGCATGGTTTTAAGGTGAAAGGGGCTGAGTTTAAAGGGGACGTGCGGGGAAAGGTTTTTTTATTACAAATGGTAGTAGATGCCTGAAACATTCCAGGAGTAGTGTGGAAGCCGATATGATTGTGGTGTAGGAGGTTTTTAAGATAGCCACATTGATATGCAGATGGTGGAGGAATATGGATCATGTACAAAATGGGTTCTTCCTTTTTTCTCATTTTACTTCAATGCCCTTAATTATTTCCTGCCGATTTAACGAGTTTGGTTAATTTATAAAAATAATTTATTGTTTTATTTACAGTTTTAACAGTTTCAGTGTCACTGAGATTCCTCAAAGCTCTTACAACATCTCTTAGCTTTGACACAAGGTCCACAGCTAAAGTCTGCAGGATACTTTGGGAAGCAGATTGGAACCAGAGCTGCAAACAACCCGAGGCCAACTTGGGACCGAGGCAAAAGTACACAAGGTCAATTCGATCGACCCTTTGTGGGCAGACCAGTTGAACGTGGGCACACTGGCAGCACTGACGGAAATTGAATCAAGCTCAATTTGGTTCATTGCTGTGGAGCAAAAGCAGCAGCATTGTAATCTTTTGAAAGGAATTGCAAAACTGTTGTGTTTACCTCAACCATTCCTTGCAAACACCATTTCAAACCAACACGGTAATCATTACCTGGAAACTACATTATCAGTGTCATCTCAAATTCCAGGAATCAGACTGAATGAGTGATTTTGTTGAATAGGAATATAAGCCCACACTTCACTATCATTTATCAACAGCTGTGAAACATCTTCAGACATGGTTTTCACAACACTATATTCACACAAAAGAAGGTTGATTACCTTGCCAAGATTTTCCAGTCAACATCAATGGAAGAATGACTGATACTGGCCTCCAAGGCATTGTCCCCAATGATTCAGCAGAATCCATGACAAAGACTTTGCCCTTCCCAATCTGAGCTATTGTTTGTCACCTGTTGTGGAAGATCTGTGGTATCCATTAATCGAAATGTCATCAATCTGTCTTCTGAAATTAAGAATTTTCAGAAATAACAAAAACTAGAAAATACATCTGTTTGATTTTTCCACGTTTTTAAGCATGTGACAGAAAGCAAATGAAAGATTGATGCAAATGTGATTCTGCATTGAAACTGAAATATTATAAGTCTTGAATAAAGTATAATATTTTTAAAACAATAGAATTTTGAAATAATTATTTTGAAGGAATTTAGCCCAGATGTAAACTATTAATCTGTTAATGCCAAAGTCGTTGTTCTGTGGAAATCATGACCCCCTACACTTTAAAAATCCTAACATGACCTCTCTTGCGGAGTGATGTTGTGCTAGTTGATCACTCCAGGATGTGAGAACATATGCCCAGGATGATCATGATATCCATCTACCTTTGCAAACGTCCCTCCGGATGAAGCCCTGGAATGCAGGAACGACCATTTGGAAAGGTACTTCAACGACAGTGTATTCTTACTCTCTCAGCTACCATATTTTACCAAGGTCAAAATGAACATATCAACACTGAAAATGTCAATTAACCTAGATTCCACTGCCAGTATTTTAACCACTCTACAGAACACAGTGTTGCAGTTGATAGGCTGATGCTTCACAGCACCAGAGACCCAACTTTGATCCTGACCTTGGGTGCATCTATGTGGAGTTAGCATGTTCTCCCTCTAAACCGCATGGGTTTCGCCCAGGTAATCAGGTTACCTGCCACAAACCTGTGCAGGTTTGTAGATTAATTCGCCTATGTAAATTACCTCTAGTGTGCAGAGAGTGGATGAGAGAGTGGAATAACATAGAACTAGTGTGAACGGGTGATTGATGGTCGGTGTGGACTCAGTGGGCCGAAGGGCCTACTTCCATGTTGTATTTCTAACTAAACTAAAAACAAAAATTGGCTTGTGACGCAGACACACAATAGAAACTGCGTAAATAATCGCGTTGAGGTTTCGATCCTTGCAGCTGGTGTTTTATGTTGAGATCAACTGTGTTACAATTTTACTGTGGGTCACAGTGCAATCCACAACCCAGCCACCTAGAGGAAAGTGATGTTGGATCGATGATAAATGGATTTATGCTAATATTTTTGGAGGATGAATGAATTCAACAGCTTCTGCATGCATAGAAAGACATGACTTGTACATGGACTTCAACCTCTCCCTGGCCAAGTCCGTGGTCCCTGCCTGCTTCAAAAGATCCATCATTGTACCGGTACCTAAAAATGCCTCCCCAACCTCCCCAACATGCTTTGAGAGGCTGGTCAAGAAACACATCTGCGCCTTCCTCCCTCGCAACATGGACCCGCTACAAATTGCATACCGTCCGAACAGATCCACAGACGATGCGGTCTCCCAGGTTCTTGACACCGCTCTCTCTCATCTTAACAGCCAGAAGGGGGACTACGTGAGGATGCTGTTCATATACTTCAGTTCAGCCTTCAACACGATAGTCCCCACCAGACTGGCAGAGAAGCTGCTGGAATTGGGGCTCAACACCCCCCTGTGTGCCTGGGTCCTGGACTTTCTCTCCACCAGGCCCCAGGTAGTCAAGATGGGGGGAAAATACATCTTAGTCCCTCACCCTGAGCAGAGGATCCCCCCAGGGTTGCCTCCTCAGCCCCCTACTGTACTCCCTGTACACACATGACTGTGTGGCTAGGTTCAGCTCCAACTCAATAATCAAGTTTGCTGATGACACTGTGGTGGTGGGCCTGATCTCAGACAACGATGTGAAGGCCTACCGGGAGGAGGTGGCTGATCTGGCACTCTGGTGTCAGGACAACAGCCTCCTCTTGAATATCAAAAAAACTAAGGAGCTGATCGTGGACTTTAGGAGGGCACATCATACGAGGACGTACACACCATTGAAGATAAATGGTGATACTGTGGATAGGGTGAGCTGTTTTAACTACCTGGGAGTCCACATCTCTGAGGATATGACATGGACATCACACGCTGCAGCACTCGTGAGTAAGGCAAGGCAGCGCCTTTACCACCTCAGGCAATTGAGGAAATTCAAAGTGTCTCTGAGGATCCTCCAGTGCTTCTACTCAGCGGCTGCGGAGAGCATCTTGTCCGGAAACATTACAATCTGGTTTGGGAACTGCTCTGCCCAGGACAAGAAGGCTCTGCAGAGAGTAGTGCGTTCGGAGAACGGAGAGGATGAGATGGAGTTTCTTCCCAGAGGCCATTCGGACTGTAAACTCCTATCTCACCAGGGACTAACTTAACTGTGCCATTTTACAGTTTTTTTTTAAATTGCTGTTTTTTTTTCCTTTTTCTTTCCTCCCACAAATATGTAATATGTGAATATATGATTCTGTTTGTAGTTTGTTTGTAGTTTGCTTGTTTTTTGCACAATCCGCCAGCATTGCCACTTTTCATTTCGCTGCACATCTCGTATGTGTATGTGACGAATAAACTTGACTTGACTTGACTTGGGTGGTCAGAGTTTTATTCAATCTTCTTGTTGACATGAAGATTGATTCTTCCCTGCAATGCAATACTATTCCCCTGAATGCCCACATTATGTGACAACTAACACAGCTCAGGTAAGTTTTATGTTTCTACTATCTTATAGAACTACCATTTAAATTTAATGACCCTTCTTGAGGGTCCCGATCTGAAACGTCACATATCCTCTTTCTCCAGAGATGCTGCCTGATCTGCTGAGATACTCCAGCATTTTGTGTCTATCTTTGGTGTAAACCAGCATCTGCAGTTCGTTGTTTTAACAAGTGGACAATTGAGTTGGTTTGGTTTGTCTCATTTCTTTTATATATCACTTCCGAATGAAGCTGACGAGTTAGTGCAGGGCTTGTAATGATAAACAAGCATTTGCAGATGGTACAAATTGAACAAAAGGGTAAACTCTTTTTAAGCTGGCCATTTATTTCAAATTATTTTCCACACAAGGTCTCACTAAGGTCCCTCCGTATCAGTGACCTTAATGATTAACACAAAAAAACCTATTTGAAATGTTGCCAGGACTTGAGGACCTGAGCTATTGAGAGAGGTTGAACAGCCTAGGACTTTATTCCTTGAAGCGCAGGAAAATGAGGGGTGATGTTATTGAGGAGTATAAGATCATGAGAGGAATAGATAGGGTAAAGGCACAGATAATCTTTGGCTATTAAAAATGAAATGGGACATGCGGAAGGAGTTCAATATGGTTCATGTCACCTTACTCAAAACATTGTCAGCATATTCTTTATTTACTTGTTGGTGATGTTATTCAAACTGATCGAGTCCATTATTGGTTTCAATGTCATTTATTTCTAAGGAAAGTCTTGCTGCAGGATTATTCAAGGTCAAATGGCTGACTAAAGACAGAGAGAGCAAAACAAGTACACCAATTCATTGTGTGCAGGAAGGAACTGCAGATGCTGGTTTAAACCCAAGGGAGACGCAAAAAGCTGGAGAGACAGCCTGAAGACGGGTCTCCACCCAAAATTTCACCTATTCCTTTTCTCACGAGATGCTGTCTGGCCCACTGAGTTACTCCAGCTTTATCTGTCTATCTTCATCCATTCTTAGGTACAGCCTCCTGCAGGTGAAGTTGCTGGAGGCAAGTGTCAATTGCCTTCAGTGATCCTTTGTTACAATCCCAACACTTGGCTTCAGAACTGGACATTCCCAAAGTACGCAACACCAGCTGAATAAAGTGGTTAGGAGCACACCTTGGAGCCTTAGAGCATTCCTATACTCAGGTCCGCTAGTGAATTTTGCGAGTGCAGTCATAAATGGATACACACAGTCATACAAATGTGTAGTGCCACCCAGTCTGGTCTTTACTGCGGAATCAAATAGTTGCACATTTCTATGAAGAACATGCACTCCACAGTCATGCAGGTTTTTCAGTGGAATTTCAATACAGCAATAGTCCAAACTAATTGGTCTTGTGCTCTTTATCTTGGGTCTTGCACCAGCAAGATTCCAAAATGTTTTCAATCCATACAGACAAAAAGACAATTAGTATGATTGATGCCATGGACACATGCTGCCTCCTTAAGACATAATAAAGCTGATCTCAGCCATGATAACTGTGATCATGTTCTGCAGTATCAACCTTTAGCTGATTAAGACAAATCTAATGTAGTTGTTTCAAGGAGATGTACCGATAAATTAGTATTTCTGTCAGTGATTCTTGTGCCAGGCAGCCACATAAGTGAAGGGCTGTCAAAATGAATCAATGCGTCTTGATTTTTCCTTGAAAGGAATAGCCAATGTTTAAAGTTATGTGTTCAGAACTGCTCCCTTTGCAGAACAAAAGCCTGGTCCATATACCATTTGAAAAATAAATTCAATTTTTCTGCAGCAGCACTAATTGAATTAAAGTTATTGCGAGCAACTTCAACAAATAGCTCCCATTTTACAATGTTCCAGTAAAATTGGGAATAAAACAGGCAAACTGCTGGTGCACAATGTCTGTCAAATAAAATGTTAAGAATCATTACAGCTATTAAGTGTCTCTGTTTAGAGTCGCTATTAAGAAGAGTGTTAGTCAAATATTTCTTTGCCCATACTGACCACTGATATTTCCTGAAGCAGTTCATGAATATAGTGACAGTAGTAATGGAGCCCGTCACCCCTGGAGCCTACTCAAAGACTTCAATGAGTAAAGGATTAACCTTTATGCTAATCTACACACCTTAACTCCAGAACCTCCAGATCATTGGGCAGCATAGCTGTAGAGTTGCTGCCTTACAGGGTCAGAGACTCAGGTTCATTCCTGACTATGGATGCATGTCTGTACAGAGTTGGCACATTCTCCTCGTGACCTGTGTGGGGTTTCTCCCGGATCTCCACTTCCTCCCACACATCTGGCTGAAGAACTGCTAACATTGGGTCTCGACCTGAAAGGTCACCCATTCCTTTTCTCCACAGATGCTGCCCGTCCCGCGGAGTTACTCCAGCATTTTGTGTCTATCTTCTTGTTCATGAATATTCTAGTTTGAATTTCCTTTGAGAATAAGGGAAACCCTATCACAGTTGGGTAGGAGCGATCAGGCAAGAGCTCGGGCCTGCAGAAAATTCACACGCTTATTTCACGGCTCATTAGTGATGAGAGCATTAAACCTCACCTGCACAACAAAGGTGATCGGTACCTTATACCAGACCCTACATATATCCTTATATCTCCTTTCTGCTTAAGTTTCTGCTTTCTTCCATTTAAAAACTTTCTTCACTCTACTTTTATTCCCGTTTTGTTTGAAATAATTTCCCTTCACCATCTCCCCTCTACAGGTTGTATTTAGTATCAGATCGAATGCTGCTTGCTTGTTTTCTCTTCTGATCCTTGTATCAGCACTGAGCTGTAAAGGGCCTGTCCGACCAGCATCCAACTCCATGCGATGAGCGCGATCAAACTAGAAGCGGGGGTCGCGCGGAGGTCGGGTGATCCCCTGTACAGGGCCGTTCCCACCAGCATGCGCCTGCATGCGGCATGCGCGACCAAACCGGCAGCGAGGGTCGCGCAGAGGTCGGGTGAGTGGCGCAACGCGGCGCAAAGTGAGGTGAACTTGGAGCGAAGTCTTAAGGTAAGTTCGCCAGGACAGAGAGGGGCACACAGAGAGGGGCACAGAGCCCCACACATAGAGGGTCACAGAGGCACCTACAGATAGGTTCACGGAGGCACGATGTCGAGGCGGTGTGTAATGTGTCGAGGCGACTGCGAGCCGACAAGCCGTCGCCGCGCGGAATTTTTGAACACAGTCCGTTTTTCGGAGCCCCGCGCAATGTCAGGACAAACTCCGCACAATTCCGCACGGCTCCGGCGATCCAAGTGGGACTGGCCCCGCGACGCCGGATGGCTCAAGCGACCACGTTAGGTCGCGCTCATCGCATGGAGTTGCATGCTTGTAGGACAGGTCCTTAAGCATGAGGTCAAGAAAGACACCAGGTCTGGAGATTCAGTAAAGTATCATCACCTTTGTAGAGACTCTGAGTGTCCATTTGCAAATAAATGGGTGGAAGCAAGAAGCTCTATTCATTTATTTATGGCTCATTGAAATAGATTGATACTATTAATTATGTTATAATCTAACCAAACTAATTACGAGGGGAATTATATTTAGTTGTTTTGATCTGGAAAATCCTCTATTCTCCTTTTTATATTGATTGTTAAAAAAACGTAAATATATATACATATTAAGAAGTTCTAAAATGACATTTTATTTAGGTTTTAGTTTACTCTTGTGAGAAACAACAGGCTAATGCAAATAATGGCGGTCAGCTGATGCAGATCATGTGGAATTAGTTGTAGATCATTAGCTTGTAAAAGAGAAAAAAAAACAAACACAAAGCTGAAGCCATCAACCTGCCTCAATGAAAACTAAAATATAATCAGCAGGACAGCATAGGCAACCTGAGGTTCGCCATGAATCATTTGGTTGAATTAGAAGGAAGGGGCCTCAGATTAATGGATCAGAACCCACCTAACCGCTCACTCTTTCTCCGAGCTGTGGAGACTGCTTCCAATAAAGACCCAACAATGGAGAAAAATGATGGCTGGAAAGATGTTACAATGCCAGACTTCGCTAGCTTTGTAGACAAGTTCTCTCTGCAATTGAAAGCTTGGCTGGGAATTAACAATAAGTATGGCAGAGTTCCGCTGGTTTTGTGCGATGGAAGGAGATTGATTCCTAAAGTGAAATGAGTTGGAAGACTTCAGGCAAAAGTTGTTGAAATCATCAAAATAAAGACCCACATGACACGGATGGGCAGGCCTCAAAGCCTAGGCAAATACATTGAATCACAGCCTCTATGCACAGTAAAGTGACAGAATGAAATTCTCAACTGTATTCTGAAAAATGATTCATATTAAGCCTTGTTTCTTCTGAAAATTAAAAAATTACTGGCACTAACATTAAGATGTTTCAAACAACGAGGAGGTAATTAGCCAAAACCTCTGAGATCAATGTTCTAGTAAAGATACCTGATGTAAAATGTTACATATCCACACAGTGGATTATAGTTCTACACGTTAATAATTTTGATGGTTTAATGTTTGATTGTGTTTCAATGTCACTTGTAAATTGTAAAGTCTGCTGACTTATATAAATATACCAAACACAACTGAGAAAAACACTGTATTCTAAACAAGTAACAGCATATCCTTTTTGATAGTAATTAGCTCGAGTCCGTGTAGAAGTGTCAACAATCAGGCATATTGCTCGACATGCAAAATTTCAGCAGATATTTATCTGAAATAAAAAATAAAACATTCTCAACACTGAACAACAAGCAGCATCTGATTTCTGATGAAAGGTTATCGAAATGAAATGGAAAACCTGTTCCTCTCTCCACAGGTTCTGTCTGCCTGACTGGCTGACTATCTCTTTTCTTTTGATTATTTTGAAATACTAATCATTTTTCTGCAGAAAAGTTTAGCATTTCTATCATTAAGCAAAGCTGTATATTGCCAGTGGTGTCATCAATAAACCGACAGCTGCATACAAAGTAGGCAAAAAATTAACTAATAATATCGAACAGCTCCTGAGCCCACTATATATTCTGCGGATGTTATCCAATAATCAATGCAGATTAACAAAGTACGGTTTCAATTGACGTAACCTTTGTTGAGAAGAATAAAATTACATTGTATTTTTAAATGTATTCATTTATACTGAAGTCAGAAAATCTTATGTTATTTAACTTGTCCTATAAATTATTGCCCAAAGTTTGAAATCCAATCATTAACTTCTGAAGCAAGGTGTTATAATAAGCGAGTTCGGTATTCTGAAAAACACAAAGAATTATGGGATTTGTCAAAGGTCACTTGCTATAAAGAAAAAGCTAATGAAGTGTCAACTGTATAAACTGTGTATAAATTCTTATCTTTATTCATGATTTATGTGTAAAAATATATTTAATCTGAGGAATGGGGGTGCAAGGTAGTGGGAGAGCGGGGAGCAACAGCGAGATAGAGGGGGCAGGTGCGAGTGAGAGATGGGGACCGGTGGAGAGACATTCTCGGCAGCTGCGCGCACACAGACCTGCACCTCATCCACAGACAGGATCGAACCTGGGTCCCCGGCACTGCAAGCACTGCCAAACTGCCACTGGACCGTCCCCATTCCCTCCGCCCCTGAGTGTCCCATCCCCGCCGGGGGGGGGGCGGCTGGAAACGTCCGGACCGACGGGACACCGGCCCGGAGCACCAGCCCCCAGACCCACAGCCAGCGCGGAGAAGCGCCAACCCCAGCTCAACTCCGACTGCCCCGCCAGGCCAAGCGACAGCCGCGGACTGAAGGGACAGTGGTCGATGACCGGTACACGGCCCCTGCCGGCACTGAGGGGGCCAACCAACAGCCACTGGACAAGGCGAGAGGCGCAGCAGACGGTCCCCGGGGAATGGGGTCCCCTGGGAGCCAGAGCAGAGCCGAGCCAGCGCATCCCCCCCGCGCCGACTGCTAGTCCGGGGCCGCCACTGCCCTGCAAGCTCAGGGACACCCCCAGACAGGGACGGGACACCCGGGGGGGGGGGGGGGATAAATCGCCCAGCAGCAACTCAACAGAACCTGCAGCGCCGGAGACCCGGGCCCAACCCCAATCACGGACGAAACGTAGGTCTGCACCCACGCAGATTCACAGCTACCGAGAATATTTATAGCAAGTGACCTATGACCTAGACACACGCAGTCGGAATACCGAACTCGCTTATTTGCTCCAAAGATACTTATTTGAGTGCAAAGTTCCTGTTTTCAATCGCTGGATACTAAAGACATCTTTAATAAATTAGCAGGCAACTGCAAAGCTTTGCTATCATGTGACTATCTAACAACTAATCATGTTTGACACGACAGCCCAGGAGGATAATGATAAATAATATTAAACCTTAATGAAGCTCTAGTGATACGGTACTCAAAGAGAGAGTAATAAATTGTTAAGCACTTCCAGCGTTATGATTCTAGTCTGAGATGATAAAAGGGAGATGAAAAAAAGTCTTTATCTACTAATATATTATATTACAAGAAAAGTTGAGGGGAAATTGCAAAGAGATGAATTTGCTTAGGTATTTCTCAATTATTAAGATTTAATTTAAACCAAACATTTACTTTATTACAATTACTTTATATTGCTAGTTTGAAAGATGGTTTAATATTTGCTGTTGAATCTTATGAGCCTACTAGTGGTAATTAATCTAAATATTAGCTTGGGAACGATTGTCATTGTTCATTGTTCTTTCTGCAATTAATTTCAATTTCTAACTAAAATAAACACCCAACAAATTGTATCTATAGCACCTTCAATATTTCAAGACAATTCACAGCAGAGTTTTTGAACAAAATTCAACTTCAAACCATGTAAGCAGTAGTTAACCCAGATGACCAAAAGCTTGGTTAATCAGAGCTAAGAGATGTCTTTAAGATTGGGGGGAAGTAGGGTGTAAAGGGCCTGTCCTACCAGCATCCGACTCCATGCGATGAGCGCGATCAAACTAGAAACGGGGGCCGCGCGGAGGTCGGGTGATCCCTGTACAGGGCCGTTTCCACCAGCATGTGCCTGCATGCGGCAAGCGCGACCAAACCGGCAGCGAGGGCCGCGCGGAGGTCGGGTGAGTGTCGCAACGCGGCGCAAAGTGAGGCGAACTTGGAGCGAAGTCTCAAAGGTAAGTTCGCCAGGACAGAGAGGGGCACACAGAGAGGGGCACAGAGGCACACACGCAGAGGGCCACAGAGCCACACACATAGAGGTTCACGGAGGCACCTACAGAGAGGGTCACGGAGGCATGACGTCCAGACGGTGTGTAATGCGTCGAGGCGACTGTGAGCTGACAAGCCGGAATTTTTGAACATAGTCAGTTTTTCGGAGCCCCGCACGATGTCGGGACGAACTCCGCACAATTCCGCACGGCTCCGGCGATCGAAGTGGGACCGGCCCTGCGACGCCGGACGGCTCAAGCGACCACGTTAGGTTGCGCTCATTGCATAGAGTTGCATGCTGGTGGGACAGGCCCTTTAATCCCCACTCCTTTAATCCTTGTATCTCAAGGTTTCAAGGCCAGTTTATTGTCACATGTACCAGTTAAGGTACAGTGAAATGTGAGTTACCGTACAACCATACTAAGTGAAAAACAACACGACACACGACCACATTAAATAAAAGTTTATATGAACATCCATCACAGTGGATTCCACATTCCTCACTGTGATGGAAGGCAATAAAGTTCAATCTTCTTACTCTTGTTCTCCTGCGGTTCAGGCAGTCAAACCATCCCGCAGCCAACGATCAAAGCCCCCATCGGGCTGATTGAAACTCCCGCGTCAGGGCGGGTGAAACTCTCTCTGCGGCATGGAGCTCCCAAGTCGGCCTCTTCGTACCAGCGACTGCGGGCGTCACGATGTTAAAGTCCATAGGCCCCGCGGTTGGAACTTCGATCCCCGGCAAAGGGATCGCAAGCTCTACGATGTTAAAGTCCCGCAGACTCCCGCAGCTTGGAGCGCCGGGTCTGCTCCAGGAAAAGCCACCAACTCCACGATGTTAGGCCACAGTGGGGACGAAGATACGACATGGAAAATAATTGCATCTCCGTCGAGGCAAGCGATTGAAAACAAGTTTCCCCCAACCCCCCCAACCCGACCCCCCACATTAAAAAAAACAAGGAACACCAAAAACATACTGTGAATACACTTAAAATAACAAAAACAGAAGAAAGGACAGACAGATTGTTGGCGAGGCAGACGCTACTGGTGGCACCACCCAGTCATTCTGTAATTCATTATCCAGATTCAGTACTGCTTATGTGGTAAATATGGTTCTCTTTCATCTCCTCTTAGGGCAGTTGGACTGTTGTGGAAAATGGTGATGATGACAAATAAATATCATCAGCAAACATGAGGGTCTGGAAAAAAATTGGAGAGTTGGCCATTTAGTTTGGGGAGGGGGGGTGTGAGGGGGGAGATGGCATGAGGTTTGGGGGGAAATTAAAGAAAACTAGAGGCGCCAACAGGTGCTCTGAAGGGTTCCTTTCATTTGGCAAGACAGTTGTAGGATGATCTAAGAAAGATAGATGCCAGGGAAGATGGTTGGAGAAGCCATCTGAGGATTATTGTAGATTCCAGGTCAGATTGGGGAAACAGAATATCTGGAGGAGGCAGGTTGCAGAAACTAAAGCAGGCGCTAAGACAGGTGAAAGAGGCAAGTAGTGAGAAAATAGTGTGCTCAGTTCTGGAGTGGCATCTAACATAGAAACATAGAAATTAGGTGCAGGAGTAGGCCATTCGGCCCTTCGAGCCTGCACCGCCATTCAATATGATCATGGCTGATCATCCAACTCAGTATCCCGTACCTGCCTTCTCTCCATACCCCCTGATCCCCTTAGCCACAAGGGCCACATCTAACTCCCTCTTAAATATAGCCAATGAACTGGCCTCAACTACCCTCTGTGGCAGGGAGTTCCAGAGACCCACCACTCTCTGTGTGAAAAAAGTCCTTCTCATCTCGGTCCTAAAGGATTTCCCCCTTATCCTTAAGCTGTGACCCCTTGTCCTGAACCTCCCCAACATCGGGAACAATCTTCCTGCATCTAGCCTGTCCAACCCCTTAAGAATTTTGTAAGTTTCTATAAGATCGCCTCTCAATCTCCTAAATTCTAGAGAGTATAAACCGAGTCTATGCAGTCTTTGTTCATAAGACAGTCCTGACATCCCAGGAATCCCAGAACTTTCTCTGCACTCCCTCTATGTCAATAATGTCCTTCCTCAGATTTGGAGACCAGAACTGTATGCAATACTCCAGGTGTGGTCTCACCAAGACCCTATACAACTGAAGTAGAACCTCCCTGCTCCTATACTCAAATCCTTTTGCTATGAAAGCTAACATACCATTCGCTTTCTTCACTGCCTGCTGCACCTGCATGCCTACTTTCAATGACTGGTGTACCATGACACCCAGGTCGCGCTGCATCTCCCCTTTTCCTAATCGGCCTCCATTTAGATAAGTCTGTTTTCCTATTTCTGCCACCAAAGTGGATAGCCTCACATTTATCCACATTATACTGCATCTGCCAAACATTTGCCCACTCACCCAGCCTATCCAAGTCACCTTGCAGTCTCCTAGCATCCTCCTCACAGCTAACACTGCCCCCCAGCTTAGTGTCATCCGCAAACTTGGAGATATTGCCTTCAATTCCCTCATCCAGGTCATTAATGTATATTGTAAATAGCTGGGGTCCCAGCACTGAGCCTTGCGGTACCCCACTAGTCACTGCCTGCCATTGTGAAAACGACCCGTTTACTCCTACTCTTTGCTTCCTGTTTGCCAGCCAGTTCTCTATCCACATCATACTGAACCCCCAATGCCGTATGCTTTAAGTTTATATACTAATCTCTTATGTGGGACCTTGTCGAAAGCCTTCTGGAAGTCCAGATACACCACATCCACTGGTTCTCCCCTATCCACGCTACTAGTTACATCTTCGAAAAATTCCACAAGATTCGTCAGACATGATTTACCTTTCGTAAATCCATGCTGACTTTGCCCAATGATTTCACCACTTTCCAAATGTGCTGCTATCCCATCTTTAATAACTGACTCTAGCAGTTTCCCCACTACCGATGTTAGACTAACTGGTCTGTAAGTCCCCATTTTCTCTCTCCCCCCCTTCTTAAAAAGAGGGGTTACATTTGCTACCTGCCAATCCTCAGGAACTACTCCAGAATCTAAAGAGTTTTGAAAGATTATCACTAATGCATCCACTATTTCCGGAGCTACTTCCTTAAGTGCTCTGGGATGCAGCCTATCTGGCCCTGGGGATTTATCGGCCTTTAATCCATTCAAGTTACCCAACACCACTTCCCGACTTACCTGGATTTCACTCAAGTCCTCCTTTGACCACAATGTGGCATGCTTTCAAAGGACACTGGTAGAATTTAAATAGCAGAGGAGCAGTTATGTAGAAATTGTTGGGCATTATATCCTGGGAGTTAATGCAGGTAATCACTGAGTAATTCATCCGCAGTCTATGGCAGTGTTCTCTCGCTTCCAGACAGTCATTGTTGCCCTTGTTTAAAGCTCAGTTGGAATTTACACCTAACACAGAAAGAATGGACAACTCTTTAACCTACTCCCTACACAAAGGTGAGAATCTCTGATGCTTCCATTACTGATCCTCAGTATGGCAATGACTGCATCATTATTGCACAGACAGAAATGACATTCAGCCGCACAAACTTTACTTTGCTGTATCTATTGCATAAAATTACTGAAGCCAGGGATTCTCTAATAACATCAACATCATCAACTCCAACAATAACAAGGGGCTCCATCAACCTGTCTCAGGCCTTGCACAGGAACTACCATGCGTCACTGTCAAAGGACATACCTTGGAGACTGGTGAGCATTTCTATTACCTCAACAGCCAACTCTCCCAAACTGCTATCATCGGTTGTGAGATTAAATTAAGGATCCAGGATCCAGTCTGAAGAGCTTGCATTAGTAAAGTGCTCTAAATCCTTTTCATTGTCTGTAATCTATCAAAGGACGCAGAGACCCAGGTTGATCTTGCAGTTGCCATCCATACATTGTGAAACCATCTGACAGCTGTCCTGCTATCTGTCACGATAGCTCCACAAGATCTTAGTTTCACTGCACCCATGAGCCCAGTGTCACCAGCATTGAAGAAAAGAAGCTCATATAACAACGCCACTGACCCGATATTGTCTGTGGATGCCAAAGTCTCCCCCCCCCTCCCCCCTCCCCCCAAGCCTCTGTTGCCACCTCCCCATGGACAAACATCTGTTGGCGGTCAGAAGAAATGCCATGAGTTCAAGCTGAAATCCTGCCTCCAGAAAAGAGTTGGAGAAATCAGAGCTGAGAAGAACAAGTAACCAGTTGGTTTTAACAGTGCTATATCCCCGTTTAGACATTTGTCTTTAACCAAATAGATAGGAGAGAGTCGCATGATGTGATTCAGCAAAAGTAGAACACATGGGATTGTGGGATATATAGTGGTGCAGAATAAGGATTGGTTATCTACAGAATATGAGAAGTGCCCAAATACCAGGAGAATACCAGGAGAATACCAGGAATACCTGAATACTAGAATACCAGGAATACCAGAATTAGGTCACTTTAGGGCTCGGAGTGTCGTAACCACCATTATCTCATCTCTTTTCACAATGTACATCACTGATCAGAAAAGAAGCCATGCAGTGTATGCAGATTTGGTGGCGATTTAACAGATGATGCAAAGAGTTTAAAAGGATAGCGACAGGCTATGTGAATGGGGTGAGTATTTGAGGTCATCAACACTGGTGTACACAAAATGAGAAGCATTGAAATGTTTTTAAATGGAGAGAGGCTATAAGGTGATGTTGTCCGAGAGAAACTGGGTATCCTATTCATCAATCATTGAAAAAAGATGCCATCACAGCAAGCAACGTGGAAGGGAAAGAATTAATTAGCCTTGACCTCAAAACAATGATATACAAGACAATATCTTACTGAAATTATGTAGATCCCTGGTGCGACTGCACTCAGAATATTGTGTAGACCTTTGGTCTCTCTACCTTAGAAAGAATAAACATGAGAAAGGGAATGCAATGAAAATTCATTGGATTGTGCAGATTTGGGGATTTTCCTTTGTGGGAAGAGACTGAGACTTTCTGATACACTCTGGAGTTCAGAAGAATGGGAACTGTTGCAAGGTAGATACGACATTGATGTAATGCCTAAAACCAGTCTCAAAATAAGGGGCAGCCATTCAACAGAGAGGAGAAGATGTCATGAAGAAAGTCATCAATTATTTAAGTACTCCCAGAGCGGCATGGAAGGCAAAATATGTACAACATAGTGATCAATGTTTTTTTTTTAATATTGAGGGAAATGGGGGATTTGAGATTTATAGAGGAAAGTGGTGCTGAGGTAGAAGATCAAACACAATCTTATTCAGGGGCAGAGCAGCACATGGGCACCACCAGCCTACTTTTGGTTCTATTTCTTCTGTTTTGTTTTCAAGAACTGCTCACTTTCATCTTAGCCATCTGTTCAAAATAGGATAAGTAACAAGGAGGTGATAAAACAGAGCATTGGAATGAATTTATGTCTGACTGTAACTTCCTGGTTATAAGAAAACAATTGAATAACATAACAGCTGAGTAGAAATCATGTTTATATTATTGGTGATGTTGCGCATAATTGCTGGTTAACATCTATTCTGTTTATTCTCTATTTCTGCTGAAATTCTGCATATTCCAAATTACCTTTAGAGTGTCAAAAGTGATTCATTGGAAGATATATAGGCAGTTCACATAAACAAGCAGCTGGCAAAGGGATTACACAGTTTTAAATCCATCCATTTCATAATCGACCAGCACAAATATCTTTTCCCAGTGCTTAAGTCTATTGATGCAGTGTTTTTCAACAAGGCAGCCGTAGTTGAGATCAAAGGCAAGACTACTTTTATAACTCCTGTCTGCATTTGTATCTTTGCTGAAGTCCAGGGGGATGACATGTCAGGTCTATCCTCAAGAACGACATGCAACTCCCTCCTTCATCGATGTCTCAGAAGAAATTGGAGAAAACAAATTTAAACAATGCAGTTTTCAAGTTAATTACCACACGGTCCTTTTAAATTCAGCACTAATTATTTATGCTGTGTTCTTTCTATTAAAAAAAAATTGACAATTAAATCTGTGGTGAGAAACATGTTTATGAATTTAAAGCAGTAATTTGCTCATTAGAATAATTAAATAGTCATTAATATTAAAATTAGGCCAACAAAATCTAAGACTATACATGGAAGAAATACTTGTCCAATTGCTTGATACAAATTTGAGAATTGGCTTTTGAAAATGAGTTTAGTGTTGAATGGGCAATAGCTATGGAGAGATTTGTTGGCTCGATATGCTAGCAATCCTCAGCCAACACTTTTGTTGAAACTCTTCGACCCCAAGGACCACGCAGGCCAGAGAAGGCTTTCTACAACCATTGGTCGCAGTTAGGATCTGCAAGATTCAAGCTGGCCGACTACTATTGTAGGGGTCTTCTCGTTTCCCACAAAAGGGATTCCCCTAGGTTCTATACCTCGGAATTATGGTGGGATATGATAAAAGGTTGAATTGACCAGAGTGTGCTGATGAGAGAAAACAGAAACCAAGATGGACTCAAAGCAAGTCTAAATTTACAGGCTTTATTAAACAATGAGAAATCGAATCTCACCAACACTACATAATACGTGGCTAAACTTATGCTTTAAACTAAGACTATGGAAGGAAAACTATCGGGCACGTCGTAAAACTTACTTTAACAATATTTTACTCCCCTTTCCCCTTATTTACTCAACCTCCTATCCTATTTCGGGAATTTCTCCAAGTCACCAGGATACTCACAGCTAAGTTGATGCAGGCTCATGAGCTGTCCAGTAGAGCAGGAAGAGCAGGAAGAGCTGAAAAGAGCAGAGAGTGAGTTCTGGCTGGACTCCTGTTTTATACCTGAGATTCCTTTGAACCCCCCAGGTGGTCCTCTGGATAAAAGGGCTTCTTTTGATGTTTCCCAGTTTCGATCTGGCATGAACAATAGGCTTCCGATGATAAGGGGTTTGCTGATGTCATGATCCCTCAGCCTGATCGTTATCCCATCGCCTGGATGGGCTCCTATTGTCTCGATGGATGGGTCATCCACGATGGTGATTGTGCTTGTTGCTGGCCTGTTTACCACCGTCTGTTGAGGCTTGGTTCCTTCCTTTGTGTATCCAAGAAAATCTCGTTATCTCCGTCTCTGCCTTTGTTCACACCGTTGTGTGATGTCCAAGTCCACGGACCAGACGGTTTGAAACTTGAAACTGAGTCTTTCTGTGGATTGCGGGTTTTTCCGTTGCAACCAGCAAATCTGTCCTTTTAAAATGTCCATGTCCTTATCCAAGTTCTTCCATAATTTTGGAGGATTTGCCCCAATAACTTACACTATCAACTCCATATTATTTGATTTGTGGTGTTATAAACCTGGGTGAAACTTTTTTAAAGTATGTCTCTTGCTCCACCAAAAACAAATTAGATTGATGTTTGCAGATTGTAAAGGCACGTTAGAAGTGGTACACATTACAGAATGATCTGAAGTGCTGAAATATGGATATGCAGCTGAAAGAGAAACAGAGATCACCAGACAATCATAACGCTGGCCTCTTAATCCACACAATCATAGAAGGTTTATGCCAGGAAGAAAGACCATCAAGCTCCTTGTGTCAGCGTTATCGGCTGTTCGAAGAGAACTACCCAGCCGACACATCTTTTTAGCACCAAGTCTACAGCTTGCAACTGTTCAGTTACATAGGTACTCTCCTATGTTATTTTAGATGTGAGAACCATCCTTTGATGCAGTGGATTTTGTTTTCTCATCCACCCTCTAATCTTTCTACCATTTACCTCAAATTTATGCCCCTTAGTTTATGGCCCTTCTGTTAAGGGGACTAGCTCCTTCTTAATTACTCTGTCTGGTCCTGTAATAACTTTAAAAGTTGCAATTAAGTCTTCTCTCAACTCCAGACATTAGTTTAGTTTAGATTTGTTTAGATATACAGCACAGGAACAGGCCCTTCGGGTCCACACTGACACTATCCTACACACTAGAGACAACTTGCAATTATACCTTGCCAATTAACCTACAAACCTGCACATCTTTGGAGTGTGGGAGGTACCACACACAGGTCACAGGGAGAACATACAAACTCTGTTCAGACAGCACCTGGAGTCAGGTTTGAACCCTGGTCTCTGGCACTGAAAGGCAGCAACTCTACTGGTGCCCCATGTGTTGCAATAAACATAATTGTCTGGTGTCCTGCCTCAGCATAATCAAGGATGAATCACACCCCAGCCACTCCCTTTTCACCCTTCTCCCATCAGGTAAGAGGTATAGAAGTGTGTAAACGTACACCTCCAGATTCAGGGACACTTTCTTCCCAGCTGTAATGAGGTAACTGAACCATCCTATCACTAACTAGAGAGCAGTCTAGTTAGAGAGCTATTACCTATCCCATTGGAGACCCTAGGACTATCTTGCACTAAATGTTATCCGCAGACTGGTTAGCATGCAGCAAAAGCTTTTCACTGTACCTCGGTACTCATGACAATAAACAAAACTGAACTAAAGTATTGCTAATCCAATCTGACTAATAATTTTCAATCCAGATGTGTACACATTGTTCTCGCATCATCTCACTACTCTTTCATTTGGTGCTTTTTCTAGTAGAGGAAAGTCCATCCACTGCCTTTTTAACCACTTCATCCGATCTGTCTTTTTACTTACAAGCATATGTGTACGAACACTGTAAGTTATCTGCTTCATCACTCATATCCTCCCGTATTATCATATTTTCCTTTACTTCATCATACCTCCTCAGATGCATTACCTTCCACTTTTCTGGAAGAAAGTCCCTTCGCTACTTTTCTGCCAAACAACCAGGCTGTTCATGTCCATCTGGAGTCAAAAGCTTTCACCCTCAACGGTCAATTATTCTATCATCTATAAATGTCTTTATCATGCTCTCAACCTTCAAGTATAAATATTAATATTTGCCTCAGAAGGTAAGTTATGATCCCTGTGGATCCCCATGGTAAGCTTCTCAAAAAACTGACAGATGTATCAACATAAATTACCTTTCATAAATTCACATAGAATGCCGAATCCTGCTGATATTTTCTCAGATCACTGCTACCACTTCATGAAATATTCTAGTGTTTCAAATTTGCAGTTTCTGTTTTGTCTCTTCCACTGTTAAATGATGAGGTTTTAGTTTATGGCTTCCAATTTTGGGGTCCACTCCTGGATGTGGAATTTTGGAAGGGACATCCACTATTTACATCTATGTCAACATATTGGTACACAGGTCTTAAGGTCCTGGGGATGTATTCACCTTCATAACCATTCATTTCTCCAAATTCTTTTAATCAGATGAATTTATATGTCAGCTCTCTCAAGATGGGCAATTCTCCATCACATTCTGTAGTATCTGTAGAGAAAGAAACAAGTTATTTAAATTAGGTACTGTACAAAGAGTACAGTGACCACTTACTGCAGTGCCTACATTTTGTCAGATTTGTTTGTGTGGCATATTATTCAAAACTAAAGAACACCATATCCACTGGTTTCTCCTTTTCTATTGTGCTAGTTTTTTAAATTTCCCTTTCTGGGTTGACTTCCTAATAAGTGATTGAAGGCTGGAGTGGATTCGATGGGCTGAGGAATGCATTTCTATGCAGTATTAATCTATGATGAGCCTATTATTATTTTCTACCTAACTTATTTCCACTTCCTTAATAATAGATTCCAGCATTTTCCCTACGCCTGATGCAAGACTAAGTAGTTTATCGTTCCCTATTTTCCCTGTTCCTTCTTTCGTAAATTGTGGGATCATATTTTCTGCCTTTAAATTGGTGAGAAGTATTCTGGAATCTGTGGAGCTTTGGAAAATGGCCATCAGTGTAGCCAGCATTTCTATTGCCAAGTCTTTCAACACACAGAGACGCAGATCACCAAAACTTGGGGATTTATTGGACCGCAGTTCCCTTAATTTTTCCATTGCTTCACTTTTACCAATGCCATTTATTTCAGTTTCTTCTTTACATAGAATTTGTTTCGTGTTCTGAAAAGACAGACTGAATATATTTATTTACTCTCTCCATCATATCATCCATCGCAAATAAAATGTTACTTAATTTAGATTGTAAAGGCCGTTGTAGTGGGTGGGTTGGGGGTGCCGCGAGTCGGCTGCCCTGCCCTGCTGGCAGCGTGTTCATTATTTCAACTATTTTTGTTTTTTTTGGTGTGTCCAAAATGTCAGTTTAGGTGTCTCTCAGTATGTCTTGTGTAGGGGGTGGTGGGGGGGGAAAGCGGGAAACTGCTTTTCGGTGGCCTCCTCTATGGAGAGGCGACTTTTTCCATGTCGCCTCCTTCACAGCCTGACAGCTTGGATTGGAGCGGCCTTTCCTGGAGTTGGGCTCGGAGCTTCAGCAGCGGGCGCAGCGTGGACTTTTCCATTGTGGAGCGGGTGAACCCTTGCCGGGGTACGACAGAGAGAAGTGCTCTGATCGTTGGCCTGGTGACTTTGACATTGTGGGGCTGTGGTCTGCGAAGCTTCTAGCCGCGGGCGTGGCGTGGCGTGGACTTACCATCAGGAGTCTGGGATCCCTTGCCAGGGATCGCCGGAGAAGAGCTCCGACCGCCGGCCTGCGGCCTATAGCATCCTGAAGCCGCGGTCTCTGGTAGCAAAGTGCAGATTCAGGCGCTCCAAGCCACGGAGTGTGTTCGACCATCCCAACGTCGGAGGTTAGATCATCCTGATTAGAGGGCCTGTACATCCGGCCGTCCGTAGCGGCAACTAAGGTTGGTCCAAATCCCCGACCAAGGATGAACAAAGGACGAAGACTGACTGAACTTTGTTGCTTTTCACCACATTGAAGGATGCTGTGGTGAATGTTTGTATTAAATTCAATTGTGTATTGTGTGATTTTTTTTAAATGGATCGCTGCATGGCAAATTCATTTCACTGTACCTTAGTTGGTGCATGTGACGAATCAATTTAACTTTGACTTTGACTTGGATTAATTTTTGATAATTTGTTCCTTTTATTATAGCTATAGAATCTTTTACTGTAGGATTGTTTTAATTATTGCCCTATTACTTCCATGTTCCACCTTGCTATTATACTATTATCCTTATCATTGCCTGGGTCCTCCTTTGCCAAATTCCATTTTTTTTCCAATCCTCATCCGTCCTAATCAATTCAGGGACATCAACAGTGTTTTCCTTTTCTCTGATGCTACCTTTAACTAAGCTTTTGTGCCCCAAAAGCAATATATGCTGAAAACAGTACAGCTGCTCCTCGACCTACGATGGGGTTATGTTCCGATGTTTTTTCCCCGTTATATACAATGTTTACATATTCACATATTCTGTTGTGCTGCAACAAGTAATAATTTCATTGTCCCGTCCGGGACATATGACAATAAAACATTCCTGAACCTTGACTTGACTGACTCTTAATCCTTTAAAAGGTTAACTAGTCTTGCCTGCTGTCATACTTTTCAATATAGATACTGTGAGATATCACGGCAGTAATATGTAGATAGAACCAAAGCACAGGTTTTCAGTACACGCTGTTGCCAATGTGGGTCTTCTTTATTTTACAAAAGTACACTGTGCATACTCCCACATATTCACGAGACTGATAGGATAATGAATAGGGGGTACACAAAATGCCGGAGAAACTCAGCGGGTGCAGCAGCATCCATGGAGCGAAGGAGATAGGTAACGTTTCTTGCCGAAACCCTTCTTCAGACCCGTTTCGGCCTGAAACGTTACCTATCTCATTCACTCCATAGATGCTGCTGCACCCGCTGAGTTTCTCCAGCATTTTGTGTACCCTCGATTTTCCAGCATCTGCAGTTCCTTCTTTAACAGGATAATGAATATATCACCGGACCCAAATCACACCATTCTGGCATTTAGTTCTTAAAGTTACAGTTGCCATTATACACACTGTTATATACACTACAGATACTTAATGTATCATGCTTCATACCATCATGGTTCACTTGGGTTTCATATTGAAATAGATCATATCAAACTTCACATGAAATTCTGCAATCTTGCCACTAGAATTAAAGCAGATTCTCCATTCACAAGTTCCCTTTGGGGACAAAATTATATGAGTGATATAATTCTATATTATATTCTTATCAAATTGGAAAATTTCCACATTGACTCAAAGACCAATAGTTTATGAAAATTGCTAGGGCCCCCAGAGCATTTAAGCAGTCTCCAGGCACAGCGAACAGAAGGCCTGCCTCAGGGCTGCACATGCATCCCAGTTGTGACAACAAACATCTGTTTAATTGAGGCTTGCAAGCTGAAAATATCCAGAAGCATCAAAATACTAGAGGGGTGAAGCTCTTTGTCAAAAGCTGCTGGTGAGAGCAGCTGAGAATGATAGGCTGTTCATCGTGGCCATCGACAAAAGACGGTGATTCCCTGCAGAAGTGCCGGTCTTCCCAGTAATATCTGTGAGCTGCAGTCATCATCGGGAAAGTACGGAAGTCATATCAGTGTCCTTAATTCTGCAAGACAGACTCAAAGTGCCGTATTAGCTCAGCATTTTCTCCTCACCTGATGCAAGACTAAGTAGTTTATAGTTCCCTGCTTTCCCTGTTCCCTCTTTCTTAAAGAGTGGGATTATATTATATAGTTTGTGAGAAGGAGAAAATTGCCAATTATTGGAATTATTATGAGGAGGAATAATTGTAACAATTATTAGTAAAGCAAACAAAACATCAAGTGAGAGAGTCAATGAGTGTGGGAGGCAACTTTTTTACACAGAAGACTAAAGGGCCTGTCCCACCAGCATGCAACTCTATGCGATGAGCGCGACCTAACGTGGTCGCTTGAGCCGTCCGGCGTCGCGGGGCCGGTCCCACTTCGATCGCCGGAGCCGTGCGGAATTGTGCGGAGTTCGTCCCCACATCGCGCGGGGCTCCGAAAAACTGACTATGTTCAAAAATTCCGCGCGGCAACGGCTTGTCGGCTCGCAGTCGCCTCGACGCATTACACACCGCCTCGACGTCGTGCCTCCGTGACCCTCTCTGTAGGTGCCTCCGTGACCCTCTCTGTGTGTGGCTTCGTGGCCCACTCTGTGTGTGTGCCTCTGTGCCTCTTTCTGTGTGTCCCTCTCTGTCCTGGCGAACTTTCCTTTAAGACTTCGCTCCAAGTTCGCCTCACTTTGCGCCGCTTTGCGCCACTCACCCAACCTCCGCGCGGCCCTTGTTGCTGGTTTGGTCATGCTTGCCGCATGCAGGCGCATGCTGTTGGGAACGGCCCTGTACAGGGATCACCCGACCTCCGCGCGGCCCCCGCTTCTATTTTGATTGCGCTCATCGCATGGAGTTGGATGCTGGTAGGACAGGCCCTTAAGATTGTCTGGAATGCGCTTCCAGGGATGTTGGTTGGGGCAGATGTAATCGTGGTATTTAAGGAACTTTTGATTAAGCATATGGATATATAGGGAATGGAGGGAAATAAATTACAGTATGTGCAGGCAGATAGGAGATAGTCTAGGCATTATGTTCAGCCCAGACATTGTGGGCCTGGTGGCCTTTTGTGTTGTACTGTCCTGTGTTTACTTCACAGCTCACTTTGTTCCTGTTACATTCATTTTATTTGGCTGTATTAACATAACAGAGAAAATGCCAAAAGATATTCAGTTACAACATGCACTTCCCAAATTTGTCTTTAAATATCGTTGGTAAGTGATTGATAAGAGGATGTTTACGAGAATGATCCCAGGAATGATTGGATTAACATATGATGAGCATTTGAAGGCACAGTGCCTGTACTCGCCGGAGTTTAGAAGGATGAGGGGAGACATCATTGAAACGTACGGAATAATGAAAGTATTGGATAGAGTGAATGTGGAGAGGATGTTTCCACTATTTGGATAGTCTAGGACCAGAGGCCATAGCCTCATAATAAAAGGATGCAGCTTTAGAAAGGAGATGACGAGGAATTTATTTAGTCAGAGGGTGGTGACTCTGTGGAATTCATTGCCACGGAAGGCTGTGGAGGCCAAGTAGATGGATATTTAAAGGCAGAGATTGACATTCTTGATTAGTATGGGTGTCAGGGGTTACGGGGAGAAGGCAAGAGAATGGGGTTGAGAGGGAAAGATAAGCCATGAGTTACAGTGATGCTGACATCAATGATTTGGATGAGAACATACATGGCAAGATTAGCAAGGTTGCAGATGATACAAATGTGGGTCGTTTTGCTGATAGTGAAGATGGTTGTGAAAAATTGCAGCAGGATCTGGATCGATTGGCCAGATGGGCTGAGGAATGGTTGATGGAATTTAATATAGAGAAATATGAAGTGTTGCATTTTTGGAAGTCTATCATGGGCAGATCCCACACAGTGAATGGTAGGGCTCTGGAGAGTATTGTAGAGCAGAGGGATCTGGGAGTGCAGACACATGGTTCCTTTAAGGTGGATTTCAAGAGAGTTAGATTTAGCTCTTAGGGCTAAGGGAATCAAGGGATATGCGGAAAAAGCCAGAATGGGGTACTGATTTTGGATGATCAGCCATGATTATATTGAATATGCGGTGGTGGCTCGAAGGGCCAAAGAGCCTACTCCAGCACCTATTTTCTAAGTTTCAATGAGTCACATGTTGATAGGGTGTTCAAAAGGGCATTTGATACATTGTAGGTATGTTACAAAACTTACCTTTAGCGGTGCTGCAGCTCTGCCGCTGGCCGTGTGCGCGACTTTGGTGCCTTTAAGGAGGGGGGACGGGGTTAAAATGCGGTTTTCCCCTTGCCATCCGGAGCTTTCTGTTGTCGGAGTGCGATCTATTTCTGGAGATGCGTTCCGACTGCCGGTAAGTCCGTTTTTTTAATTGAAAAGCCCGACTACTTCATCACTGCAGTAAAATAAAAATTAGCTCCTAATGCCGTGAATGCCGACAACGGGGACCGATTTTACGTAGGGGATGGGTATGTGAAAGCTGTTTATTTTTACATATAAACTTGTTTTTTTAGGGGACTTTAATCAATATTTCATGTTGCGAAACGGTGATTTAGTCCCCATACGAACCAGCAGAATTTTTCCTGCCGATATTGGGTTTAAATTCACCGCAACCGCAACGTTCCAATCCATCGCGTTCCAGAAAATCCCACTCACAAGCTGTTTAAAATGTCCATTAATTTACAGGCATTAAGCACAAAATTCCTTCAATTTGGCCTATAAATTAATGACGTTGATTTAAAAATCATGTTATATTGTGAATTATTGTGTGAATGTCAATTGGACACTTAGGCTTTAATTTTTTTTTTTAATTTTTCTTAAGAAATGGATAGATGTTTAGATCCAGTAATTGAATTTTGAAATTGGCTACAATTGGGTAACTAACTAATTATATGCTTTAATTTCAGGTCATCCAAGTAAGATTGGTTCATATTTGTTTCAGAATACTTCAATCTATAATAACTGAAAATTTATTTCAGTTTTCTTAATTTTTAAGGAAGTTATGGATTTTTGACTGTCCTAGATCACAACTTTTGTGCTAAGTCAATAGAAAAGCAATAGGAAGCAAGTTGCTAATTTCCGAGTATGAAAATGGCCCTAACTTTTTTAATACTGAAGATATGAAAGTGAATTAGGTGTCAAATTAAACTTCTTTTTATGCTTTATCTGATGGGATAAATTGCAGACTTGATTTTTTTAATCTCAAAATTTTGTAACATTGTTATACATTGGCCTTCATCAGTCAGAGTATTGAGTATAGAGGTTGGGAGGTCATGTAGCAGTTGTATAAGACGTTGGTGAGGCCGCATTTAGAGTATTGTGTTCAGTTCTGGGCACCATGTTACAGGAAAGATGTTGTCAAGCTGGAAAGGGTACAGAAAAGTTTTACAGGGATGTTGTAGGGCTAGAGGGTCTGAGCGATAGTGAGAAGTTGAATAGGCTGGGACACTATTCCTTGGAGCGCAGGAGGATGAGGGGTGATCTTATTGAGATAAAATCACGAGAGGACTAGATCGGGTAGATGCATAGAGTCTCTGGGCCAGAGGTGGTGAATCGAGGACCAGAGGGCATAGATTTAAGGCGAAGGGGAAAAGATTTAATAGGAATCTAATGGGTAACTTTTCCACACAGAGAAACAAGCTGTCAGAGGAAGTAGTTAAGGCAGGGACTATCCCAACATTTAAAAAACTGTGTGGGCAAGTTGGGCCAAAGGGCCTATAGTCACACTGTATGACTCTATGATCTAATGGAAGAGTAGACTTGATGGGCAGAATGGCCAAATTCGCCTCCTATAACCTATGAACTTATGAACTTATCACAACACGGCTATGTAGTGCAGCCACCAATGCAGAGTGGAAAGTGTTTGCCCTGGTAATGAAGATGGAAAAATAAAGTTGATGCATTACTCAGATACACTTCGGGAAGAGACAAAAAAAGTTGTTTACGTCACACTTATCTAACTTTTGAAGCAAAAATCTTCAAACATCCCTCAGGATTTAAAATGCAAAACCGATAATATACGGATATTCATTTGTGTTTCGCACATTTTGGAGGAAAAAATCCAAGATAAATTCTAATTCCATTTTGCAAACAAACATTTCATAGGATCCTACAAAGCCACTTGAAAATGTGAGAAACAATATAATTATAAAAACTGATATTTTGAATTGAATTAAACGAAATATCTTCAATTTTCTGTTGAAATGCCCTCATATTTCAAAATGTAGCAGACTTATATTTTTGACCAGAGTGTATATTTTCTCTCTTGTGCCCCTCCCCAAGGCCAATCTTTCCAGCTTTTTTTATCAATTAGTTACACATCAGAGACACTAATGAGAAAGTGAGTTCATTTGGATCTTCATGATGACAATTTATTATACTCTAAGTGGAGTGAACAAATATATTTTAAATCACAATATTTTAATACACTATATGATGCCCACACTGACTGGATGATGAAACAGACAGCACCAGTTGTTTGTTGTCACCCAGATAAACACTACTGTAGGCACTGGAAATTCGTCCAAAACATTATTGTATTGTTGATTTATATTATCCTATCTGAATCCAGACCCCCCATGTGAATGCTGTATCTGTTTCTTCCTCCATACAGGCTGCAGTTTGTGCTGTAGTCAGAACAGCTGAGAGACATCTATTGCAGTTTAGTTTAGTAGATTGTCATGTGTACCGAGGTACAGTGAAAAGCTTTTGATGTGTGCTAACCAGTCAACAGAAAGACAATACAAGATTACAATCGATCCATTTGCAGTGTATAGATAAATGATAAAGGAATAATGCTTAGTGCAGGGTAAAGCCAGCAAAGTCCGATCAAGGATAGTCCGAGGTGTTTAAGAAAGAACTGCAGATGCTGTAAAAATCGAAGGTAGTCAAAAAGCTGGAGAAACTCAGTGGGTGACGCAGCATCTATGGAGCGAAGGAATGGGTGACATTTCCGGTCGAGACCCTTTTTCAGACTGATGTTAGGGTGGGGTGGGGGTGGTGTGGGGGGGCGCAAAGAAGAAAGAAAGAGGAAGAGACAGTTGGCTGTGGGAGAGCTGGGAAGGGGAGGGGAAGGAGGGAGAAAGCAAGGACTACCTCAAATTGGAGAAGTCAATGTTCATACCGCTGGGGTCTTCTTTTCGTGTCCATCTTGTTACAAATGTTGGCCTCGCTGTCATCGTCCGTCCTGACACAAGCTTCCGGCGACAATCAGTGGGAGCCATCACTTGTCGCAATAGATAATGGTGGTAGCAGAATTAGCTCGGGATACTTCCAGTTTCTAGCCCCGTGATGTGGACGCTTCTGCTATGGGGCCACCGCTGGGGTGTAAACTACCCAAGCAAAATATGAGGTGCTGCTCCTCCAATTTAACGTGGGACTCACTCTGGCCATGGAGGAGGCCAGGACAAAAAGGTCGCATTTGGAATGGGAGGGGGAGTTGAAGTGCTGAGCCACTGGGAGATCAGGTTGGTTAATGCGAACTGAGCGAAGGTGTTGGGCGAAGCCATCGCCAAGTCTGCGCTTGGTCTCACCGATGTAGAGCAGTTGACACCTAGAACAGCGGATGCAATAGATGAGATTACATCCGCTGTTCTAAATTGCTCAAACCAATACTGGCTACACTAAGGAGACAAAATCACATAGTGATGGCCTATCTAGATGATATCCTAATTATTGGCAACACCCTGGAATCAGCGGAACTGGCAGTTCCAGCCACCGTGGAAATTTTTCAAAAAATGGGGTTCATTATCCATCCAGATAAATCAAAGTTCTGCCCTTCACAGGTCATGGATTATCTGGGGTTCACGGTGGATTCCAATCGCATGAGGGCCACCATACCAACTAACAAAGTTGGGGATGTCATCCAAGTATGCAAGAATCTAGTCTGCGCCAGTATACCATCAATTAGACAAACTGCTAAGGTGATTGGCAAAATCGTAGCAGTTTTTCCAGCTGCCCAATACGGACCTTTGCATTATCAAAATTTGCAGAGAGCCAAGATCTCAGCGTTAAAACTGAAGGCTGGACATTTCGATAGACCAATGCAGCTGCCTCTAAAGGCAAAAGTTGAGTTACAATGGTGGATTGACAATATTTGTGACTCATTTAAACCCATCATTTTGCCCAATCCGATGGTATACTTACAAACAGATGCAAGCTCCCATGGCTGGGGAGCCACGGACAACTACTCTAGTTGTGGAGGCAGATGGGACACCCTTGAATCTACCCTGTTGTTGTCACAAGGGATAAATTATTTGGAGATGCTAGGAGCATTTCACGAACTTCGAGCTTATTGTTCTAACTTTACTGACACTCATGTCCGTCTCCAAATAGATAATACCACTGCGGTGGCATATCTAAATCATATGGGCGGTACCAGGTCAATTTCCTGTGATGAATTGGCAAATACAATTTGGCTCTGGTGTATTCGACGGAATATTTGGATTTCAGCTACCTATTTACTTGGTAATCTCAATACAGTGGCGGACACCAGGTCACGTAAATTCAATGACAACATAAGTGGATGTTGAATCCCCAAATATTCGCTAAAGTTACAGCCAAATTTGGTAAACCGGATATCGACCTTTTTGCGTCACGGTTGAACCATCAGGTACCAACATACGTTTCATGGGAGCCAGATCCTGGGGCAATGGCGATGGATGCGTTCTCGCTAGATTGGGGGAAATGGTTTTTCTATGCATTTCCTCCATTTTGCCTCATCAGTCGGGTATTGCGGAAAATCCAGTCAGATGCTGCTAAAGGCATTCTTATCATACCCGACTGGCCTACGCAGCCATGGTATCCGGTGGTCCTTGATATGATCAGTCAACCATGGGTCCTCTTAGAGGGTTGCCCACAATTGGTGACGAACCCTGTCTCAGGGGAACCACATCCCTGCCACAGTCACCTAAAATTATTGGCTTGCAGTTTCTGAACCGGCCATTACTGCGGTATGGCCTATCATCTAGAACTATGGATACCTTTGGAGCGTCATGCCGGGAGTCCACCAGGCGGCAATATCTCACACATATCCGGAAATGGGAAACCTACTGCGGCCGCTCCCACATTGCATACGACTCCGTTACCATCACCGAAGTACTGGAATTCCTGGCGGGGTTGCATCATGACGAACACCTCAGCTACAGTGCCATCAACAGTGCCAGGAGTGCGCTATCATTCTACCTCAATATTGAGGTAGGATCCAACAGGCTGGTGTCCAAACTCATGCGGGGAATATTTAATTCCAATCCGCCTAGACCTCGTTATAACATCACCTGGGATATTGGGAAGGTATTAACCCTGCTCAGGACGTGGTCGCCCATGGAAGGGCTTGAATTGGACAAACTCACCCTGAAGCTGGTGATGTTACTGGCACTGACTTCAGCGCAGAGGGTACAGACACTCCACAAAGTCAAGATCAACAGGATGATCTCTACCCCTGGCGAAGTAATCTTCTTCATAGATGAATTACTCAAGCAGCATGGACCTGGGTTCACAGGGCTGCAGCTGAAGTTTCCGGCATACCCCACTGATGCAAGGCTATGTTTAGCCACCCATATCCGCCACTATATCAAAGTGACGAGGAAATTAAGGGGAATGGAGAAATACCTACTCATCAGCCACAAGAAACCTCACCATAGAGTGACGGTACCGACGATCTCCAGGTGGCTCAGGATCGTCTTGAATGAGGCAGGTATTGACACTAATGTCTTTAAATCCCATTCCACCAGGGCTGCATCGACATCGGCGGCAAGGGTCATTAGATGTGCCCATGGACCATATTCTTGCCACAGCAGGATGGGCAAACGAAGCCACCTTCCAGCGGTTTTACAATAAACCTGTTGCGTTCCTGTATTGTTCGCGGAGGCCGTGCTGAATGCAGGTCAAGAGCATGCAGATGTCCCCCAGTGAGGGTTTTTTTCCTTTGTTTGTTGTTAATAAATATTGTTATTATTTTTCAGTACAAGCAGTCTGGAAAGTTGATTACTCCTATCCATTCTTATAAGTGGTGTGTGACAGCATGGACGTGGTCCAGGGCATGGAATCACAGAGCTTTGAAGTCTTCACGAAGTCACTCACGTGACTCCGAAATGAAATAGTAAGAATAAACGAGAACTTACCAGTTCGAAGGTTGATCTTTATTTTATGAGGAGTTGCGATGAGGGATTTCATGCCCTCCGCTCCCAACCCTCGATCATAAATCAACTGGTAATTAGAGTCTCTTCAATCTTACAATAACAAGTCTTTTCTCTGTTGTTGGTTCTGTGATTCCACACCGCTGCTTTGAAGTATGTCGCGCATGCGTGCGGGCGCGTTCTTCACGAAATCCCTCATCGCAACTTCTCATAAAATAAAGATCAACCTTCGAACTGGTAAGTTCTCGTTTAATCTTACTATTACTGTTCAACATGATCACAAATAAAAAAACAATGGTCAGACCTACTGATGATTCCCTTCCTATTCCACAAACTACCTCTCTTTAAGCAACAATGTAAAGCTGTAAACACCGCTAAAATATGATGGTAAAATACCTTACCCGCTTCCAATGACCTCTTTGCGTGACATCTACTGCTCTACTAATGTGCAGCTTGGAGCGTTTGGCATTAAGATTTTATGTGAAAATGAACTTTAGTTCCTCATCTTTCAAGGACAAGATGTGTTATTGGCAAAGCCCGGGGGAGAATTTACTACAAAACAAATCGTTCACTCCAGAATGATCTTGCTCAGTCTCCTAATGTCATTGTATATGATTGATTTAAATGTTGCTAACATCAGCTGGTGAACAATTAATTTCACAAAATCGAGGACGGGGGGGGGGGAGGAACAACACTAAATCAGGGCAAATATCCACAGAAGTTTTAACCTCAAGGAAGTGCAGTGGAAATATGGCTGTGTAAGAAGGAACTGCAGATGCTGGTTTAAACCGGAGATAGACACAAAAAGCTGGAGTAACTCAGCGGGCCAGGCAGCATCTCTGGAGAGAAGGAATGGGTGACATTTCATGTCGAGACCCTTCTTCAGTTACAGGTATTCATAGTGGGAAGGGACATGGGACTAAAAGTTACCTAACATTTCAGTATTGCAAGATATCTGACTATGGAGGTGTGAAGGAAACAAACAAACATAATAATTATGGAAAAGAACTAGCAGCAATTTAAGAATGTAAACAATGAGTAAGAAGGAACTGCAGATGCTGGTTTAAACTGAACGTAGAGACAAAAAACTGGAATCACTCAGCAGGACAGGCAGCATCTCTGGAGAGAAGGAATGGGTGAAGTTTCGGGTCGAGACCCTTCTTCAGACACATTGCTTTTAAACAGGATCAAATACCTTTTTTGCATTTTAATGTTAATGTAATTTTTGAATGTTAATCGGAAATTTCTGGTATTCTCTTTTTCTGAACACCTCCCTCATTCGTAAAATAACTTGGACAAATTCCAGATAACAGGCACATAACATATTGTGGGATGAGAAGTATGCGGCAGGCGACTGATGGAGAAGATTCACACAATTTTGATTGTATTTGGAAATCTTCAAAGCATATCCTTGGAAAGTATGGGTATATAATCTCTTGTGAAAACACCAAACACAAGGTTCATTTATCAACACAAAAACATGGTTAAACTGGTTGAAACCACTCAGGATTGATTTTCTGACAACCACATGTGCAGACATGTTTCAATTTTGGCCTCATTTTCCTTCCTATCTCGATTCTATCAGGATTCCCATATTAGCAAATTGGCTGGAAACTACCAGAGGCCGACTTACTCCTCACAAATACCCAACCCTTGCTGCAGGAGAGCTATAACTTTGCATTTTGAATAGCAGACTCTCATAACAAAAGAATCCGTTCATTAATGCCCAGCAGTTCTGCATAAAAGCCTTTGAATAATTTATTTTTAACATCCCTCATGTCGGCATGAAAAGATTCTGGATCCACAACAACTTTTAGTTAAAATGCAGATTCCAGTGAAAGCAACAAGCTCCCTGGCCGGACCCCTTGATGTTTCAAAATAATCATCTTCATCATTAAAAACTACTGTGTATAATCTATAGGAAGGGGACCTGTGATCCAATTCAAGGACTCTCTATAAACATATTTTAATCATCTTCCTACATCTTATAATACTGCAAGGCCTTCTGGACCATAGGCTGCCTTAGCTCCTTTTGTAATGACTGGAATCTCAGTGTCTTATAACACGTAAGAAAGACAAAAAAAGCTGGAATAACTCAGTGGGACAGGCAGCATCTCTGGAGAGAAGAAATAGGTGACGTTTCAGGTCGACCCAAAATATTACCCATTCCTTCTCTCCAGAGATGCTGCCTGTCCCACTGAGTTACTACAGCTTTTTGTGTCTATCTTCGGTTGAAACCAGCTCCTGCAGTTCCTTCCTACATATGTTGTCTTATTAATGGTACTGTGGTTAGTATGGGAGTAGACAGGAAAAGACCAAGGCTTAAATTGGAAGCTTTCAGGCAAGAGATTGGGGGACCAGATCTTTCTAGCAAAATAATATGTGCTACAGCCTAGCCTTGTCTGTTCCTCTTTAACTCTGGTTGCAAGGAAGGCAATTACTAGCATTGTGTCAGTGGGGAATTACACGTATGGGGTTTTAAGCTTCAGCTATCCATTTTTAGGGACCAATTAGGTGTTTCCCAAGTGTCCAAGAGTAATGACTGTAAAACAAAAAAGTTTACAATTTATAAGAACATTTGGAAGTAATTCCATTGTTTACAGAGTATTGCTGAATTATTTGCTTTGTATTTTCACTGCATGTATTTACCTTGGAACATCTTGTGTTTTAATTAAATCTATGGATAACGCACCTTGTAACAATCAATGTGCTCAATCATGCCCCAAACTGGATACTCACAATATAAAAGTTGAAATTGACTATATATTTAAAAAAATCAGGTACTACTGAGGATATTGGGACTACAAATCAAGTTGTTGAAACTTAACATTGTTAAATCAACATTATCTTATATTAAAATTTAATAGTTTGAAAATTGACACATGACAGTCTGCTATGTAGTCCAAAGGCATGCATTTGTTACAGAGCAAGAAGCAGTTTAGGTGCATCACACTCACACTTTTCTAATCACAACTCCCTGATTTGCATGAAGTTGGGAAGTCCCACACACGGAGGCTGCTGTTCAATATGCTAGTGGAATAGTTGGCTTTTTTTTCCACCTCTTTGTGGATTTTACTGGAAGCAGTACTATTTCTCCTCTCTCTCCTGCTCTGATGCATCCTGCCACTGTTCTCCTAATTGGAAGGGACTGGCAGCTAGTGGGTGGAATTCACTTGCACCAAGGCTGAATGATCTATTTGCTGTAGGGTACAGCACCACCTTGGAGACACATTTAAAGAGCAGACGCCAGATAGTGGAGTTTAAGCAGCTTATTGGTTGCAATATTAAACCGTTAAAGAAACCAACCACGTGTTCAGGAAGGTAAATTCAAGGAACCAGTCACTTATTTTATCTAACGGCCGGACTCGGTAATAGAACCACAGGGAGAGACGTGATCTTTCCAGAGTTTAATGCCATAATGGGTTTTACAGTGGAAAGCACAATTGTCAATCTTATCTGGAAAATGCAACCAGTGTTAAACACATCCACAAATACAAGCTCCTTCACCATTTGATTAATTCCCACTTTCCCAAATGTGTATTATAAAAACACAATGGCATGAGGCTGAAGGTACAACTCATTTTGCAATTTCACCTGACATAAGATTACTGGTTTCAAGTGTGCCTGTCATGCTGGAAAATGAGCAAAATCCAATACTTAAAAGGGATTAGTATCGAAACTCACCCATTCAATGCACAACAAATACCGAATGTACTTGAAGTATTCAGTAACAAAACATGTGGCCATTACCTTTTGGTGCAAGCAGAAAGGACGTGTCTCCGCACATTACATCAGGTGATTCCTGCTCACGGTTCAAAACTAATTCAAGAATGATGTTACTTTTCTGCCCTCTAGTGACAAGTTCCTTCAATAACAATTGATTCCTTCAATAAAATGTATTCCTCCAAGAAAAAATATATTCAAATTGCTCATTTAATTACCTCCTGAACACCTCAGTAACCTGCTTGTTGAATTTAGTTTATTTTAAAACATTGTCCGAGGAATAATCTTTGATGATTAAAGATAAAAGATTATTAAAGATATAGAAGAATGGTCTATTTACATATACCATTCAATGATTGCTGCTGCTCCCATGCATGAGAGAGAACGCTTGAATCTTTTTACACTGTTGCATTCAGAACAAGAGGTGATTCTAATGATCCACAGCTAAGTCTTCTTCCACTCCAATCTCATAATATTTGCTTCTTTTTATTCAAATTATTGCTACCATGGATTATTGACCCCTGAGCATTTTATTTTTCACAGTCTAGGCAACATGTCTTGAATAAGATGTCATGTCTTGAATAAGATAACATGTCTTGAATACATATAGGTTTTCCCCAAATGCTCTAGTATCGAACATATCCCAAACATGGGCTGGTGAGTTAATTGGTAACTAAATTACATCTGTAATACAGAAACAAATCAAGTGGGAGAGAATACACTGCAGGGTTAAAAGGAAACTAGACCCAGCAGTAGGACTGATGGGATTGATCTGAGAACCAAGATGGACCTTCTAGGACCTTGCATGCCGTAGTAATCAAAAATAAATTGTCCATGTGTCGTTGCCTGCAGAGTTTTGACTATTCGTGCAATGCCAACTTAATAAGAGGTTCTTGAATTATTCTGATGAAATCTCAGCAGCAACAAGTGAGGGTGGAAAGTAAGAAAAGACAGAAATGTGCCTGAAATGCTCCTAAACTTCATGTCGGCAGATCAATTTCCCTGCTGGGATTAATAAAGTTCTCCTGTATCATATCATATCGAATGGGATCCATATGGTTCACCTTTGCGTGACTTCTCAACGGTATCTGGAAATTGTCCATCCCTATTTAGCAAAATCCTGCCGGCATATTGAGTAGACCTTTTTGTATCAATGTCACGGGAAGGTCTTTTTAATAGAATCATAAATTGATACAGTGTGGAAACAGGCCCTTCTGCCCAACATTCCCACACCGGCCAACAAAGTCCCAGCTACACTAGTCCCACTTGCCTGCACTTGGTCCATATACCACAAAACCTGTCCTATCCATGTACCTGTCTAACTGCTTCTTAAACGATGGGATAGTCCCAGCCTCAACTACCTTCTCTGCCAGCTTGTTCCATACAACCTCCATCCTTTGTGTGAAAAAGTTACCCTTCGGATTCTTATTAAATCTTTTCCCCTTCACCTTGAACCTATGTCCTCTGGTCCTCGATTCCTCTTCTCTTGGCAAGAGATTCTGTGCATCCACCTGATCTATTCCTCTCATGATTTTGTACACCTCCATAAGATCCCCCCTCATCTTGCACTCCATGGAATAGAGACCCAGCCTACTCAACCTCTCCCTATAGCTCATGCCCACACAAAGTGCCTGAGTAATAAAGCAGGTCAGACAGCGTCTCTGGAGAACATGGATAGGTAATGCCTTGGGTCAGGATCCTTCTTCAGACTGAAGGATCTGCAGGCTGTTGAAATATGACCTCCCTTTTAGCCACTGAAATGATTTGTGTTCTATACTGGCAGGCCTATGGTGAACATTGGCTTTTGCAGTGATAGCAATTGACAGAATTGATCGTAAACTTAGGCATGCATGCCTAGGCATCTGACAGCATCAGTCAGGGCAGTCATCTAGTCACACTGCTTTACCATAGTGACATGGCTAAACTTGGGGCACTGGGGTTTTGATGATAAGTCTAAGCCACTGTTCTGTGCCGCAGAGAAGCAAATCATTATTTTTTAGCACAACATTGGGGCAATATGGAGAAGGACAGAACTGGGCCTAGGGTTGAGATTTTTGATTGGAGAAAGGCTAACTTTAACGAGATGCGAGATGATTTAAAAGGAGTGAACTGGGACATTTTGTTTGATGGGAAAGATGTAGAGGAGAAATGGAGGACATTTAAAGGGGAAATTTTAAGAGTACAAAATCTTTATGTTCCTGTTCGGTTGAAAGGAACCAGTAAAAATTGGAAAGAGCCCTGGTTTTCAAGGGAAATTGGACATCTTGTTCGGAAAAAGAGGGAGATCTTAAATAATTATAGGCAGCATGAAGTAAATGAGGTGCTTGAGGAGTATAAGGAATGTAAAAAGAATCTAAAGAAAGAAATTAGAAAAGCTAAAAGAAGATATGAGGTTGCTTTGGCAAGTAAGGTGAAAGTAAATCCAAAGGGTTTCTACAGCTATGTTAATAGCAAAAGGATAACAAGGGATAAAATTGGTCCATTGGAGAGACCGAGTGGACAGCTATCTGCAGAGCCAAAAGAGATGGGGGAGATATTGAACAATTTCTTTTCTTCGGTATTCACCAAGGAGAAGGATATTGAATTATGTGAGGTAAGGGAAACTAGTAGAGTAGCTATGGATACTATGAGTTTCAAAGTAAAAGAAGTACTAGCACTTTTGAAAAATATAAAAGTGGATAAGTCTCCAGGTCCTGACAGGATATTCCCTAGGACATTGAGGGAAGTTAGTGTAGAAATAGCCGGGGCTATGACAGAAATATTTCAAATGTCATTAGAAACTGGAATAGTCCCCGAGGATTGGCGTACTGCGCATGTTGTTCCATTGTTTAAAAAGGGTTCTAAAAGTAAACCTAGCAATTATAGACCGGTTAGTTTGACTTCAGTGGTGGGCAAATTAATGGAAAAGCTACTTAGAGATAATATATATAAGTATCTGGATAAAGAGGGTCTAATTAGGAACAGTCAACATGGATTTATGCCTGGAAGGTCATGTTTGACTAATCTTCTTGAATTTTTTGAAGAGGTTACTAGGGAAATTGACGAGGGTAAAGCAGTGGATGTTGTCTATATGGACTTCAGTAAGGCCTTTGACAAGGTTCCTCATGGAAGGTTGGTTAAGAAGGTTCAACTGTTGGGTATAAATGCAGGAATAGCAAGATGGATTCAATAGTGGCTGAATGGGAGAAGCCAGAGGGTAATGGTGGATGGCTGTTTGTCGGGTTGGAGGCAGGTGACTAGTGGGGTGCCTCAGGGATCTGTGTTGGGTCCTTTGTTGTTTGTCATGTACATCAATGATCTGGATGAAGGGGTGGTAAATTGGATTAGTAAGTATGCAGATGATACCAAGATAGGGGGTGTTGTGGATAATGAAGAGGATTTCCAAAGTCTACAGAGTGATTTAGGCCAGTTGGAAAAATGGGCTGAAAGATGGCAGATGGAGTTTAATGCTGATAAATGTGAGGTGCTACACCTTGGCAGGACAAATCAAAATAGGATGTACATGGTAAACGGTAGGGAATTGAAGAATACAGTTGAGCAGAGGGATCTGGGAATAACCGTGCATAGTTCCTTGAAGGTAGAATCTCATATAGATAGGGTGGTAAAGAAAGCTTTTGGTATGCTAGCCTTTATAAATCAGAGCATTGAGTATAGAAGCTGGGATGTAATGTTAAAATTGTACAAGGCGTTGGTGAGACCAAATCTGGAGTATGGTGTACAATTTTGGTCGCCCAATTATAGGAAGGATGTCAACAAAATAGAGAGGGTACAGAGGAGATTTACTAGAATGTTGCCTGGGTTTCAACAGCTAAGTTACAGAGATAGGTTGAATAAGTTAGGGCTTTATTCTCTGGAGCGCAGAAGGTTAAGGGGGGACTTGATAGAGGTCTTTAAAATGATGAGAGGGATAGACAGAGTTAATGTGGACAAGCTTTTCCCTTTGAGAATAGGGAAGATTCAAACAAGAGGACATGACTTTAGAATTAAGGGACAGAGGTTTAGGGGTAACATGAGGGGGAACTTCTTTACTCAGAGAGTGGTAGCGGTGTGGAATGAGCTTCCAGTGGAAGTGGTGGCGGCAGGTTCGTTGGTATCATTTAAAAATAAATTGGATAGGCATATGGATGAGAAGGGTACGGAGGGTTATGGTATGAGTGCAGGCAGGTGGGACTAAGGGAAAAAAGTTGTTCGGCACGGACTTGAAGGGCCGAGATGGCCTGTTTCCGTGCTGTAATTGTTATATGGTTTATATGGTTAACATTGCAGCACTCATCTCCACACAGAGAGTAACTAACAAGTGGTCACAAAAGGTTTGGGTGCTAGAAACTCAAATAAGTAACTCGACAAGAGAGAATGTCACCCATTTATAATGTCTTCACGTATATATTCAAGTTGGCGTTTAGTTTGGTAAATTAACAGTTTCAGGTCAGGCAGCACCTCTGGAAAACATGTGGATAGGTGACATTTCTGGTTGGGGCCTTTCTTCAAACTTTGATTATGTAAACCAGTATTTGCAGTTCCTTGTGTCTAATCTTTAGTTTATGTCATGACGTGATACTCAAAGGATGAGTTAGAAGACCTTCCTCAAACAGTAGAGCAATTTTAGTGAAGATATGTATTTTGAATTGGAATAAGCTTATGAAGGGGTAGCCAGTCTTTACCACAGAAAAATAAATAGAAACTTAATTTAAAAGTTCAAACAGGAATTAAACAAAGCAGCATTTACAGAATGATCTTGGAACTATCACTAAGGAATTCTCCTTTAAAGAATGAGTGAAAATAATATATATTTTTTAAACAATATGAAAGAAGCATGAAGTATGTGTATGCTGATATCATTTAATCAGCTGGATTATTGATAAATGCACGTGTAACCCACTGAGAGAGGAACAGAGTGAGTCAAAGAACAAAAAGCCCAATTATTTAGCCATTCATGAAAATAAAGGCAAAGCAAGATGAATCAACTGTGACATGGACAAGAGTTATGACTGACACGTAAACAATGTGGGTGAAGGCATCACACTAGTATTCTGGGACACCTCTGCTGAACTCCCCCTCCCGAATGTTATGGTGCTGTACCCCTTGAACTTCCAGTCTTAACCCTAAAAATACATGCCTCACCATACTTTAGAAAAGGACATTCACTCAAACTCTTTGCTGTGTTCTGTGCATCAGGACACCGGCACAAATCCAAGTTCCTGCAGCCATGAACCAGCGATCTGAATGCATGTGGCTCAGTGTGGCTTGAAACACCAAGGCAGTGTGTAGCCTAGCTGACACGGTGAGTTATAGGCCGGTGAACCTCACGTCAGTGGCAGGGAAGATATTGGAGAGTATTCCTCAGGTTACAATTTACTTTCATTTGAAAGAGAATGGTCTAATTAGGGACTGTCAACATGATTTTGGCATAGCAGGCCTTGTCTTACAACCCAGTGGAGTTCTGTATGGATCTGTTCTGGGACATCTGTGGTTTGTGAATTTATTTATAAATTGTGGTTTATTTATAAATGACTTAGAAATAAATGTCGAGAAAGTGTGGAAATAAATTTGGTAGAATTAAATGTAGGTTAGTAAGTTTGCAGATGGAGTTTAATCCGAGTGTGTGGTATTGCACTTCGGGTGGTCAAAATTAAGGCAAAAATATACTGTCAATTACAAGACTTTAACAGTATTAATGGTAAAAGGGTTCTTGGGTTTCAAGTCTATAGCTCTCTGAAAGAGGCAACACAAGAAGATAGAGTGGTAAAGAAAGCTTATGGCCTGCTTGCCGTCATTGTTTGGGCATTGAGTACAAGATATGGAGGCACTTTGCAGCTTTATAAGATTTGGGTTAGGCTGCATGTGGAATATTCTGTGCAGTTCTGCTTGCCTCATTACAGGAAGGATGTGGAGGCTTTGGAGGGTGCAAAGGTGGTTTACCAGGACGATAACTGGGTTAATATCCATTCTGCAAATAAGAATTTCATTGTTCCATTCTGGGCATATGACAATAAAACGCTCTTGACTGTTATAAGTTGCACAAACTGCAACTGTTTTCTCTGGAATGTCGGAGGTTGAGGGAAGACCATATGGAAGTGAACAAAATAATGAGGAGCATAGTCAGCCTTTCTCCCAGGATGGCAATGTCAAAGACTACAGGGCATCGCTATAAGGTGAGAGGGGCAAAGTTTAAAGGAGATGGAATGGACGAATGCGCTGCCAGAGGTGGTGGTAGAGGCTAATATAATTGTGGCATTTAAGAGACTTTTAGATAGGTATGCAGGGAATGAAAGGCAGAGGAGATCATGTGCAGACAGACGAGATTAGTTTAACTTGGCATCATATTCAACAGGGACATTATGGACCAAATGGCCTGTTTCTCCGCTGTATATTTCTACGTTCGTTACACTGCCGGAGACGGCTAAATCTGCTCCATGAACTGCCAGACTATCCAGGTCCTACAGTCCCTCTAAACCCTTGTTGTGAAGAGAGTTGTCATCTCCTTCTCTGTGCATGGCTGCACAGCTCTCCACAGCCCAGAGTCTTATCTCAGGTAATGATGTTGAACCATTTCCCTGGGCAGTCTGTCAACACATGGACCAGATTATTATCTAAATGGTGTCAAGTTGGGAAAAGAGAAGTACAATGGGATCTGGGGGTCCTTGTTTATCAGTCAATGAAAGTAAGCATGCAGGTACAGCAGGCAGAGAAGAAAGCGAATGGCATGTTGGCCTTCTTAACAAGAAGAGTTGAGTACAGGAGCAAAGAAGTCCTCTGCAGTTGTATAGGGCCCTAATGAGACCACAGAGAGTGGTGAGTCTCTGGAATTCTCTGCCACAGAAGGTAGTTGACGCCAGTTCATTGGCTATATTTAAGAGGGCGTTAGATGTGGCACTTGTGGCTAAAGGGATCAGGGGGTATGGAGAGAAGGCAGGTACGGGATACTGAGTTGGATGATCAGCCATGATCACATTGAATGGCGGTGCAGGCTCGAAGGGCCGAATGGCCTACTCCTGCACCTATTTTTCTATGTTCTATGTTTCTATGACCACACCTGGAGTATTGTGTGCTGTTTTCGTCCCCTGATTTGTGGAAGGACATTCTTGCTATTGAGGGAGTGCAGCGCAGATTTACAAGGTTGATTCCCGTGATTGCGGGACTGTCATATGCTGAGAGAATGGAGTGGCTGGGCATGTATACTCTGGAGTTTAGAAGGATGAGAGGGGATCTTATCGAAACATATAAGATTATTAAGGGTTTGGACTTGCTAGAGGGAGCAAACATGTTCCCGATGTTGGGGGAGTCCAGAACCAGGGGCCACAGTTTAAGAATAAGGGGTAGGCCATTTAGAACAGAGATGAGGAAACACATTTTCACACAGAGAGTTGTGAGTCTGTGGAATTCTCTGCCTCAGAGGGTGGTGGAGGCCGGTTCTCTGGATACTTTCAAGAGAGAGCTAGATAGGGCTCTTAAAGATAGCGGAATCAGGGTATATGGGGAGAAGGCAAGAATTGAATGGCTCGATGGGCCAAATGGCCTACTCCTGCACCTATTGTCTATTGTCTTCTGCCAATCTCAAGTAATGCCATCACTTGTTGCTCCAGCCTGTACTGACCAGCACTCTACGTGCATGATATCACCCGCAGTGCCTGCTCTCTGCCTTATGGTTGACTCCCCACCAAGTCATGGTGTGATAACTGTGCCATCTTTTTGATGCTGTAGTGCCAGCAGAGGGCAGGTAATTGTGCTGCATTATCGGTGCAGCAGCAATCAACCCAGCAGGGCTGCAAGAGAGGCTCTTTAAATATTTATTCCTGAGGTCATTGGAAAATAATAACCTCAAATTCAGTGCCGATTCCACTGAGTCTAGAAACACATCCCAACTGCTAAGCAAGGTAGTGGTGCATTGGAATGCACTGACACTGATTATGTAAACTGATAAAACAATGAAAGCTGCATATATAATATACATTTGTTATAATCCCCATGTATTCTTGATTAGTAAGGGTTTAGGGGTTATGAGGAGAAGGCAGGAGAATGGGGTTGAGATGGAAAGATAGATCAGCCATGATTGAATAGCCTAGACTTGATGGGTTGAGTGGACTAATTCTGCCCCCAGAACTTACCAACTTAAGTATGTGAGCTTCCAAAATTCACTTCTCTCACCAAATCTGGTCTGTATTGTTCATATATTCAAAGCTTCCAAACCCACAAAACTTTGTTAAATTGTCTGCACTGTTCATTAAAAGTGTTGAGATGCTTCTAAGGAGGATCATAACAGGTTATCTGAAAGCTAGCATGAGTAATATAGCTGCTGGCTTCATTAAAAAATTACAACTTAAATAAATGCATTAACATTTTGGCTCTCGTACTTCTGGTCTTCATCAGCTAAACTATCAAATTAGTCGAGTTCAGGCAGGAAACCCAACTCTTAAATCAGGCCTTAAGAAAGAACCATTAAGAAGGGATACAAGAGAGGCGCATTAAAAATGTATTCCCAATTTAATTGTATAATAGTAAACTCAAAAAATATATATTTATTGCACCATTTTAGATTCTCAGAGATTACCAAGTTTTCCATGGCTGAACCATTGGTTCCTTCTGTGTTGGAGGTTTCTATGATTCTATTAAAATGTTTGATAAAATGTTTGATGCCATAATGATTTATGGAAGGAAGAGTGGGACTATCTAAAGGACTCAAAAGCCTTGTCAAAGCCTCAATGGGATGAATGCCTTTTCATTCTGTGGTTCAATGGTTCAATAAGCCACTTTCGGAGAAGGGTCATTGGTGTTTTTTAAAAATAACAATAGTAAGATACGTGAAGGCACCGATCAACAGGCAACCATCCTATGAAAGAAACATAATTCTAAGCAATACTAACGTTTTTGCTTTCACATTTGTTCATCTGAATGAAGAAAATGTTATATTTTTTTAACCTGTACCATTGTGCGACACATGCTTCTGTGGTACATTTTTAAATATGCATAGAATTGCTCGATCGGTGAGATTCATGAGCATACTGACTGATTGTAGACTTTAATTTATTCATTCCTAGGATCCAAAAGGCCAGTGTTTATTGCCCATCTCTAATTGCCCTTGTAAAGAGGGTAGGTGGCAAGCTCCTGCATTGTGTTGCTCCAGATCTTTTGATAAAGATTCTCCATCATGTGGCTGGGGAAGAAGCATCAGCAGTTCCATCCAATGAGTACCAGGGACCAGAAAACAAAACAATGATATTAAGTAGGGAAGTGTGGAAGAGTGGAGAAAAATATATAAAATTCCCATTCCAAAATACCATTAGGAATATATGTGAGCACACTCTGGCAGAAGTCAGAGCAACAAAAAATGCCATCCCATCCTTGTCGTCACAACAGCAATTTGTTCGGATTCTGAAATAAAAACCAGGCCACACTGCAATCCCTCAGCAGGTCAGGTGGCAACTATTGGATAGAAAAAACAGCTTAATGCTGCAGGTTGATGACCTTGCATGGAACTTAAATTACAAAGATTACATGTATTATAATGAGAAGAAAGAATGCGAATGGGAAAGTATAAAGGGAAAAACGGTCAGTCCATGAGAGGGTGCAATGCAGAAGTGATTCCTGGGCGTGCATATCACGGAAGACCTTTCCTGGTCCAAGAACACCGATGCAATCATAAAGAAAGCACATCAGTGCCTCTACTTCCTGAGAAGATTATGGAGAGTCGGTTTGTCAAGGAGGACTCTCTCTAACTTCTATAGGTGAACAGTGGAGAGCATGCTGACTGGTTGCATCGTGGCTTGGTTCGGAAACTTGAGCGCCCTGGAGCGGAAAAGACTACAAAAAGTGGTAAACACTGCCTAGTCCATCGTCGGCTCTGACCTCCCGTCCATCGAGGGGATCTATCACAGTCGCTGCCTCAAAAAGGCTGGCAGCATCATCAAGGACCCACACCATCCGGGCCATACACTCATCTCCCCACTTCCTTCTGGTAGAAGGTACAGGAGCTTGAAGACTGCAACGACCAGGTTCAGGAACAGCTGCTTCCCCACAGCCATCAGGCTATTAAACTCAGCTCGGACAAAACTCTGCACATTAATAGCCAATAATCTGTTTATTTGCACTTTATCAGTTTCATTATTCATGTGTGTATATATTTATGCAATGGTATATGGACACACTGATCTGTTCAGTATTCGTGCCTACTATGTTCTGGTGTGCTGAAGCAAAGCAAGAATTTCATTGTCCTATCAGGAACACATGACAATAAAACTCTCTTGATCTCTCTTGATCTCAATTACATTTCAGTAAGGATGGTGAAGCAAGGCATAAAGGGACAAGAAAAATGTCTAAATGAGAACAATAGCCAGTATCCAAAACTGATGGATGGGTATGGCAGCTGATAATGCGTCTCATCAAAAGATAAGTTGTAGTTGGAACGTACATGTCCAATGACAACAAGATCAGAGTGGGACAAAGAGTTAATGTGACAGAAATATAGGGCCATTCTACTTGGAGGTATTGCACAAACTGGTCACCTAATATGTATTTGCTCTTCAGTGCAAGTATATCACATTGTGAATAGAGTGAATGTAGTATATGGAGAGAAAAGGGTAGTGGTTCAAGAAGTGGCAGAGGGAAGGGGAAAGGAAATGGCGAAAAAAGTGAGGCAGAAGAAGACAGAAAAGAGGAGAAAGGAAAATGTGTTTTTTTTTATCATTCTAATTGGCTTTCATCCCCACCAGCATCCTTCATTATGCTCTGTACCGCTAACATAACATCACTATTAAAAAAAACGTTTTCATCTATTCCCTTCTCTCATAGAGGCAAGTGCAGGAAATAGAAGAGATGTTGCATTTATGAATGAGACATTAGAATTTACTTAGAAGAGAATACAACTTTCTTTAATTGCTTTAATGTAGTAATACTTTTTGACATTGACCTTTCACAGTTCTTGTAAGAACTATTAACAATACAAACTGCTATTGAATGGAACAGCTGTAGCAATGGTCTGGAAGACATTTTAATCAATTGCATTGATTTTTATTCTGGAATTTAGTCGATGATCTGCACCACTGATTTGAAAAGCAGGGGTTGGGAGCTGCTAGATGACCTTGCACGGTGAATACATTTATAGTGTAGGACATGCTAAATATGGCTACATTGTGATGAAATTGCCTTCTGGTAACATCTCTTAAATCATTGTCAGTACAAACAATGACGTGAGAAGATATCCAATTGACTAGAGAGGTTGATTTTGATTAAGTTAACTCTGACAAGTGCATTTCTCAGGAGTTAGCGGCATATTTAAATTGTTAAAGTTTAGTTCTAGAACATGTTTTTTAAAATCAATTTGTGGCATTGAAATGGTCTTGAATTTTGTCCAAAAACCAATTGCAATGAAGAATCCAATAATAAATGTGAAATCCCTAAGATAATCGTGAACAAAACCTTTGGGAAATTCAGAAAAAATGTTTTTTTTATTAAAGATACGGTAAAATTGTGGAACTATTTCCAAATTAGTTCACAGAATGAGAACACAGACAAAGGTTGGATTTTTGAGGAAGGAAGTACAGATGCTGGTTTGCACCGAAGATGCACACAAAATGCTGGAGTAACTCAGCAGAACACGCAGCATCTCTGGAGTGAAGGAATGGGTGAGGATTCAGTGACCCAAAATTTACCTATTCCTTCTTTCTAGAGATGCTGCCTGCCCAACTGAGTTACTCCAGCATTTTATGTCTATCAAAGGTTGGATTTATTATCCAAGTCCTAATGTGCCTGCCTGAGTGGATTTCAACACCATCTCAGAGGGAAGAGTCAATCGCATTAATGTGGATCATGGAATCATGAAGAAATGTAAACGGGACAGGGAATAAGAGATGATTCTCGAGAAGGATAAGCACACAGACTCTTTACTCGAAATACATCAATAAAGCAGATGAGTTTTGTGACAATCTAGTAATTATGCGGACTGATCCAAGCTTTATTTAATTTGTTGGGTTTTAATTCCCTGGCTGATCTTACCCATTGGTGAAGTTTAGCAAATCTGTTCAAATGATTGGGGCCTTACTTAAAGCAGCCCAGTGACAGCCCAGTGAATTGTTTGATGCGTGACAGAGCAATGTGGCCTCATTTTCTAATTCCTTATGTGGGACAGCAAATCAGTTAAAATTGTTCGGCACCCGACCCATTAAGAAACATTACAAACGAGGACATTCAATCACAGCGTAGCATTTGTGCTTTTATCTCTCAGTTGTGGTTTGGAATACCACATAATCCATTGAGCACATAATTCAGACTCGCACTCCAGTAAAAAAGGCAGGGCTACATTGTCAGAGAATCTCTTTTCAGATGGTCATTAAACTTCAATGTTGATATAACAGATTCCCTGCACCATTTCAAAGAAAACGAGGAACTGGTACGGGAAAGTGGCAAGCAAAGGAAGATCAGCTTCAACCTTATTGAACAGCAAGTAAACACAAGGGACCAAATGGCTTAAACTACAGTGGCTTGCAAAAGTTTTCATACCCCTTGAATTTTTCCACATTTTGTCACATTACAACCACAAACGTAAGTATTTTATTAGGATTTTATGTGATAGACCAACAGAAAGTCGCGCATAATTGTGAAGTGGAAGGAAAATCTCACATAGTTTTCAAATTTTTTTACAAATAAAAAACTGAAAAGTGTGGCGTGCAAAAGTATTCAGCCCCCTTTACTCCGATACCCCTAAATAAAATCCAGTGCAACCAATTGCCTAAACTGACAGGCAGGGCAAGGAGAGCATTGATCAGAGAAGCAGCCAAGAGGCACATGGTAACTCTGGAGGAGCTGCAGAGATCCACAGCTCAGGTGGGAGAATCTGTCCACAGGACAACTATTAGTCGTGCACTCCACAAATCGGGCCTTTATGGAAGAGTGGCAAGAAGAAAGCCATTGTTGAAACAAAGCCATAAGAAGTCCCATTTGCAATTTGCCACAAGCCATGTGGGGGACACAGTAAACATGTGGAGGAAGGTGCTCTGGTCTGATGAGACCAAAATTGAAATTTTTGGCCTAAATGCAAAATGCTATGTGTGGCGGAAAACTAACACTGCACATCACCCTGAACACACCATCCCCACTGTGAAACATGGTGGTGGCAGAATCATGCTGTGGGGATGCTTTTCTTCAGCAGGGACAGGGAAGCTGGTCAGAGTTGATGGAAGATGGATGGAGCCAAATACAGGGCAATCTTGGAAGAAAACCTGTTAGAGTCTGCAAAAGACTTGAGACTGGGATGGAGGTTCACCTTCCGGCAGGACAATGACCCTAAACATACAGCCAGAGCTACAATGGAATGGTTTATATCAAAGCCTATTCATGTGTTAGAATGGCCCAGTCAAAGTCCAGACCTAAATCCAATTGAGAATCTCTGGCGAGACTTGAAAATTGCTGTTCACAGACGCTCTCCATCCACTGAGCGTGAGCTATTTTGCAAAGAAGAATGGGCAAAAATTTCAGTCTCTAGATGTGCAAAGCTGGGAGAGACGTACCCCAAAATACTTGCAGCTGTAATTGCAGCGAAAGGTGGTTCTACAAAGTACTGACTCAGGGGGGCTGAATCCTTTTGCACGCCACACTTCTCAGTTTTTTATTTGTAAAAATATCTGAAAACCATGTATCATTTTCCTTCCACGTCACAATTATGCACCACTTTGTGTTGGTCTATCACATAAAATCCCAATAAAATACATTTACATTTGTGGTTGTAATGTGACAAAATGTCGAAAAGTTCAAGGGGTATGAAAACTTTTACAAGCCACTGTATATATATTATCTACACCATGTTCTTTTTTTAAAAAATATTTTTATTTATTAGAGGCAAATACATCAATGTACATCACATATATATTGTTACAATCATTGTATCCCATAATTCTATGGCTTTTATAGAAAAAGAGAAGAAAGAAAGAGAGTGAAGTAGATGAAAAGAGTTGTGAAAGTGAAAGAATCCCTTGGTCAAAGAATTAGAGAAAGGGGGTTAAGAGATAGACCCTAGAAAAGAAAAGAAAGACAAGGATAGAGAAAAGGAAAAAAAGGGAAAAAAAGCCAGTTACTATATTATATATATCACGAAAAAGGAATTCACGAACTCGATAGTTTTTCATCCCTCCCTACCAAGGCCCGAGGTACTCCTGCACCCTATCTTTGTAGTAATTCTATAAATGCAGACCACGTCTGATAGAAGCGATCTGATTTTTCTGCCAGGTGGAGTCTCATATCTTCCAGATGTAATGTTTCAAACATAGTTGAAATCCACATATTTAATGTTGGTATGGGAGCATTTTTCCAGAATTTTAAGATTAGCTTTTTTCCTATTATTAAGCTGTAATCAAATAGATTCTTTTGATACACATTTAATTCCGAACTACCTTTTGTCATTCCGAAAATAATCCATTCTGCTTTGGTCCTACACCATGTTCTGACGGGTATTTCCAACTGACATCACTATAAATTAAAATATATGATTTGGTTATTATCGCATTAATGTTTGTAGTTTTCTGTGCTTAAGTTGGCTGTCACATTGTTTACACTTCTAGAGTGCAAGCTGCTGTAAAGTGCATTGCAGCAAATTTAGCTTGCGGGGGATGCTTTACGAAAACAAGTTTGTTTGTTTGCAAAGAAATCTCTTCAGCCAGCAATTCTCACACTCAATAATTAGCAAGACCAGAAAATAGTGGGCCCAACTCATTGATTAACATTCTTCATTAACAAGCCTAAACGTGGCAGAGACTTATCACAGCATGCTGCTCCAGCAAATCACACGAGTGTGCATCGGCGTGGTAAAATATATGATAACACCAGAAAGGTTACAGGATGAGATTTAGAAGAGCTGGAGTACAATAGGTTGCAAGAATAGACCATTTTTTTTTCAGTATTTGTTTTATTTAGAACAAAAGAAATGAAAGAATTTACTTGAAATGTATAAAATTATTAGACAATTAAAGCTGGGACTTACTCCACTGCCCTTTTAAAGAAGCAACATTTGCGCAGCAAACTGAACGGCTACCCGTATTCTTTGTGATACTTGCCATCATATTTCCATTCCATATCTAGGCAAATTGAATAATTCTGATAAAAATCACCTTCCACAAATATGGAAGGAAGGTCAAAGAGAACCCCATGGCATTTAGAAACTCATGTAAATACTTTTGGTCAATGAGATATTCCCAGGTAAGAACACTTTGAGAAAAGGATTTGCTTGAAAGCTGGCTACACATCACCAGAAATAAATTCTGACAGGATTCAATGGACTTCTTTGGAATATATGTCAGTCATATAGTTTTAATGTGGATGCACAAACTGTAGCAGCAGATTTTTATATCGTTCAAGAGATTACTCCCTTTAGCCGCTAAGTGGACTACATGGTTAAGGGCAATGTTGTTATACACATGTGAGCTCTCCACCAGAGACCTTCAGAGCTTCTTCACAGATAAATCTTCGTAACACAGTCTTTCGATTAATACATTTTTTATTGGTGATGAAAAACAATAAGGTATATCCAAACTTCTTCCGACTCATATACTATAATCCTCATCGAACTCCAGCTTATTGCATTAAATGTTAGAAAACTTCTCGTGTCTCCGTTACACTTCCCATGATCAAAGGATGCACCTTCCCCATGCTGGTCCCAAACTAAACAAAACTCTAAGCTTCTGCGCAAGAAACTTTGCTCCAAACACGCCCTAGAATACGTCATAAATTCCACCCACAATATAACGGGCAGTCTAAAATTTAAAGACACATGCCATAATTAATGACACACTAAAAACAAGCCAAATGGCCACCACATACCGGCCCCTAATTGTTTCGAGTATATAATGAGGCAATTATTAATAAACATCAAAAAAGTAGCCATGAAGGCTTAACATTTATCAAAAGCAAAAAGTCAGGGAATTGAACACTGAGGCTCCTCGTCGGGGAATTGAACCCCAGTCTCCCGTGTGACAGGCGGGGATACTAACCACTATAATAACAAGGAAAAAGTAGAATGCACTATATATCCGCAATCAGAATTCCTCATCGACACTTCCATCTTCACTTTCGCCTTCTAGAAGCAAGCATAACTTGATTATTAATCTTATTAAAACACTGGTTTGTACCATGCGCACCAAACCCTTAAAATCAGCCATGATACCCAATATACAGCCCAAAACATAACAGTCCATAGCTTTGTTAGCATGATACGTCTTCCTCCATGTCCGATCAACTCATGGATGCGTTGTAACAACAATGTCGTTATGTAAAGGTCCTTCGAGAGAATAACAGGGTTTTTACCAATAAAGTTCACCGTTGTGCTTGATTTAATTTCCGGATCATGAGCAGAGATTTCAAATCCCAGCTCAAGCTTTGGCCATTCTCTGTCTGGCTTACAGAGAGAGTTTAGTTCATTGATCCATCTCTTATCGCTTAAGAAGCGGTTCGCTGTCGGTTCTCTGGAAACTTCATCCGCAGGATTTTCTTTTGTGTTATCATATTTCAATTGTGCACCATTAGTAACTCCCAATGCTCTTTCCATTGGCAGATTGTCTCTGTCCAAAACCAACTCTCTGGTTTCTTTGGCTCTGTCATCTAGTGGAATGCGTTCACAATTGTCGCTGATCCACTTGGAAAGTGTAAATCCTCCCTTATTGCAAAGGGAAGTCAGATGTTTTACTGGTTGAATTGCTTCCTGCTCAGTAGACATGGATTTTAAGCAATCATCCTTGTGGAAATTATTCTTCAAAGAGATTCTTACTTCATGAAATTTAGTATTCTCGCCAAACTTGCATTTCAAATTCTGGTGGTGTTGCTCTGCCATAAGACGATCATTCGGTAAACTAACAGTTAGTTGTTTGAAAGGTAAGTCCAGACAATAGTGTCCGTCAATCTTTACTGAGTAGTTCATAATATCCAAGAACTTCATTTGTCATTCGACATCTCTTCAGATTCTTTATTGGTACTTTCATTGAAGTCATGATTGTATGGCCTCATCACCGGCTTTTCTAATTTATCAGTAGATATTCGATTAACAGCAATGGTAGGATAGTTCTTCTGATTCTCGTTTTCATTGTTCCTTTTCAAGGAGCCATAGATAACCCATCCAAGTCAGGTTTTCATAGCATATGGTCCATCACCTTGGCTCTTCACAATCTGTATAGGTTCCAATGCCTTCAAAAAAAAAGTTCCGATAAGTAGATCAACACTAGAATTTATTTCAGATATCTTGACATCCTTCAGGTAAGGCCATTGTTTCAAGCCTTCATGTCTTGGTATATATTGACGACCAACAGGCATGGTTCCATGTGTAAACACTTCAGATATTGGTATAAAATTATCTTCATCCAAACTGGATAGCTCCAGTTATCTTGGTCTGCTATTGGTTTGTCTCGAGCATCCACAGACGCTCCATTAGTAGTTTGTTTCAATCTAGCACTCATTTGCTGAGATGAAGTATTACCCATCTTACTCTGTTCCAATGGGTTGTAAAAGCCAAGAAATCCAGTGGACCTCGATTGTGGAATTGATCCAACTGTTAATTCACTTCTAGCAGTCTTTCTTCCCAAATCGGAGTTCATCGTCTTCGATGTTCAAGAACTACATTTTGAACCCTCACTTTCCAGTATCTCCTTCTTTGATTTGGCCACCGCCATCTTTGTGCATGTTCCAGTTGTTCCTTTCGTCGCCTCATCTGTTCCTTTTGTCGCCTCATCTCCTCCTCTTTTTGTCGTGTCATCCCCTCTTCTTGTCACCTCATCTCCTCTCTTCTTGCTCAATCTCATGTTTCATCTTCAAGGCATCCGCTTCTATTGAGAGAGCAGCAAGATCAGCTTTAACTCCCAATCGAGCAGAAGCCCTTGATACCGAATTGGCTGTAGAACCAAATTTATGTCCCGATCCTCGTGTAGATACTTTCGAGATATTATCTTGTGGTGTTATTTCCTTTCTGGCACCTTGTTGCATCGCACTTCCAGCTGTTAAGCTCGTAAGTTGTGGTATAATTTCAGGTAACCACTCCTCTGCCTTATCCATGAAACCACTGAATATCTTCACCTTGTCTTCCCACCATTGGGTGTGTCTTATGCATTCTTCCCGAGACGGCTGTGAACACAGCAGCACATTTTGTATCATTCCATCCTCTCGGCAGAGGTTCCATAGTCGGTTCATATTAGATTTCACTTTGATCGCGTTATGTACTGATTTCATTAGTTTCTTCTGTTTCTCAATTAATCTGGTAACCTGCTTCCATAATTTGTTTCTTTCCTTCTCGGTTTCTTTCAGGCAGCAGGTTGTCCTAGACTAAGCTTGACTTCGCCACCTTGTGGTTTCTCAGGCATGGCTCTTCCTTCATGTTCTGGCTCCATGATTTTAAAGATGTCTTGGCAGATTGCTAAGTCTTTAAATTGAACAAACAGTCTTCTCTGAATTCTGCTCCAACTTTGTGTAAACATCAAGCGGCTATTTTGAAAACAATTTTCTCAAAACAATAACAAACTGATATTTGTAGATATTGTAGGGAATATTGTAGACAACATCTCTCAAACATCCATGGGCTTAAAGATGATGTTAATTCAGAAGGAATGTGTGTTATCAAGACTTCAAAACAATTTCCAAGGTCGGTCTCCTTTCTCCAGAGAGTTTGGAAAAACACTTTCTGGCTCTTCTAACAGTAGCCGTTTAAAATTAAAGCTTTGCAGCTTCAAAATTCAAAGAAATAATAGTCGATATCTACTCACAATTTCTTGATAATGTCTTCAGGTCTTCAGATAAGTATCTTTACTGTTGATAGACCTTGAGGCCACCTCTGGCCCAGATCTATTGTCTTCAGTTCCTCGGCTGCAACCGTCTCCTGGCCAAACCCTCTTTCGGAATCTTTGCCAAATCTTCTGTACCACTCTCTGGGACTGACTTTCACCCCCCGTCGGAGGTATCCTTTGACTTAATGTAGTGGCAGCTTTTTATATTGTTCAAGAGATTACTCCCTCTAGCCGCTAAGTAGACTACATGTTTAAGGGGAATGTCGTTATATGCATGCGAGCTCTCCGTCAGAGACATTCAGAGCTTCCTCACAGATAAATCTTCATAACACAGTCTTTTGATTAATAAATTATTTATTGTTGATGAAAAACAATAAGGTACATCCAAACTTCTTCTGACTCGTACACTGTAATCTTCATCGAATTCCAGCTTATTGCATTAAACGTTAGAAAACTCCTCGTGTCTCCGTTACACTTTGCATAATCAAAGGGTGCACCTTCCCCATGCTGGTCCCAAACTAAACTAAAAACTAAGTTTCTGCGCAAGAAACTTAGCTCCAAACACGCCCTAGAATACGTCATAAATCCCACCCACAATATAACGGGCAGTCTAAAATTTAAAGACACATGCCATAATTAATGACACACAAAACAAGCCAAATGGCCACTACACAAACTACTCCAAGATAAATCTCAACCAGTTGCCAAAAGAAGGTCATAATCAGGAGAATCGTAGATTTAACTGAATCCAGACCAAACTAGTTGAATTTGACATGTTGGTGGCTGGAGGGTATAGTTAACACAAGAGCCGTACAGCGCCAGAGATCTGGGTTCGATCCTGACTACGTGCACTGTCTGTATGGAGTTTGCACGGTCTCCCTGTGACCTGCTTGGGTTTTCTCTGCGATCTCCGGTTTCCTCCCACATTCCAATGGCTTGCAGGTTTGTAAGTTAATTGGCTTGGTAAAATTGTCCCTAGTGTGTGTAGAATACCGTTAGTGTATGGGGATCGCTGATCGCTGGCTGTGCTGAGGGGCCTGTTTCCACACTGTATCAGTAAACTAAACTAAACTAAGCTTCCAAGAGATGAAGAGCAAACAATAGTGGGCCTGCTGGTGCTGGCCCTGCCCACACCACGTGGGTTGCAAACCTTTTGTAGATGCACAGTGCCAAAAATTTTCCCGCATCACCATTTGTGGCCATTCCATCAGGTGGAGCAATTGGCAAGTGGTAGCTAGGTAATGGGAATCAGCTAGATGCCAAATGTGGTCATGTGGCCAGTTGCAATACTTTGAATAGCAATGTTACAAAATTTTGAGATTTTAAAAATCAAGTCTGTAATTTATCCCATCAGATAAAGCATAAAAATAAGTTTAATTTGACACCTAATTCACTTTCATATCTTCAATATTAAAAAAGTTAGGGCCATTTTCATACTCGGAAATTAGCAACTTGCTTCCTATTGCTTTTCTATTGACTTAACACAAAAGTTGTGATCGAGGACAGTCAAAAGCCCATAACTTCCTTAAAAATTAAGAGAACTTAAAGAAATTTTCAGTTATTATAGATTGAAGTATTCTGAAACAAATATGAAACAATCTTACTTGGATAACCTGAAATTAAAGCATATAATTAGTTAGTTACCCAATTGTAGCCAATTACAAAATTCAATTACTAGATCTAAACATCTATCCATTTCTTAAGAAAAAAATATTTTAAAAAAGGGAAGCCTAAGTGTCCAATTAACAGTCACACAATAATTCACAATATAACATGATTTTTAAATCTAATTGTCATTAATTTAAAGGCCAAATTGAAGGAATTCAGTGTTTAATGCATGTAAATTAATGGGCATTTTAAACAGCTTGTGAGTGGGATTTTCTGGAACGCGATGTATTGGAACTTTGCGGTTGTGGTGAATTTAAACCCAATATCGGCAGGAAATTTTCTGCCGGTTTGTATGGGGGTTAAATCACCGTTTCGCAACATGAAATGTTGATTAAAGTCCCCCAAAAAAGCAAGTTTATATGTAAAAATAAACAGCTTTCACTTACCTGTCCCCTACGTAAAATCGGTCCCCGTTGTCGGCGTTCACGGCATTAGGACCTAATATTTATTTTACTGCAGTGATGAAGTAGTCAGGCTATTTATTAAAAAAAACGAACTTACCGCCAGTCGGAACGCATCTCCAGAAATAGATCGCACTCCGACAACAGAAAGCTCCGGATGGCAAGGGGAAAACCGCATTTTAACCCCGCCCCCCCCCTTAAAGGCGCCAAAGTCGCGCACACGGCCAGTGACAGAACTGCAGCACAGCTAAAGGTAAGTTTTGTAACATACCTACTTTGAAATCTCTCTGCTGATCATCTAAAAAAAATCAACATACTATTTTAAATTACATTCAACTTGCTTTAAATAACACCTTAGTGCTATCTAAAATAAAAGCAAATATGCATCACAGCACTTACCCCATTTGTCAAAGTTGGCAGCTCCAATCAGCTTCACTGATTAGTCCAGCTTGGCTGGAGAAGAGGTGAAGAACCATTCGATTAAATGGTGAATCCAAAGACAACACAGATCTGAAGCATGACCTCCAGTACACTCTGAATTGTGTGCTGCAGTGTGAACCATTTGGCATGAATGCTGCAGCCAATAACCCCTTCAGTATGACAGTCAGTCAACCATCGGCCTAGTCATTTCAATAGACAATAGATGCAGGGGGCGACCATTCGGCCCTTCGAGCCAGCACTGCCATTCACTGTGATCATAGCTGATCATCTACAATAAGTAGCCCGTTCCTGCCTTCTCCCCATTTCCTCTGACTCCGCTACCTTTAAGAGCTCTATTTAACTCTCTCTTGAAAGCATCCAGAGAAATGGCCACCACTGAGTTCTCCTTCTGAGGCAGAGAATTCCACAGATTCACAACCCTCTGTGTGAAAAAGTTTTTCCTCATCTCCGTTCTAAATGGCTTCCCCTTATTCTTAAACTGTGGCCCCTGGTTCTGGACTCCCCAACAAAGGAACATGTTTCCTACCTCTAGCGTGTCCAAACCCTTAATAATCTTATATGTTTAAATAAGATTCCCTCTCATTCTTCTAACTTCCAGAGTATACAAGCCCAGCTGCTCCATTCTATCAACATATGACAGGCCCGCCATCCCTGGAATTAACCTCGTGAACCTACGCTGCACTCATTACCAAGCATGTCCTTGGAGACCAAAACTGCACACAATAATCCAGATGTGGTCTCCCTAGGGTTCTGTACAACTGCAGAAGGACCTCTTTGCTCCTACATTCACCTCCTCTTGTTATGAAGGCCATCATGCCATTAGCTTCCTTCACTGTCTGCTGCACCTGCATGCTTACTTTCTGTGACTGATGAACAAGGACCCCTAGATCAACTTGTATGGCATACCACATTCAATGCTCTATATTACATAAAGACAAAGGAGGCTTTTCCATCCATCAAATCTATGTTGGCTCTGAGGGAAAAGTGCTTCCCCCCCCCCCCCCGCACCCCCCCATTAGTTTTGGGGGCACCGCACGATGGCTGCCTCACCAACGGTCTGTCTTCGTCTTTTCCCTCTTTGTGTTTTTAGTTTGTTGTAAAATATATGTTTTAGTTTACCTTGCCGGGCCAGCAGGTTCAGGAACAGCTTCTTCCCTGCGGCTGTTACACTACTTGACTCTGCACCTCGGTGATTGCCAGTCACCACCACCACCCCCCCCCCCCCCCCCCGGGAGAGCGAGGGAGAGAGAGAGAGATAGAGGGGACAGAGAGATGGGGAGAAAGAGAAATGGGGGAGAGAGAGGGGGGGAGAGAGAGGGGGGGAGAGAGAGGGGGGAGAGACAGAGAGAGCAAAATGCAACCGTACGTCACATGTTCAGAATGTTTTGGAAATGAAGCGTGCGCGTGTCATGCACGAAAGCTGTCGGCAGCTCTATGGAATTCAGGGGAACAGCCTGCCGCGTCACACACACACACTAACCACCCCCCCTCTAACCACCCCCGCCTCCCTCTAACCACCCCCTACCTCTAACCGCCCCCTCCCCTCCTCCCCCTGTCAGAGGCACCCACACCAGGGGGAGAGGTCTCCCACCCCTGTCCCATTACAATTAGGCATCTGTGAGATGGCACTGTGAATCATGCAGATGTTTGATTTTAGTGGAATCATGTGAAGGTTCCAATCTCTCTCACCTGTCCCATTGTGATGGCATATGCAAATGAGATCCATTGTGATTAGACATCTGTGAGATGGCACTGTGAGTTGTGCAACAGTTTGATTTGAGTGGGAACACGTGAAGGTTCCAATTTCCCTCACATGTCCCATTGTGATGTCATATATGTAAATTAGATCCATTGTGATTAGACATCTGTGAGGTGGCACTTTGGCTCATGCAGCAGTTTGAATTTAATTTTTTTTTATGTTTTGTGAACAGTTTTATTCAAAATCTGGGGAAATAATTGACGAAATCTAGCGAGGAATGGATTTCTGAACTCACAAATTAAATCCCTACCGAAATGGTAAAAATCTCCGCGTTTTTGCATCTGGTTTTCGAGGAGATACGTTTTACATGCAAAATAACACACACACACACACACACAGAGTTTTAAAAGTTTACTAGACCAAGTGCAGACCCATTGGGTCTGTTCCTCCGGACCGAGAGAAGGTCGTCCCATGTGACGGGTAGAGAGGAGAGGGGAGAATTAAATTGAATTGAATTGAATTGCCTTTATGTTGAGAAGCGGAGGGGGGGGAGCCGGGCGAGTGAGCAGGCTGCCAACAACGGAGAGAGACAGCACCAGCTTGACTCTCTGGAAACTGGCAGCTGGGTGAGCGTGCAGGCGGGCAGGGGATGGGAGGGGCGGGGCTTCACAAGCTGCACGGGCAGCAAGGAGAAGCTTCAGCGAGTGGGTGCCTCTGACCTCGCGATTGAGCAGAATGCCATTCCTATAACGGAGCTGAGCTGTAGGATCTTTGCTGCAGAACTTCCTCAATCTTTCTGCGCAATTTGAACAACGGGGGGGGGGGGGGGTTTGGAGCGGGCAGGCATGGGAGTACAGATGTGGATTGCATAGCATGAGCGTACTTGGGTTGGGCGCGGGCAGTGGGGGGGGAGGATGGAGGAGTGCCGGGCTGCCAAATGAAGAGAGAGAGAGAAGCGGCTTGTGACTCTGTAAACCCACAGCTGGAATGAGCACGCAGGGCTTCATGAACTGCGCCAACAGTGATGATAAGGTTCAGCGTGTGAGGAGTCGCTGCCCTAGATCTGTAGAACAAAGAAGCTACAACGGAACGGAGCTGTAGAATGTTTGTTCTGCAGAACTTTCTGATATTTCTACGCCTTTAATCCACAGCGGCGGGGGGGGGGGGGGGGGGGGGGCATGACGCAGGTGGGCTTGAATTGGTCAGCATGTGGGCATTGTGACGTCAGCAGCTGATGAGAGCCGTTTAGATTTTAAAAAATGAGTTTTGTTTGAGTTTTGTGATCAATTTTATTCAAAATCTGGGGAAACAATTGACGAAGGAGTGGATTTCCGAACTCATAAGGTAAATCCCTACCGAAATGGTAAAAATCTCCGCGTTTTTGCATCTGGTTTTCGCGGAGATATGTTTCACATGCAAAATCACACACACACAGAGTTTTTAAAGTATACTAGACCAAGTGCAGACCCGTTGGGTCTGGTCCCCGAACATGCTTCAGTCGCAAAAATCGGCAGCGGGGAAAAAAAAATGGCGGCGTTTTTGGAGGAGAGCGGGCTGCAGCAGTTGCCGTTATGGTGTCTGGCCAGCAGTAGGCCACAAAATGAGTGAGTGTGTGTATGTGGGGGGGGGGGTCAAGGATTTTATTTTTAAAAGTGTACATAAAAATGTCCAAATGTAATGAGGAGTAAATGGGTGAATGTAAAAGTGTAACGTGTAGCAAAATCGAAAATATCTCGGGGTTTGAAAGTGTGGTTTTGGCGAACCATGAAATCAAAGGGCCACAAGACACACAGCCGGTCGGCAGACACACACACACAGAGTCTTAAATAAGTATAGATAGATAGATAGATAGATAGATAGATAGATAGATTATGTTGGGGGGAGGGGAGGGTGGGAAACTTTTCTTATCTCATTCCTCGACGGAGATGCGACTTTTTCTATGTCATATCTCCGTCCGCACTGTGATCTAACATCGTGGAGTTGGCAGCCTCTTGTTTGGCTCCAAAACTGTGTTTAACATCTCGGAGTGGGCGATCCCTTTGCCAGGGGTCGGCATTTGGTGCTCCAACCTGTGGGAGCTGCAGACTTTAACATTGTGAAGCTTGCTGTCCCTGGTTGAGGACCGATTTCTGGGTACTCCAAGCTGTGGGAGCTTAGACCGCCCCGACAAGGGAGCTCGATCGCCAGCTGCAGATGGTTCGACTTCCCCGACAAGGGAGGAAAGATAAGACTTTGTTGCCTTCCATCACAGTGGGGAACGTGAGGAGCTTGCCTGAGCTTTAGAGCACATTCCCAGTACAAATAACGTATGATTGTTGTCTATTGACATTTATGGAAAGTTCTCCCCCGGTTAAGTCAGATATGTGGCCACCTTTAAATTAAAATATATAGGCCAACCAAGGGCAACATCTAGAGTAACCAGGATATTTAACTGTTCAAATGTTAGCCAAGTTCCCAAATAGCAGAAGACGTCTGGAGTCCCTCCATATTCAGCAGATCAATACTGGCAGTCTGCAATTGCTTGCTCGTCTCGATGGATTGTTCCTGGAGAGATCCTGTGATCTCAAAATTTTCCCCCATGCTCTTTAAATGAACATAATAATAAAAAATGACATTTCTACTGTGCCTTTCAGATATTTACTGTTTTAGTGTGGTCTTGGGTGGAGCTGTTCCCAAACCATGCTGTGATGCACACTGATAAAATCCTTTCTACGGGACATCTGTAGAAGTTGGTGAGAGTTGTTAGGGACATGGGGACATGCTGAACTTCCTAAGCCTTCTAACAAAGTAGAGGCGTTGTTGTGCTTTCTTGGCCATTGGTTCAATATGGGTGGTCCAGAAGTTGTTGGTGATATATACTGCGAGGAATTTGAAGCTTTCAACCTTCTCTACATCACCGTCGTCAAACAAAGTGGGTTATGCTTCCTGAAGTTGATTACTATCTCCTTTACTTGCTGACATTGAAAGGTTGTTGGTTTGACACCAGGTCACGAGGTTCTCAAACCCCATCCTGCACTCCATCTCTTCATTATTTTATAAATGGCCCACAATGGTAATGCGAATTTGGAAATTGAGTTAGATTTGTACGTGGCTGCAGTCGTGGTGTACAAGGAGTAAAGAAGGGGGCTGAGAAAGCATCCTTGCAGAAAGCATCCTTTTACAGTGTTGAGGATTATTGTAGAAGATGATTTGTCCCCTATCCTCACTGATTGGGGTCTGTTGGTCAGGAAGTCGAGGATCCAGAGATGAGTGCTGACACTAAGTCCCGTGAGGGACTTCCGTGTGGGAAACTAGAGGGTTCCTGCAATTTCCCGTGTTGGAAATTGAAGGAACCCTGGCTGAGATATATGAATCATCATGAGGCAAGGGTGAGGTGCTGGAAGACTGGAGGGTAACTAATGTTGTGCTTCTATTTAAGAATTGCTGCAAAGAAAACCTGGAAACTTTAGACTAGTAAGCCTAACATGCATGCTAGGAAGGTTACCAGAAATGATGCTGAGGGATAAAATAAACGTGCATTTGGAACGAGGGGTTGATTAGGGGTAGTCGCCATGATTTTGTGCAAGGGAGATCGTTTGATTACATTACATTTTTTGCAGAAGTAACCAAGAAGGTTGAGAAGGGCAAGGAAGTAGATGTAGTCCATATGAACTTCCACTGTCCCTTTAATAAGGTCCTGCATGGTTGGCTGCTCTGGAAAGTTAGAATATATGGGATTCAGAGAGAGCTAGCTGACCAGAAACATTTTTGGCAGTGAATTGAATGAATGGGCCGAATAATGATAAAGAACATGGACAGAACACATTTAATAAATGTTATACTTGTTTGTATTCTAACTTGACATTAACCTCCCTGCTGCTGACCACACTGTTAGCTGATTGACTGAATATGACACAAATTTCACACAATTAGCAAACAGATTTATTTATTGTACAGTCATACAAATTCAACATAAATGGTGGGACTTACAACCGTCAAAAGACCTGCCATTGCAGATAATGCCCATTATTGCACATGTTGACTACAATGTCTCAGGGACTATGCTGGCAGAAAATGCAGGTGGAATGGCCCACTCTGCAGCAGTGGGGCTCCATACAGAAGCAGTTCAAAGTCAACCAAGATGATACATTATCTGGTTCATATCAGATGGAGATGATAATTTGCCAACAAATTGACAGACAATTTTACTGTCAGGTTGTCATGCCGAAGGTACAGATGGGAAGTGGATGGGCGATCACTTGAAAAAGGAGTAAGCAGAGAGTTCAGGAATCTCATGAAACCATTTACCTCAACAAGAAGTTTGCTCCCAAGGATGCTGTTGTCAGGGGAGAGTCTGCATTGTCGGTACTGACTCCAAAGCACAGCAAAAGTCCGACAGAGCCATAGTGATTGGAAACACATTAGTTAGCTACATAGACAGGAGATTATGGGGTAGCAAATTAAACTCCATGTTGTGTGTGGCTTCCCTGATGGTAGGGTCCAGGATATCAGAGCGGCTGCAGAAGGAGTAGGGCAAGCAACCAAAACCAAATAACATGGGTCAATGGGATGAGGTATAGCGAAGTGAATATAGGGAGTTAGGCAAAAGCATGATTCGGAGGGCAGGAATAATAAAATAGGACTGATAAATATATGGCTTAGGAGTTGATGCAGGGAGCAGAGATTCAAATTTGTAGACCATTGGGATCTCTTCTAGGGCAGAGGTGACCTGTGCAAGGGGGATGGGTTGCATATGAACTGGATAGCAACCATGATCCATGCAGGGATCTTCGCTACTGTCACTCGGGAAGGCTTAAAACTAGAGAGGCGGGGGATGGGAACCAGAGTAGTAGGTCAGTAATTGGAAGGAGCGACGGTAAGGTTGGGGACCAGTAAGTCACAATTAACCTAATGGTAGGGCTCAAAGGAATGTTGTACAGCTGAAGGATTTAAGTGTTCAGTTTTGGTCACCCTGCTATAGCAAAGATGTTGTTAAGTTGGAAAGGGTGCTGAGATTTACAAGGAAGTTGTCAAGACTTATGATACGACAGAATTTTATTTATCCCAGGAGGGAAATTTGTCAAATGTTCCTGAGACCTGAGCTATAGGGAGAAGTTGGGCAGGCTAGGAGTTTATTTCTTGGAGCACAGGATGCTGAAGGGTGTTCTTATAGAGGTGTATAAGTTAATGAGGAAAATAGATAGCGCAGATACAGTCTTTTACCTAGAGTTGGAAAATAAGAATATCAGATGGCATAGGTTTAAGGTGAGAGGGGAAAGATTTAATAAGATCTTTTGGGCAACTTTTTCACAGAGGGTGGTGGGTATATGGAATGAGCTGCCAGAGGAGGTAGTTGTGGCAGAAAATATATCAACATTTAGAAGACATTTGCAAAGGTACATGGATAGGATATATTTAGAAGGATATGGGTCAAATGCAAGCAGGTGCGACTAGTGTACCTGGGGCATCTTGGTTGTCATCGGCAAGCTGGGCTGAAAGGCCTGTTTCCATGCTGTATGACTCTGACTCACTAAATGCCCTGGACCTGATTGGACCTATCCAAGGTTATTGAGGGCGGCAAGAGATGAGATTGCAAGTGGCTTGACAACGATTTTTGTCTTTGCTAGCCACAGGCCTCACAGATGGGAGTATGCCTAATATTGTTTTTGTATTTATGAAATAGAGAGGATCCATGGAATTATAGGCCACTTCATGACAGAAGAAGGGAAGCTGTTCGAGAAGCTATCACTTCAGCGTAGGTTTTACTCCTATTTGGAAGTGAATGGATTAATTAGGGACAGTCAACATAGCTTTGTACACAGCAGATTGTCTTACTAACTTGATCAAGTTTGCTGTGGAGGTGACTGTGAGGAAGGCTGTCAACATGACGTAGGCCAGCTACAGAAATGGGCAGAGAAACAGCAGATGGTGTTTAATCTAAGCGTGAGGTGTTGCACTTTGGGAGGTCACATTTAAAGGGAAAATATACAATTAAAGGCATGATCCTTGGCAGTATTTATGTTTAGAGGGATCTTGGGGTCCAATTCCATAGCTCCATGAAAGTGGCAACGCAAGTAGAGGGAATGGTAAGGAAGACATATGGTATGCTGACTTTCATCGGTCGGGGTATTGAGCACAAGACTCAGGAAGTCATGATATAGCTTCATAGGACTTTGGTTCAGCCACATTTGGAGTAAAGTGTGCAGTTCTGGTCGCCCCAATACAAGCAGAATAGGGAAACACAAGCTACAGGGAGAAGGTGGACAGACGTGGATTGATTTCTCTGGAACGCCAGAGGTTGTGGGGAGACTTGATAGAAGTATATAAGTTTAAATAGAGGCTTAAATTGGATAGACAGTCAGAACTATTTTTCCCAGGAGGGAAAAAACAAATCCTAGAAGGCAAATATTTTAAGGTGAGAGGGTCAAGGTTTAAAGATGATGTGTGGGGCATGTGTTTCCAGGAATAGTGGTTGAAGCCAAGGATAGTGGTTGAAGACTTTTGGATAGATAGATGGATATGCAGGAAATGGATTATGTGCTGGCAGATAAAGAGTTTGTCTGGGCATAATGTTCAGCACAGACATTGTGGGCCGAAGAGCCATACTTGTGATATGCTGTTCCATGTTCTGATGCCACAGCCTGTTCACTGTGAGCATACGAATAGGACTCCACCAGGAAATGCTGTGTCGACATCCAAGTTTCAATCTTCCCAGCCACGCAGTTTGTTGCTCTGATGACCCCAAGCAATAAGTCAGGGGGGGGGGGGGGGGGTGGTAAGGGTCAGTGGTAGTAACTACAGTACTCTTTTTTTAATATAACCCCTGGAGATGATGTTCTTCCCCCATCTAGAGACGTGGACAGGGAATCAGGGTGAATAGGCATCTTGAGACATTGCATATAAAACCTTGACTGCAACACTGCATTTCACAGCCACATGTTAACTACCCCGTTGGTTGCAGAAGGATATGCTTTTGAACACACAACAGTGCACAGTAACGCAGTTACCATTAGCAGGGGTGTCACTTTCTGGAACACATGATTGCTGCCTCATAGTGCCAGAAATCCGGGTTCAACCCTGACCTCAGGTTCTGTCTGTGTAATTTTCACATTCCTTCTGTGACCACGTGGGTTCCCTCCAGATGCTGTGGTTTTCTCCCATCTAAAAGCCTCTTAAACGCCACTATCGTATCTACTTACACCACCACCCCTGGCAAAATGTTCCAAGGCCCCACCACTTTCTGTCTACAAAAACCCAAATGTGGCCTAACTAAAGTCCTAAAGAGCTACATCATGACTTCCTGACTTTTATATTTAATGCTCCTAGCAATGAAGGCAAGCATATCATACGCCTTCTTTACCACCCTATTTGTGCTGCCACATTCAGCAAGTTATGAAATTGAACTTCAAGATCCCTTTGCACATCATTGCTGTTAAGGTTCTTGACATTAACTGTATACTTTCCCCTTAAATTCAACCTCTACGGAACTCCACTGGTCACAGATATTCAGCCAAGGAATGAATAAGCCAGTTCTGAATCCATACGACCAAGTTCATCGTGAATCTCGTACATTTTAATCTTCTGGATCAGCATAGGATCTGGATCAGAGGGACCTTATTAAAACCCTTACTAATATCCATGTATACATCACCCACCGCCCTATCTTCATCAATCTCCTTGTCATCTCCTCAAAACATATGTAGGGAGTGCCGTGAAGGTGGCACAAGTGTGAAGGGATGATCGATGTTTGACTTGGTGGGCTAAAGGTCCCATTTCTATGCTGCTTTTTTTTCGATCAAGCAATAGACTTCTTTGGTCATCAGTCCTCATTGTAAGTGTTCATTCCTGTTGCACAAAAGCCGATTGGCTATCCCCTTCCAGCCGCTGTTTTATTTCATTATACCTCTCCTCCCTCACACAATTCATTTTTTCGAGGAGACACTTTCTTCTGCAATTATCCACCATCAGCAGGAGTGTCAATTCCTGGAATACATGACTGATTGAAACCTATGAAGTCAAAAAGCAAAACACTTCTTAGAACTCAGCATAAGATGTTGATGTAGCACAGAGATATAGCACATCTGCATCAAAAAGTTCACTATATACTCTTTTAGTGAAACAGCAAGAAAATATTCTTAAATTCAATTTATGAAATTTGTACAAGTACATAAATAGGAAACGTTTATAGGTATATGGGTCAAACGTGGGCAAATAGGAATAGCTTAGATGGGACATTTTGGTCGATATGGAGGAGACTATAGGCCCTGTTTCTGTGCTTATGACTCATTAGCCCATCAAATACTTCCAGGTAAAATGCAGTCTATATCAGACTAACCAAGCATTATTTAGTCTTTTATATGTTAGGTTGTGGAAGAGTTTAAGTGCTGTCACATTCTTTGACCTGAGCAAAGTTTAATTAGGCAGTGTTTCCACTCCAATTTCTACTGTGTGAAGAGTTTCTCTTCTGCCGAAGTTGCCACAATCTGAAAGTCAATTGAGACCCACCAGCTGGACTCACTCCTCTCAATTTTGAACTGAGATGAGCTAGAAAGTTCCATGTTACATCGACTCATGTCGTAGAACTGAAATATTAATTAAATGATAGTTGCCACCCACTATTGTTACCCAGATCCTGTTGGTGAATGGAGCATGAGCATTCAGTCCAGTTGGTTAGTTAGTGTGGAATGTTAGCACAGGAGATTTTCCATACCTCTTCAAAGTGCATATTTCGAAACATGGCAATGCTGATTGTATTTTCCAGGTTGATTTTGGCTTGGAATTTTGTAATCTGCAGCCGAGTCACTCCTAGAAAAGAAGTAAAAGCAAAGCAAAAATACATATCCCGTACATAACCATTATTTGAATTGGTTTTACAATAAGCATCAAGACTTGTTCAAAGTACAAGACAAAGCCCCAACTAACAGGAATCTCAAATAGGACAGAGCCTATTTTTCAGACACATGCAAGGATGGGTTATATTCTGTTGCTGATAAGCAAAAGCTTGCCTAGCCCTGATGTGGTTGACAGAAACTACAGATATTAAACAGAAAGGAGCACAGAATTAGGTCCCGAGTCACCTTTGAGGTGACCTGATTTGGCAGAATTTAAATTACTGTTGGTGGTGTTACAGAGTATTTCTACTCAAGTGACAAATGGTAGTCATTTAAAGGCCAGTTCATCAAAGTCCTGATGTGATCTATAGGATGCGACAAGAGAAGATTGCAGGAGCCGTGATGAAGATCTTTGTTTAAAGACCAGACTTCAAAAGATTTAGGGTGTGGACTGAGGCACGATCTTATGCAGGTTTATAAGATCATGAGGTGAAATAGATAGATGCACAGAGTATTTTTACCAAGAGTAATGGAATAAAGAACCAGAGGATATTGGTTTAAGGTGCGAGGGGAAAGATTTAATAGGACCCGAGGGGCAACCTTTTTCACACAAGCTATGAGAGACGGTTGTTGAGGCAGGTACTATAACAACATTTTAAAGACATTTGGACAGGTACACAGAAAGGTGGATAGGTTGGACAGATAGGAAAGGTTTCTCTCGCTACGAAGGCCAACATGCCAACTGCTTTCTTCACTGCCTGCTGTACCTGCATGCTTACTTTCAGTGACTGATGAACAAGGAGACCCAGGTCTCGTTGCACCTCCCCTTTTCCTAATCTAACACCATTCAGATAATATTCTGCCTTCTTGTTCTTGCCACCAGTGGATAACCTCAAATTTATCCACATTATACTGCATCTGCCATGCATCTGCCCACTCACCCAACCTAACCAAGTCACCCTGCAGCCTCATAGAATCCTTCTTGCAGCTCACATTGCCACCCAGCTTTGTGTCATCCGCAAACTTGGAGATGTTACATTTAATTATTTTGTCTAAATCATTAATATGTATTGTAATTAACGGGGAATAGCAGCACTGAGCCTTGCGGCACCCAACTAGTCACTGCCTGCCATTCTGAAAATAACCCGTTAATTCCTACTCTTTGCTTCCTGTCTGCCAACCAGTTCGCTATCCATGTCAATACCCTACCTCCAACACCGTGTGCTCTAATTTTGCTCACTAATCTCTTGTGTGGGACCTTGTCTATAATTCCCTGTTTTCTCTCTCCCTCCTTACTTAAAAAGTGGGGTCACATTAGCTACACGGCACCAGAGATGAGGAAGAGATTGCACTGGCCCTGATAAGAATCATGGTTATCCATATGGCAAGATTGAAAGAATGACTGTCAGCTTGTTGGAGTGGTTAACGTGAAGTACATGCTAGAGACAGACAGGGCATGCCAGATTCTTGTTAAAGTTCATAAATATTGAATATAAGTAAAAGCTTTGCATTGAATGCATTTTCCAGGTTATCAAAATACATTTCCTCTTGCCATCTCTGTTCTGAAGATTCAGACGTCATACTGTGTAGATTTTCACATTCCCCAATTACTTTATTCTATTGACTCTTATGTACTTACAAATTCATCAGCCTTTCAGATTCACATTTTATTTCACTAAGAAACAGTTAATTTACTTTTATGATCAGTTGTTAGGGATGGGCACAAAATTAGTGAGTGCAGTTTCTCACCATAATACATCATCATCATTGTCACCTCTTTGCCAAAACCCTTTCCTCTGTAACCAGGCTCTAAAAAGAAAAACACAGTATTGATTAGGGCAGTACAGCGATAGAGTTGCTGCCTTAAAGCACCAGAGACCTGGGTTTATCCGGACTACGAGTGCTGTCTCTCAGTTCTCCCTGTGACCAAGTGGTTTTCTCCGGGTCCACGTTAGTTTACCTCATTATCCAAACATCTATTTCTGAATTCAGCCACAATTGTGGTCCTCCGGTTTCCGCTCACATTCCAATGACTTGGTGGCCAATTGGCTTCTATAAATTGTCCCTAGAATGGGGATTACAATTAGTACACGGGTGATCAGCGGTAGGCGCGGACTCGATGGTCTGTGTATCTCTAAACTATTGTTAAAAACTAAACCACGTGCAACAGAGAATACAGTGCACTGATGCCATGTGTGGAATGTAGAATACAGTGCACCTTCACAGATAGAGTATACTTGTAAAACTGCTTCATTTCACACTTATTTCACACAAGAGCCCTGAGGATTATGTGAATATGGCAGAAGGGTTTCAAAGCCATCATCCTAGCACAGAACAGTACAAAAGCTGTTCTCCCAATACAGCATCCCAGAAATGCACCATCTGGAATTATTTTTCAGAGATTAAGTGGACACAATTGAGGCTGAATTCAAAAACATATGTTTGGATACAATATCTAAACTAATGTGCTACTGCATGCTCATGACAATTAATCCAGCCAGTACTTGTCAGTGGCTGACAATATAGTTAGTCAGTTAACTTGTATGTTATAGAGCTTGGCTGCTCCTCTTAAAAAGATAAAGAGATCTTCAAAGAGGAAGTAGAAAGAAGAAAAATGTTCACATTCTACAGGAACCAATCTGAAAAGGCAATTTTACTTCGGAGTCACGTGAGTGACTACGTGAAGACCCCGCCAGCACGCATGCGCGACATAGCGTCGTACGCATGCGGAAGCGGCAGTCGGGAGGAGCGGGGCTCCTCCAGCGTAAGTTTAAAAACTTACGCAAGGTAAGTCTCACCGGAGAGTGAGCGTCGACGAAGAACTATGGAAGGAAGGAAGTCTAAACGAGCAGTGGCTAGAGCTGCCGCCATGGAGAGCACCCAGCAGCGGGCTGTTTCTCCCGAGCTACAGGTTCAACCTGCAGCTCCCGACTTTTCGCCCATAAGGGTGTCTGGTACACTGCGGCCGGGCGGCAATTCCACCAGAAAGTCGGCCGGGGCCACTGACTCAGCTGAGTCCGGACCCGAGGACACCCCGTTCGTTGGAAGCGACGGAGGTCGTCTTTCCCGCATAGAGTGGATGATGGAGCAAATGCTCCAGCGTGACCTGCTTTTGCAGGGGCAGAGTCATGGTGGGCCTCTTAGCAGGCCCACGGCAGGCTCCTATCACGGACTGCCTAATGTCTCACCCTCTACGCAGGGGAGCATTGGGGGTCAGAACTGGGCTGACCCCGAAGAGGGGGAGTTGGCTGAAGAACCTACAGTGTCTGGGGTGCAGGATGAGTTGCTGGAGATGGTCAATAAACATGCAGTGCCTTCTCAGAAAGGCCTACCTATCCATCCCAAGCTAGCAGCTAGTATTAATTATATGGTTACAAACCAGCTCCAGGAGCAGGCTATTCATACCACAGCCGAAAAATATTTAGCTCCGGAGAATTGCAACTCCCTAAATGTTCCTACGGTGAACAACCCCATTTGGGGGAACATGAGCCCCATGATAAGAGGGCAAGAAGTCAAACTGCAGAAGATCCTGAAGCTATTGACCGCCGGGATTACGGCAGTGGCCAGAACTGCAGTGGGAATTGAGTTACCGGAGGAATTACAAGATGCCCTGGCTCTATTGTGCAACACACAATATGAGATTAATAACTTCAGGAGGAGCATCATAAAACCGGCACTCAACCCCAAATTTGCGGGGTTGTGCAAACCAGGGAACGTTCAACCGCCGAATCTACTGTTTGGGGACGACCTTCCCAAACAGGTGAAAGACCTGGACGAGGAGGCCAAGGCCATTGGCCTCATCAAGGTACCCGGTTCATTTAAACCTCATTACCCACAACGGCAGCACCCCTACACACCCACCGGACAGCGATATTATCACAGACCTGCCGGTGGTGAAAGCTCGAAGGCCGGTCCACCTGCACAACGGTCTTTTTTAGGCCATGGCCCAGCCCGGCCTTCTTGGAAAATGCGCCACCCCTACACCGTGACAACTCAACAAAAGAAACAAGGACAGAGGCCACAACACCGACAATAACCATGGAGGTAGGTGGGTCTGGCTTCCCCAGGAACATTCCTTGCCTAAATTCACAAAATGTGGGGGGCCGGTTGCACTTGTGTTATGAGTTTGGCGCACACTTACCTCTGATCCTTACATACTCGGAAGTATTCAGGGCTACAAAATTGAATTTGTTTACGAACTCCCTACCCCGGTCCAGCATTCACCTAGCCGGAAGTTTATACTTTCACAAAAAGAAAGAACGGCAGGGCATGCTGAACTGTTGAGGCTAATTGGAAAAGGAGTAATTGAGAAAACCACCAGAGAGCCTCAGGAGTTCGTATCCAATATATTTACCAAAAATAAAAGCGATGGCGGGTGCCGCATAATTATAGATCTGACCGAACTAAATACTTCTGTTCAGTATGTTCATTTCAAAATGGATACCTTTGACACAGCTAGGCAGTTAATAGCCTATGGGTGCTACATGGCATGCATTGACCTCAAAGATGCATACTATTCAGTACCAATTCACAAGGATCATAGGAAATACCTAAAATTTATCTGGATGGAACAACTATGGCAATACAAAGCCTTGCCCAATGGGTTATCATCGGCACCCAGACTGTTTACTAAAATATTGAAACCAGCCTTGGCCTACCTAAGAAAACAGAATCACATTGTAATGGCCTATCTTGATGATATCCTCATTGTTGGGGAGAATTTGGAAGTGGCTACATTGGCAGTTTTAGCCACAAAACATCTTTTCCAAAAGCTGGGATTCATCATACATCCAGATAAATCAAAACTGGAACCCTCAACCACCATAGATTACTTGGGGTTTACCATTGACTCGGTGCAAATGTCTATCACTTTACCACCAAACAAAGCGGTGGACTTGATAGAGGCTTTTAGGAGCCTTACTGGCATCAGAGATCCGTCCATTCGGCAGGTGGCCAGGGTAATTGGGAAGATAGTGGCTGCCTTTCCAGCAGCACAATTCGGACCATTACATTATCAAAACCTACAAAGAGCTAAAATTATAGCTCTTAAAAGACATGCAGGCCATTTCGACAGGCCTATGAAACTGCCAGAAAAGGCAAAAACCGAATTAAATTGGTGGATGGAGAATGCTCAAAATTGTTCAAAACCCATCATTATCATCAATCCCTCGGTCATCTTACAAACTGATGCCAGTGCCCAATGTTTGGGAGCAACTAATACCACCACTAGTTGTGGAGGTAGATGGAATGCACTAGAACTAACCCAATTCAACACACTGGGGATTAACCATTCAGAAATGCTGGGAGCATTTCATGGCCTTAGGGCATACTGCTCTAACATGCACAATATACATGTTAGATTACAAATTGACAATACCACGGTGGTGGCTTACATTAACCACATGGGTGGAATAAAGTCGATATCGTGTGATGAATTGGCTAATAATATCTGGCACTGGTGTCTGCAAAGAGAAATTTGGATTTCAGCCACTTACCTCCCAGGTAAACTAAATACAGTGGCAGACACCAGGTCACGCAAATTTAACGACAACATAGAATGGATGTTGGATCGAAAAGTGTTCACAGATATTGTAGAACGTTATGGGACACCAGATATCGACCTTTTTGCGTCCAGATTAAATCACCAACTGCCAACATATGTTGATTGGGAACCAGACCCAGGGGCAGTAGCAATGGACGCTTTCACGCTACACTGGGGGGACTTGTTCTGTTATGCATTTCCCCCCTTCTGCCTCATCAGTCGGGTCTTGCAGAAAATCAGACAAGACTCCGCATCTGGTATTTTGGTTGTGCCCGACTGGCCTACCCAACCATGGTTCCCAATGATACAGAAGATGGCCACAGAACCTTGTATTAAGGTCAATAAACGACCTAACCTGCTTATACATCCCGTCACAGGGGAACACCACCCATGTCATGACCGCATGGACCTATTGATTTGCAGGTTCTGAAACGGCCACTTTTGGGGTACGGACTCACCAGCAGAACCATGGATACCATCTTAGCATCGTGCAGGGAGTCCACCCGTAAGCAGTACCTGACCTACATCAGGAAGTGGGAAAAATTCTGCTCTGCAACCAACACTACCTACGAATCAGCCACCATCACAGAAGTTCTGGAATTCTTGGCAACCCTTCACCATGACAAAGGACTGAGCTATAGTGCCATTAACTGTGCCAGGAGTGCCCTATCTGGGCAAGGGGAGTGACCAATTGGGCATTGGATCACATCCATTAGTATCAAAACTAATGAGAGGAATATTCAATTCCAATCCCCCCAGGCCCAGATACAACCACACATGGGATATCAGCATAGTATTAACTATGCTGCGAGGATGGACACCTAACTCAGGACTTACCCTGGACAAGCTTACCTACAAGGTGGTAATGATCATGGCACTCGTCACGGCACAACGGGTCCAGTCCCTGCACAAATTAAATCTGGATGCCATGTCCATATCCAATGACAAAATCACCTTTTATGTGCAGGGGCTGTTAAAACAAGATCGACCCGGAACGTCTGGACATACTTTAGAGTTTCTAGCCTACCCGGCAGATACTCGACTTTGTATTGTCACTTTATTATCACGTTACATCTCAGTCACAAAAAATCTCAGGGGCACGGAGAAAGCTTTGCTCATAAGCCACAAAAAGCCTCACCACAAAGTCACGGTGCAAACCATTTCTAGATGGATAAGGGTGGTTCTGGATGCGGCGGGGATAGACATTAATATATTTAAATCTCACTCCACCAGGGCGGCATCCACGTCGGCGGCTAGGATGATGGAGGTACCATTGGACCACATCCTGGCCACAGCGGGTTGGAGCAATGAGAGGACGTTTCATCGCTTTTATAATAAACCCGTGGCCTCCACTGACTCTTATGCAGGGAGAATTTTGAGCTCTGCCAAATAATTTACCCGTCATGGGATATGTATTTTTTGTGTTTGGTATGAATAAATACCTATTTTTGTTTTTCAGCCAGTGTTATGTCTGAATTGCGTTCATCCTCTTATCCCAGCATAGCGGTGTGTGAGCATGGAGTTTTCCAGGGCATGAAATCACAGAGCTTTGAAATCTTCACGTAGTCACTCACGTGACTCCGAAGTAAAATAGTAAGATTAAATGAGAACTTACCAGTTCGAAGTTTGATCTTTATTTTATGAGGAGTTACGATGAGGGATTACGTGCCCTCCCAGCCCTCTATTATAAAGATCAACTGGTATGAAAGTTCTCTCTTATCTTACTATATTAGTCTACGTTGCCATCTGTGATTTCACACCACTGCTTTGAAGAATGTCGCGCATGCGTGCTGGCGGGGTCTTCACGTAATCCCTCATCGTAACTCCTCATAAAATAAAGATCAAACTTCGAACTGGTAAGTTCTCATTTAATCTTACTATTAAATCATACACCATATCTGTTCCTAAAGATCTGGGGCAACGTTTAACTCGAAGTTAAGATCATTGAATGCTACTACAAATCTTATGGACTCCAATTAATTTCTATACCAAAGCCAAATTGACACAAAGCATTGGCATAACTCAGCAAGTCAGGAAAACCATATTTTACGCACACGGTGATCTTTTTGTCTCAAGCAGACACTTACTACTATTGTACCTTATTAATCACATTACACACAAAATAATTGCTAAAAATTCACTCTTGAAGAAGATGGCATAGTATTGCTAGCTTCAGAAGGAAAAGATAGTGCTAGCCATTATTAAATGAATTCATAGGATTTGCTGTCAGTCATTTCCTAGCATTTTGATCATAACTCCTGTCATTGAAACTCCATAACACTGAAAAGTTATGACTAACATTTTCTTAAGTTTCAACAGTCAACGTGTGAAGTAAAATTACATTATTTTTTTAATCATACTCTCTCAATATCATGTGTTGCCTTCTCCTTTCTTTTCTCTACTTTATTTGCTATAAATCGCCAACTGAAATTCATACTTCAACCCTTCCATCTGATTGGTTCAAAAGCAGCAGCTTAAAGACTTCTCAGCTTTCCTCTGATTTTCAATTCTCACTTTCAGCAACTTTCAAGTATAAAATGTAGCCAAAATATTAGCCCTATCAATGGTATAGGATCAGTTAGACGTAGCAAATTATGCCCAAATGTAATTTGGTGCAGGGAATAGAGGGATATGGATCATGTACAGGCAGATGAGATCAGTTTAACTTTAGTTTAGTTAATCATGTCCATCACATTGTGGGCTGAAGGGCTCATTCATGTGCTGTACTCAGTCTACGTGAATATTATCTATATGAATGAAACCTTAGTGACACTGCTTTAAGTGGTAGCCAACCTGCAATCATAATTTCAATTTCAGCCATTGAGAGGTCTTCAGAATCTGTAAGGAACAGGTTTACATCTCCCACCATGCAATCCTCCTCTGTGCATGAACCACTCATCCATCTCGCCTTGTCCAACACTATGAAGGTACATTCTGCCATGAAACAAAGGAAACACATCAGCTCAGATAATTTAAAAAAGTTGTGACCACACTAGATTGTACATTCATGTTTACCAAATGTGTTTACTCTGTAAGATTGCGTTAACACAATAACAAAGTAGAACAATAACTGCTTGAAAACAAGATTTTACGTGTATTTATCATAGCTTTTAAGCAGTAAGTACTGAACTGCACAAAATAGTCAGCAGGTTTTAAGTAAGGCATTTGTAGTTTAAACTATTCTAATTGTCATCGCCATTTGCCTGAGTTAGGAAAAACTCCATGGTTAATATGGTTTATAGATGGAAACACAATTTGACACAAATTAGTGATACATTTTATATCTTGTCCTGATTCGACTGCACTTTGCACAAACCAATCAGAGATTGCTTGTAGCGCAAGTTGTAGACTGGCCTCAGCAGGTTTGGCAGCATCGCCGAGAAACATTGATAGGTGGCGTGTCGGGGCGAGATCCTTCGATAGACCAAAACGTCATTTGAAGAAGGGTCTCGACCCAAAGCCACCCATGATCCCCCATCCACGATCTGCTAAGTCACTGCAGCACTGTGTCCTGTTGTGTATTTACCAGTATCTGCAGTTCCTTGTTTCAACTTTATAGACTAGGCTCTTATCTTTGTCCAAAATTCAAATCAAGCTCACGATTCCCTGACTCTTATACACAACGCCTCAACTGATGAAGGTAAGCATTGCATACATCTTCTTTCTCACTTTTTCTACTTGTCATACATCGTGGAAACAGGCCATTTTTGCCCACACCTACCAACATGTCCCGTCTACACTAGTCCCACTTGCCTGCATTTGGCCCAATATCCCTCTAAACCTATCCTTTCCATGTACCTGACTAATTGTACTCAAACGTTGCCTCAACTATCTCCTCCGGCAGCCTCTTCCATATACCCACCACCCATTACATGCAAAACCTACCCCTCAGATTCCTATAAAATCTTTCCCCATCACCTTAAACCTACACCCGCTGGTCCTCTAATCCCCTACCCTTGGCAACTGACTCTGTGCACCCACCCGATCTATTCCTCTCATGATTTTATACATCTCTATAAGATCACACCTCATCCCCCTGCACTCCAGGAAATAGTCACAGCCTGCTCAACGTTTCCCTAAGCTCAGACCCTCATCCTGCAGGGCTCGAAATTAGCGGTTGCCCGGGTGCCAATCACCACCCAAAGTGCCGCCGGGCAACCTAAACGCCGACTCATTTTGCCCGGCTTGGCAAGCAAATACTGGTTTCTACCGATAGACACAAAAAACTGGAGTAACTCCGTGGGTCAGGCAGCATCTCTGGAGAATAGGAGCGTGACATTTCGTGTTGATGGCAGCGGCTGTATTCCTCTCGTATCTTTGATTGCAGGGCAAAGATACTAGGTGCGTGGTGACGAAGGGTCGGAGCGAATGACGGTCTCGAACAGCGGCTCCACCGTCTCCTCCTCCCGCACCCCGCCCGGCGGAAGGCGGCCTCCCTCTCCCTCCCTTCCCCCCCCCCCTCCTCCCAGCCTCGGCGTGCGAGAGGGGTTGTTTTACAAGCGCAGCTGGTGGATTTGCAGTAATATCTTTTGATTTGCAGGCAGCGGCCGCTATCGCCCTGATAACGGCCACTGCCTGCAAATCCGTTAACAGCGCTTTCAGCACAACCCCTCTCGCACGCCGAGGTCGGGAGGTGGGAGGGAGGGAGGGGGAGGCCTCCTTCCGCCGACTGAAGCAGCTGCACCAAAGATCTTACAGCTATAGGATCTTTGAGCTGCACCGCTCGGCCCCGCACCTTGCTGTCGGCTGGCGGAGGGAGGCGGAGGCGACTAGTTCCCAACCGCCTTCCCATTTGGCGGCGGCACTTTGGCGTTGGGCAGGGACGGCTAAGGCAGCGGGCGATGTTGGCCAAGGAGCGCTGACCTTCCATCCTCCCCACCTCCTCTGCCCCTTCCCCCCCTCTCTCTCTCGTACGCCCCCCCTCCACCCCTCTTATCCTGGGACCCCTCCTCTCCATCCCGCACTGATCCCCATTCCCTCCTCTATTCAGTCATCACTGACATCCCCTGTGCTCCCCTCCCCATCTACCCCCCCCCCCAATCTATTAATCACCCTACCCACCTCGCATTGATTCTCCTGCCACCCCCCCCATACATCCTACACTGGTCCCCCAATTCATCCTGTACTGACCCCCCTTCCCATCCATCCTGCACTTCTCCCTACCTTTCAAACAGCACTGGTCCTCCCATTCATCCCGTACTGACCCACCTTCCATTTACCCTATACCAAACCCCCCCCATCCATCCTGTAGTGATCTTTCCATTCATCTTTTACTGATCCCCCATTCATCCTGTACTGATCCCCTCATGCATCCTGTACTGTTCCCCTCATTCATCCCGTACTGAACCCCCATTCATCCTATACTGATCCCCTCATTCATTCTGTAGTGATCACCCATTCATCCTGCACTGACCCTCTGATCCACACTGTCCTGACCCCCCCCTTCATCCTGTATTGATCCCCCCCATTCATCCTGTGCTGATCCGCCCCCCCCCCCCCATCCATCCTGTACTCATCCCCCCCATTCAAGAAGAATGGGGGGGAACAGTCTGAAGAAGGTTCTCGACCAGAAACATTGAATATTTCCTTAGCTCCATAGATGCTGCCTCACCCGCTGAATTTTTCCAGCATTTTTGTCTATCCCCATCCATCCCATACTGATCCCCCGTGCTCTCCCCTCACAATTTTACATACTCTAACCAACACGTACTAATTCACCTGCCTCAATCCATCCATTCTGCACCGATTGCCTTCTCAAACCCCCCCCCCCCGCCATCTATCCACCACGCACTGATTCACACACCCCCTGACCCTATTGTGATTCATGGTCTTCAGAGTGAACTTTGACTATGTTTGATAACGGAATGCAATCAAATGTGTTTTAATTCCCAATGTTATTATTTGTTTTGACACCTTTAAACATATTACCAAAAGAACATTTGCTGCAGTTATGTCCTTTGGCCATCTCTTGTCAGTTAGTGTAATGTTTAACCTGTCAGATGGGTATAGTCGGTTTTAACAGCTATTATCATAAAATGCCTTTAGAAATTTCCTTGCAACCTGTATATCCTTGCAACTACCCATGCTATGGCCATGTCATGGTAATTTTTGGTCCTTCACAGAAAACATGCTTGCATCAATCTGTAGTGTGCATGGTCCAGGATTTATTAACACAGGTTGATCATTTGCTGAATAATCCAACCACATTTTTGTTTGGAAGTGGAAAGAACTAATAGAAATTGCATTAATTGCAATGTGTAAAACGAGTTGAGATATGCATTATAATTTTGCTGCATGTCATTGTGGTATATATCATTTCTTGATTGGTGAATATGTCTAGTTTGTGAGTTATTTGAAGCAGAAATAATATGTGAATGTAGACAAAAGTGCTGGAGAAACTCAGCGGATGCGGCAGCATCTATAGTGCAAAGGAAATAGGCATCGTTTTGGGCCGAAACCCTGCTTCAGACTGATGGGTTTCGGCCTGAAACGTTGCCTATTTCCTTCGCTCCAGTTTCTCCAGCACTTTTGTCTACCTTCAATTTTCCAGCATCTGCAGTTCCTTCTTGAACATAATATGTGAATGCTTCATTGAGCATAATTCTGACTGGTAACTACGCACTTCGTCCGAGCACTTTATCGCTAGCATCATGCAAACTGTCTTAAATGACCACCTAAACTGTAATTTGGCAACCTAAAAAGCTGTCAAGGTTGCCCGGCTGGCAACAGGGAAAAAAAGTTAAGCGAGAGCCCTGTCCTTCCAACATTCTTGTAAATCTTCCCTGCATCCTTTCCAACTTAACAACCTTTCCTATAACATGATGCCCAGAACTGAATACAATACTCTAAACACCTCAACAACATCTGATAACTGTAACATGACCTTCCAACTTACTCAGTATCTTGACTGATAAAGGCCAATGTGCCAAAAGCCTTTTTGCCCACCCTATCTGCCTGTAACACCACCTTCAGGAATATGCACCTGCACTCCTAGATTCCTCTACTCTACAACACTTTCCAGTATTGCCATGACAGTTTCACTGGTTGGTAAAGCATGGTGTAAAACCAGCACTTCCTAAACTCACGATCTCAACCTTTTGAGTTTGGACCACTCTTCAGTCTGATGGAGAAGAGTGGGCAGTCAACTATTATCAATCTGAAGAGGGTCCCAACCCAAAACTTAATCTGTCCATTTCCATCCACAGATTCTGCTTGACCGTCTGAGTTCCTCTAGCAGTTGTGATTCCCTTGTCACTGGTGGGTTAAAATGCAGGTTCTCCAATCAAAAAACATGAGGAATTAGAGCAGGAATAAGCTCTCATCTGGCATTTCAAGTTTAATCTGTCTTTCATTAAAATCACAACTGATCTTCTTCCTCATTGCCATTTTTTAGCACTATCCCCGTATACTTTGATTCCCTTAATATCTAGATAAACATAAATAACTGTACACGGATTGTAATTATTCCATAAAATGATTCACAAACCACCAAAAACAATTGGTGATGGGCAATCTCTAGCAGCAGCAAGCATGTCCTGGGACATGGTTGAAAAAGTTTATGACATGGAGTCATGTCAATTCTCCAGCATCAGCATTCCTCAGATTGATGAGTCAGAAGAAATTTAGCATTGTTCTGAAAAAGGTGTAGGGTCAGTGAAAGAAAAATCAAATGACAAAAATGAAGCCATTCCAAATAATCCTGCAAAGTAGCAAACCCTTACTATCATTGTCCTCCCACCAACTTCTCTGCATCTGATACTCCTGTTCCAGGGTAAGAGGCTCTGAAGCTGTGAGTTTCAGCAATTCTTCTGATTTCATCCACTGGTGATACCTGTAACCAATTAAATATAAATTATGAACAGAAAGCTGAGTATCAATGACAATTAACAAAAGAAAAAGGATTTGCTCTCTCATAATCTACCATGCACTGTGCAACAGTGAATCACAAGAAATTCACTGAAAATGTGTGAGAAGTGATGAGCTGAATGGCCTAATTCCACCTGCCGTATATGATCTAAGTAAACCAGATCACTTTGCCAGCACTGCATTTATACTGTAGTCCAAAGTCAAGGTTACTCTCCTCCACACGTGAAATAAGTGATTCTATATTTGAGATTTAGTCTAATTTTCCACTTACAATATGATGAACTATTTTCCAAGTTCTGGTCACCAATAGTCTCTGCAGAGAGTTCCCAAGCACTTAGTCTGGTCGAATATCTGGCTCAGGCATTATTCTGATTTGTTATCAAAAATGTTTCTTCTGCAGACAATGTAAAAATCAGCAGTCATGCAAACTTGAATCCAGGTAAACATCTACTGACTCTCAGTAACTCAGCGGGACAGGTGGCATCTCTGGAGAGAAGGAATGCGTGACGTTTCGGAACGAGCCCCGCTGAGTACTCCGGCTTTTTGTGTGTCTTCGATTTAAACCAGCATCTGCAGTTCCTTCCTGCACATCTACTGACTCTCATTTGTCTATCCTGCTATTTACTTCCTAAAATAATCCAAAAGATTTATCAGCTAAGATCAGCCATTCACAAAACCATACTGACCTTGGCCTATTATATCATGTGCTTCTAAGTACTTGGAAACAACCTTAATAATGGACATTATTAATAACCAATCACTGAAGTCAGGCAAACTGGGCCTATAGGTAAGGTCATCGGGTCAAAGGCCGTGACGCACGGACCAACACAATCCATGTGGAGGACATGGCAACTTCCGGCATATACCGTTAATACACGAAACTCGTACTTTCTTACCCGTTACAAACCGCTGAAAAGGTCATTTTTTGCGCTGTAAATAATTGTGGAAATCAGGGTAAGCGTGAGAGACATTTATCCTACTTCAGAATTGCAAAAGTGAGGAGAAATGATTTTAGAGAGAAGTGAGAGCTGAAGGAACAACAACAGCTAAAGTGCTTGGCGAACATTGGCCGTGCAGATATCGAGATTGAAAATATTGGGAATTATCGCGTTTGCTCACTGCATTTCATCAACAGTAAGGCATTATTTGTGTTTTTTCTTGATTCCTTTGGTATCGAAAAAGTTTCGGAAGTGATAAATCTGGCTGTAAAATTTTAAAATCAACCATGGTTCTGAAGTGGCTTTTTACATGCAAAAATAAAATGCTTCTGAAGCTAAATTTATCATTAAAAAAAATCTCCAGTTACCATCATTATGCTATTGAGATGTATATGTTGGCAAATAATAAAATGTCATGACAGCTTAAACACCCACTCCCTTTCAATAAGATATTGTCAATTTGCTGGGGTTGATTATGTTCAATTAACAGCTAACAATGATGCCATTCCTTGGCTTGCATCTGAGTAAAATGTAATTCAAAACTCACGTACAGTTTGCGATTTTTTTAATGATAAACTTTGCTTCAGAAGCGTTTTCTTTTTGTATGTAAAAACCCACTTCAGAACCATGGTTGATTTAAACATTTTACAGCCAGATTTACTGTGCTTACCTGCAGTTCATCACGTGTACCCCAGTTGGCGTAGCCTGGCAACAGTTGTGACCCGACTGCCGTGCAACCTCCCTATAGTTTCCACTCTTTTGCCTGGCTCGCTACTTAGAAACATAGAAATTAGGTGCAGGAGTAGGCCATTCGGCCCTTCGAGCCTGCACCGCCATTCAATATGATCATGGCTGATCATCCAACTCAGTATCTTGTACCTGCCTTCTCTCCATACCTCCTGATCCCTTTAGCCACGAGGGTCACATCTAACTCCCTCTTAAATATAGCCAATGAACTGGCCTCAACTACCTTCTGTGGCAGAGAATTCCACAGATTCACCACTCTCTGTGTGAACAATGTTTTTCTCATCTCGGTCCTAAAAGACTTCCCCTTATCCTTAAACTATGACCCCTTGTTCTGGACTTCCCCAACATCGGGAACAATCTTCCTGCATCTAGCCTGTCCAACCCCTTAAGAATTTTGTAAGTTTCTATAAGATCCCCTCTCAATCTCCTAAATTCTAGAGAGTATAAACCGAGTCTATGCAGCCTTTGTTCATAAGACAGTCCTGACATCCCAGGAATCAGTCTGGTGAACCTTCTCTGCACTCCCTCTATGGCAATAATGTCCTTCCTCAGATTTGGAGACCAGAACTGCACGCAATACTCCAGGTGTGGTCTCACCAAAACCCTATACAACTGAAGTAGAACCTCCCTGCTCCTATACTCAAATCCTTTTGCTATGAAAGCTAACATACCATTCGCTTTCTTCACTGCCTTCACTTCACTTCACTCTTCGCTCTTCACTTAAACAGCACTTTGCAGTTTTCTAGAACCACTTCTTACTCAAGTCAAGTCAAGTCAAATCAAGGGAGTTTATTGTCATGTGTCCCATATAAGACAATGACATTCTTGCATTGCTGCAGCACGACAGGTTATTGTAGTCATAAATACAGATCAGATCAGTGTGTCCATATACCATAGAATATATATACACACACATCAGTAAACAGATAGAATAGAATAGAATGCCATTTATTGTCATTTAAACATACAAGGTTCAAACGAAATGTTGGTTCCTGCAGTCATAACAGCAAAAAACCAAAACAAGTGCAATATGTTGTTTCACTTCGGAGTCACGTGAGTGACTACGTGAAGAAGCCCCGCCTGGCGCTGGATCAGCATTACGTCGACGCTATCGGCAGAGGAAGAGCTGCAGAGCGCAGCTCCAACACAGCGGTAAGGAAACGGCCCGCAGGTAAGTAAAATTATTTTACTTCCAGGGCGTTTTCTAAAAACTCCGTAGGCTGGTAGGTAAACCAGGAGGAGTTAAAATAAAAATAAAAATGTTTTAAAAAATCGCGGGTAAAACGTGCGTCCCGGGGTGTAGAAAAGTCGGGACAGCAGATTATTGCGGAGCAGGTTCCGATACCGGTGGCCGTTGAAATACCCGTTAGTGAGCCTTTGGTTGCTCCACAAACAAAAACTTTGAAAACCCAGTGCCTAAAATGTAAAAGAAAGAAGCTTGAAAGGCCTGAGGTTTCTGAAAGATCCTGAAAGGAAAGCCTTTTGGCTAAGTATGGATCTAATGGAGAAATACTCCAAACAATATCAACCAAGGGTCTAAGTACCCAGAATATTCCCAGGCAGCCCCTGAGGGGGTTCCATATACATGAATATGGTGCCAGTTTGAATTGGGAATTGAAACTCCAGTGCCTGGGATTGGGCTGGAGGAAGTCTCCTTGAACAAGTTTCAGGAGTACCAGGGCTGTATGAGACTGACCCTGAAAGTGGTGTTTGTGGTCAGAAGTACCCACCACAATACAAATCCAGGTGTGTCTGATGGGGCACAAAGTTACTATACCTGGAGGAGGCGGTGAGGCCATGGAAGGAAACCTGACGGCCAATGTTAATTATATGGCCTCTCACCTGCCTCAAAAAAGCTGTTATGGTTGAGACAGCAAAATTGGATTTAAACACCTATTTATTGTGGTCAGAAGTACCCACCACAATACAAATCCAGGTGTGTCCGATGGGGCACAAAGTTACTATACCTGGAGGAGGCGGTGAGGCCATGGAATGAAACCTGGCGGCCAATGTTAATTATATGGTCTCTCACCTGCCTCAAAAAAGCTGTTATGATTGAGACAGCAGATCGGATTAAAACACCTATTATTGTACCTCAAAGAAGGTACCTATGATGAATCCAGCTTTTTTGGGCGCCAATGTCAGCAATAATGCGGGCGCAGGAATTACGATTCAAAGAATCCTCAAGCTAATTTTGGCATCACTGTCTTTTGGAAGACAAGCTGGAAGGTTGTGGAATGACCAAAGTTCAGAACAAAAAACATATGTTGGGCTTATTCTGCAACTCATTTTGAGATAAAATATATAAAATGGAAGATTGCCATTCGGCCTCTTTTACATCCAAGATTTTCAGGGTTGTGCAGGGCAAGCAATGTTCAAGCTCTTGGTTATTTGTTCAGAGGAAGTCTAAACAAATTAAAGAAATGGATGAAGAGGCAAAAACTGTTGGCCTTGTGAAACCCTTCAGTTTGGCCAGAAAGGCTGGTCATATGAGAAGGGGATTTGATTTTGGAGCTGGAACGAGCCGAGGAGAGTATGATAAGGAAGAATACCAGCCAGCACAGCCGAATGTACACCCATTATTGGGAAAGGAGATCATTTTGTCCAGTTGGAGAGGTACAAAAACTTTATCCTATTAAAGAAGGATGTTTGGATGAACCTCAGATTGGTGGTAGACTCCGAATGTTATAATGAAAGAGAGGTATGGATCCATTGGGACACAATAAGCCTAATCATTCTTTGATGTTCAGTCTTGAAAGTATTCAAATTGACAAAAGAGGTTAAGTATTTGTGTGAGAAAGGAGTTATTGAGAAAACAAAAAGGAGAGGATCCACAACAATTGTATCAAATATTTTCCCCAGACCGAAGAAAGATGGGGGTTGTAGAATCAATTTAGATCTCACACAATTGAATACATTTGTCCAGTATAACATTTAAAAATGGACACATTCAACACTGCAATGCAGCTGGTATCAACAGGTTATTATATGGCTACAATAGATTGAAGGATGCATATTTTCGGTCCCAAGTCACCATAGTTTCGCAGGTAATTAAAGTCTATGGATGGGACAGCTGTGGCAATACAAAGCTTTGCCTAATGGATTAAGCCAGCACTTGCACTGCTAAGGGCACAAAAAATAAACACATCGTTATGGCTTATCTAGATGACATTTAATTGTCAATGCTAATCAGGAGTCAGCTGGAAAATCAGTCTCAGCAATTACCAAGTTTGTTTGAGAAGTTGGGTTCCTGATCCATCCAACAAATCTAAGTTACAGCCATCCCAAACCATTGAATATCTGTGGGTTTGTGATTAACTCAGTTACCATGTTGGTAACTTTACCAATGGATAAGGTGTTGGATTTGACAAATGTGTGTCAGAACCTGATTAACAAACCTTATCCCTCCATCCGAGAGGTTGACAAGGTTATTGGTAAATTGGTAGCAGCATTTCCAGCAGTAGAGTTGGTCGTCTACGTTACCAAAATCTTCAAAGGGCAAAAATTCAAGCGCTTATTCAGCGAGCAGGCCATTTTGATAGGCCAATGCAATTGCCTAAGGAAGCTTATCAGAATTACATTGGTGGATTGAGTATGTTCCACAAGCTGCTAAGAACATTAGTTCATCAGCCAGCAGTGTTTTTGCAAACTAAAAAAGACGCAAGTTCTCCCGGATGGGGGGGCTACGGATAATGAGACCAGCTGTGGAGGCAGATGGGCTGTCCAAGAGGATTTTTTGCTCCATACATATGGTATTAAATATGTGGAGCTACTGGGAGCATTTATGGATTAAAAGCTTATTGCTCTTCATTAAAAGATTTGCATGTCCAAGTACAAATAGATAATACCACAGCTGTGGTATATATCAATCACATGGGTGGTGTCAGATCAATATCATGTGATCATCTGGTAAACCAGATGTGGCAATGGTGTATGGCAAAAAATATTGGCTTTCAGCTATTTATCTCTCGGGGAGAGACAATGTTGTGGCAGACAAAAGATCACGAATATTTAAAGACAATACAGAATGGATGTTAAATCCACAAATTTCAAAAATATTGTCAGTCGGTATGGAGTGCCAGACATTGATCTGTTTGCATCTAGATTGAATCACCAATTGCCCAAATACGTGTCTTGGGAACACGATCCAGGGGCAGTAGCGGTGGATGCTTTCTCGCTACACTGGGGGAATACGTTCTTTTATGCTTTTCCCCATTCTGTCTCATTGGGCAATGTCTCAAGAAAATAGCGCAAGACACTGCCAAAGGCATTTTGGTGGTGCCAAATTGGCCCACGCAGTCATGGTTCCCATTGATGCTAAAATGATTATTGAACCATGTATGACAATCCCAGTTGCGACAATCTGATGACACAACCAGTAACAAAAGAAATTCATCCATTGCATGATCATATGAATTGTAAATCTGCAGGTTCTGACCAGACCGTTACAAGAGTTTGAACTGTCGGACAGGACCATGGATGTTATAGATGCAGCTTGGAGGAATAGCACTAAAAAACAATATGTTGCATATAAGGAAATGGGAAGTTTTGTACACAGTCAAAGATATCTTATCATACTGCAAACATTTCAAATGTATTGGAGTTCCTTGCTGGGTTACACTTTGATGAGCATTTGAGTTATAGTGCCATTAATTGTGCTCGTAGTGCATTGTCATCCTATTTAGGACAAATTTCGGATCGGGATTCAGTTGGGTCTCACCCATTAGTATCCCGATTCATGAAAGGAATTTTCAGTAAAAATCCTCCCAAGCCCAGATATACAGAAATTTGGGATGTTAGCATTGTTCTCACTTTGCTTAAACAATGGACTCCAATTAATTCAATGTCTTGCAGAAATTAACATTCAAGGTGGTAATGTTAATGGCATTGGTATCAGCTCAAAGAATACAAACTTTACAATTGTTATGGTTGAATTGCATGCATGTGACTACAGATAACATTGTGTTTTATGTTTATGACTTGATCAAACAAAGCAGACCAGGAAGAACTGGAATGAAGGTAATGTTTAAAGCATATCCTATTGATGAAACATTGTGTGTAGTTAAGCATTTAACTCAATATATTGAGGTAACCAAAAAATCTCAGAGGTTCTGAGAAAGTGTTATTGATAACACACAAAAAGCCACATACAAAAGTTTCAGTTCAAACCATTTCTAGATGGTTAAAACAGGTTTTGGGTCTAGCAGGAATAGACACTGATGTGTTTAAATCTCACTCCACTAGGGCGGCAGCTACGTCCGTGGCAAAGGTACAGGACGTACCACTCGATCAAATTTTAAAGGCCGCAGGGTGGTCTAGAGTAGAGATTTTTTCAAAGTTCTACAATAAACCTGTTGTCACGGTGCCAAGATTTGGACACGCAGTACTGGGTTCTCTTTAAATGCTTGCTTTGTTTTATATTATCGATTTATATTATCGATTTATGTTACCATTGACATCATTATCAATTTATTTTGTAATTTTCCCCTGCGATAGAGGGGTTATTATTTAAAAGTTGTTCTTTTTATGATTAAAGGACTTATTACATAAATTGTAACAATGTCTTAAAATACTATTTACTCACTACTGTTTTGACTAAACAGAGAGTCGTATGAAATGAATTTACAACATAAAAAACACAGAGCTTTAAAATCTTCACGTAGTCACTCACGTGACTCCGAAGTAAAATAGTGAGATTAAACGAGAACTTACCTGTTCGAAGTTTGATCTTTATTTTATGAGGAGTTACGATGAGGGATTACGTGCCCTCCACTCCCAACCCTCATAATGTAAATGATCATCTGGTAGTTCTAGTCTATTTTGAGCCTTACTATTTTACTTCGGCTATTGGTTCTGTGTTTTTCATGCCGCTGCTTTGAAGTATGCCGATCCAGCGCCAGGCGGGCCTTCTTCACGTAATCCCTCATCGTAACTCCTCATAAAATAAAGATCAAACTTCGAACAGGTAAGTTCTCGTTTAATCTCACTATTACAGTTCATAGTTTGTTAGAAGTTGTGTTTAATAGTCTGATGGCTGTGGGGAAGAAGCTGTTCCTGAATCTTGGATGTTGCAGATTTCAGGCTCCTGTACCTTCTACTCGATGGCTGCGGAGAGATGAGTGTATGGCCAGGATGGTGTGGGTCCTTGATGATGCTGGCAGCCTTTTTGAGGCAACGACTGCATTAGATCCCCTCAATGGTAGGGAGGTCAGAACCGATGATGGACTGGACAGTAGTTATGACTTTTTGCAGCCTTTTCTGCACCTGGGCGCTCAGGTTGCCGTACCAAGCCACAATGCAACCGGTCAGCATGCTCTCTACTGTGCACCTGTAGAAGTTCGAGAGTCCACCTTGACATACCGACTCTCCGTAATCATTTCAGGAAGTAGAGGCGATGATGTGCTTTCTTTATGATTGCATCAGTGTTCTGGGACCAGGAGATCTTTGGAAGTATGCACGCCTTGAAGTTCTTGACCCTTTCCACCATTGACCCGTTGATATAAACGGGACTGTGGGACCCCGTCTACCCCTTCCGAAGTTCACAATCAGTTCCTTGGTTTTGCTGGTGTTGAAAGCCAGGTTATTGTGCTGGCACCATTTGGTCGATCGGTCGATCTCACTTCCATACTCTGACTCGTCCCCTTCAGAGATACGTCCCACAACAGTGGTGGCGTTAGCGAACTTGATGATGTCGTTCGCACTATGTCTGGCTACGCAGTCATGAGTATAGAGTGAGTGCAGCAGGGGGCTGAGCACGCAGCCTTGAGGTGCTCACGTGCTGATTGTTATCGACTATGACACATTTCCACCAATATGGACAGACTGTGGTCTGTGAATGAGGAAGTCAAGGATCCAATTGCAGAGGGATGCGCAGAGACTCAGATCTGAGAGCTTGGTAACCAGCTTGGAGGGGATGATAGAATTAAATGCCGAGCTGTAGTCAATGAATAACAGCCTGACATATGGGTTTTTGTTGTCTAAGTGGTCCAGAGCGGAGTGGAGAGCCAGTGAGATCGCATCCACCGTTGATCTGTTGTAGCGGTAAGCGAACTGCAGTGGTTCCAGGTTCTTTTAGATTAGATTAGATTCTTTATTTGTCATTCAGACCTTTCGGTCCGAACGAAACTCTGTTTCCCTGTAGTCATACATATAATCAAAAATAAATAAATAAAAAATGACAGAACACACAATAAACACAAATTTAACATCCACCACAGTGGGTTCACCAAACACCTCCTCACTGTGGTGGAAGGCAAAATCTTAAAGTCTGTGTCTCTTCCCTCTTTGTTTCCCTCTGCGCCGAGGTGATCCAGGCCTCAGATGCCGCGACCGTACTGGGCGATGGTAAGTCAGTCCCGCGGTGCAACCGAGCTCCACGAATGGGCCGGTTCAACTCCGCGGCCTGGGGGGTCCATCGGGCCCGTGGTCGGGCCGCTGCAACCGCTCCGGGACCAAGTCGGGTCGCCGCACCGGGACCGAGTCGGGTTTCCGCCGCCGCTGTCGTCGCCGCCGCTGCTGGAACCGCTCCGGTAGTCGGGACGCCGCTGCTGCCGCGGTCGCCGCTGCCGAAACCGCTCCGGGGGTCGGGACGCCGCTGTCGTCGCCGCCGCTGCTGGAACCGCTCCGGTAGTCGGGCCGCCGCTGCTGCCGCCGCCGCCGCTGCTGAAACCGCTCCGGGAGTCGGGTCGCTGCTGCCGCCGCCGCCGCTGCTGAAACCGCTCCGGGAGTCGGGTCGCTGCTGCCGCCGCCGCCGCTGCTTAAACCGCTCCGGGAGTCGGGCGGCGGCTGCCGCCGCCGCCGCTGCTGAAACCGCTCCGGGAGTCAGGCCGCTGCTGCCGCCGCCGTCGCTGCTGAAATCGCTCCGGGAGTCGGGCCGCTGCTGCCGCCGCCGCCGCTGCTGCTGGAACCGCTCCGGGCCCTAGGCCGCCAGCTCCGCCATTAGGCCTCGGCGCAGACAGAGACGGGGAATACGACATAAAGTCGCACCCCCCCCCAGAAGGAAGAGACCCGGACATGTTACTCCCCCCCCACCCACATACACAATCCAACAAAACGAACGAACCCAACCAAAAAAACAGGACATAAAAAATAAAATAACAGACAGACTGCAGGTGGGCCGCAGCTGTTAACCCAGCGCCGCCATCTTGTCAAGGTATGAGTTGATTTGCGCCATGATCAGCCTCTCAAAGCACTTCATCACTACAGACGTTAGTGCCACTGGTCGATAGTCATTGAGGCACGTCACCTTGCTCTTCTTGGGCACCGGTATTATTGATGCTCTTTTAAAGGAGGTGGGAACCTCAGACCTCAGAATTGAGAAGTTGAAAATGTCCGTAAAATCTCCAGCCAGTTGGTCCGCACAGGTTTTCAAAAACCATCCGGGTATACCATCAGGTCCAGGCGCTTTCCGAGGGTTCACCCCTCTGAAGGATCTTCTGACGTCGGCCTCTGTGACTGTGACCGTAGTGCCATCACGGCGAATGGGGGCTCGGGAAGGCACATCAATATTCTCCCTATCAAAGTGTGCGTAAAACGCATTGAGCTCGTCAGGGAGTGATGCTTCGGTGACATTGAGCTACCTCCTGATTTCGCCTTGAAGGAGGTGATAGCATTCAAACCTCGCCACAGTTGCCGAACATCCGACTCATCCTCCAGCTTGGAGCAAAAGTCCCTTTTGGCCTTTTTGATAACCTTACCAAGGTCGTATCTGGACTTCTTGTAGACCTCAGTATCACCAGACCTGAATGCCCGGGAGTGGCGGTGATGCCCTGCAGCAGCAGCTCGCCTGCAGTCCGTTTGTCTTTTCTACTTTTTGTATTCTTTTGTCCTGTTGTTTTAGTTTATTCCGTTTATTTTAGATGTGTATGTGTGGGGGGGTGGGAGAAACTTGTTTTTAGTCTCTTCCTTCGGGGGGGGATGCGACCTTTTCTTGTCGTATCCCCCGTCTCCGTCTGCACTGAGGCCTAATCGTGGAGCTGGCGACCTCCAACTGGCACCAACCTCGAGGCTTCGGAGGCGGAGCCAGGACTTACTTACCAACGCGTGGCTGGCCGACTTCAGGGCTGTGATGGCGGTGTGGGCGACCCGAGTTCAGAGCCTCAGAGGCTCGGCCGCAGGCCCAGTGGACGACAACGTCGGGAGCTCGCAGGTCCCAGGTTGGTGACCGGTTCGCTGTCACCTCCCGCAACAACAGCTTCGTCCGCTGGACTGGAGGGTGGCAGCTTAGTCCGCCCCAGGCCGCGGAGTTTGAACCGGCCCGTTCGCGGAGCTCAGATACGGCCGCGGGGCTTACCATCAGCCGGCCAGGTCACAACATCGGAAGCCTGAATCGCCTCAACGCAGAGGGAGAACAAGGAGGGAAGAGACATGGACTTTAAGATTTGTGCCTTCCATCACAGTGAGGAGGTGCCTGGTATACTCACTGTGGTGGATGATAAATCTGTGTTCAGTGTGTGTTTTGTTATTTTATTCTATGTTATGACTGCAAGGCACGAAATTTCGTTCAGACTGAAAAGTCAAAGGATACTTTGACTTTGATCTGGTCTGCAGAAGAATGCGCATCTCATGGTTCTAGAATGATTCTTCAAAGATCATTACTAATGCAGCCACAATCTCTACCGCTACCTCTTTCAGAACCCTGGGGTGTAGTCTATCTGGTAAATGTTGAATACATACATGATGAATGGATCATTCTTGGTTCTTGGCCCTCCAAAATATTCCAACTGGAATTTAAACTGGCGGTGGTGAAGGGAGGGGTTTAGCCAGAGATGGTTATTGGGAAGAAAGTGCCACTTTAAATTTAGTTGCATCTGGCTGGGCAACCGTGGCTTGGCGGAGATTATTCCATGCTTTAATTAGGTATGTCACAAAACTTACCTTGAGCAGTGCTGCAATTCTGCCGCTCCCCGTGTGCGTGACTTTGGCGCCTTTCGGGGGGGCGGGCTTAAAGTGCCGTTTTTCTGCAGACTGCGAAAATCGATTCATGTCGGGCGATTTCGTTGCGGAAGGAAAATCGCTCCGACATTTCATTCATGAAGGTATTTTTAAATTACGCTAGATTATTTATTAACTAGAGTAATTTAAAAATCACCTTCAAAAGCCATGAGCGCCGACAGAGGGAAGGATTTTGCGTAGGGGAGAAAAAAAGGTACAAAGTTTATTTTTATATTAAAAGTTGTTTTTTAGGGAGGCTTTAATCATATTTTCCTGTTGCAAAATGGGGTCCAAAAAAATGTATGAACCAACAGTATTTTTCCTCCCGACTTCACCGCAAACCGCAACATTCCAATCCACCGCATTCCACTAAAACCCACTCGCTGGTTGATTTAAATGGCCATTAATTTACAGGCATTAAACACTAAATTCCTTCCATTTCGCCTAGAAATTTATGAAAATGAGATTTAAAAATTATGTTATATTGTGGATTATTGTGTGAATGTTATTTGGACAATTTGGCAATTTTAAAAAAGTTTATATTTTCTTAAGAAATGGATAGATGTTTAGATCTACTCATTGAATTTTGTAATTAGCTACAATGGACAAAGGACAAAGGACATTTATTGTCACATACACCAATTGGTGTAGTGAAATTTGATTTGCCATGCAGCACACAAATAAAGATAAGACACAACACTAAAGAATTAACAATGAACATAAAAACAGCCCCCACAATGGTTTCCACTGTGGGGGAAGGCACAAAGTCCAGTCCCATCCCTGAGTCCACCCATAGTCAGGCCTATTGAGGCGTCTGCAGTCGGCGCTACGGCGGCCCGATGTTTTAGGCCTTCTCGCCGGGTGTTGGTGTTCCGGCGTTGGGAGAGTCCTCACAGCGGCTTGGGACACCTGGAACGGCCGCTTCCCTACCGGAGTCCGTGGCTTCCGAAGCTGACAAGGCCGCGCTGGATGGAGCTCCACAACTGGCGATCTTGCCGAGAGATCCCAGACTCCCGATGTAAAAGTTCAGCGCTGCTGCCCGCAGCCGGCCACCCCACAGTCCCGCACCTCCGCGATGTTCACCTGCGGTCTCAGCATTCTGCAGCTCCAGAGCGGCGACCCAGGCAAGGTATCGTCCGCTCCGCTCCCCGATGGTGCTCCAGCGCTGAGCCGCTGCCGAAGCCGAGGTTCTGGGCAGTCCCCTCAGGAAACGCAGCTCCAGGCCCGCTGGTAGGCCGCAAGGACGGGTCGACGGTGCAGCCCGGAGAAAAGCTGCCTCTCCGACCAGGTAGGGACCAGGAAAAGTAGTTTCCCCCTCCCCCCCCCCACATAAAAAAGGCTAGGGCTCCAAAAACAAACACTAAAACTCACTAAAAATAAAAGAAAGAAGTTAAAAAACAGACAGCTGCAGGCTGGGCAGCCATACCAACTGGATGGTGCCCCCTGGAACTACAATTAGATAACTAACTAATTATATGCTTTAATTTCAGGTCATCCAAGTAAGATTGTTTCATATTTGTTTCAGAATGCTTCAATCTATAATAACTGAAAATTTCATTGAGTTCTCTTAATTTTTAAGAAAGTTATGGGCTTTTGACTATTCTAGATCACAGCTTTTGAGTTAAGTCAATGGAAAGGCAATGGGGAACAAGATGCTAATTTCCGAGTATGAAAATGGTCATAACTTCCTTAATACTGAAGGTATGAAAGTGAATTAGGTGTCAAATTAAACTTCTTTTTATGCTTTATCTGATGGGATAAATTGCAGACTTGATATTTAAAATCTCAAAATTTTGTAACATTGCTACTTTAATAGTGCGTGGAAAGAACGAATTGCTGTACACATCTGTCTTTGAGGCTGGGACCACAAATTGGATCGAATGCCCTCGTCTGCTCCTAATTTGTTTGGGGTAGGTGTAGGTCTTAATACTGATTAATACTGATGGTGACATAAAAAATCGCCGACTCCTAACTCCACGGGTCGTGAGCGCGCACTGACTCCTAACACTTCAGACCATAGATCTTTGCTTCAGACCGAGAGCGCGCACTGACGCGCCCGCGCCCCCGCCGCCGCCCCCGAACTTACCCGCCCTCCGACCGTGAGCGCGCACCAGCTCCTAACCCTGCGGGCCGTGAGCGCGCCCCGGCCCCTCTCCACCGGCCGTCGCTCTCACCTGGCTACGTGCTGCGCACGGTAGGGCACGAGCGCCGCCAGTTGGCCCAGCAGCGCCACGTCCTCATTCAGCCGCATCCCCGCCAACCGCCGCCCGGGCACCCGCTCGCCAGCGCCACGCATGCGCCGTGGCACCAGCGCCCGACTCCCCAACCCGCCCTGATACGCATGCGCCGATTTGGAACCAACCGATAATGTGGCTTGAAGACAGACACAAAATGATGGGGTGATGTGTGTTCAGGAACTGTAGATGCTGGTTTTACACGGAAGATAAACACGAAGTGCTGGAGTAATATGTAGGAAGGAACTGCATATTGCTGGTGTTCACAGAAGATAGACACAAAATTAAGGAGTAATGTGTACAAAGGAACTTAAGATGCTAGTTTACACCGAAGATAGACACAACGTGCTTGGGTTATGTGTGGGAATGAACTACAGATGCTAGTTTACATCGAACATAGAATCAATGTGCTGGAGTAATGTGTGGGAATGAACTACAGATGGTGGTTTACACCAAAGATAGACAAAAACAGCTGGAGTAATGTGTAGGAAGGAACTACAGATGCTGGTTTAAACTGAAGATAAGACACAAAATGCTCGAGTAACTCAGTGGGCCAGGCAGCATCTCTGGAGAGAAGGAATGGGTGACATTTCGGGTTGAGACCGTTCAGACTGCGCGTCAGGTGAATGAGGCTTTATTTTTCTCGCACATAGCCATGTATTTATGGAATTATCTTAATCAAACGGCAGTGGAAGCAGAGACTGCACATTTTAAGTCAAAAGGACATCAATTTTTTCTAAGGAAGCAGGTGAAAGATTCTCTGAACATAGGAAAATGGATAGACAAAGTACTGGAGTAACTCAGTGAGTTATGCAACATCTCTGGAGAAAAAGGATGGGTGACGTTTCAGGTCGGGTCCCTTCCTTCGTCTCAACTCGAAACGTCACCTATTCCTTTTATCCAGATGCTGCCGGACCCACTGAGCTACTTCAACATTTTGTATCTAACTTTTGTATTAACCAGCACCTGTAGTTCTGTCTCTACATTGGAATGTGGAGTTGGGCGTTACAGTCAGATCAGCCACGATGTTATTGAATGGTAGAAAATAATTGAAAGAATGAGATGTCCTGTCCTACTCCAAGTTCTGTATTTATAGATGTTTGTGCCTGTACCCAGATTTGGGCCATGTGATGTTACTCAATAACATTATATGGGGTGTGAGTAATTTAGGACTCAGGGCCCCGAAGGTGATCATAAACAAACTTCCTATTTTTACTTGAATATTTCAAATGAATTTTTAAAAGCATTATCTTTGACCTGAAACATCTGTTCCAATTCTCTTTCCACAGATCTAGCCTGGTCTGTTGCTGCTTCCAGCATTTCTTTTTTTTAAATCTTTACAACAATCCAGTTTTAACGGCAGGTTAACTGCTTGCTGGAGGGATGAATCTGACAGGCAATTTTCCAATACCTCCTCCTTACATCGGACTTAGGTCTGTTCCCTGCAATGCCAATTGCAATCTGCTCAAGGCATCTGTTGCAAACGAGGAACTTCAAGTGCTGGTTTACAAAAAAAGACATGCTGGGATAAAGATACAAAGCACTGGAGTAATCAGTAGGTCAGGCAGCATCTCTGGAGAACATGGATAGGTGGCATTTCGGATCAGGATTCTTCTTCAGATTGATTTTTGGGGAGGGTGGGAGGAGGAGGGGGGAGGTAATAGGCATATGGTTGGGCAAAGACCAGAGATGAAAGCGTGACAAAAGGATTAAAGAGTTCTGAACTGTGAAGCTGGATGAGGGAATGTAGGTGGAAGGGGAGCAATAAGTGTGAGACATAGAGGATGGGAGGGGGTGGATGAAATGAAATGGAGAAAAGGAGAGGGTGGAGGTAAAGGGAGGTGGAGTATTCAATGTTTATACTGTGCTGTTGGGTTGTAAGCTACCCAAGTGGACTGGGAGGTGCTGTTCCTCCAGTTTGCACATGACCTCACTCTGACAATTGAAGGGGCTGAGGACAGAAAGGTCAGTATAGGAATGGGAAGATGAGTTAAAATGGTTAGCAAACCGCAGATCCAGTAAGCCTTAGCTGATCAAGCACAAGTACTCAGCAGTACAGTAGCCTAGACGGGGCTTGGCGAACCTAACACAAGTGATCCGCGAAATGTTTGTCAAGGACTACTGGATCTCCCAGTTGCTAACCAGAGTGAGACCACATGAACTCCATCTCATAATCCGGTTGGGTGGTTTACAATCCAACTATATGAACATTGAATTCTTCAGTTTTAGTTAATTACAAACTACTTCTCCTCCACCCCCCCCCCCCCCCCCCCCCCCGTGATGCACCTGGGCTCACACCTATTTCTCTTCATCCCTTTTGTCTCACACCTTTCGTCTTTTCATCTCCGGCCTTTGACCAGTCGTCCGCCTGTCACCCCCTCATATGTATCACTCGCCAACCCTTGCTCTGCCCCTCCTCTCTTCCAGTTTTCTTCCTGCACATGCAGACAATCTGAGAAAGGGTCCCGACAAGAAACGTCGCCTATGCACGTTCTCCAAAGATGCTGCTGAGTTAGTTACCTCAGCACTTTGTATCTTTTACCTATTCAGGGCACGCTGAATCTCAGCGGTTCCTCCAGTATCCTGGCATCCCACGTGCTCTACGGTATCCCGGCGGGCCGAGCGGTGGTCGCCAGGACTCTGGACCTCCACGATCCCGGCGTGCTTCAGCTGCGAGTAATCATGGCGGCATTTCGGGAGGATGCGGGAGAAGATAAAGAGAACCGGGCGGTGGAACTGGGTGCTACCCTGAGTTTGGAAAGTATCCTTTGCCAGAATAGAGTGCGAATCAAGGATAGCCGAGAGAGCGACGCGCCTGTTGATAGAGTGGGTTAGGGTGACGGGCAGCGCCCTGAGCGGACCTGGTGTGACCGACCACAAGGATTACGTGTCAGTCCGGGCTCTGAAGTAAGGGAGAGAACGCGTTGTGAACGTGGGAAGTGGCGGTGAAATGGTGAGAAGTCGGGGCCACGCGGTGTAGGCAGACACACGGCTATGTGAACAATATTTCCTGCCGTCTTTACACAGAAGGCTTTCTATTATTTCCTGTAGGCTAGACTTCACAGCCGACCATCATTTAGAAGCTGTTGATTTTAGTGTCGTCTGATAATTGCCATCTTTTAGACAATATAAAGTTGCTGTATTAAGTTACGCGCTATCTGATGTTGATTGAGCAATGTGTTAAGTTGTACTCTAACTTACAAGTGTCAAACAAACGAAGAGTATTTCCAACCGACAGTACATGAAAATTAAGGTTAGGATTGTAATTTGAGTGTTATAAAATTTAGGGGTAAAATTATTAAATTATCATTGCTTTAAAAAACAATGGCCGTTTTCTAAATTGGGTGGATATTTCTATGTTAAAAGGAAGAAAGCAGCAAAAGTAATTGTGTGTCCCTTGGTCCATATGGCTGGAGAAATAATGGGGAATAAAGGAATTGTTTAGTTTTAGTTTAGAGATATAGCATAGAAACAGCCCACCAAGTCCATGGCAACCATTGACCGCCTATTTACGTTAGTTCAATGTTATCCCACTAGTAGTTCCAATCTCCACATATCAGGGACAATTTACAGAGGCCAATTAATCTACAAACCTGGAGAAACCCAGGCTGGGGCACTGAATAAAAGTCAATGGAAAATACAGATAATTCAGAAATAGTATGGCGTATTGACAGTGAAGAACAAAGCAAACAGAAAATGCTGAAAAATTGTGGAAAATAAAAGCAGTCAAAAACCTTGGACCTGAATGCCTGTATCTTTGGTTTTAAGATACAAGAATGGTGGATGCTTTGGTGGTGGTCCTTCAATTTTTTTCATAGTGTCTGGTACTGGCCCAAGAGTTAGGAAACAATTAAATATTTCAAAGAGTGGACAAGAATATAAAAGAGAACCGCAGTTTGCCTGACAATTGTCTTGGAAGTCTATTGTCAATGTGCTGCTGAGGAAATGATAGGGTAAAGGATTGAATCTCCCCATTGCTGATGGCAGGTTCCATGTCGGAATGCTCCTTGTGGGTCAGCTTATCTAACTTCCACAACAGTGCTGTAAATTATTTTGTTTCTTAATCGGTTTAATAACTGAGTTATTTTTTTAAGTTGTCTGATTATTGTAAACATTTGAAGGATATTCAAAGATATTTGACATTGCCAAGGTGTCAAATGGCTGTCATGTCAATCTGTGGATGGAGCTGCAGGATCCACTACTCGAAGTCTAGTTCATTACTCACAAATTTTCTGATTTGCTGTACAGCTGTAGCAGCCAGGCATCTAGCTTGTTTGGAACTGCGCAACCATAAATTGTAATCCAGCAGTGCGAAAAATATGGGTAAAATATAACCGGGGGGGGGGGGGGGGATAGTTATTTTTAAAGGGTTTTACAAAGAAGCCACGCTAAAGTTTGTAAAATAACAGCTCGCATGATGGCTGAAGCAAGATAGGTGAAGAGCAAGGATTGATTAAAGGAAGAGATGGACATTGTGGTTTAGCAACTTCAAGTTACTCCGGCACTCCTTCTCTCTCCATCCCTCCCCGCCAAGATTCTTGTTTTCACCCAACAGCAAATAATGGGTTGTTTCCTTTATCATCATTACTTTATTGCATATCTTTCATTCATTGTTCTATATCTCGCTACATTATCGTCTATAACTCTCGTTTCCCTTTTCCCAGACTAGTCTAAAGAAGGGTCACAACCTGAAACGTCACCAATTCCTTCTCTTAGTTGCTGCCTGTCCCGCTGAGTTACTTCAGCTTTTTGTGTCTATCAAGCTGTTTACAATATAACTGATTTGGAGACAGTAATGGATTATTCTTGAGCCACAGTTGGTGGAACTGCTGCCTCATGGCGCCAGTGATCTGGATTCGATTCTGACCTGGAGTTTGTATGCACTCCCTGCGACTCCATGGGTTTCTTCTGAGTACTTAAGTTTCCTCCCACATCCCAAAAGATGTGTGGGTTTGTAGATTAATTGGCTTCAGTAAAATTTCCCCTAGAGTTTAGGGAGTGAATGAGCAAGTGACCTAATATAGAACTAGTATGAACGGGTGATCAATGGTTGGCATAGACTAAGTGGGCTGAAGGGACTGTGTCTCTAAACCAAAGGTAAACTATATCTGTGAATGATACAAAAAGAAGCGTGAAAGATGGGTCATGAGGTGGATATAATCAACTTATAAGGAGAAAAAGTTAGCAGATGAAACATTTAATATTGTTTAGTTTCGAAGAATGACTAACGTTAATTAAATGACAAAAAGACCATAAAGCTGCAACACAGTGGTTTAGCAGCTCTCACATGAAACAAAGAAAGCTTACATGCAAAAGACACTGTTAGTAATGGTGATATTTGGCTCCAATGATGTTTGTTCAACTCCTGACCTTGAGTTTTGCCTTGTAAAGTTTGCATGTTCTCGCTTTGACAGAGTTTGCTCTGGGTGCACTGGTTTCTTGATGCATTCTAACGGCGTCTGGGTTGGGAACTTAATTGCCCACTGTGAATTGCCCCAGGTATGTAGATGAGTGGTATAATCTGCGATGATCCTGTGAGGGAAAATTAAATGGAATTTGTGCAGATGCAGTAGAAGTAGATTCTTGCTAGTTGGCCTAGACTTGGCGGGCTGATGGGCATTTTTCCATGCTATGTGACTAATTCCAGGAACAGCAGATAATTGGGAAGGTTAATGAAATGCTGACTATTAATTCAAAGTGCTTATCATATAACTGTAGGGATGCATCTTATTAAAACCATTCAAAGCAATAATGATGCCACAACACGAGTACTCGAGGTACTCAAGTTGGGCTGCATTAGTGGGGCATGAAATATTTTCAACTTTATAGTTGGTACATAGAAACATAGAAAATAGGTGCAGGAGTAGGCCATTCGGCCCTTCGAGCCTGCACCGCCATTCAATATGATCATGGCTGATCATCCAACTCAGTATCCCGTACCTGCCTTCTCTCCATACCCCCTGATCCCTTTAGCCACAAGTGCCACATCTAACGCCCTCTTAAATATAGCCAATGAACTGGCCTCAACTACCTTCTGTGGCAGAGAATTCCAGAGACTCACCACTCTCTGTGTAAAGAATGTTTTCCTCATTTCGGTCCTAAAGGAATTCCCCCTTATCCTTAGACTGTGACCCCTTGTTCTGGACTCCCCCAACATCGGGAACAATCTTCCAGCATCTAGCTTGTCCAACCCCTTAAGAATTTTGTAGGTTTCTATAAGATCCCCCCTCAATCTTCTAAATTCCATCGAGTACAAACCGAGTCTATCCAATCTTTCCTCATATGAAAGTCCTGACATCCCAGGAATCAGTCTGGTACAGTTGCAGAACTTCAGCCAAACATTACAACCATCTGAGTGAGTTTGATACCTATAAGAATATTTCAGAACTATAAGAACTTGCAGAACTTGGCAAAGCAGTTATTTGAATGTAACTGGAACTTTCTAGATTTCTCTCCTGTAACATTGCTCAACGATAATGTTCAGCACAAGATCTAAGCACTCTTATTCCAGCTGTAATGGGACCCTAGTGTATTGTTTTCTCCCTCAGTCGTAAGCTCCTCTGAATTCAGCAAAGCATTTGAAGCAGAGACTCCCCTGCAGATATTTCAAATCCCGCTTTCCTTAATGTTTGAATTCTAGTCTTGCAGATCATCAAGGACTCTCAGCAACAGCATGGTCTACGCCATGAAGACTACCAGAGATACAGGTCAGTGGAAATCATCTGTTGGTTATGGGTAAGGTTCGCAGAGGGATATGCAACGCTTACCTGCCTCTGATAATCTTGCATGTGTTCAGTAGCAATCAGATTACAGTGCAATTGGTGTTGTTTATTTATCCTTTAGTATGTAAGTAAAAATGTTTCAAGGAAATGTGTGTGACATGATTTTTTATCAGGATGGTGGGTGCCTGGAACATGCTGCTGGAGTAGTTTAGTTTAAAAATACAGCATTGAAACCGGCCCTTCTGACCAGCAAGTCTAGTATGCTGACCAGCGATCGCCCGTACTTCTATCCGAGACACTAGGGGCAATTTACAGAAGCTAATTAATCTCCAAACCTACAAGTCTTTGGAATGTGGGAGTAAACCGGAGCACCCGGAGAAAACCCACGCAGTCACAGGTAGAACGGACAAACTGAGTACACACAGCGCCTGTATTCAGGATTGAACCTGTGTCTCTGGCACTTTGAGGCAGCAGCGCTACCGCTGTGCCACTGTGCCGCCCACTCCAGTGTCTCAACTATTCCTCCTTCCCTAGTTATTATTTTTAAGAACCGTTTTCTCTGGTGAAGCCATATGGAAAGTACTTACTAGTTCTTTAATGTTGCTCTTAGCATCTGTATACAGACTCCCATTTTTGCCCTGATCTTATTCCAGTTACATATTCGTCTATCTTATTTCTATTTATCTACTCACTAATGCTTCAATTAAAATGAATCTTTTGAATGTTAAAGGAAAAATTGCAGGGCTTTGTAGGGGACAAGCAGGGCAACGAGAGTAATTGGGTAGCACAGATATAACAGGAAAGTGATTTATTTTGTATGTGGCCGTTTGGTTATGGCGCTGTACTTGTATTAATTGTTGGAGTACACTAGCATTGGCTGTTGTATCATTAACGTTTTCTTTGTATTATATTAGGGGCTACTGTTCGCGCAGACTTCGCCGTCTCAGGAAGGCACTTGGCTTTAAAATGGGAAACCGTCACAAGTTCGTAGGCAAGAAGGTCACAGTGGAGATTCTGTCAGACAGCAGGTAGGAGACTGGAGAATGATACTATTCTAATCTTCATTTTCACTGTGCAGGTTCGTAATGTAGGGAAGCGGGTTCTTCAGCCAACAAGTCTATGCCAACTGCCAAGCGCCCATTTATGCCAGTCTTACACTAACCTCGCATTCACCCCTCATTCCAATCAAATTCCATCAGGTTCTACTAGTTGTCTGTACACAAGGCAATTTACATAATCTTGTATATGGTTCCATAACAATAATTGGCCTCCATAACCATAATCTCTCCTAATTTGAATTACTGTCATATTGCATGTGCACTTCTTCTTCCCAGGTTCTTAGCCAGGTTCTGTTCCAATGAGTTAAATATTTTATTCATATGCGAATCAAACACTCGCACAAAAAAATTAACTGCGATCTGCACACTGCGAGAACTTGGTATTACAATTACCAACTTTAGATTAAACTTTATACTTAAGCCATTTGTGTTCTCTTGGGGAATTAAATAATCCAATTTGAGACCTTTGCGTCTGCGCATCAGGAACACACAGAAACCAAGCATAAATAGAAGGACCAGGCTACCTTGCAACTCCCACCCACGCATCAGACCTATTGGAATGTGCAAAACTGAAATGGATGCAGGTTGTCCACAATCAGGGATCGGCAACCTTGTTCTGCATAGGGGCCAGGACACATGTCTGTGAGCAGATGACGGGCAACATCTATCATGTGTACTCATGGATCCCGTCCCGGATGGCAGGCATCAAATCGCGTGTTCGCAGAAGGTAGACAAAAAAGCTGGAGAAACTCAGCGGGTGAGGCAGCCTCATGTAATCCTTGCATGTCTTACCCGCTGAGTTTCTCCAGCGTTTCTGTCTGCCTTTGATTTTTCCAGCATCTGCAGTTCTTTCCTAAACGTGTTCACAGAAGGTGCGCGGCCGTGCTGGCGGCTTTGCGCAGGATGTGATACAGCCAGAGCTCACCTCCCGGGCGCTGCTGCTCGGGGTGCCTGGTGGGCCGGATGATTACGGGGAGAAAACTCCGCCTGAGTGCCGGATGATTTTGGGTTGCGGGCCGCATTCGGCCTGAGGGCCGTAGGTTGCCGACCCCTGGCCTAGAACAAGTCAAATATTTAGACTTTAGGGATACACCATAGAAACCGGTTCTTAGGCCTACAGTCCACACCGACCAGCGATCCCCATACACTAGCACTATCCTACATACCAGGAACAATTTACTATTTCTCCAAAGCCTACAAGCCTGTATGTCTTTGGAGTGTGGGAGGAAACCTGAAGGAATCCAATGTGGTCGCAGGGAGAACATTCAAACTCTGTACAGGCAGCATCCGTAGGTGGGATCAAACGCTGTTCTCTGGCGCTGTTCTCGGGCATTAACTCTGTGGATATCTGTGGAATTCTCTGCCACAGAAAGTAGTTAAGGCCAGTTCATTGGCTCTATTTAAGAGGGAGTTAAATGTGGCACTTGTGGCTAAAGGGATCAGGGGGGATGGAGAGAAGGCAGGTACAGGATACTGAGTTGGATGATCATTCATGATCATATTGAATGGCGGTGCAGGCTCGAAGGGCTGAATGGCCTACTCCTGCACCTATTTTCTATGTTTCTAACTCTACTGCTGTGCCACTGTTGCTGCCCAATGAAGCAAATAGTGGGAATTTTCTATGGATTACTGGCTGGTATTTAGTATCAATTGTATTTAAAAGTTCCTTTGGTCAGTTGGAACTCGGTAAGTTTCCTGCACTACAACAACGATTAACCGTCCAAGCTTTATTCTTGGATGTTAACCATATTGAGTCCCTTGTGGCCGTGAAAAGTGCAATGTAAATTCAACTCCTATAAAGACGCCAAGGCGCAAATGGAGGTGCAGAAGATGTCACTAGAGTCTTGTTTAGAGAAAGAATTGATATGCTTGAGCCATACATTTTCATTTTCAAGTGCTGAAGCAAAGGATGTTTCCACGTGCTGTGATCGTAGAACGGCCATTTAAACTCCTCAACTCTAAATTCTGGGAGGTACTTTGAGCATTCATTAATTACAGTAAATTCAGACAATTTTGGGCTCAACAATTATCGCTGTTAAACTCGACACTTTTTCTAATCGTGTTGTCTTTTTCTTAGGTATTTGCTGCTGGTTCTAATGGATGCAGAAAGAGCTTGGAGCTATGCCATGCAGCTGAAACAAGAAGCAAACACTGAACCTCGCAAACGCTTTCATTTGTTCTCTCGACTCAGGAAAGCTGTCAAACATGCAGAAGAGCTGGAACACCTGTGTGATAGCAATTGTGTTGATGCCAAAACAAAATTGGAAGCTCAGGTAAAAGGCAGTATTGATCAGGAAATGTTTATTGAAGTGTTCTGGGTGGAGTCTACATATCTTATTGCTTTTGTTTCTTATTGATTCTGTTTGTTTTTATTTACCATCCACCTCACAGAGCTAGTTCCTTTTAGTTTTTGTTACAATTATGGGCCTGTGGGTGATTAAAAACAACATTTTTTTCCTTTTTTTGGCAACTGCCGGCAACTGTCATTGTCATAACAGGTCGCCCAAAAACCGGCGACAACCTACGTCACCCTGGTGACAACCAGCGATAGCATCTACTTCGGGGGAAGTCAAGCTACACTCATAGACAATATATAGACAAAAGGTGCAGGAGTTGTTGGCATGAAACCCACTGTCGCTGAAAAATTTTCAACATGTTAAGACGCTACGACTTTTTACGTGACTGAGGAGACTCCTCCCGGCGAATATGTTGGGACAAACTAGTCGCCTGTATTTGCCTAAAAAATCACCTAAGCGGGACAGGCCCATTAGAGACACTTGGTTTTGATATGCTTTAAACTAAACCATAATGTAGCATATTTTGATCTACAGTGGTTCTGTCATTTGCTGTTTCGGTTCCTAGCTTGAAAAGCCAGTGGAGGAAAAATGTCATGCCCTATTACTCATTCTGGTTGTCTAAAATATCAGTGTGTTCTCTTTGGATGTTCTTACCTTGCTGACTGTTTTGCATATTTTACAGGCATACACTGCCTATCTTAAAGGCATGCTGAGTTTTGAATTGCAAGAATGGAAAGGTGCTATGGAGGCATTACACAAATGCAAGTAAGTGATTTTGTTTTCTTTCATCTGTGGCGATGTTTGCCTTGCCAGTTATCATCAATGTTGTCATCTCCATTATTTCTATCCACATCAATTCAGCATTTTGTTGCTCCCATTGGCCATAATTAGAAGTGATTAGTCATAACTAATACTGCTGAGAGTTCCCAAAAAGCAGAGTTTTACAAACTTTTATCCCAGCACCTATGCAGTTATTTTCATAAATTTCCAAGTCAGTAATTTGGTGGAGGAAGTAGTAGAAATTAAGAACTGTAGATGCTGGTTTACAGTGTTGGAGTAACTCAGCGGGTCAGGCAGCATCTCTAGAGGAAATGGATAGTTGGGACTCTTCGTCAGACTGATTGTGTTGTGGGGAAGGGAGGGAGAAAGTTGGAAGAGGAAAGGCAGGACAAAGCATGGCAAGTGATAGTTGGGTGCAGGTGAGGGGGCTTTGGGTAGGCAGATGGGTGGGCAAAGGCCAGAGTTGAAAAGACTAAAAGTTTGAGATATGAATGGCAGAGTTGCGAATTGTGAAGCCAGAGGAAGGCATGTAAGGGGAGGGGAGATGGGTGTGAGTCCTTTACGCCTTTACTCTTTTCATCTCTGACCTTTGTGCAACCATCTCCCTATCCAAACCCCCTTTGTCAAAATCCACCAATCATTCACCACATTTTGTTCTGCTCCTTCTCTCTTCCAGCTTTTCCCTCCCCCACCACCACTACCACAATCAGTCTGAAAAGGGATTCTAACCCATATTGTCATTGATCTATGTTCTCCAATAATTTGAAGAACTGGTTTCCCATGACCATATGACATGGGAGCAGTGGCATATGGTACTCTGCCATAAGGTTGGAGTTGGAGGATTAGGCAGATATAGTGGTGTTTAACAGACTTTTGGAGAGGCACGTGATATGCAGGGATGGAGTGATATGGATTATGTGCAGTCAGATAAGAGTAGAGTCATGTTTAAGAAGAAACTGCAGATGCTGGAAAATCGAAGGTAGACAAAAATGCTGGAGAAACTCAGTGGGTGCAGCTGCATCTATGGGTAGAGTCATGTTCAGCAAAGATATTTTGAGCCAGTGGGCTTCTTTTTGTCTTGTGCTGTCCTGTTCTTTATGTGTTGTTTTGAACCCTAATTTTCGCTTCATTTCAATAGAACAATCTACGAGAAGCTTGCCAGTGCATTCACAGATGAGCAGGCAGTGTTATACCGTCAACGAGTGGAGGAAATCTCGCCGAACATCCGTTACTGTGATTATAACATAGGTAAGATCATGGGGACTTGAAGCATATACCAAAATCCTTCTAGAGTAAGTGGCATTCGAGAAGATCAATTGATGTATACGATTCTGAAGAAAGTGTCAGTGACAGGTATTTATGCTAAGATGAATCTCAGTGGAGCAGCTTTCCGTTGCCATATCTAAGATGTTCTTAGTGTAAGAGCTCTAATTCTTTTGAGCTCTGTAGAGGGTTGGTCAGCTTAATCTCTCCTTCATATAATAAACCTGCCAACCCAGGGATCATTCTCCCTTCATCACGCATATCTTTCCATAAGTAGGGGGACCATTGATGTACACTGTATTCCAGTTGCGGTTTCACCAGGGACCTATATAATTTGGATCTACAACCCAAAAGGCAATAAAGGGGGCTTTTTCTGTAGGCTGCCAGTGACTAGTGCTGTTCCGCAGTGGTTGGTGCTGGGGCCGCTACACTTCACGATGTATATCAATTATTTGGATAAGGAAATTGAAAGCTTTGTGAGCAAGTTTGCTAACTATTCGAAAATAGGTGGAGGGGCAGGTAATGTAGAGAAAGCAAGGACCCTGTGGAAGGGCTTGGACAGGTTGGGAGAGTGGGGAGACGATTCAGAAATCAGATGCAAAGAGATTTGGGTATGCTGGTGCTGAAAGTGTTTTAAATGGCACTAATGTGTCTGCTTCAACCACCACTCCCCGGATGGAATTCCAGGCAATTGCCACCTACTGTGGGGGGAAAAAAGAACTTGCCCCACACATCTCCTTTCCACTTTGGCCCTCTCACCTTAAACTATGCCCTCTAATAGCTGATTTTTCCATCCTGGGAAAAAAAGATTCTGACTGTAATGTATCAATGCCTCTCATAATGTAAAGGCATCCTGGTCATATGTACTATCCTGTTATGCTCTGCTCGTCATTACCACATTCCAGTCTTAAACTGTGCTTTGTCGTTCCTCTAATTTTCTATATTACCCTGCATTGGGATTGCAATCTTTCCCTCCACTCCTTCTGAATTGTTTAGCTAATCTACACAAACCTCAGAAACCTTGTACCTATTGTAAAAGGGAAAGGCTTGAAACTGCTGTAACAACCCAACTTCAACCTGTAGAAGGATCTCGACCCGAAACATCACCCATTCCTTCTCGCCAGAGATGCTGCCTGTCCCACTGAGTTACTCTAGGATTTTGTGTCTACCTTCAATTTAACCCAACTTCGGAATTCTCTTGCCTGCCTTGTATGAAGTTGAACCACCCTGTCCCTCCTGACTGATCTGTTCTGCACTATGTTACCTGGAACCCAGCATAATGTATCCAGATAGCTTTCTCTGCATGATGCTTCACATCTGAGACTTAAGCTCACCAACTCTGAATCAATGTTAATCTATGTGCAGATTGCATTTGTGATAGTCACAGATTCCACTTGCATTGCATCACTGAACTTGCCATGCCTATTTTTAAATTATATTATTTTACTTAATGTTGTCATACTTGTGTTATTCACTGAAGTCCTTTACTCACCAATGTCCATGGAAACTGCACTCAGTAAACATTGCTCAAGCCAATTACCTGGGAGACTAACTGCCAAATCACCAAAATCGACACTGTGGACTGACATAAGCATGCTCCTGTTATAATTGGTGGTTATTGTTTTCATAACCCCGTTAAATTAAAATAGGTACTTGTTTACAGAAATGACAATCTGTTCATTTTCAGCTTCCAAATCTTTAGATTTTTCTGACCTAATATTCTCTCCATCTCACATGACACTTGTATCCTTTGGGTGGCACAGCTGCGTAGCGGTAGAGCTGCTACCTTGCAGCACCAGAGACCTGGGTTCCATCCTGACTATGGGTGCTGGCTGTATGGAGTTTGTACGTTCTCCCCGTGACCGTGTGGGTTTTCGCCGGGTGCTTCAGTTTCCTCACGCATGCCAAAGACGTACAGGTTTTTAGGCTAATTGGCTTTGGTAAAATTGTAAATTGCCCCTTGTGTGTAGAAGGGTGTAAATGTACAGGGTGATCAATGTTTTTGATTTATTATCTTTTAATTCCATGCACCTTTATTGCAAATGAAGATCTCAAGATGCTAGAGAAATGATTACCAAATGCCTGTCAACGTGAATTAATTCAGCCCCATTCCCACTGTTTAGACCTTGGATACAATACATAGTTTGGAAAACTTATGAATAAGAAGCTAGTTAGCTCCTTTTACTTATGCAAAATGCACAATAAGGAATCACTATACAGATAGGTCAGTAGGAACTAATTTGGCAAATTAAACAGCTAAGATGTTCAAAATTGTTAAGTTTTGATAGGAGGAAAGGTGGGGACACAGATTGAAGCTTATTAACAAGGTCAATCAGATATTTCATTACGTATACTGTTGTCAGTTATGAACATTCTGAAAGGGTGATGGATAAAGCAGATCCATTTATAACTTTCCAATAAGGGGAGAAATGCGGAGCTACAGAGAAAGAATGGAGCGGGACAAATTGGAGGCTTTTTTTCCCCAAAGAGAACACATTCCTGAAGAGCTTTGGTTTGTTCTTATGTTATAAATGTCATCCAACATGATCAGATATAGAAAGTGTGCATGAGCCATTGAAGTGCATACTATTTTTACATTTTTATTATATGAAGTGAAGCACAAGGGCTTGGCAAATAAAAGTAACTAAAATTCCACAGTGCATGTCAGAAAAAAAAAGGATTGACAAGGGAATAGGGCATCAGTGAAAAAGATCAAAGCCATCAAATGACAAAGGTCAGGGTGAAAGTAGTAGTGGTGGGGTGGAAGATTCTGGCCCAGAATTTGGGATGGGAAATTGATTTGGGTGGAGTTAAAATAAAATACAACGGGTAGAAAACTTGGCTGGAAAGAAGACAATTATATGATGCCAATATTATTGTGTTAGAATATAAACCAGAAATTAGAAGTGCCTGAAACAAAGATCAATAGTAATGGCAGGGGGCTGTCACTCATTTGGGATGGATAGATCAAATTGTAAAAAAGTTTAGAGGATGCATTTATTGAGTAACTCAGTCGGTCTGGCGATATTCTCCTGAGATGTTGCTTGACCTGCTTAATTTCCCCAGCACTTTTTTTTTGTTAGCCAGCATCTGCAGTCTACAATTAGCTTTTTATCTTGGTAACATTAGGAACAGGATTGTTCCGGCACCATTCAATCAGATTATTAATTCCCTCCTGTACTCTGACTGATTGTTACCCGTTATATGTCCAACAACAGTAGTATTGTCAGCAAAATTAAACGTACCGTTGCAGCTGTGTCTGACTATATAGTGTGTAGGAATCTCTGTGCAGCATCTCTGGAGAGAAGGAATGGGTGACGTTTCGGGTCGAGACCCTTCTTCAGACTGATGGAGAGGGGGAGAGAGGGAGATGCACAGATAAGGAAATGTAAGGTGTGAAATCAGGTCAAAGGGAACATGTAGAATAGATAATTGTTAGCTGGGAGAAGATAACAACAAAGCAAACGGATAAAATATAGTTGGAGACAGTAAGACTCGTCAGAGAAAAGGGGAGGGATGGAGAAGCAAAGTAAGGGTTACTTTAAGTTAGAGAAGTCAATGTTCATACTGCTGGGGTGTAGGCTGCCCAAGTGAAATATGAGGTGTTCCTCCAATTTACGCTGGGCCTTACTCTGACAATGGAGGAGGCCCAGGACAGAAAGGTCAGTATGGGAATTGCCGAGCCTGCGCTTGGTCTAGCTGGAACACCTGGAACAGCGGATACAGCAGATGAGGTTGGAGGAGGTGCAAATGTACCCCTGTCTCCCCTGAAAAGACTGTCAAAGTCCTTGGACAGTCAAGGAGGAAGGTATAGGGACTATACAGTCATGGGTATAGAAAAGGTAGAGCAGTGGACTAAGCACATGGCCATGTGTTTTAGATAAGAGATACAGATACAGCACGGAAACAGGCCCATCAGCCAACCAAGTCCATGCCGATCAGCGATCCCCACACACTAACACTATCTCCCCCCCCCCCCTCCCCCCCCACTCACTAGAACAATTTACATTTATACCAAGCCAATTAACGTACAAACCTGTATGTCTTTGGAGTGTGGAGGGGAAACTGAAGACCTTTGAGAAAACCCACACGGTCACGGGGAGAATGTACAAACTATAATACAATTATAGTACTAATATAGTCTGAATCAAACCCAGGTCCATCATGATGTAAGGCAGCAACTCTACTGCCGTGCCACCATGGTGCTCCTGTGTTGATGATCAGTAAGGAGAAATTGTTGTTGCCAATTTGTACTAATTGTGGTTTAAGACGACGAATTCAAGATTCCAGTTACATATGGATGTGCAGAGTCCCATTTCCCGGAGTTAAATGTTTAGAGGAAATGGTGTGAAATGTCGAGCTGTAGCCATTGAGCAACAATCTGGTGTAGGTGTTCTTATAGTCCTAGTAGTTCAGTACAGAGTGGAAAGGCAGCATCCCACTTTGATCTGTGTGGTAATAGCCAAATTATAATGGGTCCAAGTCCTTACTAAGGTAATTGAAATGTGTCACAACCAATCTCAAAACATGCCACCACGCATGTCTCCTTGCCCTTCTTGGATACCAGTATTACAGTATGTATGTTTTAAAGCAGGTGGGGACTAATCATACGTAGTGCAGCCTGATGTCTGGGGTTGCATTGGTTAGTGGTTTGCTATAAACTCAAATCAGTGTCCACATGGAGCATTCTGGAAGATCATTTGGAAATAATTAGTCATTAGAGTTTTATTTCATTGTAAGTGTAATTAGAATACCCCTTGAAGAATGTCTATGATTATTAAACATTCTCTATTTGTGGCTAGGTGACCAGACTGCAATAAAGGAGCTGATTCAGATGCGCATGAAATCAGGAGAAAGTGGTGGACTATTGGATGTAAGGAATTGCTGCTTTTTATTTGTTTGTAATTGAGAGACTGGATCGGATTTCATTGGATGTAACCCAGAGTTCTAAGGAGTAAAAGAAAAGAGAAATTTAAGTCTGTTCAGAATATTGCCTGGGAAAAATGTGATGCCTATTTTTTAAATCAAGGTTCAAACTTGATGTGAGGAATATGCGCCACAGTCTTCAGCCCATGCTCTATACTGCCCATGGTTAATATTAGTGATTTTAATTTAATATATCTTGGTGGTGCTTTTTTGATAAACAGAACCCTCGCAGTAGTACCATCCACTACTAATCTGGTTTTGCTTCCTTTGGAATAGTTTACCATCCATTTCCTCAGCTACGTTAACTTAATATTGAGTTCACTTTAATTTGTCGACCATTCCGATTAGACGTTGTTTTAAAATGTTGTTTTAACATAAATTTGCAATTTCCATTTATTTCAAAAAACACATAGCATATTAGATTAATTTCTACCTTTGCTTGCTTTTCTTGGCCTGTTTAGTCCAACAGATTTGGCACCTTGTGGTTACAATTGAAGCTTTGCACTCAATTCCAGTCTCGCCATTGAACCATCAAAATTTACATTCCCAGTCCCACCATTGAGCCATCAAAATTTAGCTGTGCATTAGTCTGCAGTGATTCACTGTAGATTTCAAGCTTCTAACCTAAGTGAAGATATAATAAGATCTGTTGGTACAAGAAAGGTATTTTTATTTGACTGAACTGGAAATTAATTCAGTCTTTTCTGCAACATCCAGACTCTCCTAACGCAGACCAGAGCCAAGCATGCCGCCTCTATGAGCGAAGTAAAATGGAGGGGCCGGGTCATCCCAGTGAAAATCGATAAAGTGCGCATCTTCCTTCTTGGACTAGCAGACAATGAAGCAGCAATTGCACAGGTATGACTTTTTGGAGAAGCAAGATCTGATTGTGTTCCTTGTTTGAGAACAGCAAAAAGGATAAATTTGTAAACTGCAGACTGGTGTGCAGTGCATCAGTGGCAGGGAAGTTCTTAAAAATTCTGAGATAAGATTTATGTTTACTTGGAACGGCAGGGATTGATTATGAGTCGGTGTGCAATTGTAGTGGGAGATCATTTTTCCTATCATTCATGATGGACTTCAGAGGCGCAGCATGGAAAGAGGTTCTTCAGCCCACGAAGTCCATGCCGATCAGTGATCATCCCATACACTAGCACTATACCACCACACACTAGGGACAATTTACAGAAGCCAATTTATAGAAGCCTGCAAACCTGTTTGCCTTTGGAGTGTGGGAGAAAACCTGCGCACCTGGAGAAAACCCACACAGTTACAGGAAGCAGAAGATAATGGTGGGTGAGTGTTATTCTGACTGGAAGTCTGTAGCGGGAGGTGAATTTATATATAAATGACTTGGACGAGAATGTAGGTTGCCTTAATAGTAAGTTTGCAGATGACGTTACCACTTTTCTAGCTTTCTTCAATCCCAAATAACAATGCAGGACTGTGATAGGAAGTCGGTGCGAAAGAAAGTTTAGTGGACAGGAGCTTGAAAGGACTGATGGATTGAATTGCATTTATTTTAATGACCGGTAATGATGGGTAAGGCGGATAAACCCCAGTTGTGAATAGGTATGTGCGACTAATATTGTAGCTATTACGAAAACCTGACTAAGAGATGGACAGGACTGGCAGCTTAATGTTCCATGGTACAGGTGCTATAGTAGTGATGGTGGTAGGGATTAGATGAGAGGGTGTTGCTTTATTGATTAAGGAGAATGTCATGCCATTAGTCTGAGATGTCATTACATGTCATATTACTTCGTAGAGGTAGGCTATATGGGTGGAGCCAAGAAATAAAAAGCAGATGATCACATTGTTGGGAGTGTACTAAAGGCCCCCAAATACCCAACAGGAATTTAAAATGTGATAATAGGATTGTCATAGTAGGGCATTATAACTTTCCAAATATAGAGTTGGACTGTCACATTGCCTAGGGCTTAGATGGGATGGAATTGGAGAAAAATGTATCCTCAGGCATGTAGAGGGGCAAAACTTGATCCACTTTTAAGAAATTGGGAAGCGCCTGTGACAAGTCTTTTGGGACCAGTGACAACTATTCCGTCGAGTATGGCTGCCCTGCTAGCAGCTGTTAGTCTTTTCATGGTTCTTTCAATTTTTAGTTAGTTAAAAGTGTTTGGTTTGGAGGGCTTTTAGTATTTTTATGTAGGGGGGGGGGAGAGAAACTACCTTTCTCAGTCCTACCTGGTTGGAGATGCGGCTTTTCTCCGAGCCGTGTTTTCGACCCTTCCTCGTGGCCTACCGGCTGTCTGGAGCGGCGTTTCCTACCGGGACCGGCCAGGACTTCAGCTCCTGAAGGCGGCGGCACAGCGCTGAGGCGCCATCGTGGAGCGGGCGATGCCTAGCCCGGGTCGCCGTGCAGTAAGCTCCGGAGAGCTGTGACCGCCGACTTCAACATCGTGGAGCGGTGGTCTGTGGAGTTCCCAGCCGCGGGCGGGGCTGTGTTAGGAACACCGTGGAGCCTGGGACCTCACGGAGGTCACCAGGTTCGGAGCTTCGACTAGCGTGGCCCGTGGTCTTCGGGGAGGAAGCGGCCGCTCCAGACACTCCGGGCCGCTGAGAGTGTTCGCCCGACGCCAGAACTCCATCATGCGGCGAGTGGGCCTGAAGCATCGGGCTACCGTAGCGGCGACTGCAGAGGCCTCAATAGGCCCGACAATGGGTGAACTGGGCATGGGACTGGACTTTGCTGCCTTCCCCCCATGGTGGGGGAATGTTTTTATGTTTACTGTTAAATTCTTTGATGTTGTGTCTTATCTTTATTTATGTGCTGCGATGACAAGTCAAATTTCACTACACCAATTGGTGGATGTGATAATAAATGTCCTTTGTCCTTGTCCTATTCTATAAGCATTAACATAGTTATGGTTAAAGACGGGGCAGGCCCACAAGTTAAAATTCTAAATTGGGGCAAAGCCAACTTTGATGGTATTAGACAGAAATTTGCTGAAGTTGATTGAACTGGGTTGTTTGCGGGCAAAGGAACATCTGGAAAGTCGGATGCTTTTAAAAGTGTGATGATGCAAGTTCCTGTTAGAGTAAAGGGCCTGTCCTACAAGCATACAACTCTAGGAGATTAGCGCAACCTAACGTGGTCGCTTGAGCCGTCCGGTGTCGCGGGGCTGGTCCCACTTCGATTGCTGGAGCCGTGCGGAATTGTGCGGAGTTCGTCCCGACATCGCGCGGGGCTCCGAAAAACTGACTGTTCAAAAATTCCACGCGGCAGCGGCAACGCAGTCGCCTCGACGCATTACACACCGCCCCAACATCGTGCCTCCGTGAACCTATCTGTAGGTGCCTCCGTGACCCTCTATGTGTGTGGCTCCGTGGCCCTCTCTGTGTGTGTGTGCCTCTGTGCCCCTCTCTGTGTGCCCCTCTCTGTCCTAGCGAACTTACCTTAGACTTCGCTCCAAGTTCACCTCACTTTGCGCCGCGTTGCGCCACTCACCCGACCTCCGCGCAGCCCCTATAGCCGGTTTGGTTGCGCTTGTCGCATGCAGGCGCATGCTGGTGGGAACGGCCCTGTACAGGGGATCACCCGACCTCCGCGCGGCCCCCGCTTCAAGTTTGATCGTGTTCATCGCATAGAGTTGCATGCTTGTAGGACAGGCCCTTAAAGGGCAGGCAGGTGGGAGTAAAGGAGCTTAGATGAAGAGAGAAATTGAGGCTTTGGCAAGAAAAAGGAGGCTAGGGACAGGTATAGGCAGCAGGAATAGTAAGATTGAACGAGAACTTACCAGTTCGAAGGTTGATCTTTATTTCATGAGGAGTCGAAGTGAGGGATTTCGTGAAGAGCCCGCCGGCGCGCATGCTCGACATACTTCAAAGTAGCGGCGTGGAATCACAGAAACCAATCAAAAGAAATGACTTCACATAGTAAGAATGAAAACGACTAAGATTACCAGATGAAGGTGATTGAGGGTTGGGCGAGGAGGGCACGAAATCCCTCACTTCGACTCCTCATGAAATAAAGATCAACCTTCGAACTGGTAAGTTCTCATTCAATCTTACTATTTCATTTCGGAGTCACGTGAGTGACTTCGTGAAGACTTCAAAGCTTCTGTGATGACATGCCCTGGACCACGTCCATGCTGTCACACCACTACCAGGGATGGATGAGAGGAATAACGTGCTGACTAGTCCATACTGCAAAACAAATCATATTTATTAACAACAAATCAAAACCCCTTATTCGGGGACATCTCCACGTTCTTGCCCCGCATCTAGTACGGCTTCTGCGAACTGTAGAGGCGCAGCGACGGGCCGATTGTAGAAACGCTGGAACACCGCTTCATTAGCCCATCCTGCTGTGGCGAGAATATGGTCCATGGGCACCTCCATGACCCTCGCCGCCGACGTCGATGCAGCCCTGGTGGAATGAGATTTGAACACATTAGTGTCGATACCTGACTTACCCAAGACGACTCGAAGCCACCTGGATATCGTCTGTGTTGTCACTCGATGGTGAGGTCTCTTATGAGTGACAAGCAGGTATCTCTCCTTTCCTCTGATGCTTGCCGTCACCTTGACGTAGTAACGGATGTGGGAGGCTAAACATAGCCTAGCATCTGCGGGGTATGCCGGGAACTTCAGCTGCAGCCCTGTGCACCCAGGTCTATGCTGCTTTAGTAGCTCGTCAACAAAGAAAACTACTTCTGTGGGGGTAGACATCATTCTGTCGACACGTAGTTTATGGAGTGTCTGTACCCTCTGTGCTGAAGTCAGCGCTAGTAACATCACCAGTTTCATGGTGAGCTTGTCCAGCTGTAGCCCTTCCATGGGGGACCACGTCCTGAGCAGAGCTAAAACTACCCTTACATCCCAGGTGATATTGTAGCGTGGTGTAGGCGGATTCGTATTGAAAATACCCCGCATGAGCCTGGACACTAGCTTGTTGGATCCCACCTCAATATTGAGGTAGAATGATAGAGCGCTCCTGGCGCTGTTGATGGCACTGTAGCTTAAGTGTTCATCATGGCGCAACCCCGCGAGGAATTCCAGGACGTCGGTTATAGTCACGGCATCGTACGTGATGCGAGAGCGGCTGCAGAAGGCTTCCCACTTCCTGATGTGAGAGCGGTATCTTCGCCTTGTAGACTCTCGGCACGACGCTGCAATGGTATCCATGGTCCGGGTAGAAAGGCCGTATCCAACTAAAGGCCGATTCAGAATCTGCAAGCCAACAAATTTAAATAGCCATGGCAGGGATGTGGCTCCCCTGAAACAGGGTGAGTAACTAATTCTGGGCTACCCTGCAAACGGACCCAAGGTTCACTGAGCGTGTCAAAGACCATCGGATACCACGGCTGTGTAGGCCAGTCGGGTATGATAAGGATGCCCTTGGCACCATCCATCTGAATTTTACGTAATACCCGACTGATGAGGCAAAACGGGGGGAATGCATAGAAAAAGCAATTCCCCCAGTCTAGCGAGAATGCATCTAACGCTATCGCCCCAGGATCTGGTTCCCACGAGACGTAGGTTGGTACCTGATGGTTCAACCGGGACGCAAAAAGGTCAATGTCCGGTTTCCCAAATTTGGCTGTGATTTTTGCAAAAATTTCAGGATGTAACATCCATTCAATATTATCATTGAACTTGCGTGACCTGGCGTCCGCCACAAAATTAAGCTCACCTGGCAAATAGGTGGCTGAAATCCAAATGTCTCTCTTGACACACCAGAGCCAAATTGAATTAGCCAATTTATCACATGAAACTGACCTGGTACCGCCCATGTGATTTAAATACGCCACCGCTGTGGTGTTGTCTATTTGGAGCCGGACATGTGCTCCAAAGATCTTGGAACAATATGCACGAAGTCCGTGAAACGCTGCAAGCAGCTCCAAATAGTTGATCCCTTGTGATACCAACATTGTATTCTCAAGGGTATCCCATCGGCCCCCACAACTAGAATGTTGATTCGTAGCTCCCCAGCCATCAGAGCTCGCATCAGTTTGTAAGTATATCATCGGTTTCGCCTCAATAATAGTTTTAAACGAGTTACTAATGTGGCAAACCCACCATCGTAACTCATCCAATGCTGCAGGCGGCAGCTGCATTGATCGATCATAATGACCAGCATGCCATCGCAGCGCAGCAATCTTGGCTCTCTGCAAGTTTTGATAATGCAGAGGTCCATACCGGGCTGCCGGAAACAAAGCCACAATCTTGCCAATGACAGTAGCTGTGTGACGAATCGATGGTATACGAGTATTGAGTAAATCTGCACACACCTGTGTTACCTCCTCAATTTTGTTAATTGGTATGGTGACTCTTATGCTAATGGAATTCACCTGGAACCCCAGATAATTAATTACCTGGGTGGGGCAGAACTTAGATTTTTCTGGATGAACAATGAACCCAAGCTGTTGGAACAAATTGACCGCAGCTGCAACCCCTTGTTGAGCTGATTCCAAGGTGTGTCCGATAATTAAAATATCATCTAAATAGGCCATAACGATATGATGTCGTTGTCTTAAATAAGCCATAATTGGCTTCACCAATTTAGTAAATAATCGAGGGGCTGTGGTGAGCCCATTAGGCAACGCCCTATATTGCCACAGCTGGTCCATCCAGATAAATTTTAAGAACCTTCTGTAATATTTTTGCATGGGTACGGTATAGTACGCATCCTGTAAATCAATACATGCCATAAAGCACCCTTGTGAGATCAATGATTTGGCCGTTTCAAACGTGTCCATTTTAAAATGAGTATATGTTACAAAGTTATTCAGAGTGGTCAGATCAATAATGACTCTACAGCCTCCATCTTTCTTAGGTCGGGTAAAAATATTGGAAACAAATTCAACGGGCTCATGAACCGTTTTCTCTATGACCCCTTTCTGTTCCAACCTTAAAATTTCCTTATAGCCTACGGACTGTTCCGCAGCCGTTAGTTTAAACATACGACCCGGTCTATGCTGAGACGGAGGGATGTCCCCATTAATAAACTCAATGCTATGGCCCTGAATATTCCGTAACACATACTCATCACTAGTAATATCACCCCATGCACCCGCAAACAACCGCAAACGCCCACCAACATGTGAGGTTAAACAAAGAGAAAAAAGAGAACCAGACCGCCTCACCTCTGTGGTTACCGGCGGTCCCTGACACGAGTGGGTGGACGTAGAGGTGCTGGGTTGGTTTGAGGTCGTGGCGTCCTCATTTTCCATCTCGGCTTCTGCCGAGCCTGTCCTAAAAAAGACCCCCGTGGTTGGGGTGGTTGATATCGGTTTGGAGCTGGAGGGTAATTCCTGGTAGACGTGCTGGCAGACCCTCGTGAGCGGCCAAGCGGAGCTTTGGAGCTCGATGGCGTGGGGGCACTCTGAGAGCGCATGAGCCCCACGGTCTTGGCTTGTTCATCAAGCTCTCTGACCCTTTTGGCAAGGTCTTCGCCAAAGAGCTGACGGGGCGGCGGCGGTGGTTTGCACAACCCTGCAAATTTGGGGTTGAGCGCTGGGCGGATGCTATTTTTCCGAAAGCCGTTGATTTCATTTTGAGTAGCGCATAGAAGCGCCAGAGCATCCTCCTGGTCCAAATTAAGCTCCTCTCCGTCGACCGACCGCACAAAAGCAGTAATCCCGGCCGTGAGGAGTTTCAGGATCCGCTGAATCTTTAGTTCCTGCTGACGGATAGCCGCACTGATGTTGCCCCAGATTGGCGTATTGACCACAGGCACGTTGAGGGAGTTGCAGTTTGATGGAGCCTTGTGACGGCTCATGGCTTGTAGTAGAACTTCCTCCTGAAGCTGGTGATTATTTAGGAAGTCCACAGTGGCTGCCAGTTTAGTATTGATAGGAAGCCCCAAGGATTGAGGGGCTGCAAACTTGGTGGCCACATCGAGGAGGTCCTCCGCCGGTAACTCAGGCGGGGGTGGGATGGGATCGACCACTGCCTCCTCGTCCTGCTGCTCCAGGCTGGTGTATGAAGCTGGTGATGAAGCCCTGTGCCTGTCGCTGCTGGATGCCTGTTGTTGTTGAAGGAGACGTTCCAGCAGCCGTTCTATACGGTTAATATGCCCTTCACCCTGAACACTCAGGTGGTCGGAGTCCTCCAGCTCTGAAAATTGGCCGGGGCTCCTGTCATCGGCCCGCACCTCGTCGAGGCCCTGCCGGTGCCGGTAGTTGTCGTCGACAGCCGCCGAGGCGAAACTGCGCGATTCCTGCACGGGCGTGTTCAACCGCCTCCGTATAGCGGGAGCGGAAGCCGTTGCCTCTCAGGACAGATGCGGCATGGTGTCGGCACCAGCCGAAGCCTGGATACCTTGGGCCCGTGCAGGCTTGCCAGCTGCCCACATCGTGGACCTTGCCGACGCATGGTCTCGCCCACCCATCCATGGGGGGCTCGGCGACCGTGACGGGACCCCCAACTGACTCGTCCCGGCGTCGGAAGTTGGGGGGCGACGGCTGGACCTCACAGCTGCCCCGGGTCCCGTCCTAGAACCTGACCGCTCCTTGGCGACAGGCAGAGCCTTAGCCCCGACAGGGTTAGGCTTTTGGGCTCCTGCCCTTCCCCTCCTCAGGGGGCTTCGTGAAGCGGGCCGTGCAGCCGCACGGACCCTTCTGCTCGAGGCCGTCAGCAAGCCTGCTGACGACCTGACTGCCACGGCAGGGTCGTCCTGCTCTGGCGGCACACCACACTCCTCCTCGTCGAACTCCTCCGAGCTGTGGTGTGCGGGCGGGTCCGGACCTGAAAAAACAGAGCTCACCGACATCTCCGCCCTCGTTCCGGTCTGTGTTGCAGGTACCCCCGACAACTCTCGCTCCGGAACTGCTGGCCGGCGACTTCTCCTCGAACTCCGGCCTCTAAAACTCCCATCCATGTTCTTGCTGTGAAGCAAACACAACAAGAACCACCAACTTAAGGTAGCATACTTACCTGCGTGGTTCCCTTATGAAGGGCTGGCGAGGAGCACGCTCCTCCGTCAGCCGTCGCAGCAATGCAGTACGACGATATGTCGAGCATGCGCGCCGGCGGGCTCTTCACGAAGTCACTCACGTGACTCCGAAATGAAATCAAGTGTTTTTAGATGGAATCAAGTTTTTTTAAACAAGGAATGGTGGGGGCCTGGAATGCATTGCCGAGGGTAAGGTGGAGGCCGATACAATAGTGGCTTTTAAGATGGTTTTAGATAGACACATTGATGTGCAAGGAATATAGGGATATGGATCAAGTACATGGATCATAATCAGTTTAATTTAGTATTCAGCGCGAGCATTGTGGGCCAAAGGACCCATTTCTATTCTGCGCTGTACTACAGTGCCCTTCATAATGTTTGGGACAAAGACCCGTCATTTACTTATTTGCCTCTGCACTCCACAATTTGAGATTTGTAACGGAAAAAATCACATGTGGTTACAGTGCACATTGTCAGATTTTAATAAAGGCCATTTTTATACATTTTGGTTTCACCGTGTAGAAATTACAGCTGCGTTTATACATTGTTCCCCCATTTCAGGGCACCATAACGTTTGGGACACATGGTTTCACAGGTGTTTGTAGTTGCTCAGGTGTGTTTAAATGCCTCCTTAAGGCATAAGAGAGCTCTCAGCAACTAGTCTTTCCTCCAGTTCTCCCATCACCTTTGGAAACTTTTATTGCTGTTTATCAACATGAGGACCAAAGTTGTGCCAATGAAAGTCAAAGAGGCCATTATGATTCTGAGAAACAAGAATAACATTGTTAAAGACATCAGCCAAGCCCTAGGCTTACCAAAATCAACTGTTTGGAACATCATTAAGAAAGAGAGCACTGGTAAGCTTACTAATCGCAAAGGGACTGGCAGGCCAAGAAAGACCTCCACGGCAGAATAATTATCTCTCTATAATAAAGAAAAATCCCCAAACACCTGTCTGCCAGATCAGAAACAGTCTTCTGGAGTCAGGTGTGGATTTATCAATGACCACTATCCGCAGAAGACTTCATGAACAGAAATACAGAGGATAAACTGCAAGATGCAAACCACTGGATAGCTGCAAAAAAAGATGGCCAAGTTACAGTCTGTCAAGAGTACTTAAAAGGGCAACCACAGTTCTGGAAAAAGGTCTTGTGGACGGATGAGACTAAGATTAACTTATATCAGAGTGATGGCAACAGCAAAGTATGGAGCAGAGAAGGAACTGCCAAAGATCCAAAGCATATCACCTCATCTGTGAAACGTGGTGGGGGTGTTATGACCTGGGTATGTTTGGCTGCTGAAGGTACTGGCTCACTTATCATCATTTATAAATGCCTCAAAACTCATTGGCCGGCAGTTCATTCTACAGCAAGACAATGATCCCAAACATGCTACTAAAGTAACAAAGGAGTTTTTCTAAACTAATAAATGGTCAATTCTCGAGTGACCAAGCCAATCATCTGATCTGACCCCAATTAAGCATGCCTTTTATATGCTGAAGAGAAAACTGAAGGGAACCAGCCCCCAAAACAAGCATAAGCTAAAGATGGCTGCAATACAGGGGTGGAAGATTGCAACCTTCACCTGTTTCGACTAATGCAATCAACTCGACGTGCACAGACAGAAGATCAAATAGAACAAGTTGTCCTACAACTTTAGGCTGTGCACGCCACATGGAAGAAGAAGAAGCAGCTGCAATACACAGAGCTGCCAAGTAGTACAGATTTTCCGTATTTTGTACGGAAATGCGATTAGAATATGGATGTACGATTTTGTGATGTTAAATATGGATTTTAAATATGGAGTTCAGTTCAGTCTTAAAGGGTCTCAACCAGAAACGTCACCCATTCCCTCTCTCCAGAGTCGCTGCCTGTCCCAGGTTTAAACAGAGTACTGTCAGTTTAACGCGTGGGAATTTAAACGAAGTGCTGTCGGCTGTGCGATGTGGGTTCTAAACATAGCGCTACCGCACACATAGTGCTATGGGTCACGGACTGTTCAGAAAAATTCTCGTCTAACAATGAGTCTTTGGAATTCTCTCTGAGCCATTGATTATTTTTCAGGCAGTGGTAGAATTCTGGATGAGCCTAGTGGTGAAAGGTTACCAGTGGGACTGCAGTTACATTAGGATTGGCCTTGATTTTACAGAATGGTGGCTGGGCTCAAGGGGAGAGGGAGGGGTGGAGAGGGGAGGAAGAGAGAAGGAGGGACAGGGAGGGGAAAAAGAGGGAGAGAGGGAAAAAAAGAGGGAGAGAGGAGGGAGAGAGCAAGGGTGGGAGAGGGAGGCTTCCAAAATGGCTTCTGCATCATCATCTGGTGCTAAAAGCGGGAAGCAGCCGTTCAAACAGCAGTTTACAAAGAGATGGCAATGAATGCACTGCCAAGTAAGGCGCGTTGAAGACGTATCAATTGGTAGCAAAGTTATGCATTCTTGTACTTTTACATGGGTATGACCGCACATTTAAAAAAAAATTCAGCAACATGGCACCGCGTAAACGTACTGATTTCCTCAGCAAAATACTGATTTTCAGGTACTCGAATATGGAAATGCTCTGTCAAAACTTGGCAGCTCTGAGTACAGGCATGGCAGAGCATCACCAGAGAAGACAACCAGCAACTGGTGATGTCCATGAACCGCAGACTTCAAGCAGTCATTGCATGCAAAGGATATGCAACAAAATACTAAACATGACTACTTTCATTTACATTACATTGCTGTGTCCCAAACGTTATGATGCCCTGAAATGGGGGGCTATGTCTAAACACTGCTGTAATTTCTACATCGTGAAACCAAAATATTTTAAAATGGCCTTTATTAAAATCTGACCATGTGCACTTTAACCACGTGATTGTTTCTATTACAAATCTCAAATTGTGGAGTACAGACCCAAATACATAAATGATTGGGCTTTGTCTGAAAACATTACGGAGGGCACTGTATGTTCTAGTTGGGCAAGTGGGCTGAAGAATGGTTTATGCAGTTTTATGCAGATGTGCAAGGTGTTGCATTTTGGGAAGTCAAACCAGGGCAACTGTGTTGTAGACCAGAGGTATCTAGGAGTGCAGGTACATTTTCCTTGAAATTGATGTCGCAAGTAGATAGGAAGATCAAAAAGGCTTCTGATGCATTGGCCTCCATCAGTTGGGATATTGAGTATAGAAGGATGGATGTTATGTTACAGTTGTACAAGATGTTAGTGAAGCTGTATTTGAAGAATTTTGTTCCGTTTTTGGTCACCTTGCTATTAGATGAGTGTTGTTAAGATTGAAAGAGTGCGGAGAAAATGTATGAAGACGTTGCCATGATTCGAGGGTTGATGTTTTGGGAACGTTTGGGCAGGTTATAACTTTATTCCTTAGAGCACAGGAAGCTGAGGGGTGATCTTATAGAGGTATATAAGATCATGGGGAATAGATAGGTTGAACCCAGAGTAGGGGAATCAAGAACCAGAGGACAGAGTTTGAATATGAGAGGGGGAAAATGTAATCGTTTTTTCATACAAAGGGTGGTGGGTATTTACAATAAGCTCCCAGAGGTGGTAGTTGAGGCTGGTATTATACCAACATTTAAAAACCATTTGGATGGGTAAATGGACAGAAAAAAGTGGAGAGATATGGGCCTATGGCAGGCAGGTAAGTCATTTTGGTCAACTTCGGCAAATTCGTTGATGGACCTGTTTCCGTGCTGTATGACTCTGACTCCAAGTGATAGGTGCATGCAGGTGAGGGGGCTTTGATTGGCAGATGGGATAGGGTGATTGGAGTACAGGGAGGTAGTGGGAGAAATGAATGTGCATCAAGGTGGGAGCATCGCAGGAAAGCGAGGGGCAGTTCCATTCCCCCTAGCCCTCCTGAATCACCATGTTCCTTTTAGTTACGGATATGCCAGTTCTGCTGTTTCACCCATCTATATCCTTGGCATAAATTTTATTTTTCCATTAATGTGCCTGGCCTACTCAGCACTCTCTGCAGCATACATCCTTTTCAACTTCTGTTTCTTTCTGTCTGTTGTCTCAATCAGTACTTTCATTAACCATCAATCCGGTTATTCCATCAGTAAGTTATTGCAGCAGCTGTTACCTTTGCCATGATGTTGCCAGGCAATACCAAGTTTGGATTTCTAAAGTCTATAGGTAGAAATGAGGTGATGGATGGCAGAGTCGATCACTGGAGAAAATGGAGGAAGGGATTAAGGTAACAGGTACATTACATTTCTGCTTTCATGGGCCAACACCCTATTTAACAGAGTGCTATCAAGATTGGAGGATCAGAGGCGTTCTGCCACCATTAGATATGGATAGTAGATGCAATCTTGGTATTGAAGCCGAGATTAGAAACATAGAAAAATAGGTGCAGGAGTAGGTCATTCGGCCCTTGGATCATGGATGATCATCTAAAATCAGTGGCCCGTTCCTGCTTTTTCCTCATATCCCTTAATTCATTTAGCACTAAGAGCTAAATCTAATTCTCTCTTGAAAACATCCAGTAAATTGGCCTCCACTGCCTTCTGTGGCAGAGAATTCCACAGATTCACAACTCTAGGTGAAGAATTTTTTCCCCATCTCAGTCCTAAATGGCCTATCCCTTATTCTTAAACTGAGACCCCTGGTTCTGGACTCTCCCAAAATCGGGAACATTTTTTCTGTATCTAGCTTGTCCAATCCTTTAAGAATTTTATGTTTCTATAAGAATCCCCTCTCATCCTTCTATTTTCCAGTGAATACAAGCCTAGGTGACCCATTCTTTCATCATATGTCACTCCCGCCATCCTGTGAACTAACCTGGTGAACCTACATTGCACGCCCTCAATAGCAATAATGTCCTTCCTCAAATTAGGAAACCAAAAATTGCACACATTACTCCAGGTGCAGTCTCACCAGAGCTCTGTACAACTGCAATAGGAATCCTTGCTCAAATTCTCTCACCATGAAGGCCAACATGCCATTAGCTTTTTTCACTTCCTGCTGTACCTGCATGCTTACTTTCAGTGACTGATGTACAAGCACAACCAGGTCTCGTAACAGCTCCCCTTTTCCTAATCTGACACTATTCGGATTAATCTGCCTTCCTGTTCTTCATAACCTCACATTTATCCACATTATACTGCATCTGCCATACATCTGCCTACTCGCACATCCTATCCAAGTTGCCCTGCAGCCTCATGGCATCCTCATCGCAGCTCACACTGCCACCCAGCTTAGTGTCATCGGCAAACTTTGATATGACACATTTAATTCCCTCGTCTAAATTGTTAATATAGTAAATAAAGGGTCTCAGCACAGAGTCTTGCGGCACCTCACTAGTCACTGCCTGCCATTCTGAAAAGGACCCGTTAATTCCTACTCTTTGCTTCATGTCTGTTAACCAGTTCCCTATCCATGTCAGTACCCAACCCCCAATACCATGTGCTCTAATTTTGCACACTAATCTCTTGTGTGGGACCTTGTCAAAGGTTTTTCAAAAGTCCAGATACACCACATCCACTGGCTCTCCTATCCATTCTCCTTGTTACATCCTCAAAAAATTTCAGAAGATTAGGCAAACATGAATTCCCCTTCGTAAATCCATGCTGACTTTGACCAATCCTGCCACTGCTTTCCAAATGAGCTGCTATAACATCTTTAACAATCGACTCGAGCATCTTCCCCACTACTGATATATGGCTAACTGGTCTATAATTTCCCTTTCTTCTCTCTCCCTCTTTTCTTAAAAAGCGGGGTTACATTGACTACCTTCCAGTCCACAGGAACTGATCCAGAGTCGAGAGAACATTAGAAAATGATCACCAATGCATCCACGATTTCTAGGGCCACCTCCTTGAGTACTCTGGGATGTAGACAATCAGGCCCTGAGGATTTATCTGCCTTCAGTCCCAACAGTTTACCTAGCACCATTTCCTGATTAATGTGGATTACCTTCAGTTCCTCCCTCCCACTAGATCCTCGGTCCTCTAGTATTTCTGGGATTACACAAAAAGCTGGAGAAACTCAGCGGGTGCAGCAGCATCTAAGGAGCGAAGGAGATAGGCGACGTTTCGGGTCGAGACCCTTCTTCAGACTGAGAACATTAGAAAATGTTTCTCTGAATGTTTCTCTTCCGCTGAGTTTCTCCAGCTTTTTGTGTAACCCTCGATTCTCCAGCATCTGCAGTTCCTTCTTTAGTATTTCTGGGAACTTGTTTGTGTCTTCCTTAGTGAAGCCAAAACCAATGTACCAGTTTAACAGTTCTGCCATTTCTTTGTTTCCGATTATAAATTCATCTGCCTCTGATTGTAAGGGACTTACATTTGTCTTCACTAATCTTTTCCTTTTTACATATCTAAACCTTTTAGAGTCCGTTTTTACATCTTTCCCCCCCCCCCCCCCCCCCCAGCTTTCTTCCATGATCGCCATTCAAGGACAGATATGTACAATACAATACAATACCATTTATTGTCATTTGAACCTCATTGAGGTTCAAACGAAATTTCGTTTCTGCAGTCATACATACAAGAAAAGAACCAAGACACAACACAATTTAGCAAACATCCATCACAGTGAATATCCTCCTCACTGTGATGGAAGGCAAATTTCTTATCTCTCCCCTGCACTCCCCATTCTTCTCCCGATGTCAGAGTCAAAGCCCCCGGCGGCCGATGGTATATAAGTCCCGCGGCCATTCATGCCGCGCCGGGCGATGCAAGGCCCCACTCCGGGTCTTGATGTGGAGCCCCTGGCGGGCCCTAGCAAGTCCCGTGGCCGTTAAAGCCGCGCCGGGCGATGTAAGGCCCCGCTCCAGGTCGTCTTCAACTCCGCAACTCGGGCGGGAGAAGTTGCTGCCGCGGGAGCTCCGAAAAGTGGTCACCCACCAGAGACCAGCGAGCTCCCGGTGTTGCCGTCCACCGGCCTGCAGCTGGAGCCTTTGAATCTCCGGGGTCGGGCAGCAGCAGCGCGCCACCACAGCCCCCCCCCTGTTCCGAACTCGGCCAGCCCCACAATGGTAAGTAAGTCCGCAGCTCCGCGACTGGAGCCCCAGGTCCGGTTGGAGGCCGCTCCATGGTGCTAGGCCCCAACAACAACGGAGACCCGACAGAGAAAAGGTCGGGTCCTCTATACAGGGAAAAGATTTAAAAAGTTTCCCCACCCCGCCCCGCCCCCCACCCCCCACACATATCCAGCTAAAAAAAAACACTAACTACATTCAAACGAGACAAAAACATTTAAAAAAGACAGGTGGACTGCAGAGGCCGCTGCGACGAGAGTCGCACCGCCCACCGAGAGTCGCCGCCGCTCACAATAAAGCAACATTTTTAAAACTACAGATGCTGGAAATCTGAAAAAAAACGCTAAGCAGGTCAGACAGCACGCGGAAAGTGAATTGGAGGTAATGTTTTGCATAACACAAGCATTTGCAATGCATTTTTGGGTAGGCAATTGATATGCATGGGTTTCTGCACATTTGTGGTTGTGAGGTCATTGCCACCAATAGGTGGCAGTGTGCACCTTTTGATCATTTGGTCATTTCATTTGAAGCAAAATGTGGGCCATGCTATCTTGCCAAAGCCAGAACCAATTGTAAGGTAGTTTCAGGGTTAACTTGAAAATAGTTAATGCATGTCCTGTAGCCCAGAAGGTGTAAATGTGAGAATGTTGCCTGACCCATGGTATACGTCTACTTCAGTGCCATAGGACTTGATAAGGACAAGGAATTATTGGTTTTGAAATGAAATATTTTTTTCCATAGTAGGCTTCTTGCATTTTACAAAGCCACTCTTGCACCTGCAGGTGATGAATCATAGTTTGCTGTTTTGTTTGATCAAGTGCACTCCAAGTGAGAGCAATTGAAGCATTGGTAAAGAAGTATTTGTGCTCATTAATCTTAAATAACCAAAGCTAAGAACGAATATAACAAAGCAGAAAGAAACCCGTGCAAACACTTGAATCTCTGGCCTAGATTGACCTTGTGAGACTGGAAGATAAAACTTGGTATCCCAGTTTATTTTTCTGTCATTCTCTTTTAATATGAAGTTATGCAATTTTGTTGAATGGTTTGTTGACTTTTAGTGCATGGTTATTAAGGTTCAAAGTTCTCTCATTCCCCCTCACCTGGGCCTATTTCCACACTGTATGACTACGTATGACCAATCTACATTCTGTCAGTAAACATACTTCAAATGTAATGGACTGTGACGCACCTTTGTGGATATGAAATCTGTTATCTAAACACAGCATCAATTAGAGTGATACTAAACACAGCATGAATTAGAGTGTGGAAACAGGCCCTTTGGCCCAACTTGCCCACACCGGCCAACATGTCCCAGCTACACTAGTCCCACCTGCCTGCGATTGGTCCATCTCCCTACATATTTGTCCTATCCATGTACCTGTCCAGATGCTTCTTAAACGTTGCAATAGTACCTGCTTCAACTACCTCCTCTGGCAGCTCGTTCCATACACCCGCCTCCTTTTGTGTGAAAAAGTTACATCCTCTAGTCCTGGCAACATCCTCATGAATCTTCTCTGAACCCTTTCAAGCTTGACAAGATCTTTCCTATAACATGCCCAGAACTGAACATAATACTCTAAATGCAGTCTCACCCACATCATATACAACTGCAACATGACCTCCCTCTTATACAACTGCAACATGACTCATGATGAAGGCCAATGTGCCAAAAGCCTTTTTGACCACCTTATCTACCTGTGACTCGCCTTCAAGGAACCATGCACCTGCACTCCTAGATCCCTCTGCCCTGCAACACCTCCCAGAGGCCTACCATTCATTCTTAAGTCCTGCCCTTGTCAGACGTCCCAAATTGTAACACCTCGCATTTCTCTGTATTAAATACCATCAACCATTCTTCAGCCCACCTGGCCAATCGATCATAGAAACATAGAAAAATAGGTGCAGCTGTAGGCCATTCGGCCCTTCGAGCCAGCACTGCCAATCAGTATGATCATGGCTGATCATCTAAAATCAGTACCCTATTCTTGCTTTTCCCCATCTCCCTTGATTCCATTATCTTCCTTGAAATTGCTAATCTTGCCCTGTATGTTCTCATCCAAATCATTAATGTAGATGACAAACAGTAATTCATCAAAGGTTCTTAACTCTCATTACGATAACAAAAAATGCAACGCTTAATTTTTTTTTGTACTACCCTTTTGCTACACCAATTCATCATGCTCTGAATCTAACTGCAAGCAACATTTTGCTGAGATACAAGTAGGAGTTGGGCCAGGGTAAGGTGCTGAAAGTGCTGGCGTTGGGTCACTAACCGTCACCCCTCAAACCTCCACTCCCGCAAAAATAAATAATCTAGTGCAGAAGAGCCAGTGATCATCCCAGCAATCGGCTCTCCATCTACTTTGTCTGTTAAGCACTTGGCGTAACCTGGGAATTGTACGGGGCACTTATTGAATTAAGATCTTTAATTTAATTTGCAAACCGTGCCACAACGTTCTCGGCATTGGCTGCAGTAGTATTATCACAGAAGTACATATAATTATGAATAAATATTTGTGCCCAGGTCATAAGTAACCAGTAATGTTTTGCAGCCATGGGATACTTCATCCGTAATTGCCCCTTGTCACAATAACCAGCAATGTCCCTCCTTTCCAAATAATTATAAATTCAGTACTAACAAGGAACTACAGATTGAAGAGCGGGTCCTGACACGAAATGTCACCTATCCATGTTCTCCAGAGATGCTGAGTTAGTCCAGCAATTTGTTTCCTAATTTATAAATAAAATACTCAGGACATTTCCTTTCTTGATAAAGTTCTAATGACTCATTGCAGTCAAGGGTGTGGTGCGTTTATGTAACATCTCCAAGTAGCAATTGTAACTCACTACTAGAAAATTCCAATCTAAATATTTACTCTGAATTGAATAGCGTTCAATTGCTGCTGTATTTATTTGGGGTACAGTAATCTTGCAGTGACTGTAAGCAAGTTAAGAGGTTGTCCCACTGCGGCGACTTAATCTGCGATTTTAAAAGAGTTTGCCCTCGACTCAAACTCTCAGCATGGTCGACACGTGGTCCTATGAGGTCACTGGAACTCTCCTTCATGCTCAAGGGAAGTTCCCGCATACTCGCGGCATCAGTTTGGTCGAGGAAAATTTTTCAGCATGTTGAAAACATTTCCACGAGTAAAAATTGGTCGGCATGGTTCTTTTGAACTCATAGTGGAGTGGGGTTGCTAAGTAGTTGAAGGCAGTGGAGGGCAGCCGTAGGCAATCTCCTCCGCTGACGGGGCATTTTAATTGGCTCATTGGAGTTTTCAGGACCAAGGAAAACCCACCGGTAATTTAAATACCCGCTAAACTTTATTATAAGTTGTCTGGCTTCTTCAAAGTGTCTCCACTCCTTCTCCTCCCCCCCCCCCCCCCCTCTATCCCCCATTCTCTCCCCCTTTCTCTCCCACCCCTGCCAAAGGACTTACCGTACATTGTGCAGCCGTCTTTTACCTTCCTGTTTATCGCGGGTGTGAATTTCAGACGGCGCTCCCCCGCTTTCCCTGGCTCCCGCCTATGCAATGTGTTTGTGTGTGTGCACAGTCAGTCGATCCAGCTCGCGATTTCATCGCTGACGGTCGATCCAGCTCGAGGTTTTCCAGGCGAGTGCCCTCGAGCTTGAAGGTCGAAGACAGTCGTTGAAAGGTCTCATCAGTGGGACAGGCCCTTTAGAGGTACAGTCGTAGTTGAGTTGCTGTAGGAGGGGTAGCTCTGTGGAGCTGAAAGCAAATGTGCAAATCTCAATTTGTGGCATTATTCAGAGTCTAATGCAGCTAATTTAACTGTTTTTAAAGTAATCATTTAGATCAGCAAAGTGATAAGTGGAATAAATGCAGGTATGGAAATAAATGGTGAACTCTCTTGCTGTTTTTCAGGAAATGCTGTTGCACATTTTAAATCCACAGAATGCTTCTGTGGTATCTGATAAGGGAAATTGTTCGATTTTTAAGTCCATTTTGCTAGCCAAGACGCATATCCCAGTTATATGCTCATAGTCATACAGCATGCAGACAGTTCCTTCGGCCCAACTTGCCCATGCAGGCCAAGATACCCATCTATACTAGTCCTACCTGCCCGTGTTTGGCCCATTTCCCTGTAAACTATCCATGTAAGCTTTCCTATCCACCATGTACCTTTCCAACTGTCTTAAATGTTCTTGAAGTACCCGCGTCAACTACTCCTCTGGCAGCTCCTTCCATATACACACCACCCTCTGTGTGGAAAAAGCTGCCTCTCAGGTTCTTATTAAATCTTTCCCCTCTCACAAACATACCTATGTCCTCTGATTCTTGATCCCCTGACTCTGGCTTAAAGACTCCATGCTTTTACTCTATTTTCTTTCTATGCATCTACACTATCTGTACACTTGTATAAGATCACTCCTCATCCTCCTGCACCCCAAGGAATAAAATCCTCGCCTGCCCAATCTCTCCCTATAGCTCAGGCCCTCAAGTCCTGGAAAAATCCTTGTAAATCTTCTCTGCACTCTTTCCAGCTTAACAATATCCTTTCTATGGTGACCAAAACAAAACATAATTCTTCAAATGCACTCATCAACATGCGTGAAATGTATTTTTATCATGTCTGAATGACTTCCGTACCGCTTGTCAGGATTTACACCGTTCCACTTTTGATTGCACTTCTGTTTTTTTTCTTTACTGCAGCATTTTCAAGCTGGTTCCTTCTATCATTTCTGCCTGAAAGTAAACACCAGGATTTCTAAATTATAAGCAGTAACTTACCATAGACAAGATGACTAACATCCTCATTAAATCCAAGTAATATAGTTTTATTTTTTTTTAGTTTAGACATAAGTTAGTTGAAACGGGCCCAAAGGTCCACCGTGTCCATGCTGAGCATCGAACACCCCGCACACTAGTTCCATGTTACCCCACTTTTGCATCCTGCACAAATAAATACAGCACTAACAGCTCCCGTGGTCAGGTTTGAACCTGGGTCTGTGGCACTGAGGCAGCAGCTTTACCGTTATACTACCCTCCAGCTATTCGATTTGTGGCCGCTCTGTTGTGGAATAAGACCGGTCAGGGAAGAGCAGCAGTGGTCTGATCTACAGTGACGGGCGTGGTTCTGAGGCACGGCGTAGCAAAGAAAGGTTAGACAGAGCCATGGAGATCGGAACTAACTGTACACTGAGATACAGTTAGACAGAGCCATGGAGATCGGAACTGTCTGTACCCTGAACTAACCCGTTAGTTCGGGGTACAGACAGGAGATACTGTGGCAACACAAGATTCCAGGATAATGGGATACATTTAAGTTGGCATCATGTTCGGCAGAAACATTGTGAGCCAAAGATCCTTTTCCTGTGCTGTACAGTTCTATGTTCCATGTTGCCCCTGGTGCTAAGGTGCAGGATGTCTCCGGCAATTGTAGAACATTCTCATGGGGAGGGTGAGCTGTGCAGAAGTTGTTGTGCAATTGAACACCAATGACATGGGTGGGAAAAAGGTTGAGTTCCTGCAAAGTGAACATGGGACGGTCAGTTTAGTTTAAAGATACAGCATGGAAACAGGCTCTACCGAGCCTACAATGACCATCCATCACCCGTTCACAGTAGTTCTATGTTATCCCTCTTTTGCATCCACTCCCTACATACTGGGGCAATTTACACAGGAAAATTAACCGACAAACCCGCACGGCTTTGGGACTGAAGTCTTTGGAGTACCCAGAGAAAACCCTTGCAGTTACAGGTATTGGCCTGGCAGATACAAAGAATAATGTGCCAGATGTGAAGGGTGACACAATGGCGCCCCACACTGATCAGCGATCACCCACCCGTACACTAGTTCTATCCTCACACTCGGGCCAATTTACAGAAGCCAATTAACCTACAAAACTGCACGTTTTTGAGATCTGGAAGGAAACCAGAGTACCCAGAGAAAACCCACACGGTCACAGGGTGAACGTACAAACCTCGTACAGATAGCACTCGTAGTCAGGATGAAATTGTAGTTGATGAAATTAACGAATTCTGCGTGGAAACAGGAGGCAGTACATTTGCAATCCATTTAGAGGAAAAGAGGTGGGGGGGTGGGTCCAGAGTAGGCTTGGAACAAAGATGCCCTACGTAGCCAACGAAGAGGCAGGCGTAGCTGGAGAACATGCACATGCCCATGGCTATGCGTTTGATTTGTGTAACGTTGAAGGAGTAGAAAGCGAAGTCCATTGCAGTTTTAAAGCAATAGCACTTTGAGAGTAACAGTCTGTGACGTGCTGTTGCAACAATGTATGACTTCAATTTCTGGAAAGTCATTTTCTGTTGAAGAAAGCCATGCTGCCTGACATTAATCTTTACTTTTATCAAATAAGATACCAATGTTTTTTCAGTTGCGAGGGATATGAAGGCAGCCTTGATAGAAATCTACAAATATAGCGGGGAACGGGGAATCTTCAGCCAAGTAGCACAAAATCTGTAATTAAAATCCTGGAATCCAATAATAAGGAAATAGCACCAGGAGTCTTAGAAAACCCTAATAATAACATAATGCAATTTTAGGTATATTTATTATTGGAGTTCTTTGAGAATGTTCATTAACAGGTTAGCTACAATGTTACAAGCAGGTTTAGCAGATTTTGATATTCAAAATATATTTGAATCAAGAACCAGAAGGCATAGGTTTAAGGTGAAGGAGGAAAGATTTTATAGGAATCTGAGGGGTAGCCATTTTCACACTAAATGGTAATGGGTATATGGAATGAGCTGCCAGAAGAGGTAGTTGAGGCAGGGACTAGTGCAACGTTTAAGATGCAATTAGACAGATACATGGATCGGATACGTTTTGTGGGATATGGGCCAAACGCAGGCCAGTGGGACTAGTGTATATGGGACATGATGGTTGGTGTGGGCAAGGTGGGCTGAAGTGCCTGTTTCAACAGCGTATGACTACAAGTTTATAGGAGTATAATTATTCAAAGTGCCAAATGCCGTTCCAATCAAATTTCTCATAGGTGTGAACTCCCTACACATAAAATGGCTATTTGGCAAAATGACATGAAAAATACTTCACTGATCCTAAAGCACATTAGGCTATCTTGTTATTACACAAACAAGATTTTCCCCATCACTTCAGTTTGCCGGTCACAAGCAAGAACTATGGTGCATACAACATTTACCATTAACATTTGTTAGCATAGTTGGCCATGACTGCATTTTTCACAAACATAACATTGATGTAATATTGTACATAATTGCTTGCAAACCTGCTAAACGAGGTGCCCAACCCAAAGAAGACATGCTGAGTTTGTATGTGAATGTTGTGCAGCCTGTTGTACTGGCTAAGAACTTGCTAATAGGGTGTTAGCTTTTCCAGCTCATCTTAGACTCATTCTGCAAGGAATGTTTACCCAACCACACCTGTGTGTGTCATATTTCCATCCTTCACCCACACATCCCTCTCAAAGTATGAATCAATAATTTTAGATTATTTTAAGTTACATTTATATTTGTGCACAAAAACTACAGCTGAAGCATTGGTAAACAAGAAACTGCAGAACCTATGTACAAAAAAAGACAAAGCCTTCACTTATCTCAATGGGTCAGGCAGCACTGCTGGAGAACATGGGTTGTGATGTTTCGGCTCGGGACCCTTCTTCAGACTAATTTGTGGTGGGAGAAAGGAGGAGGAACAAGACAAAGCCTGGCGAGATAGAGGTGAGAGGGGTTTTGATAGGTGGATGAGAAGACAAAGGGTGCTAGATAAGGTTAGAGGAGGTACAAAATGTGAAGCTGGAGGAAGGACTGTAGGTGGAAGGGGGAAAATTGGTTCAGGTGGGGCACATGGAAGAAACTGAGTGGTGGTTGTTTTTTGGCGGTTACTTAGATTTGGAGAATTCCATCGTCAACATTGAAATTATTCTCGCACCTTGTGTCATTTTTTGTAAACTGGCAACTGCAGTTCCTCATGTTTAAAACAAAGATTCATGACCACAAAGATTCAGAGTATCTGCATGGAATATAGGTGGAGGGGGAGTGGAGAAATGGGTGCACATAGGGAAGAGAGGGAGCATGGGAAAGGGTTGTGGTTAGTTACCTAAAATGGAAAATTCAGTACTGTTAGATTGTAGCAGAATTCAAGGTGATGTTCCTCCAGTTTGTATGTGGCCTCACTCTGGCAATGGAGGCAGCCCTGGACAGAAAGGTCAGAATGGGAATGGCAAGGTGAGTTAAAATGGTTAGCAACTGGAAGCTCTACGGAATGAGCATGTGTTCAGTGAACAGTCGCTGAGCCTATGCTTGGTCTTGTAAAGGAGACCGCGTCAGCAACTCCAGATGCAGTAGATGAGGTTAGAGAAGGTGCATGTGAACGCGTTGCACCTGGAAAGAATACTGGGGTCCCTGGATGGATGCGAGGGAGGAGGTATAGGGACAGGTGTTGCATCTCCTGTGGTTGCAGTGGAAAGTACCACATTGTATGACTATGACTTTATAATTGCTTTGAATCAGTGGACTGCTCCATATTCAATGACACTGCAGCAAATCTAAATGAATGTTTTACTGCAGTCACAGAGTTCATCAAGTGTGTAGAGAGGACTGTGTATCAACAAAGATGATACCTATGTTCTCCAACCAAAAACCTTAAACAGCTAGCTCCACTCCTAGGTCAAGTCCAAGTCTACAGCATTCAAGTCAAATGGTTCCAAATGATACAAGAAATCAACCTATGACCTTTGGAGAGCAATTATGAATCCTCTGTATCTTGTATCATACTTTCCATTGGGAAGGATACAAAGGCAGGAGATGCAACACTCGTCTCTACATATCTTCCCTTGCCTCCATGCAGGGACCCAAACGGCTCTTCCAGGTTAGGCAGGTATTGGCATGCACCTCCTCTACACACCTTTTGTCTATTGCATTAGGTGTTCTCGATGTAGCCTCCTCGATGTTGATGAGACCAAATGCAGACTAGGCAACCGTATTGACAAGCAACTGTGTATTGTCTCCCTGTTGCCTATTGCAAATAATGATCCTGTTTTCCAGCCATTTCTATTCCCCTCCCGATCTCCGCACTTATCTGTCTGTCCTCGCCCTCCCCCGCTGCCAGGGTAAGGCCAACCACAAACTAAAGGAGTAACACCTCAGTAGTCTACATCCTGAGAACATGAACATAAAATCTGTAATTTTAGATAACTTGCCATTCTGCCATCCCCATCCCTCAAATTCCCATACATACACGTATTCACCATCACACCCTGCCTTCTCACTGCCCATCCACACTTCTCTCAGCAGCCCCCGCAGCCCCCAACCCACCTACCTTTGCTCCCGGTTGCGAAACTTTAATTCCTCCCCCATTCTCATACTGACCTTTCTATCCTGGGTCTCCTCCACTGTCAGAGTGAGGCCCAGTTCAAATTGGGGGAACAGCACCTCATATTTCTCTTAGGCCGCTTGCACCCCCGCGGTATGCATATTCACTTCTATAACTTCAAGTAACCCTTGATTTTCCCCCTCCATCGCTCCGCCTTCCTAGTTCTCCGACCAGTATGACTGGTCCCTTGATTAAAGCTTATCTCTGAATGCTTCGATGTCACCTTCTCCTAGCTAACACTGACCTATTATACATTTTCCCTGAACTGCATCCCCTTTGATGTCTCATTCACGCACCTTGCACTTCCTTAACTGTCTCTCCCTCTCCCCTGACTCTGTCTTGAATTGAAATATCACCCATCCCTTCTATCCAGAGATGCTGCCTGTTCCGCTGAGTTACTCCAGCATTTTACGTCTGTCTTCTATCTAGAATTATCTAGAAATAGCTGCAGTTGTCATATTCTCAAATGGTTTTCTGTTACAGACGACAACAGATGAGGCCAAGGAGCGACTGTACGAGAGCTTGTTGAGTGAGTGCCGTGATGCCATTCAGGCAGTTCGTGAGGAGCTGAGGATTGATCCGGTAAGATTGAGCAAAAAGGCTTTTGTAGAAATGTAATAGGCTGCTGATGATCATTTACTGATATGTACTTGTGTACAAACACGGGGAAAAGTAATGCAGAGAAATAAGGAGTATTGAGTACCATGTAGGAAAGAGTAAATTTATCTTCCTATACACTTACATATGCTTTGAGTTGATGTTTTTAGCATGGCAAGTGTGTGAGTGCTAGTATTGAATGAGATTAAAGTCAGACAGAGATGAAGGATGGCTACGGTTAAGACCATGAAGGAATTGATGAGGAAGAGGTATTGAAGGGATTTCTGTCCCAAAAATTGCATTTGTTTAGGCATTTGGCAGAAATAAAGTTCTGATGTATCTGGCAATAGAACATCCTACAACATGACACATAAATAATGGTCAGTGGGATCAAAAGCTAAAAGGTGTATTCTTGTGCATTTAAAAAAAACAAAGACAAGGTGCAAGAAAATTTCACTTTTTAAGGCTTGGACCAATTGAGTTTATCGGCAGATTACATAGATACTGCAGGCACATAATTAATAATAAGAGGGCAATCTTCCTATAGAAGATTGTGGGGGAGGGGGGAACAAGTATTAATGGTCTTGTCAGGAAAAGGTGCAAGCAATGTGAAAGAAGATGGTGCAGTATGCATGATTATAGCATTGCTGGCTATTTTCTTGTGCTTCATTCAGACACAGAAGCAGCGGGAGCGATCTCTAGAGCTTGACCCGGGAAAGGTGTCTGGCCTACAATATCTCCACAGGTATGTCTTTGACTTAATGGGCTTTTTATTTTGAGTGCTGCTGAAGACTCCTCTAGTTTTAGCAGCTTGCAATTGACCTGCAGATACCAGGAAGGATATCAATGGGTGGTGCTATATTTATTGCTGGTAGCAGCTATGGGATGATAGAGCTCTTCTGTGTGAACGTGTATGTGAATGAGGGTAATGTCTTTTTTACGTCTCCTGCTATTCAGTAGTTTCTCAAAATCTGCTGGAGGCAATGTGCATTCCAGAAATGGACCATGCAAAAATCTAAGTAAAACCATGGTTAGACTATTAGCTCCTTTCGGCCTGCTTTGCCAGGTGAGAACCATAACTAATTTGTTTGCCAGGTGTCTAATTTTAAAACCCTTTGAAACTGATTCTTGAATTAATGAATTCCCATCTTCCTAGCACAAACAAGTTATGTTGCCACCTGGAGCATCTGTCCCTGTGATGGGTAATCTACAAGTGGGTGAAGACTATATGGTAGCTTTTGTATAATGGCACCACACATTTAAGAAAAATTGCATTCTGACATCTTTCACTTAGCATTAGAGTGAAAACAAATTAGCCTTAATCCTGAGGTTGTTGGAAAGAACTGCAGATGCTGGTTTACATCAAAGGTAGACAGAAAATGCCGGAGTAACTCAGCGGGACAGGCAGCATCTCTGGAGAAAAGGAATGGGTGACGTTTCGGGTCGAGACCTTTCTTCAGTCTGAAGAAGGGTCTCGATCCGAAAGGTTGCTTATCTGTGTTATGATGCTGCTTGACCCGCTGAGCTGCTCCAGCACTGTCTTATCCTTGTCTGCATATAATAGCACCTCTATTCCTAGTTTATCATTGATACGAATATGGTATTCCAGGTCTCTTCCCATGTCTTTAGCAGGCAGGCATATAATCCATCTTCTTAAGAAATATTAATTGATTTGACATCTGTAATCTCTGGTAGCAAATTCCATATGTTCACTATCTTCAAAGTTTCAATTATATCCCTTCTCATTCTTAACCCAAGTGAATACAAAACCTAGTCAACCTAATTTCTCCTTGTATAGTAGGCCCTCCATCCCAGGAATCAGTTTGGTGAGTGTTCAATACACTCCTGTGGCACACATCTTCTCTTAGTAAAACAATCAAAGCTCCACACAATGCATCAGGTGCAGTGGCACCAGAACCATATATAGCTGCAGCAAGACATCTTAGCTCCACATCTCTTGCTGTGAAAACCATGATATCATTTGCTGCCTTTGATGCTTATGCCAACACAATTTATCTCCGGGATGCCCAAGTTTTGTAGAGCCACAGAGTCAAAGAATTCCAAAATAAAACGACACGGCGTCTGAAGCAGGGTTCCGAACCAAAACATCACCTGTCCACGTTCTGCAGGGATGCTGTCTGACCTGCTTGAATTACTCCAGCATTTTGTGTCTTTTTTTGGTATAAACCAGCATCTGAATTCCTTGTTTTTCCAAAATGAAATTAGCAGGTTTTAGTCACCTGCAACTGGTGTTTATGTTGGCTTCTTGCCTCAGCTCAATTTTCATTAATAATGCATAAGAAATAAACTATTGTCCATAGTAGTAAGAGATAGGAGAATGAAGAACAGACTGGATGCATAATTTTGCAGAAGATTCTTATTCTATTTGTTAAGCTCGTGGTAGAATTATTGGAAAGGGACTAGATTATTGTGCTCCATAAGCCTATTTTCCTATTTGTGACGAATCTGAATTTTAACTACTTTCTTTGTATCTACCAATTGATTTTTTTAAAAAAAGTTTTAAATACACTCTTCAGTAATATAGTTTCAGTAAGGGTTTGTGTTCTCCATAGCTCAGCATTCATTATTGCTTGCATCCACACAGCTACCTTACATACATTAAGCTTTCCACGGCAATAAAACGCAATGTTATCATGGCTGAAGCCTTGCAGAAGCAGCTGAATGACCCAACACAAGATGATGGGAAGCGTGTGTTGCGGCCACAAGACTTGATCCGACTCTATGACATTATCCTGCAGGTAAGGGGTGGGTTTATAAGGTGATATGTGGATCTGGGTTCTTTATGGAGTTACATCTGATTCGGTTGCCCTTGTGCTAGTTACAGTATGCAATAAAATAAACAGAAAATGTTGGAAGCAATCGGCTAACATCTGTGGAAATAGACACTAGGCGAATATTTCAGATTGAAGACACTTCATCAGAACTGGGAATGAAAGCAATTGTTTTAAATTGATAGCGGCCGCAGATACGACCAAAGGATCTAATAGGATTAGCAGAGCTGCCAAGTAGTACGGATTTTCCGTATTTTGTACGGAAATGCGAGAAGAATACTGATTTTGCGTTGTTAAATACGGATTTTTTTTTTTTAAATCGGCCTGACTGCCTATTTTATTAACATACCACTCGCCAATGGAAAAGTAATAACCTGGTGAAATTGACTTACGATCTTGCTGCTTAAAAAATGCAAGGATATAAAAAGTCATACTGTACCTCTAAAAATTATAGCAGATTAAATCTATTAGTATTTTAAATTTCAAGATCTGGATGATTATTTTTGTAAGCTTTGATCTGCCTGTCCCGCTCCAGGTTTAAGGAGAGCGCTGTCAGTTTAACGCGTGGGAATTTAAACAAAGAGCTCTCAGGTACAGTGCTATGGGTTCTAAATATAACGCTACCGGCTGGAGCGCTATGGACTTTAAACACAGCGCTATGGGTAACAGACTGGGAAAATTTCCATATAACAATGCATCTTTGGAATTCTCCTTCTCGGTGAAAGTTGACCCTTTGCTTATTTTTCAGGCAGTGGTAGAATTCTGGATGAGGTTAGTGGTGAAAAGTTACCAGTGGGATTGCAGTTACATTGGGATTGGCCTTGATTCTACAGAACTTGGGTGGGCTCAAGGGGGAGAGGGAGGGGGGGGGGGAGGGGGGGGGAGGGGTGGGAGGGAGGGTGGGAGAGAAAAAGGAAGGAGAGTGAGGGTGGAAGGGAAAGGGGGAGGGAGGGAGAGAGGTGGAGGGGAGGGAGAGGGGGAGGGAGAGGGAGGCTTCCAAATGGCTTCTGCATCATCAACTGGTGCTAAAAGCAGGAAACAGCTGATCAAACAGCAATATACAAAAAGATGGCAATGAATGCACTGTTAAGTAAGGTGCATTGAAGACATGTCAATTGGTAGCAAATTAATGCATTCTTGTACTCTTGCATGGGTATGACCGCACATTAAAAAAAAACATTTTTCAGCAAAATGGCACCGCGTAAAAATACTGATTTTCAGGTACTAGAATATTGAACTGCTCTGACAAAGCTTGGTAGCTCTAGATTAGGCCAAGCTTTCAACATCCCTTGGTGGAAGATGTTCCTCAAGTTTTGTTGGGCCACAAACAGGTTAGAATGGGATGAAGAATTAAAGTGGCAAGCAATGGAAAGTTTAGGATTCCCCCTATGGACTTATGGAAACCATAGGTGCTTCGCAAGGCACTTGTCAATCTGTGTCAACCATAAGGCATTGTTGGATATTGGTTTCCTTGGGTCATAAGTGTAGGAGCAGAATTAGTCCATTGACCCATCAATCCTACAATTTCTGTTAACTTGCTTTTTCTGTTGTTTTGTGACTGGCAGTTTCTGGTCATCCTTGAGTAATATTAGCCCAGTTCAATTCTGTTTCCAGCACCACCTGACCTACTAGAACAACACAGAACCGTATTTGGCCCAATTTCGTATGTCAACCAAGATGCCTGATCTACTCTAATCCTACTAGCCCATATACCTCTAAACCATTGCTATTCGTGTACATGTCCAAATATCCTGTGAGAAGAGTGAAATAGAGGTGCAATGAAGTATGGTTGTTAAACTTGCAATGCATGAAATAAGACAAAACTGATGCATGTGCACAAATACTTCAACATACTTGTCCTGTTCCTGCTCTTTAATGTTCTAAATTCAACATTTCAGTCTTCTGTACATATAGGAGTTTAGTTTAGAGATACAGCGCAGAAACAGGCCCTTTGGCCCACCATGTCCTCACCACCCGGCGATCCCCGCACATTAACACTATCCTACACATACTAGGGACAATTTACATTTATACCAATCCAATTTACCTACATACCTGTGCGTCTTTGGAGTGTGGGAGGAAACCCACACGGTCACGGGGAGAACATATTAACTCAGTAATGACAGCACCCATAGTCGGGATCGAACCCGGTCTCCGGCGCTGTAAGGCAGCAACTACACCGCTGTGCCACACCTCAGAGCAATAACAATGAGCATTAGGCGATGCTTACATGTGAGCAGGTACCATAAGGCATTGTTGGATATTGGTTGCCTTGGGTCATAAGTGTAGGAGCAGAATTAGTCCATTGGCCCTTCAAGTCTACTCCGTCATTCAATCATGGCTGATCTATCTCTTCTTCCTAACCCCATTCTCCTGCCTTCTCCCCATAACCCATGACACCCAAATTAATCAAGTATCTATCTCTCTGCTTTAAAATTGCTGGTATGTTGCAAAACATGCTTGGCTAATAAAGTATGATTATGATTCAGAGTAAAATATCCATTGACTTGGCCTCCACGGCCTTCTGTGGCAAAGAATTCCACAGATTCATCACCCTTTGACTAAAGACATTCCTTTTCATCTTCTTCCTAAAAGAACGTCCTTTAATTCCGGGGCTATGACCTCTAGCCCTAAACTCTCCTAGCCCTAGTGGAAACATCCTCTCCACATCCACTCTATCCAAACTTTTCATTATTTGGTACGTTTCAATGAGGTCCCTCCTCATTCTTCTAAACTCCCACGAGTACAGGCCCAGTGCCATCAAGCGCTCATCGTGTTATCCCGCTCATTCCGTGTAAACCTCCTCTGGACCCTCTTCAGGTCCAGCACATCCTTCCTCAGATATGGTGCCCAAAACTGATCTCAATACTCCAAATGCAGCCTGACTCGTGCCTTATAGAGCCTCAGCATTACATCTCTGTTATTATATTCTAGCCCTTTTAAAATAAATGCTAGCATTGCATTTGCCTTGTCTAGTTATAACTAATCGGAATAGCATTTCAAATGTTTGCTCAGCAATACTGAAATATTTTTGGAACCCATAGGCTCTTGTGATGTATCTGGTTCCTTCTACATCTTTTCCTAATATAGCACTTTGTTTGTATAGAATCTTTCAGAACTGCCACAACTATCAGGGCTGGAAGACGATAAAGATTTCCAAGCAGAAGTGGAGCTGAAGACTTCAGTTTACAAGGCATACAGGTAAGAATAGAGGAGGGCGTGTTCTCTTCATGACTCTTCAATGAAACAATTGCTTCTTTGGGCAGTTCTCAATTTAGGTAGTATTCTACAGCCAATGAGCCTGGAGAAATGAGAGATATCGGGTAACATTGCAGACTGACCAACATTCTGCGTGAAATGCAATGCGCACCCACATTTAGTAATTTAGATTAAATGTCTTTTTTCTGCAAGAGATGTGATCTCGTGTGAGTCATGAGTGCCTTCTGGGAGAAAATGCGAGCAAATAGGTGAGGTGGGAGTAAAGTATTTGTCCTGACTGAACCAGTAGCAAGGTGGTGGTAATGCCAATAAACTAGAAGCAGACGAGTGGTGTGTGATAGCAGAACGGGGAATTTACATTTGGTGTTTCCACACCTGGGTTCCATGATGCTAAGTTCTGGTCACAGTCCTTGGGTCTCACCAATATCTGTTTTAGAATAGCCTGTGTCCTGAAGGTGACAGCACTTCTGTCCTCTTCCTTACCTTGCAGGTGGTCACCTGCCTGTTATCCTGAATGACTAGGATGAAAATGGATATATAACCCTGGAAACCTTTGAGTTCCTTTACATTGCACTGACTCCAGTTCTCCCTCAAGCTAGAAACACTGCACTTGAACTTGATCACTGCAAGACGTGGTCTACCATCATGGTATAGGAGTTACAATGAATAGGTCTCAATTGTCCATCTGTGATAAGAAGCCTTGTGTTTCTTCTTTAATATTCCCTTTCCGTTACACTTAATTACATTTTATGCCTATTTTTTAATGCGTTTGTAGTTGAGCTGCATTTTACATGTTCTATTTCAATACAAAGAAATTAATACGCTAATCAGTATTGAAGGTACAAAGTGATGCTTTTATTCTTTATGTGACTTTTCCGCCTGGATGGTTGAAACAAGTATCAAATGCTTCCCTGGGTATCAGTAGCACCCTGCTCTCTAATTATTGTTTTAATGATTTGTTCAGGAGATGTCCATGTAATTGGCCTTAAACCGAGGAGACCGTTAAGTGTCAACCACATTGATGCATCTCGAATAAAGGATCAGTCAGACCAGTTAAGGATAGCATATTTTCATCCCCGTAGGACATGAGTAAAATAGATGGGTTTTTATGGCAATCGAGTAGTTTCCTGATTACTTTCAAATTCCAGATTTGCTTATCACTTGAAATTATGTTTTTCATCTGTCATGGTGGAATTACAACTTGAGTCCCTGGAACAATAATCCAGAACTTTGCTGAAAATCCAGTAACGTCATCACTTTACTGCTGTTATCTCAAAGTTTATTCAGCCAGGTGAGAATCATAACTCATTCACAGACCATGGCAACTGGCTCTTTGGGCCAACTTGACCATGCCAACCAAGATGCCGTATCTACACTAGTCCCACCTGCCCATGGTAGGCATAAATCCCTCTAAACCTTTCCGAACCATGCACCTGTCCAATGCATTTTAAATGCTGTTATAGTACCTACCTCCTCTGGCAGCTCACTTCATATACCGACCACTCTCTATGTGGAACAAGTTGCCCCTTGGGTTCCTATTAAATCTTTCCCCTCTCACTTTAAATCTATGTCCTCTTTGTTCTTGATTCCCCAACTCTGGGTCCTTCGGCCCAACTTGCCCACACCGGCCAACATGTCCCATCTGCGCTCGTTTCACCTGCCTGTGTTTGGTCCATATCCCTCCAAACCTGTTCTATCCATGTACCTGTCAAACTGTTTCTTAAATGTTGGGATTGTCCCTGCCTCAACTACCTCCTCTGACAACTTGTTCCATACACCCACCAGCCTTTGTGTGAAAAAGTTACCCCTCATATTCCTATTAAATCTTTTCCCCTTTACCTTAAACCTATGTCCTCTGGTCCTCTATTCACCTACAGCGGGCAAGAAATGTTGTGCATCTACCCGATCTATTCCTCTCATGATTTTATACACCTCTATAAGATCATTCTATTATGATCTTATATATGCTCATAAAATCACCCCTCATCCTCCTGTGTTCCAAGAAATACAGTCGTAGCCTGCCTGACCTCTCCCTATACTTCAGTCCCTGAAGTGCTGGCAATATCCTCGTAAACAATGTCTGTATGTCAATTGTCTAATTGATACCCAAAAAAGCTATTTGAGGTACATGGATAGGACAGGTTGGTACATGGGTAGGTCAGATTGGAGGGATATGGAACAAGCGCAGGGAGGTGGGACTAGTGTGGCTGGAACATTGTTGGCCGTGCGGGCAGGTTGGGCCGAAGGGCCTGTTTCCACACTCTGTTACTCTATGAGACTGATACTTGGAACAATGACTACTCATTTTCATAGTGCAGAGTTATGTGGCCACCTAGAGTGTCCATTGTTGGGTAAGCTGACTTTCGGCCATGATTATATGGTTGTTTGTTTGCAATGGCCATTCCACATTTTTTTAAAATCACACTCGCTTCTTTCACTCAGCACTGGAGTGGAAGCAATCAGTCTCAATCCTGAGGGATTAGTATACAAACTTAAAGCATACGGTATTGGGGGTTCAGTATTGATGTGGATAGAGAACTGGCTGGCAAACAAAAAGCAAAGAGTAGGAGTAAACTGGTCCTTTTCAGAATGGCAGGCAGTGACTAGTGGGGTACCGCAAGGCTCAGTGCTGGGACCCCAGTTATTTACAATATATATTAATGATTTGGATGAGGGAATTGAATGCAACATCTCCAAGTTTGCAGATGACACTAAGCTGGAGGGCAGTATTAGCTGTGAGGAGGATGCTAGGAGACTGCAAGGTGACTTGGATAGGCTGGGTGAGTGGGCAAATGCATGGCAAATGCAGTATAATGTGGATAAATGTGAGGTTATCCACCTTGGTGGCAAAAACAGGAAAGTAGACTATTATCTGAATGGTGGCTGATAAGGAAAAGTGGAGATGCAACGAGACCTGGGTGTCTTGATACACCAGTCATTGAAAGTAGGCATGCAGGTGCAGCAGGCAGTGAAGAAAGTGAATGGTATGTTAGCATTCATAGCAAAAGGATTTGAGTAAAGGAGCAGGGAGGTTCTACTGCAGTTGTACAGGGTCTTGGTGAGACCACACCTGGAGTGTTGCGTACAGTTTTGGTCTCCAAATCTGAGGAAAGATATTCTTGCCATAGAGGGAGTACAGAGAAGGTTCACCAGACTGATTCCTGGGATGTCAGGACTTTCATATGAAGAAAGGCTGGATAGACTCGGCTTGTACTCGCTAGAATTTAGAAGATTGCGGGGGGGTCTTATAGAAACTTACAAAATTCTTAAGGGGTTGGACAGGCTAGATGCAGGAAGATTGTTCCCGATGTTGGGGAAGTCCAGGACAAGGCGTCACAGTTTAAGGATAAGGGGGAAATCTTTTAGGACCGAGATGAGAAAAATATTTTTCACACAGAGAGTGGTGAGTCTCTGTCACAGAAGATAGTTGAGGCCAGTTAATTGGCTATATTTAAGAGGAAGTTTGATGTGGCCCTTGTGGCTAAAGGGATCAGGGGGTATGGAGAGAAGGCAGGTACAGGATACTGAGTTGGATGATCAGCCATGATCATATTGAATGGCGGTGCAGGCTTGAAGGGTCGAATGGCCTACTCCTGCACCTATTTTCTATGTTTCTATTATTTGAGAAATTAAGATTATATGGTCACCCCAAGTGGTGACACTTATTCCTACCTAGAACAGAGGGTATCCTGTTGGTTCCACCTTGAGACAACTGGCAGAGATGGACATTTACTTTATCCACATAATCTGTGAATGTTCTCCACTCATGGGATTGATGGCATGCATTATTTAACTGTTTGTTGAGTAAATATACAGTTTGCTTTGTTTGATGTAAATGGGGCCCTGCCTTCAACTCATTTACACTAACAGAATAGCATTCCTTCAAAATCGTGCCAATGTTAGTATGTTTGCTAACACACCTTGGATCTCAAGTGCCCTAATGAAAAGCCTTGCTCAAGTCCATGTAAAACAGCATCTACCACACTGCCTTCGTCAATTTTCTTTGTTACCTCAAAAAAAAATTGATCAGATTTGTGAGACAGAACTTCCCCTGCACTAAACCATGTTGCCTCCAAATCAGTCCCTGCTTTTCCTAGGGAACATAAGGCATGTCCCTTAGTTTCTTTCTCCAATACTTTCCTTACAATTGGACACACAGTGTCTGCAAAAAGATCCTACCATTGGTCACATTCCCATCCTTTTCTTGGACACCACTTTCTCCACAATTCCTTGGTTCATTCATCCCTTCCCACCAACATCACTCTCTCCCCAGATACTTTGCTCTGCAACCGGAGGAGATGTAACCACAGCTGCTGCTCCAGGTGAGATATAGGTTCATGTGCATCTCCTCTAACAACGACCTGCATTTGGTGTTCCCAATGGGGTCTCCTTTACATCAGTGTGACCAAGTCTAGTAGATCCCCCCCCCCATGTGCATCCATTCCTCCACTATCCTGCCCCCTTCTACCACAATCACCACCCCCCTGACCAGTCCCCAGAGATTCTTTCTGCCAAAGATATCAAACTAACCATTGGTTAGTCTCTGGTGGTTTATTTTTTGCATTACCGAGCAGTTGCACAGCGTAATGTGTGTTTGGAGGAAAGGTTCTTCAGCTTTTGCCTCAATGTCTTTTATTTTATAGGTGTTTTTTCATTGCTCAGTCCTATGTGCTGGTAAAAAAGTGGAGTGAAGCCCTGGTTCTATATGAGCGAGTCCTTATATACACCAGTGAAGCACAGACCCAAACTGCAAAATTGACAAGTATTTTACAGGTATGGTATTGCCAAATCCATATTCTAATAACAATCTACTTATTTATTTTTACAGGAAATAAACAGTATAAAAAGAAAAAATGTGTTTTTTTGGTGTTGCTATCAAATGTGTCTCTTGATTAATCAGTTGGGAAAGGCATTATTGTAGTTCTTGTAGACATACAGTACAAAAATATTATCTTTGGGCCACAGAGTCTGAGCCAACAGTCAATTACATGTGAATGGGAACTAGAGCACACAGAGAAAACCTCCAAGTTGTTCGATGGAGAATGTACAAACTTCATGCAGACAGTAACTGGGTCAGTCACATGTCACCGCAGGAGTTGTGAGACTGCCATGCAACTGTCTTCTAGATATTTTCCCTGGGCCTCAGCTTTGTCAATCAGACTAAGGGCGGCACGGTGGCACCCCAGTAGAGTTTCTCCGATAGAGAGCGGTAGTTTTCTCCAGGAGCTCTGGTTTCCTCCCACACTCCAAAGACATACGGATTAATTGGCATGGTAAAATTATAAATGTGTCTCTAGTGTGTGTATAGGATAATGCTAGTGTACGGGGATCGCTAGTCTGCGTGCACTGGGTGTGCCGAAGGGTCTGTTTCCACGCTGTATCTCTAAACTAAACTACATGAGATATGTGGGAGATGGGAGGGGATGGCACCTTGAGGGAAAAGCCACTTGTTTTTGCCAGCTGTTTCTGGCCTTTTCTCTGATTTTGCCTATTGCACTGTACAAAAACAAATTTGATATTGGCTATAAAACCTATTTATAAAGTAACTGGCTGTGAAACATTTCATTGCATCCTATGGTGATGAAAGTCCTCCCTGCAATGAATGCCAATCACATTTGGCCGTGCTGTACCGTCACTCCATTATATGAACAAGCTACCAAGGTGTGGTTTCAAAATTCACCCAAAGACTGGCCACAAGCAGTTTGTAGTGTTGGGTTAGATTTAAGATCTGTTTTTAATCACCCATTTGAATGAATCAGCAACCTGAACTGGGACCAGAACTGTATTCATCTATCTTTTGTTTTTTTCTATAGAGATTTTTATGATTGAATGATATACAACGCCAGTTTTCCTATAAACATATAAAATTGAAACTTATAAGATTGTTACGGTTTGGACACGCTAGAGGCAGGAAACATGTTCCCGATGTTGGGGGAGTCCAGTACCAGGGGCCACAGTTTAAGAATAAGGAGTAAGCCATTTAGAACGGAGACAAATAAACACTTTTTCCTCTCAGGGAGTGGTGAGTCTGTGGCATTCTCAGAGGGCGGTGGAGGCAAGTTCTCTGGATGCTTTCAAGAGAGCGCTAGATAGGGCTCTTAAAAATAGCAGAGTCGGGATATGGGGAGAGGGTACGAACGGGGGACTGATTGGGGATGATCAGCCATGATCACATTAAATGGCGGTGCTGACTCGAAGGGCCTACTCCTGCACCCATTGTCTACTGTCTATTGCCTAGACTTTTATAGCAATTTGCTGATTTTTATTTTCCTGTCTTAATGTAAATGCCAGCCATAATAGTCTGAGTCGAGTGATATGGGACAACCTAGTCCAATCAGACACAAGTAATATTTGTAAATTGCCACTTCATAAAGCTGCATATAAAATGTATGGTATTTGTTTTGTCATTGGAATTGTGTTTCTAAAAACAATCTTGAAAAATTGCATTTTTTTAAAATATATACAGTTGTGGTCATTGGACCGGAGTAATACTGTGCTACTTGTATGCAGGATCTTCCTGATGTGAAAGAACTAGCTGCCCGAGTTAATGCTGAGAAATACTCTGTGCAAGCATCTGCTATTTTAGGTGAGTAGGCTAACTCTTTTGAGTTGGTGCTTGGCTATGTATCATGAACATTTCATCCCGTGACATAGGATGCTGGTTTAAACCAAAGATAGACACACAAAGCTGGAGTAACTCAGCGGGACCACCAACTCTTTCATTTTCTTGCCACCATGAGCAAAATGATATAATTACTGATGCCATCCCTCTTCCTGACCAGTGTCTGAGGCTGAGACAGACTGTAGGGTAAACATCTGACCGCATCAAGCTTTTTACCAAGACCATCTGTTCCCACCATCACCATCAACCCTCGCAGCTCATCTGCAGTGGTCTACATCTGTGGAAATTTTTCTCTGCTGATGCTGACTAATTGGGGTGGTTCCTAAATATTTATAAATATTCCCTGAGTGAGAAATTTCCAGTTGCTCGTCATAGTTTCTGCCTCACTGCTGTCTATTTCCAGCTACCTTACAGATGTTGCCTGGCTTACTGAATGTTTTTGTCATTTCCTGTGTTTATTACTAATTATGCTTTTGCTATATTTATATTTGGGTGTACATTACTCTGCGAGCTGGAACTTGCCTTGTATCGCTGTAAAATATGATGTCATCCACTTCAATAGAATAAAAGAAAAGCAACTTTTGTTTGTAAATCGTGAAAGATTGCAAATCATAGTCATACAGCATGGAAACAGGCCCTTCAGCCTAACATTTATTCCTCTCATGATTGTGTACACCTCTGTAAGATCACCCTTCATCCTCCTGTGCTCTAAGAAATAAAGTCTAATCTCTCCCTATAGCTCAGGCCCACCAGTCCTGATAACATAGAAGCATAGAAAATAGGTGCAGGAGTAGGCCATTTGGCCCTTCGAGCCTGCACCGCATAACAATATGATAATGGCTGATCATCCAACTCAGTATCCCGTACCTGCCTTCTCTCCATACCCCCTGATCCCCTTAGCCACTAGGGCCACATCTAATTCCCTCTTAAATATAACCTCCTTGTAAATCTTCTCTGCATCCTTTCCAGCTTAACAACATCTTTCCTATACCAGAGTGACCAAAACTGCACCGAATACTCTAAATGTGGCCTCACTGATGTCTTGTGCAACTGTAACATGGCCTCCCAACTTCTATACTCAATCCTCTGACTGATGAAGGTCAGTGTGCCAAACGCATTCTTGACCACCCTATCTACCTGTTACGCCACTTTCAAGGAACTATGTACCTGCATTCCTGGAACCCTCTGCTCTACAACAGAGCTCTGCCATTCACTCTGTAGGTCCTGCCCTGTTTAGACTTTCCAAAATGCAACACCTCGCACTTCTCTGTATTAAACTGCATCAAACATTCCTCGGCCCCGCTGCACAACTGTTCAAAATCCCGCTGCAATTTTTGACAAGCATCTTCACTCTCTACAATACCACTCATTTTAGTGTCATCTGCAACTTATTAATCATACCTTGTGTGTTCTCATCCAAATCATTGATATAGATGACAAACCGCAATGGGGCCCAGCACCAAACCCAGAGGCACATCATTAGACACAGGCTTTGTTTGAGAAACAACCTTCCACCATCACCCTCTGCTTCCTTCCGTGAAGCCAATTTTATATCCAGTCAGCTAGATCTCCTTGGATCCGATGCGATTTAGCCTTCCAGGGCAGCCTAGCATACGGAACTATGCTGAACTCCTTACATACAACATCTGCCCTCATCAGCCTTTTCGGTCCACATCTTCAAAAAACCCATTCAGATTCATGAAACACGATCTCCCATGTACCAAACCATGCTGTGTGTCCCTAATCGGCCCCTGTCCATCTAAATGCATGTATATCTTATCCGTCAGAATATTCTCCAGTAACTTTCCGACCACCGATGTTAGACTCGCTGACCTGTAGTTCCCAGGCTTTTCACTGCAGCCCTTCTTAAATAGAGGCACAACATTTTCCACCCTCCAGGCCTTTGGCATCTCGCCGGTATTTAATGATCTTGTAAATCTCAGCCAGGGCATCTGCAATTTCCCCTCTTGCTTCCCACAGTCGCCACTGATATATCTATCCATGCCCGGGAGGTTTTTTGTATTCGGAGAAGCCATGGTGACTGCATGTAGGGTTCACTGAGAATCTGCACGCAGTTAAGGCAAATAGTATGTGGTTTTATGTTATCTGAGGGTTTTGGTTCTAGATGTCTTGTGGCATTTGTATAGGGCCAAGGTGAGAACGGCACAGGTCTTGTCACCAAAGGACCAACACACTTGTGATGCAGGCAGTGCTAGAAGCTTCTCCAGATAGATTGCTGCGATTGTGTTCCTGGGATGTCAGGACTGTCTTATGAACAAAGTCTGCATAGACTCGGTTTATACTCTCTAGAATTTAGGAGATTGAGAGGGGATCTTATAGAAACTTACAAAATTCTTAAGGGGTTGGACAGGCTAGATGCAGGAAGATTGTTCCCGATGTTGGGGAGGTCCAGGACAAGGGGTCACAGCTTAAGGATAAGGGGGAAATCCTTTAGGACCGAGATGAGAAGGAATTTTTTCACACAGAGAGTGGTGGGTCTCTGGAACTCTCTGCCACAGAGGGTAGTTGAGGCCAGTTCATTGGCTATATTTAAGAGGGAGTTAGATGTGGCCCTTGTGGCTAAGGGTATGGAGAGAAGGCAGGTACGGGATACTGAGTTGGATGATCAGCCATGATCATATTGAATGGCGGTGCAGGCTCGAAGGGCCGAATGGCCTACTCCTGCACCTAATTTCTATGTTTCTATGTGTTGTGTCCTTTTGAGGAGAGAGAAAGCAGACTGGGGCTTAACCTTTAGAGTTTAGAACAATGAAATTGATCTTAGTGAGGCATACATAATGTTAATGAAGCTTGATGGGATAGATGCAGAGATAACAATTTCTGTGCAGTAGGTGACTTGAAATAGGTATTGGTCATTTGAGACTGAAGCTTCCATGACATTCTTCCAATTTATGTAACTCCTTCTATCCCAGCAAACCTGAACTCTGGCATGCTGCATATCTGAGTTTTTTTCATGGCTCCACTATTGAAATTTGTAACTCTGGGACTTGGACCCAAATTTCTAAAATTCCTTCCTTAAATTTCCCTGGCTCTTTCAGTATTTTAACACCTTCTCTCCAAGGTATCTCTCTAACCAAGACCTGCTCATCTCTTGTATTCACTTGCCCTGCAGTAATTTTTTCAAACTCTCGAATGGAGACATGAGACTACAGATGGTGTAATTTTGAACCAGAAGCTATGCTGGAGGAACTCAGCCAGTCACGCAGCATCAGTGGAGGGAAATGAACAGATGCCATTTCGGGTCAGAACACTTCTTCGACTGTCCATCTTCTTCCACGGATGCTGTCTGACCTGCTCAGTTCCAGCAGCACTTCATTTTAGCTCAAGTTCTGTTGAAAAATCATTTCTATGAATCTTATAATTTACTATATTATAATTCACACAAAGGGTGGTGGGTGTCTCTGGAACAAGCTGCCGGAGGAGGTAGTTGAGGCTGGGGCTATGCCAACGTTTAAGGAACAGTTAGACAGGTACATGGATAGGACAGGTTTTGAGGGATATGGACCAAACACAGGCAGGTGGGACTAGTGTAGTTGGGACATGTGGCCGGTGTAGGCAAGTTGGGCCAAAGGCCCTGTTTCCGCACTGTATCACTCTATGACTCTATCGACATATAAATGTTATTTTGTTATTTAACTTCATATGCATTAATCACCGTAATCAAGTTATTTGTAGAAAGTAATAGAAATGGAAAGTAATAGAATTTCCAGCTTTTTGTCAAGAAATAAGTAATGGTGTCTTGGCTCTATATAATGAAGAATGTAATCTAATTGTGCTTAGAAGAATGACTATAATTTATTCTCTGCAACAGAGGGTGACAATTGTTATTATCTGTACCTATGATGTTTTTGGGAGAGTACTGGCAGGAATAATATTTGTGGCTCATGATTATTTAACAGGCTATTGTGATGCCTTATATAATTGCCTTTCCCCATACCATCTAGACACTGAAGACGTTGGAGAGATGGCATCACAGCTTCAGGTGAAAGACGAGAAGGTAAAGGGTTCCCATTATTTCTGCAAGTTTTTTTTCACTGAGCTACTAAGAATTTTTTTTAGATCATTAGAAGACAATGACTTCACTTACTTTAAATCTAAATGTGTGGTTAGAAACTGAGCAAAATCAAATTTATCAGATTTATTTGATTACGTTTAACTACATTTGGTGACTAATACTCTGACTCCAATTGAAGACATAAACATCTATTTGGTCGCAGGCGAATTGCTGACATTAGAAAAAAATACTTGGTAGGTTTAAGACGCAAAGAACTGTGCATGCTGGTTTACCAAAGAAAGATACAATATACTGGAGTAATCAGTGGGTTAGGCAGCATCTATGGCGAACATAGATAGGTGACCTTTTCGGTTGAGACCATTCTTCAGACTGTAGGGGGGAGAAAGGAAGGTGGGTACGGGATGGAGCCTAGCGAATGATAGGTGGAAATGGATTTATTGGGCTGAGGGACTTGTTTCCACGCTGTATGACTAGCCGAGGGGAGAAAGTGAGAAAAGAGATGGGGCGAAACAAAGTCTGGCAAAATGGTAGATGGGTATCGGTGGAGTGTTTGGCAGATGGTTGGACAAAGGCTAGATATGAAAAGGCAAATAGAGATAAGGGTGGAAAAAGTGTGAAATGTGAAGCCAGATGAAAGAATATAGGTGGAAGGGGGAGAAAAGTTACTTTCGTGTGTAGAAAGGAATTGTAGATGCTGGTTTATACCGAAGATAGACACAGTGTTTATCAGATCATAAAAACCCACTTGGTATTTCCTCTTTTTCTTTCAATCTTTTGCTAACTATATTATGTAATCTGTTGAAATACGATTTACATAATTATTGTATAAAATCTATGCATTATACTGAACTCGGCATGTTTCATATTAGCTCTTTGATCAGTGACTTGTTTAGTTTAGAGGTACAGCATGGAAACTGGATCTTCGGCTCACTGAGTCCACGCTGTCCAACAATCACCCGTACACTAATTATGTTTTCCCAGTTTTGCACCCTGCATACAAGGGGCAATTTCCAAGAGCCAATTAACGTACAAACTTGCACACCTTTGAAATTTGAGAGGGAACTGTAGCACATGGAGAAAACCCACATGGTCACAGGGAGAATGTACAAAGTACACAGTACCCGTAGTCATGATCGAACCCAGGTCCCTGGCGCTGTAAGGCAGCAACTTTACTGCTGCGCCAACGTGCTGCCTATTTTGGGTTGGACCTTTCTTCAGACTGATGGTAGGGGGACAAAACTGGAAGAGAGATGGGGGCACGACAAAGTCTAGCAAATGATAACTGCTGAAGTCTGTAATTAGAACTTAAACAGCACAGTGTGTTGAGCATTGCAATACAGCCTCAGTGCCGTATGTTCCATTTGCATGTCTTGCCTGTCAATGGCAGTTTCCACTGTATTTCTGGTTTCCTCCCACATTTCAAAGTAGCTGACAGGTTTATTGGCTTCTGTAATTTGCCTAGTATGGGGCAAGGGAGTCAAAACAGAGTTACAGGGCAACAGAAAGATGAGGACAGTGAAATCTGATGGGCGTTTGTTTTAGTTTATTGGCATGAACCCAATGGGCTGATTGGCTTACTATGGATCGTACTAAGTAAGTCTAGATGACAGTGCTGAATTCTAAGTTGGGTTTCTATTCCTAAGCAAACCTGGAGAGAAAGTCCAAGGCATTGTACCCATTTCCACTCCAATTGCTGCTTGATGACGTTTGATGAGATCCAGATTGGGTTGTCTCCATGAACATTGTGATATCTCAAGAACGAAGAATTATTTTCATATTTCTCACAATTTAGAAAGAAACCATTAAGTCACTGCTGGCTCTCCAGATTCCATTGAACTCGTCCCTCCATTTACTTCCCTGTGACCCGTTTTCTCTCACCTTTACATTGCACCCACACAAGGAATAATTTTACAATAAACCAATTAACCTATCGGCTTGCATCTCTTTGACATGGGAGGAAACTGATGTGCCCAGGATAAACCCTTGTGGTCACAAGGTGAACATGCAGACAGCACCAGAGGCCAGGGTTGAATCTGGATTGCGGGAGCTGTGTGTAATTTATGTGCTTGTGTGTGCCTCTTAACCTGTATATTTTCTACTTCTCTGCTTCGGGAAAGGATAACATTTAGGGATATTTTAAATAACTAATTGAACTTTTCGTTGCCACCCAAGTGATGTTCTGGATAATTTGGTATTGCCTTGGCAAGACTTGATCTAATTAGTTCCATGACCCAGATGAAGCCTACAATTTATTGATATCTGTGCTGATGGAGCTTCAATTGTAATCTTGTGATTTGCTTTTTTTTTGCAGCCCCTTAGAGAGTGTTTGGATGTATTCTGCATCAATCCCTCTCTGGTCACCAAACATGCCAACTTAGTGTGCTTCCCACCAGAGTTCCAGCCCATTCCCTGCAAGCCCCTCTTCTTTGACCTGGCTCTGAACCATGCTGCATTCCCACCTTTAGAGGATAAAGTGGAGCAGAAAGGACGGGGAGGCCTCACAGGCTACATCAAAGGTTTCTTTGGCTTCCGTGGCTGAAGTATGGATTGAAAACCTGTTGAATGTCATATGCTGCATCTTTCAAAGCAGTTTTAATGGTTCAAATGAAAACAGAAACAGAGAACACAATAGACTGAACTGAACGCTGGTGCTAGCCTCAAGATCTGGAATCAACCCAGTCTCATTATCTGCAGCGCTGAATGGACCTCGTTCCTCAAACATATGTGTGTGTGTGTATGAGTTATGGGGTCAATTACTGACAGAACGATCGTAAAAGTACAAATGTACAGGCTCTTCAAACTGTTTTTAAAAAATATGGCTCTATTGCTCAAATACGGTTTCAATTGCTGTTTTCTTCAATAATGCTTCACCAAACCAGCAAAGTCCAAAAAATTATCTTATTCTTGCCTTTATCTGTCAACCCAATTATGGGTGTTGGCCAGGACCAGTAGAATTTCACAAATGCTCTCATAAATTACAGCAGCCCCTGATATTTGTTTGTTTGATTTCTTTAAAATTAGCTGATAAAAGAGTGATTTAGCACCAAAACACCCACATAGGTCAGGGAGACACATCTTTAAAAATGTTGCTTTAGTTCTTCTCTTCCTCCTCCTCCTTTCCCTGCCCCAGTATCACCTTGCAACTTAATTTGTTGTTATACAGATATTTTGACGCATCTTCTGTCTTTCAAAGTATACCGTTATTCTGTTGCTGACTTTTTGTTGGTGTTAGACTCCTGCTAAATTAGAAGAGTGGAGATTCTGGTTTGCCAGCCTGCAAGCCCCAAATGTGTTGCTCTGTACTTGATCTTGCAGCTACTATGTACATACTAGGTGGGGGTTTGGTGTTTGCAGGAGTGAAGTTGTTCATTAATAACGCCAACACGCTAGTTTAACATCGTTGTGCAGTTCTTTAAATCGTTCATGATGGTAACAGATGCGGGAACAACACAGAAATCCAGTTTAAGTCTTGGGTTAAATTCAGTCAGATGTGAGCTGGAATAATGCCATCTCAGCACTTCAAAGTAACTTGTGCCACTGAAGAGTTTGTTAACTATTTAATGAATTCCAGTCCATTCTGGAAGCATACCAATGGCAAATAATATTTTGTTTTTTAAAGTGTTAAACCAGGCACACACAAAAAACAAGTATAGAAGATTGGTCTGTACTAATAATCCTGTGTGTCCAAATGAACTGGAATTCAAACATCCAAAGAGCTGAGCTGTTAAACCCTGGGCCATCCCCATTGTACTTTTGCTAACCTTGGCCAGAGTTATTATCATTGGTTTAAATTAGAAAATTAAAGTTTTGTTTTGAAAGCCCTATAATAAACTCTTTACAAAAAAGTGAATGGTATGCTACTGTGTAAGAGACAAATATTGTCAGCCTTCTCACCAAGTGATAGGCTTGACTATTAACTGTCAGTCGTGTACAAGGATATGGTGGTCATTAGGCATTGACCATAGAGTTTAAGCCTTCAATTGAGCAGAACTCATGAATTCCGGACTTTTGTCAGTGTGTTTCCTTGGAGTTGGAATGTTACACCAGATTCTGTCATCGGGAAAAATCATCAGTTTTATCCTTGAGGACCAACGGTGAGAGGGAAACATAGGAGCGAAGGGTGAACTAAAATTAGAAAATTCAATGTTCATATCATTGGATTGTCGACCACAGTCAGGTGGAATATAGATATTGGTATTCTAGATCGCGTTGGGCCTTGCTCTAGTGGTAGAGAAGGCAAAGAATGGATGTTAGTATGGAAATGGAAAGGAGAATTGAAATGGATGCAACCGGGAATTTGGGACGGCCATTGATGAAAGAGCATAGAGGCTCTGCAAACAAGACTGTACTTGATCTTTAGATAAGTAACCCACAAAAAAACACTACCCCATCCCATAAATTCCCTGTCTCACCCATTTTAACCCTTCCATCTATATTCCTTCCTCCAGCTTCACATGTCACACCTCTTCTATCTATATCTCATAATCTTTTGTCTTTTCATCTCTGCCCTTTGTCCAACCATCTGCCTTTCAAAAATCCCTTCACCTCTACCTGTCACTCACTACCACAGCCCCCCCCCCCCCCCTCCCATCACCACAATTAGTCTGAAGAAAACATCGCCTATCCGTGTTCTCTAGGGATTCTGCCTGACCCGCTGTGTTCCTCCACCACTTTGTGTCTACTTGCTAATAACAATTGTCTGGTAGTTCCTGTTTAGAAGCTGCTGCTGCCGTCTCTTGGCCATCAGTGATCATTCTTCAGTAGGAACCAGGTGTTTCGCTCTGGCTCACAGATGGGAGGGCTACTTCCCTTCTTCCGCATCCAGGCACTGGCATGCCCCAATACTGGGTCTGAGAAAATCATCCAGAGGCAACATGTATCCTTTGATATGAAGTTAGTAACCCAATATAAGGACCCTCACGGAGAAATACCAACATTAACAGACCAGAGTTTTGGTAACTCAACTCTGACTGACATAGAAAATGTCCCTTTGGGTGAAATGCGCTGGCCAGTAGACATTGAGCTCAACGGACACCGAGTTGGGAACACCTTCATGGAAAGGGCTTTAAGAACAAGCTGCTTCTGGCACCTTACCAACTTCCCTGCTGAATGTCCCATTTTCAAGGTATTGTGAAATGCATCGCACTGTGGACTGACTGTGCTACTGTTAGTAAAGTCATGTCATTATCATGATGTTAGTTGAACAACCTGTATGTGATTGTAGCGGAGCTCATTTTAAAGATCTGAGGTGTATCCACAGGATTACGAAATATTTGTTGGAGCTCCCTTCTAAAGCTGCTTGACTTTAGGGGTGGTTTATGTTGCAGGCCATGATACCAAATGTGTAAGCTATTCTTCAACCACACCCACTCTGGGTGTTTAGATGTAGGAATGCTGACAGGAATGTTGCACACTGCTTACTCCAAACATCTGAACAGATCGACATCTGCTATGCTCGCCTGTTTATACCACCTTTGTGTGAACAAACTGTGGTTCATAGGTGGCTTCTGATTTGAAGACCATTTGAGATTTCCACAAAGTCCAATCTGACCTTTCAACATGGCATAGACGGTTAGACTGTGGAGGGTGCAGCTTTTGAATGCAATGTTAAACTGATGTATCATCTGCCCCCTTGGATGTGAAAGGGACCGTGGCTTTATAAGTTACAGAACTGAGGGATTATTTTGGTGCTCTGATCAATATTTATCCCTACCACCAACTGCTAGAAAATGGATAAAGTGGCAGGATGCTCACCCAGATATGGAGGCTAAGCGAACTGGCCTTGGCGACCTCCCAGAGATGTGTAAATCTCAAGTACTGTAAAATTGAGGCCCCACTCCAGGAATATGTTGAAGACTTGGTCTTTGCTGGCTACTGGCAAATGCCTTTGACATTTTTTTTAAACATCTCGGATTCATTTCAAAGCAGGTCAAATATTTTTGAATAACTAAATTATATTTAAAATTATAGACACCTTTTCTGCAACAGAAAAAAAATAATAAACTGAAGTATATTCTATGTAAAATAAAAAACAATGCTGCCAATGCTTGGTAAGTCAGATGGCATCTGTGGGAAGAGAAATAGTTAACATTTCAACTGTGAGATCCTTTATCAGAACTCTGCGCAAGAAGTTTTGAGGGTGAAACTAATGAACTTGGAACCTGGATCAAGTCAAGAGTGTGGGGTGGAAGATTGCAACCTTCACGTGGTCCACCTTGTTTCAACGAATGCAATCAACCTGGCGTGCACAAACAGAAGATCAAACAGAACAAGTTATCTTATAACTTTCGCCTGTGCATGCCATACACAAGAAGTCAAGAGTGTTTTATTGTCATATGTCCCAGATAGAACAATGGAATTCTTGTTCTATGTAAACAGAGTACACTGTAAACAATATGACCAAGAGAGGACAATAAAAGTTCAAGAGAGAGAGAAAAAATCACATGTGGGTAAAATTGACATTGGCAGATTTTATTAAAGGCCATTTTTGTACATTTTGGTTTCACGAGTAAAAATTACAGCTGTGTTTATACATAGTCCTGCCATTTCAGGGCACCATAATGTTTGGGACGCATGGCTTCACAGGTGTTTGCAATTGCTCAGGTGTGTTTAACTGCCTCCTTAATGCAGGTATAAGAGAGCTCTCAGCACCTAGTCTTTCCTCCAGTCTTTCCATCACATTTGGAAAATTTTATTGCTGATTATCAACATGAGGACCAGTGGTTGTGTCAATGAAAGTCAAAGAAGCCATTATGAGACTGAGAATCAAGAATAAAACTGTTAGCGACATCAGCCAAACCTTAGACTTACCAAAATCAACTATTTGGAACACCATTAAGAAGAAAGAGAGCACTGGTGAGCTTACTAATCGCAAAGGGACTGATAGGCCATGGAAGACCTCCACAGCTGACTCTTCAGGAGTCAGGTGTGGATTTGTCAATGACCGCTGTCCGCAGAAGACTTCATGATCAGAAATACAGAGGCTACACTGCAAGTTGCATGAACACTGCTATAATTTCAACGCGGTGAAACCAAAATTTATAAAAATGGCCTTTATTAAAATCTGACAATGTTCACTTTAACCACATGCGATTATTTTCTATTACAAATCTCAAATTGTGGAGTACAGAGGCAAATAAATAAATGATGGGTCTTTGTCCCAAGCATTATGGAGGCACGTTGCCATTGCAGAAACATAGAAACATAGAAACATAGAAAATAGGTGCAGGAGTAGGCCATTCGGCCCTTCGAGCCTGCACCGCCATTCAATGTGATCATGGCTGATCATCCAACTCAGTATCCCGTACCTGCCTTCTCTCCATACCCCCTGATCCCTTTAGCCACAAGTGCCACATCTAACGCCCTCTTAAATATAGCCAATGAACTGGCCTCAACTACCTTCTGTGGCAGAGAATTCCAGAGACTCACCACTCTCTGTGTAAAGAATGTTTTCCTCATTTCGGTCCTAAAGGAATTCCCCCTTATCCTTAGACTGTGACCCCTTGTTCTGGACTCCCCCAACATCGGGAACAATCTTCCAGCATCTAGCTTGTCCAACCCCTTAAGAATTTTGTAGGTTTCTATAAGATCCCCCCTCAATCTTCTAAATTCCATCGAGTACAAACCGAGTCTATCCAATCTTTCCTCATATGAAAGTCCTGACATCCCAGGAATCAGTCTGGTGAATCTTCTCTGTACCCCCTCTATGGCAAGGATGTCTTTCCTCAGATTTGGAGACCAAAACTGTACGCAGTACTCCAGGTGTGGCCTCACCAAAACCCTGTACAACTGCAGTAGAACCTCCCTGCTCCTATACTCAAATCCTTTCGCTATGAATGCTAACATACCATTTGCTTTCTTCACTGCCTGCTGCACCTGCATGCCTACTTTCAATGACTGGTGTACCATGACACCCAGGTCTCGTTGCATCTCCCCCTTACCTAATCTGCCACCATTCAGATAATAGTCTACCCTCATGTTTTTGCCACCAAAGTGGATAACCTCACATTTATCCACATTGTACTGCATCTGCCATGCATCTGCCCATTCACTCAGCCTATCCAAATCACCCTGCAGCCTCCAAGCATCCTCCTCACACCTAACTATACCCCCCAGCTTGGTATCATCTGCAAATTTGGAGATGTTGCATTGAATTCCCTCGTCCAAATCATTAATATATATTGTAAATAGCTGGGGTCCCAGCACTGAGCCTTGCGGCACCCCACTAGTCACTGCCTGCCATTCTGAAAAGGACCCGTTTACTCCTACCCTTTGCCTCCTGTCTGCTAGCCAGTTCTCTATCCACATCAATACTGAACCCCCAATACCGTGTGCTTTAAGTTTGTATGCTAATCTCTTATGCGGGACCTTGTCGAAAGCCTTCTGAAAGTCTAGATATAACACATCCACTGGTTCTCCCTTATCCACTCTACTAGTTACATCCTCGAAAAATTCTATCAGATTTGTCAGACATGATTTACCTTTCGTAAATCCATGCTGACTTTGTCCAATGATTTCACCACTTTCCAAATGCGCTGCTATCCCATCTTTAATAACTGACTCTAGCAGTTTCCCCACTACCGATGTTAGACTAACTGGTCTGTAATTCCCCGCTTTCTCTCTCCCTCCTTTTTTAAAAAGTGGGGTTACATTAGCTACCCTCCAATCCTCAGGAACTACTCCAGAATCTAAGGAATTTTGAAAAATTATCACTAATGCATCCACTATTTCTGTGGCTACCTCCTTGAGTACTCTGGGATGCAGACTATCTGGCCCTGGGGATTTATCGGCCTTCAATCCGTTCAATTTACCCAACACCACCTCCCGGCTAACCTGGATTTCACTCAGTTCCTCCATCTTATTTGACCCCCGTTCCACTGCTATTTCCGGCAGATTATTTATGTCTTCCTTAGTGAAGACAGAACCAAAGTAGTTATTCAATTGGTCTGCCATGTCCTTGTTCCCCATGATCAATTCACCTGTTTCTGACTGCAAGGGACCAACATTTGTTTTAACTAGTCTCTTTCTCTTTACATATCTATAAAAACTTTTGCAGTCAGTTTTTATGTTCCCTGCCAGTTTCCTTTCATAATCTATTTTCCCTTTCCTAATTAAGCCCTTTGTCCTCCTCTGCTGGATTCTGAATTTCTCCCAGTCCTCCGGTAGGCTGCTTTTTCTGGCAAATTTGTATGCCTCATCTTTTGTTTTTATACTATCCCTGATTTCCCTTGTTATCCATGGATGCACCACCTTCCCCGATTTATTCTTTTGCCAAACTGGTATGAACAACTTTTGTACTTCATCCATGCAGTCTTTAAATACCTTCCATTGCACATCCACTGTCAACCCTTTAAGAATCACCTGCCAGTCTATCTTGGCCAATTCACATCTCATACCTTCAAAGTTACCTTTGTTCAAGTTCAGAACCCTTGTTTCTGACTTAATTTTGTCACTCTCCATCCTAATGAAGAACTCAACCATATTATGGTCACTCTTGCCCAAGGGGCCACGCACAACAAGACTGCTAACTAACCCTTCCTCATTACTCAATACCCAGTCTAGGATAGCCTGCTAGGTGACTTGGTTGCGAGGGACATAAGGCAACATACAGCTCAACATTCCTGGATTTTGATGTTTTGGATGAGATGAGGAGGGGGGGGGATAAGAGGTGAAGTTGCTTGGCATATGGAACTGCATGGAATAGAGGAATATGGATCATGAACAGGCAGATGAGATCAGTTTAAGTAGACAATTTTTTGCACAAACATGGGCCAAACAGCCTGTAGTGTTCTATGTTAAATATTAGCCTTTTTTTCCCCCCCCCATAGATGCTGCATGATTGGCTGCGCACCTGCAGCACTTTGTATTCATTTCACATTTCCATCATCTGCAGTTGTATTAATTTATTCACACCTACCTTTCTGCATCTGGCCGACCAACATGTTCAGATGAATCGAACTACGTCAATGTGCTAGCTCTACCTGCTAAGAAGCTGAGGGACCAGATGTGAAGTGCATCCAGTTGCTCTCACCAGCACATCTGTTTGGGTTGAACAGCAACTCTGACAACTGTGTTGCTGAACTCTGGCAGCGGCTGCCTATTGAACCAATCTACACCCATCGCTTTTATCTGCATTTGATGAAGGTGGCGAGGCAGATCGACAGGGTGGTGAAGGCTTTGATGCATTTGCTTTCATTGGTCAGAGTATTGGGAATGGGAGGTGGAACATCATATTACACCTGTACAAATGTAAAGCCACATTTTGAGTAATATGTACAGGTCTGGTTGGCCACCCATTGGAATGATGTTATTAAACAGGAAAGTATATAAAAGGGATTTGTGAGGATGTCTGAATTACAAGGATAGGCTAGGTCTTTATTTTCCCTGGAGGAAAGGAGGTTGGGGAGAGCCCTTGGAGGTTTTTTAAATTATGAGGGTATAGATGAGGTGAATAGCCACCATCTTTTCCCCAGGGTAGAGTAATGCTAGAGGGTATAGGTTTAAGATGAGAGGGGAAAGATTTAAAAGGGACCCAGAGGCAACTTTTCCCACACACAAGGTGGTACGTATGTGAAAGAGCTACCTGAGGAAGTGATGGGGGAGGCACAGTTGTGAAATTTTAAAACACACTTGGGTACGTGAATAGGAACGGTTTGAATGAATATGAGGCAGGTGCAGTTAAATGGGATTAACTCGGTTAGACAACTTGGTGAGCATGACTGAGTTAGGCTGTAGGGCCTATTTCTGTGCTATATACCTCTATCACCATGGCTCTACAACACCACCATTTTAAGTAAATCTGCAGACTTGCTAATCATACCTACAATCACATCAAAGTCATTTAATCAATAAGGGTCCCAACGCCAATCCTTGTGGTACACCACTAGTAACAGACTCTCAACTGGAAGTGTTAGCCACTGTTCTCTACCTCCTATTGCCAAGGCAATTTTCAAATTTGGATCCAATTTGTCACCTTGGCCCAGATCCCATGGGCTCCAACCATCTGGATCAGCCTATCACACAAAGCCTTGTCAAAGGCTTTGTTAAAGCCCACGTACACTGCATTTACCACATCCCCTGATCCACATGCTGAGTTATCACCTCAAATAAAAAAAATCATATTCTAGAAACAGGATTTCCCATGAACAAAGCCATGTTGACTTTCCTCACTAAATTTCTTCCTTTCCAAGTGAAGATAAATCCTGTCCCTATGAATTTATTTCATTAGTTTCCCAACCAATACATTCATGCTTCTGTGTTTCACTTAGCATGTTTTTACTGAATCGGATGAATGGGCTCCAGTTCCCTAGTCAGCTAGATTTGGTCCTTGTATGGTTGCTATTTCATTGTTTCAATGGTGGGGAATCAGTAGCTATGATTGACTAGACAATGTCCACCACTTTCTCCAGCCCCCTTTGTTCATGGGTGTTAAAAGGTTATTAAACCAGTCCATGATTCTAATATCAGTTTGCTCTCCACAATGCATTTGTTCTTGCGTTTGAGTCAGCAGAAGTCCACAGCAGGGTGATGCCATCCGGTTCAACATCCGTAGGTGCCCGTCCTAAAAAAGGGCGCATGCTCCAGGTTGGCGCCAGGCTGCGGTGCTGCTGCTGTTGAAGTTTGATGAAGCATTTGGTGGCGTGACGAATTGAGAAGCATCAAGTGCATTTACCTAACTTCTGGACCGACCATCAGTGGTCCAGGTTTATAAAGCAGTCCTGTACCACACCCTTTTGATATTTGGCAAAAATACGACTTCCACTGAGTCACTGTGAGAAGCTTTTGTTTGCATGCTCGCCATCAAAGAAATGATTATCTGTGATTGCAATTAAGCTGTCCCCAGTGCTCAAATGAAGGACAAAGGGTACATTTAGTGCAAGATAAAGTCCGATTAAAGATAGTTCAAAGGTCTCAAATTAGATAGATGGGAGGTCAGGAGCTGATGAGAGAGTGGTTCAATTGCCTGATAACAGCTGGGATCTGAACGAACTGTCTGAATCTGGACGAATGTGTTTCCAAACTTCTGTACTTCTTGCCTGATGGGAGAAGGGAGAAAGGGGAGTGACCAAGGTGAGACTGTTCCTTGATCATACAAGTGGCCCTGCCAAGGCAGCATGAAGTGTGGATGGAATCGACGGAAGGGACGTTAGTTTGTGTGATGGTCTGGGCTACGTCCACAACTCTGCAATTTCTTGCGGTCATGTATGGAGCTGTTCCCAAACTAGGTTGTGCCGCATCCTGATAAGATACTTTCTATGTCACATTGGTAGAAAGTGGTGAAGGTTGTTGGGGACATGCTGAACATCCTAAGCCTTCTAAGGAAGTTGAATCCTTGGTGTGCTTTCTTGGCCATAACTTCAACGAGGCTGAGCCAGGACAATTTGTTGGTGATATTTATTCTTCAGAACTTGAAGCGTTTGATCATCTCTACTTTGATGCCATCAATGTATACTACTTTGCTTCCTGAAGTCAATCACAATCTCCATTGTCTTGCTGACATTGAGGGAGAGCTTGTTATCTTGGCACCAGGTTACGAGGTACCCAATCTCCTTTCTGTATTCCATCTCGTCATTATTTGATATCCAGCCCACTGTGGTTGTATTTGCGAGCTTGTAAATTGAGTTGGAGTGGAATTTGGCTGCCCGGGTCATGTGAATAGCAAGTACGGGGGGGGGGGCTGAGAATGCATCCTTGTGCAGCACCAGTGTTGAGGATTATCATAGAGGATGATTTGTCACCTTTGCTCACTGATTATGGTCTGTTGGCCAGGAAGTCAAGGATCCAGTTGCAGAGGTGAGTGCTGACTCCAAGTTCCACGAGTTTCGTGATGAGGTTGGTTGGGATGATGGTATAGAAAGCAGACCTATAGCTGATGAATAGGAGTCTTCTTATCCAGAGTTGAGTGTAGGGCCAGAGAGATGGCATCAGCCGTGAACCTGTTGTGGCAGAAGGCGAGCTGCAGTGGACCAAGACTGCTTGGTAGGCTGGATTTAATATGTGCTGTAACCAGCTTTTCAAAACACTTCATGATGGTGGATGTCAAGACCACTGGAAGGAAGTCATTAAGGCATAAGACCTTGCTTCTTGAAGCAAGTGGGTACCTCAGAACACAGTAGTGAGAGATTAATAACGTCTGTGAACATATCTGCTAGTTGATCCATGCATAAGGATGTGGCCAAGTACTTTAGACAGGTCAATTAATTTCTACTGGGGTGGGAGATTTCAACCTTCACATGGTTCACCCTGTTTCAACAAATGCAATCAACCTGGCATGCACAAACAGAAGATCAAACAGAACAAGTTGTCTTACAAATTTAGGCTGTGCACGCCATACGCAAGAAGAAGTTAGTTTCTACTTAACCCTACTAATTCCTTTTTAAAATCCTGATGTTCAAACACACTTGCCATGGATCTGTAATAGTGTTTCCTGAATCGCATACATCGTCATTCTCCCTATTTGTTTTTGCATTAGAAACCATCGGGGTAATGAGCAAATATCTCTGCTCTGACCCTGTCCTCACCCCCTGCCCTTCACCAACACAGAGGATCAATCACTAAAACAAGCAACCAAGCTAATCAATAATTAAATACAAAAACAATTTCAGGTTCTTCCATGCCCTGTCCTCTCCCTCTTTTTCCCCTGGGTCCCAGGGTGAGGTGTTTGTTACCATAAGGAGTTATTGAGGCAAATTAAATAATGCTTTCCAGAGGAAAATCATGTTAAAATATAGGGTGAAAGCAATAGAAAGAAATGGTGATGGAGCTAGGTGAAACATGGTGAGCTGTTTCTATGCTTATGACTCTCAGTAAAAGTGTTGGGGTTGACATGTTTGTGTTATTTCAGCACTGTAGTTACTGTGCAATCAATCAATCAATATCAAAACTATAATCCCAAAGATTCTGTAATTCATGGATTCTCAATTCAGGCCAAAATAAATCCATCTGTGATAAGAACAGGGAAGGCTAATCCAGACAGCAAGAGATTAACATTTTCTTTTTTTTTACTTTAGTCTTTATTGCTTTCATATATACACAAATAAAACACAAATATAACACCGAAACATATAACAATGCAGTGAAACGTACAACAGTGTAACGGGGGGTGCAGTTTACAATTAAGTATATTCAGTATATGGAACTATTTTCTTATTAAAATATTTTCCAATAACTTGCATTATTGTCATTAAAATTATAGTGTTGATGTCTTTATTTCTATACCTAATCCATTTTTCCCATTTTCTGTTAAACTCGTCTTCTTTCACTCTTAGAGAATATGTCATTTTCTCCATGACAAATATTTCCTGTACTATGTCTAACCATTGTCTAAGTCTGGGTGTGTCCGCTGCAAGCCAGTTTCTTGTAATGGCCTTTCTGCCAGCTGTGAGCAGGATTTTAACCAAGTAATGGTCTTCCTTCAGCACCACTGTAGTTATATTACCCAGGTATGAAATGGAACACTTCTTGGAGACTATATATCCTAATACCTCCTTTAATTCTGAATTCTCTCTGTCCCAAAATGGTTCTATTTTTGAGCAGCTCCAGAAGATATGTGTATGGTTTGCATCTGTTTGCCCACATTGCCTCCAGCATGTTTGCTGCCTTAAAATTTGCTTGCTTTTTACGTTAGGCGTAATAAAGAAACAAATCAAATGCTTCCAATTAAATTCTCTCCATTTTTGTGAATTAGTGGATGTCTGTAGTGTTACACACATATGATGCCATTCTTCTTCTGAGATTGTGATGTTCAATTCCTTTTCCCACTTAAATTTTACATAAAATGTCGTTTTAGCTTGACATTCCATTAAACTATGATAAAGTTTAGAAATAATCCTTAATGTTTTTTGATGATACACATTAACCATCACTTCTATCACTGGATTCTTTTCTTCTAGTGCCTCCCTTTTTACTTTTTTATTGTAATAATCTCTCAGTTGGAGGTATCTAAACAAGTCATTAACCTTATTCATTATCCAAAGCTATCCATCTTAAAACATGTTGTCGTTTATTCAGTTTAAGTTGTCTGGTGAACCAGTTTTCTAAAGTAAATATCGTTATTGGACCGATTAATCTCCTGATATGTCCAGGAAGCGCCTTTTCTTCCAAAAGTGTTTGGATGTGGAAGTCAGGGATATATGTTTCAATCTCTTTCCACCTAGCTATATAGCTGTCCTCACAGCAATTAACTAGTGGTCGGAGTTGGGCTGCGTAGAAATATATCCTAAAATTTGGAAGTACCATTCCACCTTTGTCCTTTGGCAGCTGGAGTGCAGTGTATCGAATTCTGGCCTTCTTTCCCCCCCAAATAAATCTAGATATTAATTTATCCCATTAATATTTTCACTAGCCAGTATTTGGTATGACTGGACAGCGTTAAGATGGAATTTTCAATGTAGCTGTGTTGTGGGTGGAGGTTGATAGTAAAATACAACACTTATTCTGTGCTTCACATGTTATAACTAGAGATTGTGAATGACGTGCAATGTTTCCTTCTGTAAGTATTGGACCTGTCATTATATCTGAGTGAAGCTTGTGGTGACGATTATACCTTGTACCTGGAGCTGGCTTCTTGTTGAAGCTTCTGGCTTTTTAAAGCTTTGGTAGCTTTGGTCTCAAACTGACCCAAGCTCAAAACATGATAGCTGATTCCAATCTTGCATTCTTTCGGCACCTGGAATGTAGAATTTATAATACTTTGAAACAGTTGCTAATATCTTCTGGGCATTGAAGAACTAACCTGATTATCCACATTTCAATATGCAGAATCTGTTTCTGTTGTGTTTAGGAATGTATCATTACTTTCTACCGGCAAGAGCAAGGGAAGGGATGCAACGCCATTGTCATAATGCTCATGAACACCCAGCAGGGGCGTTCATGAGGAGGAGGAATGTAGGAGACTAAAGGAGACAAACTGGTCACACTTGCATCAGTCATGTGCTGATTCTAGATTCTAAATGGTGGTACAATGCGAATTTAGCTAAGAATTTAGCTAAACAGATGTGTAGGAAGAAACTGCAGATGCTGCTGTTACCGAAGATAGACAGCGGGACAGGCAGCATCTCTGGATAAAAGGAATGGCTGACGTTTTGGGTCGAGACCCTTCTTCAGACTGAGAGTCAGGAGAGACACAGAGATATGGAAGTGCAAGGTGTGAAAATGGGACATCAAAGGGGACAAAGTTCAAGGAAAATGTAGATTAGATCATTGCTATCTAGGAGAAGTTAACAATGAAGCATACAAAGATAATATTTAATTAGGAGGACAGTCAAGCTGGTCGGAGAACAAGGATGGGGGAGAGATGGAGAGAGAGAAGGGAAGCAAGGGTTACTTGAAGGTAGGGAAGTCAATATTAATTCCGCTGGATTGTAAGCTGCCCAATGCATATTGGAGGAACAGCACCTCATGTTTTGCTTGGGCAGCTTACAACCCAACAGTATATTTTTATCTTGATATGTGCAATGTACAGATGTATTTGTTGGATGATGTATGAAGGATCAGAGCAACAATTAACATAGAACAGTACAGCACAAGAACAGGCCTTTTAGCCCACAATGTTTGTGCTGAACATGATGCTAAGTTAAACTGATCTCATCTGCGTGTGCATGATCCATATCCCTCTATTCCCTGCACATTCATATGCCTATCTAAAAGTTTCTTAAACACCACTATTGTATCTCCATCCACCAACACACTGGCATTGACAAACCTACCCTGGTCATCTCCAATAAACCTTATTCCCTTAAAGGCTATCAAGTCCTTGTCAGCTCTCAGTAGAGCAATCCCATCAGTCTCATTCCTCAAAACACAAACATACTGAAGGAACTCAATAGGTCAGGCAGCATCTCTGGAGGTAATGGATATGCGATGTTTCAGGTTGGAACCATTCTTCAGGCTGATTGCAGTGTGGAGGGCAAGACATGATGGGAGGTTACAGGTCAGTGGGGATTTGATTGGCTGATGGGTGGTCGAAGGCTAGAATTGAAAGGAGGAACAAGGATGTCAGACATGGACAGGAGTGAAATGTAAAACCAGAAGGAAGGATACAGGGGGTGGGGGGGAATGGTAGGAGGAATGAGTACTCACTGCATTTGGGGGAAGTGGGGGGGGGGACCTAAAATTGGAGATTTCTATTTTCATACCACTGTATTGGAAGTTACCCAAACAGAATATGAGGTGCTGCTCCTCTGTGGTCTCATTCTGGCAGTGGAGGAGGCCCAGGACGGAGAGGTCAATATGGGAATGGGATTAAAATGGTTAGCACATGGGGATCCAGCAGGCCTTGGCAGACCGAGCACAAGTGTGAGATGCAGTAGATGAGGTTACAGAAGGTGCCTAGGAACATCTCTCACCTGGATGGGCTGCTCGGATCCCTGAATGCAGCTAAGGGTGGAGGTATTGGGGCAGGTGTTGCACCTCCTGCAGTTGCGGTGCAAATGACATTGGAGGGGCTGGTTTGGGTGGGAAGTAGGGTTGTCAACTTTCTCACTGCCAAATAAGGGACAAAAGATCAAAATAAGGGACAAATTCCTCACGGCAATTCATTGACCGACTCGGCCATGGCTGGGTGAATGAAGAGTTGGCCTGGGTGATGGACTGCACTCAAAGACCAGCCGGCTGGCCAGCTGAGGAGTTTTGGCCCCAGCACCAGGCTTTGCGTGCACCACATCTGTAATGGCAACTAATGAACGGACGATCGGCCATGAGAAGGAGGAGTGGTGATGTTGGCGGTAAGCGAAGATCCGAAGGGCGGACAGCTGGCGGGGCTGCCGACTGACGGGGCCACGGGAGGCACTGCTGCTGCTGCACTCCATGGGCTGCACTACAGGTGAGGTGGGGCCGGACGCGGTCCTCCGGCCCGACAGTCCCTGCGACCCGAGTGGGAGCAGTCAAATACGGGATGAGGATGATCCCATATGGGACAAACCAATTTAGCCCAATATACGGGATGTCCCGGCTAAAACGGGACAGGTGGCAACCCTAGTGGGAAGGGATGAGTGAATTAACCAGCTTCAGAGGGAGTGGACGCAACAGAGAATGGGATCTGGGTAGAAATGTAACCTTTTGGTAGGATCACGTTGAAAGTGGCGTTGTCAAAGCATGATGTGTGGGATGCAGAAGCTGGTGGGGTGAAAGGTGAGCATCAGAGCAACAACCTTTCTTGCTCCCTCTGGGGGGAGTGGAAGCAAGAGCAATACTGTAGGACACCGAGGTGACATAGTTGAGGTACCCATCCACAACACTGGGAGGAAACCACGTTTATTAATGAAAGAGGACATCTTGGGTTTCCTAGAATCAGGACGCTTCGCACTGCTCATCTTCTGTTATTCTCGGGAGGGTCTCGACCCAAAACATCTTATGTGCATCCCTTCTACAGATGCTGCCTGGCCACTGAGTTCCTCCAGCACTTGTGCTTTGCTCATATTTCCAACATCTGCAATTCCTTGTGTCTCCTGCTCTCCGCTGGATCTTTTGCCACTTACCTACACAAGGGGTAATTTACGGGAGGCAATTAACCTACCCACCTTTGGAATGTGGGAGGAAACCACAGCAGCCAGATGAAACCCATGCAATCGTAGGGAGAACACAGGCAGCATAGGAGTTTGGGGTCAAATCTAAATACTGGCCTTAAGATGCAGCAGCACTAACAACTGTCCACCATAATCCTATTGGATGGGGTCAACACTTATCTTTACATTTGTGACATGAGATGGGAGATGTGGCATTGTTTTAATGGTTCATTTGCTATTCCCTCCTCACTTTTCTGCCCTGGATCATCTCAAGCTCTTGAGTTGGACATCCTGTCAATTTGCAGTGCCTCAGTTGAACCTGTCAATTACAAACAGTGTTCAATGACAATTTACAATGATTGGTTTGTGTATGGCCAGAAAGCGATTCCTTCCACCCCATCTCCCCCCACTCGCCCCGCCCGGCCCCGCCCCACCCCATCCCCCCACCCCCACCCTCCATTGGGTTTTACAAACCCTCCAAAAATAAATCCAACTAAATATTTTGATTTGCATCCCACTATATCCGCCCTTGCAGCCTTCTTAAAGTATATGGTTGTTGATTGAGATTTATGTTGCCACGTCTATGAATCAATGCTGACCAAGTGTTGACTGCAATTCTCTGATTAGATAACAGGCTTTGTTCCGGTTTGTTGTACAACTATTGATTCCAGAAGCAGGAAGAGTGGCCAGTCCTGAGACTACACGGTGTCCACCATAGCTTGGGAGGAGTGGCAAGATCCAAGAGATTTGTAGAGATTGTGGAGATGGGGGGTGGGGGTGGGGGTGAGTCCGTCCCATAGATGGATTTGAAAATGATGAGGTTTATAATATTGCCTCCCAATGCGGATCAGCGAGCACAGATGTGATGAGGAGGATGAGGTGTGAGCTGCCTAAAGGACCACAAGGCTTTCCCTAGGTCAAGCTTAGAGTTTGGAAGGCTGTCCAGGAGAGCCTCAGAATGATCTTGGTCTTAAAGTACCCAAGGTTTAGTTTAGTTTATAGAGACAGCACGGAAACAGGTGCATCAGCCCTCCGAGTCCACGCCAACCAGCGATCCTTGCACATTTACACTATCCTACACACACCAGGGACAATTTACAATTATACCAAGCCAATTAACCTACAAACCTGTACAACTTTGTCGGGTGGGTGGAAACCGGAGATCCCGGAGTAAACCCACGAGGAGAATGTACGGACTCCACACCGACAAGCACCCGTAGTCAGGATCGAACCCGGGTCTCTAGCGCGGTTAGACTACAAGGTCTGTATAGGAGCTTCAAATGTAGGTGGGCTGTGGTAGGTAGGTGATGTTAGGCGAAGGAGAAATAGGATAAATCAGTATCAGTGAGGGTAATGTTCATCAATGCAGGTCATCATCAATCGGGCAACAATCTGGCTGAACTTCAAACTCACTTACAAAATGGGAGGTAGAAAAAATGGGATGTAATCAGTGGCAAGGAATGGAACCAAAGACAAAATAAGTTGGCAATCAAGTGCAGTAAATAATTATTCCAAGTCTAAATGAAATAAATCAAATGTGATTCTTCAACATTATTCTCAATTTAAATGGCCAAATAATTGCAGCATGGTTTGCTCACTGAGATTTAGAACTTTGTATTCCATTGATTGTGATTTATTGGGCAGGGAGGGGTGGAGTGGGTGGCTTCTGTCCTTTGTTATTCATTGCAAAACCAGTTCTGCGTGTTTCACATTAACCTGAAACTATTCCTAATCTTTGTTAGATCAGCTGTCATTAATAAAGGAGCCTCCCTCAAAACTGAGAACTAATTGAGTGCTGTGCTGTTTAGTGCGCACACGCACAGTCCTTGTGTGCAAGGGACACTATCCCAGATTGACAAAGATCTACGAAGAAAGCATCAGATTCTACTAAGATCTGATTCACAGATCAGAGAACATGTTCTCGAAAAAGAGCACGTTTAGGGTCGCTTCGAGCAGCAAGCTATCCAGGTGAGTGGCAATCCTTCAAATTGGGAAGTATTGAGTGTCGGCAGTCTGAATGGATTGTTCGGGTGTGGGAGAACAACGTCGTTATGATTTGAAGCTGCATTTTTTTTAAACAGAGTAAATTAGTTGAGTGTCTAACTCCTCACCGAATGGAGAATAGGTAGACAGCAGGTGCGAGAACAGGTTAGGAGCTGAATTACTTCAGCGTTTCTGTATTCAGGAAGCAAGTACATGTGGGATTGTTCTAAAGTGCTGGGTGAATTCATGCAGGAAGCAATGGTTGAGGTGATAAATGTAAAATCGAGCTGCCGAGGTGGTAAATGTGGGAACAAATGGTCGAGGTGGATAAAACGTGCGAGTAGTCTTGTGGTTGCTGAATCGACTGGAAGCAAGGTTTATTAACTGCAAATTTGAGAGTTATCTTGCGATGCGAGTCATGTATCATAATTTGGAAGCTGAATTTTGTGGATGTGTTTAGAAGCTGCACTTTTAACACCTGCCCATTCATGCCGCGCGTTTTGTGAATTTTGCATTGATAAACTGTGTTTGGGTGTTTAGTATGTGGGGAGTAAATTGTGAGCTTCATGCACTTGTGAAGTGTGGAAAAATGTTTAACTTCATGTGGACGCCGTGCAGCTGCTGGGCGATTCTCGCTGCTAAGGATTTCCATAAATTCAAATCTAAGTCGGTGAAGCGTGTGGATTCATGCTGTGCACAGTAGGCTTACCATAGGATCCAGCGACTCAATTTAATGATGACAGTGATGTTCTTTGTCCTCAACTTTGAGATGAATTTAAAGGTGGAATTTCAGAATGCCCGATGACTGTTGTATTTAGTAAAAGAGTGACGTGGTTTGGCAGTCACGACATCCTCTTCAGAAGCACTGAATCGATCCAACTCGTTCTGTTGTACAGATCTGAATATTCGAGATCATTCTGGCACCAAGCTATACATTCGATCTGCATAATACAAAGAGACACACACAAAACCCTGGAGTAACTCAACGGGTCAGGCAGCATCTCTGGAGAAAATGAATAGGTGACATTTTAGGTCGGGAGAGTTCTTCAGGCAACTGGCTGAATGCAAAGTGATTGGTAATGATTAGCATCACAATTTTGATTTGTATAAACGAATATCTGCCATAACTCAGTGAGGATTCTGGGTCAAAACATCATGTATTTAAACACCTGCAGACGATTGTATGCAGATGATTTTCAGGTGCAATATGTGGGAATTCTGTCTTCCCCGAACACATTCTCAACTGGCTATTTCCCATGGTCCTAAATGGAAAAACCTGGTCATTTTGATGAACATGTTTGTGGGATACAACTGTCTGTCCTATTTCCCTCTTCACAACAGTGTCTACCCTTCACTAGCACTTGGGTAATGTTTCTGGGATTTCCTGAAGTTGTAACAACATGCTAAATAAGTGCAAGTTATTTTTGTTACACTGGTGTGCATGAGTTGGTGGTATTTTCATGGCAAAGTCAGCTGGCTGCATGTTGAAGAGCCAATGAACTGTTTGTGGCAGGTGAACTGAGACTGGCACTCCCTTCCAGTACCCAGAATGCTTTTATCTTGTGAGTGAGATGTTAAACTGAGGCTCCAATAATATATTTCTTCCATTTATAAGGTGGATGCTGGTGGTGTTATCGAAAGAAACACAGGCATGTTTCTGCTTTTCAGCTAACATCCCCCCGCAGCAAACAATGGGCTTTTCTTTAATCTAATTTCATTTTTTTGGGGATCCTACTTTGTATGGATTTCAGCAACTGCATTAACTGTGAGGCATTTTACAATGCACTGAAACCGTGATTAGATGCTATCTTTCCCCAGCCCTTCAGTGCATCCATTTATTTTGTCATTAACTGTTGGACACTTAAATAGCTTGAGGAGTGGTTAGGGATGGTTACAAGTTTTTTTTTAAAGGGAAGAGCTGGGTCAGGAGCAATCTGCAATAATGTGAGCCTAACCCCTTGCCAATGCATTTGCAGCCAAATGGTCAAAAGGTTGTAGCTTTACTTTGTGAGTTTACCAGTGATTTTCCATTCTAATAGAGGCCACCTGCCTGTGAAAAGACCTGCAAGAATGACAGGAATTCAAGGTGGGGAGAAAGAATGCAAAGGAGAGGACTACACCCCATTCTTCAGATGCAATAGAATTATTATCACAATTGTTAACTAATAGTTCAGAAGGGTGACTGTGATTCAATCCAGGGAGGGTGTGATCACAGTCATTTCTCAACCTCTGTGTACTGTAGGGGGGGTGTGTACTGAGAGGTTGGTGGGTATAGCTACCTCACTACAAATACCAGGGGAACAGGGGAAACAGAAGACACATTTCACTCTGATGGTGTCAAGTGCTGTCAAAAGGCAAAACACAGTATGAGCTGAACAAGTAATCACCACCCTGTGTAACTGATGCCCTGCATCATTAATCTGTAGCCCTAGCAGCTAATCGGAACACTCACAAATACAATTGTGACATTTTCCTTTTAAAACATTGTTTGGGTCACTTCCAGATTCCCTCTTACACGTTTCTTGGTGGCAGCTGCATGCAGACCTTGCTGCAGCAAAGTACACTCTCCATGGCAGGCCCATAGAACAGTACGAGAGTAAAGATGTGGTTAAATTAGAGAAGGTGCACAAAGCTTTCACAAGGATGCTGCTGGCACAGGCGGGCCAAAACTAATTGGGGAAGAATGGATTGGCTGGACCTGTTTACCCTGGAACAGAGGAGGTCAGAGTGGAGACCGTACAAAACCATATAAAACAGAGAGGCATAGATATGGTAGATGGCCACCATCTTTTCCCCAGAGTTGGGCAGAGATTTAAAGTAATGGAGGAAAGATTTAAAGGGAGCTTGAGTGGCAAATAGGTATCTGGAAGGAACTGCCAGAGGAGGAGGTGGTGGAAGCAGGTAGAAATACAACATTTAAGATACATTTGAACAAGTACATGGATAGAAAAGCATTGGAGTGATATGGGCCAAACACATGCAATTGAATTGGCTTCATGTCGGCATTTTGGTAGCATGGGTGAGTTGTGCCGAAGGGCCTGTTTCTGTGCTGCATAACTCTATGACTGACATGGAGATGAAAGGAAATGAGAGGGTAATGGGGGCGTGCATACATGTCTGAAGTGTGTTGCCTGCAGCCATATCCCCACACACCTCTCCCATCCATTCCATTGCTTTAAGTGTCTCAAACTATTATCATGTACAGTTATTATTAAACATGAAGAGATCACCTTGATGCAAGGTTGCCACAAACTCTCATACACGTGGGAGAGATCTGCTGTTGAAGCAGAGCCAGCCTTCACACGGGTGGACAAACCCTTGTGTGAGAGGGAGCACTTTAATTTATAAAATGCTTGGCAACGTTGTGTAATGCTGGTTCCTTGTTGGATGGTGTATGAAAAATGAAGGTCATAGGTTCCACACGCTTTACACAAATTCCTTTTATTGAGGAAGTGAGTGTTATTCAGTGATAATGTTTAAGGTTCAAGGTTTCAAGGTCAGTTTACTGTCACATGTACCAACTAAGGTACAGTGAAATTTGAGTTGCCATACAGCCATACTAAGTGAAAAGCAACAAGACACATGACCACATAAAAGTTAACATAAACATCCATCACAGTGGATTCCACATTCCTCACTGTGATGGAAGGCAATACATTTCAATCGTCTTCCTCTTTGCTCTCCGTCGCAGTCGAGCCATCCGCAGCCGGGGCGATCAAAGCCACCGCAGCCGACAATCGAAGCCCCCGTCGGGGTGATCGAAACTCTCTCAGGGCCTTGGAGCTCCCGAGTCCGGCTCTTCTTACCAGAGACAGCGGGCTTCACGGTTGAAGTCGGGCTTGGTGTGCCGACTATGGCAGGGATAAGAAGATTGTGTTGGGGTAGGTCGCACACGGCGCTAATTTCCATGGACCAGAAATGGGAGCAGGTTGAAACAAAAGCAAAATGATAATAAATGGGTGCATATTATTCCAGTTTTGGTACAAATCTGCCTGTTGAAGGGTAAATGTTGATGCCTCAATTTGAATGTTATGTTTTCCACCAACTCCAAACAAGCTTCCACGATAGTGCGTCCAACACTTCCAACGAGTGGTTGGGATCAGATATAATGTTAAGCTAAAACAAGGGGAGAGGGTTATCTTGTGTTTACATAATGGCTGTGACCCACATGTCAAGTCCCAATTGGGGGATCCTCAATAAATCCCAAAATTACTCTTCTAATCTCACCGCACTATCTTCCTGAAATTATCGTAGAGGGAAGTCTAATGATCTCCAGTATCTGGAACTAAGGAATAGAGTCGAATGCCTTTGGGAAGCTGGTTTGATGCCGGAGCACCTCAGTAACTGCAGGCAGAGTGTGGTGAACAGAGGAAAAAAACACAAACACTGCTTGGACACTTGAAGTTTATTTTTCAGGATCAGGATATTGCAGGCAATTACTGCCCATCCCTATTTGCGCTTGAGAAGGTTGTCATAAGCTGCCTTATTGAGCACTGCAGTTCTTCTCTTAAAGGTCCTTCCACTGTGCTGTTGGCGAGGGAATTCCAAGATCTTGACCCAAAAACAATGAAGGTCCGGTGAAAATGTTCAGATTGGTGACATATGTGCATTAGATGGGAACCAATATGAGGCGGTGTTCATCTGCATCTGCTCTTCTTGTCCTTTATTAAGGTCAATGTCACGCATCCCGGAGAGTGTGATGGAGTTACCCGAGTGGCTACCTGCAGTACATTTTGGAGATGGTTGAGAGTGCAGTCACTGAAAACCAGTGGTGGAGCAAATTAATGTTTAGGATTTGTAATTAAATACTGTGCCTCAGTGTTTTCAAGCCCATCGATCTGAAGTGACGTGGAATGTTCTCTCATGACCTTGCCTGAACACAAACCATCCTTTTTGTGCAGTTGTTGACATTTCATCAACCAGTGTCACATGGGAAAGGGGAATCCCTTTGCCCTACTCTCTAAACAGGTCTGCAAAAATAGTAGAAGCAAGGAATGTTGGTTTACAAAAGAAGACCCTGAGTGCTGGAGTAGCTCAGTGGGTCAGGCGCATCTCAGGAGAAAATGGATAGGTGATGTCTCTGGTCGGTGAGAATGCCTCATTTGGAACATTGGCCTCTGAGTTTGAGCTTGTTCGTTGGGTGTCCCATGCTGGTAACCATTCTTCATACCAGAATGACGAGAGAGCTGGACCCAATCCTCTTCCTGAAAAAGTGTACACACTTGTACACACTGGATATCAGGCAGGACCAGCAACCTGGACTCGTGTTCTTTATTCCTCTCCCTAGCCCAAGGCAATGAGACTGCTGACACTTTCAAAATGTTTCCCTAACTGGGATAGGTTGCAAAAGAAGATAGACATTGCATTTCTATAGCACCTTGCACAATCACACCATGTCCCCAAAACTGTACAACCAAATGAACACCAATAAAATTGCATCTATGGTGAAACAAGGAAACCAAGTGGGTTTTATGCCCCTTAATAGGTTTGTTTTATTATAGTTTGTCTGAGGGACATGGTACCTTGGAGAATCAACCTGCTCTTATTTGAGATCATTAGCTGGTCCAACTTGTAGTTTAATGTCTCAGTTGAAGGATTTCTGACAGCATTCCTCACAGTCTACAGCTCCGCCAATTCTGATGTTGTCAGCAAACGTACTCTCCAATCCATCTACACTTGAGTCTAGGCATATATATATACACCTGCGGAATTCCACTTGTCACAAATTTCCAGCCAGAATATTTAACCTCCACAATGACCCTCTGTCTTCTATGAATAAGCCAGTTCTGAATCCATATGACCAAGTCGTCCAGAATCCCATACGTCTTAATCTTCTGGATCAGCCTACCATGACAGACCTTCTCAAGAGCTTTACTAAAATCTACGTATAGAACATTCACCACCTTACCTTTATTAATCTTCTTTGTCACCTCCTCAGAAAATGCAGTCAACTTAGTGAGACACGACCTACCACGTACAAACCCATGTTGCCTTTTCCTAATTAGCCCATTTCCTTTCAAATGGAAGTAAATCATCATAATCGTTGAAAACATCAATGGGCATGGTGCCTTACAATGCTATGTATGACAGTGATCTCAACCTACTGAAATGTGGATGGTCGTTGGCTTGCGAGGAGCTCATCCGCCCTAGTCTTGGTTTTGGTCCTGCTGGGGGTCCACAGCCCCCTCCTCACCTGGCAACCAGGTGGAGGTGATATCCCCAGCTGCCTTGCCCTTCATTCCAACAGGAACATGCATACCCTAAACTCTCACCATCACTCTTTTAGACACATCCCTCTTTCCAGATGTCCCTTTGCCCGCAAATGGTTTACTCCAATTAACTTTAGTAACTTCCTCTCTAATACCACCAAATCTGGTCTTGCCCCAATTCAATACTTTAACTTGTTGGCCAGGCCTGCCCTTATCCATAACTATTTTAAAGTAGGTTAATTTGCTTGTGTAAATTGTCCCTGGTATGTACAATAGAACTATATGGGTGATTGCTGGCCACTGTGGAATCGGTGTGCCTGTTTCCATGCTGTTTCTCTAAACTAAACATTCTCTATTGTCATAGAGTCATACAGAGTGTAACCAGACCCGTCGGCTTAAATTGCCCATGCCAGCCAATATGCCCCACATCTACTAAACCCACCAGCCTGTGTTTGGCCCATATGCTTCTAAATCTTTCCTATCCATGTACCTATCTAAATGTTTTTTAAATGTTGCAATAGTACCTGCCTTGACCAGCTCTTCCAGCAGCTCATTGCATATACCCACCACTGTGTTAAAAAAAGTTAACCCTCCGGTTCCTATGAAATCTTTCCTACCTCCACTTAAACCTACTCTGTGTCTTCTGGTTCTCGATTCCCCTACACTGGGTAAAAGACTGTGCATTTACCCTAACTATTCCTCAAGATCTTATGCACCTCTACAAGATCACCCCTCATACTCCTGTGGAATGAAGTCCTAGCCTGCTCAACCTCTCCCTTTCACTCAGACCCTCATGTCATGGCAACATTCTCGTAAATCTTCTCTGCACCCTTTCCAGCATGACAGCATATTTCCTATAATAGGGTGACCAAAACTAAACACAATACTCCAAATATGGTATCACCAATGTCTTCTACAACTGTAACATAAGCTCCTGACTGAAGCCTTCTTGACCACACTATCTTTCTGTGATGCCATTTTGCAGGAACTTTGTGTTTCTGTACTTGTGTAGTAGGTGACATGCCAACTCGCACTTGCATTAGCATTACTTTCAGCCCACTGCTTTATTTTCGAGTTGGACATCTTGGTAGCAGTGCCGTTGTGCCGACACTTGCGGCTGTTTCCGCAAGCCAGTCAGCTGTTCTCATGGATGGTCCCACATGGTCTACGCATCATAGCTGCCACACGGCAACACAATTCTCTGGCATTGTTGGAAGCTTTTTATTAGCAAACTAACTTTTTAGGTACGTTTGCATATCAAGTTTTGCAGGCTCAACACCATTAACTGAATTTATTTATCAACACTTCCACACACATAGTTATTGTGTAAAATATCATCTAAAAAGGCCCTAAAGTTTAAATTTAGGTTTTAAACAAGATTAGATTGTTTCTTTTTCAAATAAAATAATGTGCCTAAAAAATTGTCTCAGTCTGTTTCTACTTTCGTGTTGCACACCTAGTTTTCGGATATTTCCACAACTTCAGATCAGATAACTTTTCATTCCTTGCAATGTCTACTGTACAATATAGTACATAAGCAGTACAAATGGTAAATGTAATCGTAGCACTTCCTGTTTCCAACTTGCGTAACATCTGACTTGCGCAAGAGACCACGGGATGAAACCCTTGCATATGTCAGGGAGTGTCTGTATAACCAATTGTACAACTGCAACGTGATATCCCAATAGTGTACTCATTGCCTCAATGAAAGAAAGTTCATTTATTTTATGGTCACATATACTGAGGTGCCGTGAAAAGCTTTTGTTGTGTGCTAACCAGTCAGTGGAAAGACAATTCATGATTACAATTGAGCCATTCACAATGTACTGGTACATGATAAAGAGAATAACATAAATAATGTTTAGTGCCAGATAATGCCACTAATGATAGTCTGAGGGTCTCCAATGAGGTAGATAGTAATTCAGGACTGCCCTCTGGTTGCAGTAAGATGGTTCAGTTGCCTGGTAACAGCTGGGAAGTAACTGTCACTGGATCTGGAGCTGTGCGTTTTCACACTTCTATTTCTTTTGCCCGATGGGAGAGGAGAGAAGAGGGATTGACCAGGATGTGACTCATCCTTGATTATACTGCTGTTCTTGCCATGGCAGCATTAGTTATAAATGGAGTCAATGGAAGGGGGGTTGGTTTTGTGTGATGGTCTGGGCATTACCCACAATTCTCTGCATTTCATGCGGTCTTGGATGGAGCTTTTCCCAAACCATGCTGCGTTGCCTCCCGATAAAGTGTTTTCCATGGAACATCTGTAGAAGTTGGTGAGAGTTCTTGGGGACTTCCCGAACCTCCTAAGCCTTCTTAGGAAGTAGAGGCATTGGTGTGCTTTCTTGGCCATTGCTTCGATATGGTTGGTCCAGGAGAAGTTGTGGGTGATATTTAGTCCTAGGAATATGAAGTTTTCAACCATCTCTACTTCGGCGGCGTCAATGTAAACTGGGGTATATGGGGTGTATGTACCACTTTGCTTCCTGATGCAAGCATACCAAATGCTTATTACACTAAACTATCCACCAGTTTGGCCACTTTCAGGGAACTATGGGCTTAGAGCCCAAGGTATCTCCTGTTATTGTATCAGAATGTTACCTCCCACGCTGTATTACCTCACATCTGTATGGACTAAATTCCATCTTCCTTCGCTCTGCACAACTTTCCATCTGATCTGTTTCTTGCTCTATCCTTTGCACTGTCTGTAAATTAATCATTCATACCCTCTGTGATCTCAACAATTACAAACACCAAAGATCGCATCACTGATCCCTGAAATGCACCAACTATTCAGAAAAATGCCTATCGGCCACTACTCCTATAACAAAGCCAATGTTGGATTTAGTTTGCTAATAGCATTGGATCCCCTTCTGCATTAACCTCTGGACAAGACTATCATGCAGCACCTTGTCAAAAGTCTTACTAAAGTCCATGTGAGCCACATCTACAACTCTGCCTTCATTTATTTTCTTTGAAATTTGTTTTTAACCCAACAATAAAATCAGGTGTAGTCAGCAGATCAGGCAAGTACTGTGAAGTGAGAATCAGTGGAAAGGGATGTCGGGACTTTCATATGAAGAAAGACTGGATAGACTCGGCTTGTACTCACTGGAATTTAGAAGATTGAGGAGGAATCTTATAGAAACTTACAAAATTCTTAAGGGGTTGGACAAGCTAGATGCTGGAAGATTGTTTCCGATGTTGGGGGAGTCCAGAACAAGGGGTCACAGTCTAAGGATAAGGGGGAATTCCTTTAGGACCGAGATGAGGAAAACATTCTTTACACAGAGAGTGGTGAGTCTCTGGGATTCTCTGCCACAGAAGGTCGTTGAGGCCAGTTCATTGCCTATATTCAAGAAGGAGTTGGATGTGGCTCTTGTGGCTAAAGGGATCAGGGGGTATGGAGAGAAGGCAGGTACGGGATACTGAGTTGGATGATCAGCCATGATCATATTGAATGGCGGTGCAGGCTCGAAGGGCCGAATGGCCTACTCCTGCACCTATTTGCCTATGTTTCTATGAAACATTTTGTGTCAATGGCCTTTCATCGGAACAGGAAATGTTCAAGAAAATGAAAGATTCAAGCGACATTAAAAGGGCAGAGAGGACTAAAGGGAATGCTGGAGAAATTCATGCAAGATATGACTGATTATCTGAATTCCAGAATTTTTAATAATCAACATTCCAGTCTTAGATCTGATACTTACAATATTCAGCTTTTGTCACTCTTCCAGAGATGCCAAATTTCATTCAGGTTTCTCTGATGCACATCTTCCTCAATTTGAGGGATTACTGTAATCTCAGCTCCAGAATAGAAGGAGTCTGCATTTAGAAAAGGAACTGCAGATGCTGGAATCCTGAGCAAAATAATCTGCTCGAGGAAATTATCCAATGTCACATAATACCCTTATCTCCCACCTCTCATTCCACTCCACTGCGCAAGCAATTCTCCCACCATCTCCACACTAACTTCCCAACCACCCTGCTCCTTTCCCTTTTTCCATTTGCTTGTCTCGAGTCCCAAAGTTCCATAATCCCCTTTTAATCCCACCCCTTTCCCCTCCCCACTGTCCCTTTCCATCAATACCTTTCCCCCTGCCTTTATATTTCGCCTCTCTTCTTTGCTTGTCTGACACCCTTCTTGCCCACTCTGATACGCACCCATTTCCCCCCATTATTCTGCTCCCCCTTCACCTCCATCCATCCCCTTCTACTGATATCCCTTGCTCTGGCTTCATATTTTACTTTTCTACTCTCCTTATTTGACCCCCTTTTTGTCTCCTTTTGTCAATTACTCCACCCAATCAAACCCTCTTTCATCTGTATCATCCCATCACTTGCCAAGCTTTGTCTCACCCCCACCTCCTTTCCAGCTTTCTCCCTCCCACTACTCAGTCTGAATGAGGATCCTGACTTTAAATATCACCTATCCATTCCCTCCTTAGATGCTGCTTGGCCTCCAGCGCATTGTGTCCTGCATTTATATAGCATCTTTCACAACCTTAACATCTCCCAAAGCACATTATAGCTTATGAAATGTATTGAATGAACACCATTGTTGAAATGACCAAAACTTCTGTTCTTGTCGGCTGAGGAACATACTCTGGTGGGGATACGTTTGTATAAGCCAACACAATCCGTATGAATGGGCTAAACAGCATTATTGACAATGCCACGACATTGATAAGAAATGTAAGTTAGTTTTGCCCGTGAGCAAATGCATCACCCAATATTCCAGTAAGACCTCACCTTCTCCATCTTCTTCTTCTATCGTGTGGCGTACACAGCCTAAAGTTGTTGGACAACTTGGTCTATTTGATCTTCCATTTGTGCACGTCGAGTTGATTGCATTAGTCGAAACAGGGCGGACCACGTGAAGGTTGCAATCTTCCACCCCAGACCTCACCTGCTCTTCTTGAAATTAGGATTTTTTACCCTCGTATGCCTTGGTTCTGACGGGAAAGGCAGTACAACTGATAATGTAGTAATTCCCATGTCCGTCTTCGATCTGCACTTATGAAGAGATGGGAGTGTTGCAATTGAGTTAGTAAAAGGGATAGCCGGCCTGCATTGAGTGCTTCTTCTTTCCATGTCTTTGACCATTAACTACAGCTCCCGTAACAGTTCACGTAAAGATCGGGTGTCATGCTGTCAACACAAAACGTTTATTATCATCATTTGGTAATCAAGTCCAGTTCATTGTCATTCACACAAGTACGGTGAGGTGCGGGTACTCTTGCTCACAGCAGCATCAGGCAAATGGACTCTCTCACACACACAAAAACATAAACAATACAAAATTATACATACATTACACGTTACATTCAGCAGGACAGTAAAACAAAACAAAGACTGCAAAATAAACCGAGATGTTGGTGCAAAATACAATTACAGAAAAATCAAGGCTATGGTCGGTAGTGTTTTGTTGCCAAGCAAGGTTAGGGTTGTGTTAGTTGGTTTCTGGAGTCTGTTGGTTTTAGGAAAGTAGCTGTTCCTGAAGCCTAGTGATATGCAACTTGAGGCTTCTGCATCTTGTGCCCATCAGTAGCAGCGAGAAAGGGCATGGCCCAGATGTTGGTGATCCTTGGTCCAGATGAAAGATGCCACCTTCCTGAGACAAGGCCTCATGTAGATGCTTTCAATGGTAGGGAGACAGTGCCTCTGTCCATTGGAATAGCCATACCAAGATATGATCAACCAGACATTTTCCACAGTACATCTGTAGAAACTTGTATGAATATTTGATGACCCGTTGAATCTCTTTAAACTATGCACCTTCTTCTTGGTTATATCTCTCTGCTGGACCCAGGACAGGTCACCCATGATGTTACCAGCCAGGACATGCAGCTGCTAACTGGCCCACCAACGAAAGCTGGTGCATGGTGTCTCAGCTTCCCCTTTCTGAAATCAATGATTAGTTCCTTGGTTTATTTTGTTGTTATTCTTGTTATTGTTGTTATTCATTTTATAATTATTCTGTTGTTTTGCACAATCCCGCAGGCATTGCCACTTTCATTTCACTGCACATCTTGTATGTGTATGTGACAAATAAAGTTGACTTGACATATTGATATTTAAGCATCTGTGATGGTGCTGTTATTAGGTTTGGTTACCCAGTGCCAAATCTACATAGCTCTTGGAGTTTAGTTAGTGGAATAGGTAGTGTAAGTGCTAGCCGTTTACCCCTGTGTCAGAGGAAAATAGATTAAAGCTCCACATCAGAAACTCCTGACCCAGGCTAACACTTCAGCGTGCAGAGGAAGAACTCCAAGTAACAAGGACCCGTAAGAACATATGGCTTGTAATCCATTCAATATTAAAAAATTGAAGGGTGAAAAGATCTAAATTTTTGAAATGATACAGATCATTTGTTGTAATGGAGTCGGGGAGATTCCCTCCTCTGGTACCTCCTTTCAGACTGGGCAGTAACTCAAAACCTCCCGACTGGATATAAAACTTTTTATTATTCTGAAGACACGTAGGAAGGTTCCTCCTGATAGATGGTCCAATAATTATTATTCTGTAGTCATTGTCGCACAAGAAATACAGATGATCGTGTTATCATAATGATATTTGTGAGACCTTGCTGTGTTCAAATTGGCCCCTGTCTTTTCTGTATTATGCCTGTACTATGCAGGGGGTCAGAGTGGCGCAGTGGTAGCATTGATGCCTTACAGCGCCAGAAACCTGGGTTTGATCCTGACTATGGGTGCTGTCTGTACGGAGTTTGTGGATTCTCCCTGTGATTGTGTGGGTATTCTCTGGGTACTCCCATATTCCAAAGACGTGCAGGTTTGTAGATTAATTGGCTTCTGTAAATTGTCCCTAGTGTGTAGGATCTAGTGTACGGTTGATCGCTGATCGGCATGGACTTGGTGGACTGCGTCTCTTAACTAAACTAAACTAAAGCTAAGAAAATTTACGAGGATGTTGCAAGGACGTGCGCCTGAGCTATAGAGAGATGTTGGGGTGTCTTGGAAGTTATTCCTCAGAGCAAGAGGATAGAGGGGATCTTATAGACGTGTAAAAGATCACGAGGGGGAATAAATAGGGTAAATGCACAATCTTTTACTCGGAGTTAGGGAAATTTGAATCTGGTGCATAGGTTTAATATGAGAGGGGCAAGTTTTAATTTGAATGTGGGGGGCAGCTTTTCCACTCAGAGAGTGATGGGTATATGTTATGAGCTGATAGAAGAGGTAGTTAAGGCAGGTATTATAACAACATTTAAAAGACATTTGGACAGGAACATGGATAGGAAAGCGAGGCCAGATGGGACTAATGTAGGTGGGGCATCTTGGTCGCATGGGCGTTGGGCCGAATGTGTGCGTGTGTGTGACTATGACTAATTTCAAGTGTTCCACAGTGGCTGCAAAAGGACTTGAGGTGTTCCCAATATAGATCAATAAAGAAAATTATTTATCTCAGAATACTGTGCCCAATACGCCTAGATACTGACAGAGCAGGAATCTTATTTGTAATCAGTACTCTGGGTGTTACTGAAGGAGCTTGGGTGGGTGGAACAACCACACCTCAGCTAGTTGTGTGATTGACGAGGCGAGTGTCTAATTTGCCTTTTGAAGGGAGTTTCCAAATACATGCCATTCAACCACTTTGTTGTTACCAGGGAGAGTCTGAGTGCAACCAACACCTGCCAAATGAAACTCATACCCTGCTATAATGCATACTTACAAGCTGCATCACAGAAGATATTACTTTGACCCATCACATCTGTTCTACCCCTCTTTATTTCCCGATATCCCTGCATTGTAATGCCTGGCACACATGACCATTAACTCTCCTTTGATTTTTTTTTTTGCCACTTGCCTATATTAAAGAATAATTTACAGTGCCCTGTTAATCTGCCAGCACATCTTTGAGATGTGGGTGGAAACGTGGAGAATGCCTACATGGAAAACAAGAGAACGTGCAATCTCCACACGGACAGCACCAGAGGTCAGGATTGAACCCAGATCATGGGAGCTGTGAGGCAGCAGCACTAACTGCTGCCTCCACTTGGATCTGAAGCAATTAAACTACAAACAAAGCAGCCTGGGTTGACTGATGGATAAAGAAGGGCAGGGCGATGCAAATAGTAAACCTTCACACTGAACTGCAATCATTTAAGAAATGTTTTATTAATCCCCATTTTTACATTGTTTAGTTTTGGTGATTTTTGTCCACCAGTAATTGGTAGCAAAGTTTCTGTCTCTGATCTGTTCACATCAACCACTAACCATCACTGACAAGATAGTGATGCGGATTGATTCACTCTGCTTCTTTCCTCCTTGGGAGCTACGCTGGATACCGTCGGGCCCACCCACAGACTCCGCAACATGAAACACAGCACAGGAACGTAACAGAATGGTGGGGATCCTGATAACTCTTCCCATTTGGTGGCTCTTTCCCTTTTATTCCTCAAATCCTGAAAGCTAATGTATTCCTATATGGGGAGAAAGCGAGAACAGGGTACTGATTTTGGATGATCAGCCATGATCACATTGAATGGCGGTGCTGCCACTAAGGGCCGAATGGCCTACTCCTGCACCTATTTTCTATGTCTCTATCTACGTTTCTATGTCTCTAACAAATTACTCCAATTTGTGCAGGACCTCCAGTGTTGCAGCTCTTTGGGATTATACATTGTCATTTCAGGCAAGTCCCTTGCTCCTCATAACCAAAAATAGACTCTTCTTCATAAAGTATTTGGTTACACAGCTTAACACAACATCAGTATGAGCCTTAGAGCCAGTGGACCCAATATTGATAATGCCCCCAATGCATGGGAGTTTCATTCCTGTCCTTTGTGGCTGACGTGGCCTATGTAAATGGAAGTTCTTAAACAGTAAACGGTGATTCAAAGAGTTTGTGGCCAGGGTGAGGGGGGTCAGAGATGATCTTGCCCGCTCACTTCCTGGCCCTTGAAATTGCACCCTCAACCACTGCTACATATAAATTAAAAAAAAGTGTGTCCCTCAGCCACATTTCAAGAAATCTAATCACTGAGCTGTGCTTCTACTCCCTGCCTACAAACAGAAACTGGAGAAGGAGGATCCAGTACAGAGAGTTATTCAATGCTGGACGATTGACACAGATGACATCCTACGTGACTGCTTTGAGACAGTGGACTGGTCCATATTCAGGGATTCTGCAGCTAACCTGAATGAGTAGGCCACTGCTGTGACTGACGCCATCACCAAGTGCATAGAGGAGGGCGTGCTGACAAAGACATTCGGAGTATTCCATGGATGAATCACTAGGTACATTCACAGGTGAAGGCCAGGTTGCTGCATACAAGTCAAACGGTCCCGGGCAGTACAATAACGCTCGCTATGATCTTCGCAAAGCTATCAAAGATACCAGGAGACAATACCGGGCCAAACTTGAGTCCCAGTGTAATCTATCAGACACATGCAGAATGTGGTGATACCTGAATATTATGACTATCTGCAAAGTGAAGTCTGGCAACACACCAGTGATAGTGATAGTGGAGCCTTACCTGATGAATTCCACAGTTAGATCGGCATTCTTGTGGGTGAACCCATGGAAAACAACTGGCCTGGATGGAGTCCCGCGCCAGGTTCTTAGAAGCGCGCGGAACAACTAATGGGAGTATTCACAGACATTTTTTATCTCTCTACTCAGTTCTGAAGTACCCACCTGCTTCAAGAAGACCACCATCATCCTGTTGCCAAAGAAAAATAACATCTCAATCTTTAACGGCCTTGACATTCACCATCATGAAGTGTTTTGAGAGGCTGGTTATAGAACACATTAAATCCAGCCGACCAAGTGGCCTTGACCCACTGCAGTTCACCTAACACCACAACGGGTTCATGACTGATGCCAAATCCCTAGCCCGACACTCATCCTTGCAACACCTGGATAAGAGAGACTCTTATATCAGATTTCTATTCACAGGCTAAAGCACTGCTTTAAACAATATTATCCTGTCTAAGCTCATTGCCAATCTCGTGGAACTTGGTGTCAGCACTCACCTCTGCAACTTGATGCTTGACTTCCTGACCAACAGACCACAATCAGCGAGGGCAGGGGACAAATCATCCTCTACAGTAATCCTCAACACTGATGTTCCGCAAGGTTGTGTTCTCGGCCCCCTTCTCTACTAACTGTTCACCCACGACTGTGCAGCCGAGTATAAATCCAATTCAATCTACAAATTTGCAGATGACACCAACGTTGTGGGCCGGATATATCAAATATTGATGAGGCAGAGTACACGAAGAAGATTGAGTACCTCGTGACTTGGTGTCAACACAACAACCTCTCTTTCAATTCAGCAAGACGAAGGAGATAGTGATCGGCTTCAGGAAGCGAAGTGGTGTACATACGGTGCCGAAGTTGAGATGGCTGAAAGCTTCAGGTTCCTAGGAGTAAATATCACCAGCATCATATCCTGGACTACCTGCATCGCAACAATGGCCAAGAAAGCACACCGACGCCTCTACTTCCTTTGAAGGCCATGAAAGTTGTGCATGCCCCAATAACTATTACCAAATTCTACAGATGCGCCATAGAAATTTTAACGGGGCGGTTGCAGCTCCATTCAATATAGCCATCATTATTTTGTACACAAGAGATCAAAATCAGGAATTTCATTGAGGTTTTTAAAGAAGTAACCAAGAGGGTTGACGATCGTAGAGCCGTAGGGATTGTCTTCAACACAGCCTTTTTTTTTTATTTTTTATAAGGTCTGCATGGTAAGCTGCCCTGGAAGGTTAGATTGCATGGGATCCAGGGAGAACTAGCTAACTAGATATAGAATTGACTTAATGGTTGAAGGAAGCCAAAGGTGGTGGTGAAAGGTTGTTTTTCAGCCTGGAGGCCTGAGACTAATGAATGGGAATGGAATCGATCCCCAGCAAAGGGGCCGCCAGCTTCACGATGTTGGGCCGCAGTGTGGACGGAGATGGGATACGGAAAAAGTCGCATCTCTATCGAGGAAAGAGATAAGAAATGTTTACCCCACCACTCCCCCCCCCCCCCCCCCCCCCCCCCCACACCCCCCACACCCCCCACACCCCCCACATAATACAAAATTAAAGATATACTAAAACATACATTTAACAACAAACAAAGAAATAGGACAAGATAGACCATGGGCACGGCTACCATCATATGGCGCCACCTGGTGGTATGTCATTTATATCAACGATTTGGATGAGAGTGTGCAAGGCACGATTAGTAAGTTGGCAGATGACTCTAAAATATGTGGTGCTATAGTTAGTAAAAGTGATTATCAGGAATTACAATGAGATCTTGATCAGCTGGCAAGTGGGTCACAGAATGGCAAATGGATTTTAATTCAGATCACTGTGAGGTGTTGCATTTTAGGAAGTCCGAGCAGGGATTTGCCTTCACAATAAATGGAAGGGCCCTGTGGAATGTGATAGAGCAGAGGGACGCCATAGATATATTCCTCACCCCTATCTCCTCCGTGTCCCCTAGTATTGCTCTCGCTCCCCCTTCCCCAGACAGGACAAGGAGTTTCCTTGGACTTCATCTTTCACCCCACCGACCGCATCCAACCCATCATCCTCTAACATTTCCCTCACCTCCCATGATCTCACAATAATCACTTCTTCCCATCTCCATCCCATTCCACCTTCTGCAGAGACCGGTCCTTCCACAAATCCTTGATCACTCATCCCTTTAATGGTGAGAACATGCTCAGTGGTTAACCCTGATTACTCTTTGGAAGATGGTACTTTTGGTGCTTTCATTAACTGTTACAGGCCTTGTTCTGAAAGGTCTCCTAGAGTGTTCTAGAATAAGGACTATAAAGATTTTGAACAAGTGACAATAACGGGGGTATAATTTTACAGCACTCTTATAGACTGATGTTTTAGTGGGGACATCTGCTGTTCCCACCCCTTGGCCTGGTAGAGGTTTGGGATATGCTACAGCAGAAATCTTGGTGACTTATTGAAGTAGACTTTCTTGTTAATGTGGACCAGAACCTCAGTGTGTTGGAGGGAGTGAATGTTAAGAGTGGAGTAATGTGTGCAGTTTTGGTCTCCGAGATTGAGGAAAGACATTCTTGCTATTGAGGGAGTGCAGCGCAGGTTCATGAGGTTAATTCAGGTTGGCGGGACTGTCATATGATGAAAGAATGGAAAGACTGGGGTTGTATTCACTGAAATTTAGAAGGATGAGAGGGGATCTTTTGTGGAATTCTCTGCCTCAGAGGACAGTGGAGGCCGATTCCATGGATGCTTTCAAAAGAGAGTTAGATAAGGCTCTTATGGCTAGTGGAATCAAGAGATATGGGGAGAAAGAAGGAACGGGGTACTGATTGTGGATGATCAGCCATGATCACATTGAATGGTGGTTCTGGCTTGAAGGGCAGAATGGCCTACTCCTGCACCTATTTTTCTATGTTTCCATGAGAGATAGATCAGCCATAATAGATGGGCCAAATGGCCTAATTCTGCTCCTATCACTTATGATCTTAAGATCTGATGACAAACCAGCCTCATTCCTTATCCACACTTTCCCCCCCCCCCCCCCCCCCCCCTCGCCCCACATTGATTCCATTCACACTTCACCCTGCCATGGGAAAACAGTCAGCAGGCAAAAGATTCAATGATACATTACTGTTACATGTACCTAGGTGCAGTGAAATTCTTTGTTTTTCCATACAATCCGGTGGAATCATACAGCCCACTTCACCTGGGCAATAGACAAAGTGTCAACACATTACTGGTGCCAACAATATTTCAAAACTTCTTTGGCCAGTTTTATCATCTCACAGCGGCAGATCAGGCCTGCCGCTGCATGTAGCTGCAGGCGGCTCACCGGGTCCGTCTTCATTCTCTGCGGCCTCCCACCGGGTCCCTCGCCATTCTCGGCGGCGCAGCCTGCCGGGTCCACTTCATTCGGTTTCAAAATACTTAAGCTTCAAAGCACAGATTCAATAATTGTTTCTTCCCTGCTGTTATCAGACTTTCGAGCAGACCTCTCATATGCTCAGGTGGAATTTCTTGATCTTCCAATCTATCTCCTTGTGGGCCTTCCATTTTTTTAAATCTGTACTCTGTTGCTGCAATACTATATTCTGCACTCTGTTTCCTTTCTCTTGTGCACTACTATTATAATCATGTATGGTATGATTTGCCTGGTTGGCACACAGACCAAATTTTTTCCACTCCATCTCACTACATTTGACAATAATAAGCCAATAGAATTTAAGCCATTTAACAGGATGTTATGTTATGGATTATCCAGTTCTGGCCCACTGATCCACAGACATGAATATATGTCTCAAGCCCACCACATTAGCTTGAGAAATTAAAATGTTGTGTATTTAAATATATCTGTAATTTAAAAAAAAAAATCTCAGTAACAGTAGGGACTCTTGGCTCACAGTGCCAGAGATCCGGGTTTGATCCTGACCTCGGGGTGCTGTTTGTGTAGACTTTTCTCATTCTCCCTGTGATTGCCATGGATTTCTTCTGGGTCCTCCAGTTTTGTTCCAGATCCCAAAGACTTACGGGCTTGCAGTTAATTGGCCTCAACATACTTGCCCCCAAAGTGTCGGATGTAGATGAGAAAGAAGGATAACATCGAACAAATGTGAACTGGTGATCGATGGTCAGCATGGACTCAATGGGCCGAAGGGCCTGCTTTGATGCTGTATCTCTAAACTAAATCGAATTAAATCACAGTACTAGGTACTTGTAATGCGGGCATTGCCAACAGCACCCACATCTTGTAAAAGAATGAAGAAAATCACAGCATTTACATATCACTTCCAACTGTCTGTAACCCATTCAAGTTCCTAAACATCAAATATCCTGTAACATTCATAATGGAATCAGAGTCCATCACCTTTCCAAAGGAGAGCATTCCAGGTTCTGACAGACTTCTGAAGGATTCTCATTTTACATTCCTGTGGACAGCACAGTGGCGGAGCTGATAGAGTCAGAGACCTGGGTTCAATCCTTACTTTGAGTGGTATGCACTATTTGCATGCTCTCCCTATGACCACGTGTCTTTCATCTGGTTTGGTGGGTAAACTGACCACTGTATATTACCCCAAATGTAAAGTTGGATAAGTATGTGTAGAGCATGAAGAAATGTGATTATGGAGAATGTCAGTGTGGAAGGCTGACGAGACCTTTTTCTGTGGTGTAAGCCACCATGGCCTCTTCACAATGATTTTAAATCTTGCGCTAGAGACCATCCTACCCAAATTATAGAATTTCCCCCTCGTCCCTCTCTCAAAACTTCCGCACAACCGGTCAACTCCAAGGTAATGTCTGTCTCAAGGAGATCAGAGCCAGGTTCTGCCATTCTTTCCACTGAACTAGGGATTGTGTGTTAGTTTGTGGAGATGGCATTGTACTGCTTCGAGATGAAGAGCTTATAGGAGATTTAATAGAGATGTTTCAAACATCTGCAGCCATCCTGCTGCAAATATTTATGCAGGTAGACGGGTTAATAACCAGAGGATGGAGAATGAAGATAATTGCCAAAAATGATACGTAGCACGGAATGCAATAGCCAAAATTGAGGGAAAATAGATGAAATTGTGACTTTCAAAGGGATTTAGATAAGTAGATGAAACACTGATGGATACGGTTGGTGGGTGGCGACAACTGGAGACGTTTTTTAAAGACTATTAGCAAAACCACCATGGCTGAAATAGCATCCTCTGCCTGTAGATGCAAGCATGTAATTGTTCTGTTCATATTCAGTGCATCTGTCAAATACTGTAGACACTCTTGGCCTCTTTGTGGGATGACATTCTATCTTGCTATCTGCCCTGGATCTC